>JAMZEH010000027.1:2500-715648 GCA_024699665.1 Ostrea denselamellosa | reverse complement strand
ATGAAGCTGTACCAGGACCATCTGAAATGAGAATACTGGAAGAGCTTCCTAAATCCATGATGACCGACGTCCTCCTGATGATGACTCCAAGTGTTATAGAATGCTGTCATAGTAGCCCTGTTACAAAATGAACTGTTTTTAGTTCTTTTATGCAAACGTTTTGAATTTATAATCCAGAAATGAGATGAGGATGCATACCACAATTACATACACAATGTAGAAACATGACAAATAAAATCCCATTCCAATAGTACATTTCATTTCAATAAAATTATTACTCAAAAACGCTATGACAAGAAAATGATAATACAACTTGATAGGTCCTGATCCATCAGCTAGTTGGATAGCGTATACATTGTCACCTAACGATTCAATCACCTTATATATGGAGTAGAGTCCCACATATCCTGAATTTTCTTTCTTCCCTGTACTCGATTTCGAATAAGCACTCTAGTTCCAACGAGAATTGAACTTTCTTTGGCATTGCGGTTAAACAGTTCTCTTCTGTATTTTGCGCTTTCCTCCAAGTTGTTGCGTGCACTATTAAAAACTGACTCCAATAATTCTACATGCTTTGTGACATATTCAGTTCTGTCATGTGGTTCCTAAGTTGACCTTCCAAGTAAATGATCAATAGGTAACTTTGGGTCATGTCCAAACATCAGAAAGTATGGTGCGAATCCAGTTGACGAGTGAGCAGCAGAGTTGTAGATGTACACTAATGATGGTAAATAAAGAGGCCACTTTTGTTTTTGTTCTGTCGACAGTGTACGGAGTCAATTATGCATAGTCCTGTTGTATCTTTCCACTTGACCATTCATTCCCTTCGGGGTGATAAGGTGTTGTTCTACTTTTAGAGATATGGTACAAGTCACATAGCTCTTTCACAATCAGACTTTCAGGCTAGCAGATTGCTGATAGGTGGTTTAATGTTTGGAAAAGGAGTTTCCGCTATAAGGCATCACTCACACTTCTTACAATAAGAATCCACATCTTTCACCATCCTTGGCCAGTAGCAACGTTTCTGAATTAAGGACAATGTTCGTTCTGCTCCTTGATGTCCAGCATCATTGTGAAGAGATTCAAGCACATGGTCCTTTAACACAGTGGGAAGAACAAGTTGTTGAATTTTTCCAGTTTCTGTTTCAATAATCCGATACAGAACATCCTCTTCAACATGTAACTTTTCACGCTGTTTAAGAAGTTTTCCGACATCTGACTGTTCTTGTTCAAGTTGACTCGTCGTAGGTTTGTTAGCGTTCCTCAACCAGTACACAACTCTGCTGATTATAGGATCAAACTTTTGTATCGATGCTATCTCTATAGTTTGGTAACCTGGGAATGTTTCAGTGGCATGAGAAAATATTGGTTCAATGCATCCAAGTTAGAAGCAGAAAATATATATTTCATTTTATAGTGGATACAGTGTCCTTATTTTAATGCTGTGACATAAAATATGCAAGGTTTTATATAATAGCATTGTATATCTTTCTCTATTTACAAATCTTAATTATGGGAACTACATGGGGGGTGACATGTAGAGCAGGAGGTGCTCACTTTTCATGAACACCTGAACTTAGCATGACTAATCAACTATTAGATGTATTTCCTTTTACTTATCAGAGATTTGCCACTTACTTTCAAATCTAGTTCTCAAAAACGTAAAGGGCACATTGGGAGACTCCGATGTGACCATCAATTCAAATCCATAGCATATTCCTGAAATGTAATATGTTCATATACTGTATACTTTCACAAACATTATAAACGAGTTATGAAAAATAATGACTTGTTTCGAAATATACAAGTGAACAGTTTACAAACTCTATAATGCTTTGTAGCCATCTGTTATTCAATCTGAATTACAATGTTCAATTGTATAATAATAATACTAATTAATAATATTAACTAATAAATCATAGCCAAATTTATGTATTTTTAAATACTTATCTTCCTGAAATGAAGTCAGGGGTTTCTTGTATATTTGAAGTCAGGTCTTTGAGGGCAGCTTTTTGAAAAGATAGAGTAGTGCTATCAAGTAATGTGATTTCAGGTCTGATCCCACAAGTAGCAGAATTACAGACAAAGGCTCAAATGAGCATATAATGTATACTTTCAAAACATATATCCTTTTTAACATAATAATTGGTTGAATTTTCAATAATTTTTGATAATAAGTATTATTTGCTAACCATTTTCATAATGGATGTCCGATAGTCTGATGAAGCTGTACCAGGACCATCTGAAATGAGAATACTGGAAGAGCTTCCTAAATCCATGATGACCGACGTCCTCCTGATGATGACTCCAAGTGTTATAGAATGCTGTCATAGTAGCCCTGTTACAAAATGAACTGTTTTTAGTTCTTTTATGCAAACGTTTTGAATTTATAATCCAGAAATGAGATGAGGATGCATACCACAATTACATACACAATGTAGAAACATGACAAATAAAATCCCATTCCAATAGTACATTTCATTTCAATAAAATTATTACTCAAAAACGCTATGACAAGAAAATGATAATACAACTTGATAGGTCCTGATCCATCAGCTAGTTGGATAGCGTATACATTGTCACCTAACGATTCAATCACCTTATATATGGAGTAGAGTCCCACATATCCTGAATTTTCTTTCTTCCCTGTACTCGATTTCGAATAAGCACTCTAGTTCCAACGAGAATTGAACTTTCTTTGGCATTGCGGTTAAACAGTTCTCTTCTGTATTTTGCGCTTTCCTCCAAGTTGTTGCGTGCACTATTAAAAACTGACTCCAATAATTCTACATGCTTTGTGACATATTCAGTTCTGTCATGTGGTTCCTAAGTTGACCTTCCAAGTAAATGATCAATAGGTAACTTTGGGTCATGTCCAAACATCAGAAAGTATGGTGCGAATCCAGTTGACGAGTGAGCAGCAGAGTTGTAGATGTACACTAATGATGGTAAATAAAGAGGCCACTTTTGTTTTTGTTCTGTCGACAGTGTACGGAGTCAATTATGCATAGTCCTGTTGTATCTTTCCACTTGACCATTCATTCCCTTCGGGGTGATAAGGTGTTGTTCTACTTTTAGAGATATGGTACAAGTCACATAGCTCTTTCACAATCAGACTTTCAGGCTAGCAGATTGCTGATAGGTGGTTTAATGTTTGGAAAAGGAGTTTCCGCTATAAGGCATCACTCACACTTCTTACAATAAGAATCCACATCTTTCACCATCCTTGGCCAGTAGCAACGTTTCTGAATTAAGGACAATGTTCGTTCTGCTCCTTGATGTCCAGCATCATTGTGAAGAGATTCAAGCACATGGTCCTTTAACACAGTGGGAAGAACAAGTTGTTGAATTTTTCCAGTTTCTGTTTCAATAATCCGATACAGAACATCCTCTTCAACATGTAACTTTTCACGCTGTTTAAGAAGTTTTCCGACATCTGACTGTTCTTGTTCAAGTTGACTCGTCGTAGGTTTGTTAGCGTTCCTCAACCAGTACACAACTCTGCTGATTATAGGATCAAACTTTTGTATCGATGCTATCTCTATAGTTTGGTAACCTGGGAATGTTTCAGTGGCATGAGAAAATATTGGTTCAATGCATCCAAGTTAGAAGCAGAAAATATATATTTCATTTTATAGTGGATACAGTGTCCTTATTTTAATGCTGTGACATAAAATATGCAAGGTTTTATATAATAGCATTGTATATCTTTCTCTATTTACAAATCTTAATTATGGGAACTACATGAGGGGTGACATGTAGAGCAGGAGGTGCTCACTTTTCATGAACACCTGAACTTAGCATGACTAATCAACTATTAGATGTATTTCCTTTTACTTATCAGAGATTTGCCACTTACTTTCAAATCTAGTTCTCAAAAACGTAAAGGGCACATTGGGAGACTCCGATGTGACCATCAATTCAAATCCATAGCATATTCCTGAAATGTAATATGTTCATATACTGTATACTTTCACAAACATTATAAACGAGTTATGAAAAATAATGACTTGTTTCGAAATATACAAGTGAACAGTTTACAAACTCTATAATGCTTTGTAGCCATCTGTTATTCAATCTGAATTACAATGTTCAATTGTATAATAATAATACTAATTAATAATATTAACTAATAAATCATAGCCAAATTTATGTATTTTTAAATACTTATCTTCCTGAAATGAAGTCAGGGGTTTCTTGTATATTTGAAGTCAGGTCTTTGAGGGCAGCTTTTTGAAAAGATAGAGTAGTGCTATCAAGTAATGTGATTTCAGGTCTGATCCCACAAGTAGCAGAATTACAGACAAAGGCTCAAATGAGCATATAATGTATACTTTCAAAACATATATCCTTTTTAACATAATAATTGGTTGAATTTTCAATAATTTTTGATAATAAGTATTATTTGCTAACCATTTTCATAATGGATGTCCGATAGTCTGATGAAGCTGTACCAGGACCATCTGAAATGAGAATACTGGAAGAGCTTCCTAAATCCATGATGACCGACGTCCTCCTGATGATGACTCCAAGTGTTATAGAATGCTGTCATAGTAGCCCTGTTACAAAATGAACTGTTTTTAGTTCTTTTATGCAAACGTTTTGAATTTATAATCCAGAAATGAGATGAGGATGCATACCACAATTACATACACAATGTAGAAACATGACAAATAAAATCCCATTCCAATAGTACATTTCATTTCAATAAAATTATTACTCAAAAACGCTATGACAAGAAAATGATAATACAACTTGATAGGTCCTGATCCATCAGCTAGTTGGATAGCGTATACATTGTCACCTAACGATTCAATCACCTTATATATGGAGTAGAGTCCCACATATCCTGAATTTTCTTTCTTCCCTGTACTCGATTTCGAATAAGCACTCTAGTTCCAACGAGAATTGAACTTTCTTTGGCATTGCGGTTAAACAGTTCTCTTCTGTATTTTGCGCTTTCCTCCAAGTTGTTGCGTGCACTATTAAAAACTGACTCCAATAATTCTACATGCTTTGTGACATATTCAGTTCTGTCATGTGGTTCCTAAGTTGACCTTCCAAGTAAATGATCAATAGGTAACTTTGGGTCATGTCCAAACATCAGAAAGTATGGTGCGAATCCAGTTGACGAGTGAGCAGCAGAGTTGTAGATGTACACTAATGATGGTAAATAAAGAGGCCACTTTTGTTTTTGTTCTGTCGACAGTGTACGGAGTCAATTATGCATAGTCCTGTTGTATCTTTCCACTTGACCATTCATTCCCTTCGGGGTGATAAGGTGTTGTTCTACTTTTAGAGATATGGTACAAGTCACATAGCTCTTTCACAATCAGACTTTCAGGCTAGCAGATTGCTGATAGGTGGTTTAATGTTTGGAAAAGGAGTTTCCGCTATAAGGCATCACTCACACTTCTTACAATAAGAATCCACATCTTTCACCATCCTTGGCCAGTAGCAACGTTTCTGAATTAAGGACAATGTTCGTTCTGCTCCTTGATGTCCAGCATCATTGTGAAGAGATTCAAGCACATGGTCCTTTAACACAGTGGGAAGAACAAGTTGTTGAATTTTTCCAGTTTCTGTTTCAATAATCCGATACAGAACATCCTCTTCAACATGTAACTTTTCACGCTGTTTAAGAAGTTTTCCGACATCTGACTGTTCTTGTTCAAGTTGACTCGTCGTAGGTTTGTTAGCGTTCCTCAACCAGTACACAACTCTGCTGATTATAGGATCAAACTTTTGTATCGATGCTATCTCTATAGTTTGGTAACCTGGGAATGTTTCAGTGGCATGAGAAAATATTGGTTCAATGCATCCAAGTTAGAAGCAGAAAATATATATTTCATTTTATAGTGGATACAGTGTCCTTATTTTAATGCTGTGACATAAAATATGCAAGGTTTTATATAATAGCATTGTATATCTTTCTCTATTTACAAATCTTAATTATGGGAACTACATGAGGGGTGACATGTAGAGCAGGAGGTGCTCACTTTTCATGAACACCTGAACTTAGCATGACTAATCAACTATTAGATGTATTTCCTTTTACTTATCAGAGATTTGCCACTTACTTTCAAATCTAGTTCTCAAAAATGTAAAGGGCACATTGGGAGACTCCGATGTGACCATCAATTCAAATCCATAGCATATTCCTGAAATGTAATATGTTCATATACTGTATACTTTCACAAACATTATAAACGAGTTATGAAAAATAATGACTTGTTTCGAAATATACAAGTGAACAGTTTACAAACTCTATAATGCTTTGTAGCCATCTGTTATTCAATCTGAATTACAATGTTCAATTGTATAATAATAATACTAATTAATAATATTAACTAATAAATCATAGCCAAATTTATGTATTTTTAAATACTTATCTTCCTGAAATGAAGTCAGGGGTTTCTTGTATATTTGAAGTCAGGTCTTTGAGGGCAGCTTTTTGAAAAGATAGAGTAGTGCTATCAAGTAATGTGATTTCAGGTCTGATCCCACAAGTAGCAGAATTACAGACAAAGGCTCAAATGAGCATATAATGTATACTTTCAAAACATATATCCTTTTTAACATAATAATTGGTTGAATTTTCAATAATTTTTGATAATAAGTATTATTTGCTAACCATTTTCATAATGGATGTCCGATAGTCTGATGAAGCTGTACCAGGACCATCTGAAATGAGAATACTGGAAGAGCTTCCTAAATCCATGATGACCGACGTCCTCCTGATGATGACTCCAAGTGTTATAGAATGCTGTCATAGTAGCCCTGTTACAAAATGAACTGTTTTTAGTTCTTTTATGCAAACGTTTTGAATTTATAATCCAGAAATGAGATGAGGATGCATACCACAATTACATACACAATGTAGAAACATGACAAATAAAATCCCATTCCAATAGTACATTTCATTTCAATAAAATTATTACTCAAAAACGCTATGACAAGAAAATGATAATACAACTTGATAGGTCCTGATCCATCAGCTAGTTGGATAGCGTATACATTGTCACCTAACGATTCAATCACCTTATATATGGAGTAGAGTCCCACATATCCTGAATTTTCTTTCTTCCCTGTACTCGATTTCGAATAAGCACTCTAGTTCCAACGAGAATTGAACTTTCTTTGGCATTGCGATTAAACAGTTCTCTTCTGTATTTTGCGCTTTCCTCCAAGTTGTTGCGTGCACTATTAAAAACTGACTCCAATAATTCTACATGCTTTGTGACATATTCAGTTCTGTCATGTGGTTCCTAAGTTGACCTTCCAAGTAAATGATCAATAGGTAACTTTGGGTCATGTCCAAACATCAGAAAGTATGGTGCGAATCCAGTTGACGAGTGAGCAGCAGAGTTGTAGATGTACACTAATGATGGTAAATAAAGAGGCCACTTTTGTTTTTGTTCTGTCGACAGTGTACGGAGTCAATTATGCATAGTCCTGTTGTATCCTTCCACTTGACCATTCATTCCCTTCGGGGTGATAAGGTGTTGTTCTACTTTTAGAGATATGGTACAAGTCACATAGCTCTTTCACAATCAGACTTTCAGGCTAGCAGATTGCTGATAGGTGGTTTAATGTTTGGAAAAGGAGTTTCCGCTATAAGGCATCACTCACACTTCTTACAATAAGAATCCACATCTTTCACCATCCTTGGCCAGTAGCAACGTTTCTGAATTAAGGACAATGTTCGTTCTGCTCCTTGATGTCCAGCATCATTGTGAAGAGATTCAAGCACATGGTCCTTTAACACAGTGGGAAGAACAAGTTGTTGAATTTTTCCAGTTTCTGTTTCAATAATCCGATACAGAACATCCTCTTCAACATGTAACTTTTCACGCTGTTTAAGAAGTTTTCCGACATCTGACTGTTCTTGTTCAAGTTGACTCGTCGTAGGTTTGTTAGCGTTCCTCAACCAGTACACAACTCTGCTGATTATAGGATCAAACTTTTGTATCGATGCTATCTCTATAGTTTGGTAACCTGGGAATGTTTCAGTGGCATGAGAAAATATTGGTTCAATGCATCCAAGTTAGAAGCAGAAAATATATATTTCATTTTATAGTGGATACAGTGTCCTTATTTTAATGCTGTGACATAAAATATGCAAGGTTTTATATAATAGCATTGTATATCTTTCTCTATTTACAAATCTTAATTATGGGAACTACATGGGGGGTGACATGTAGAGCAGGAGGTGCTCACTTTTCATGAACACCTGAACTTAGCATGACTAATCAACTATTAGATGTATTTCCTTTTACTTATCAGAGATTTGCCACTTACTTTCAAATCTAGTTCTCAAAAACGTAAAGGGCACATTGGGAGACTCCGATGTGACCATCAATTCAAATCCATAGCATATTCCTGAAATGTAATATGTTCATATACTGTATACTTTCACAAACATTATAAACGAGTTATGAAAAATAATGACTTGTTTCGAAATATACAAGTGAACAGTTTACAAACTCTATAATGCTTTGTAGCCATCTGTTATTCAATCTGAATTACAATGTTCAATTGTATAATAATAATACTAATTAATAATATTAACTAATAAATCATAGCCAAATTTATGTATTTTTAAATACTTATCTTCCTGAAATGAAGTCAGGGGTTTCTTGTATATTTGAAGTCAGGTCTTTGAGGGCAGCTTTTTGAAAAGATAGAGTAGTGCTATCAAGTAATGTGATTTCAGGTCTGATCCCACAAGTAGCAGAATTACAGACAAAGGCTCAAATGAGCATATAATGTATACTTTCAAAACATATATCCTTTTTAACATAATAATTGGTTGAATTTTCAATAATTTTTGATAATAAGTATTATTTGCTAACCATTTTCATAATGGATGTCCGATAGTCTGATGAAGCTGTACCAGGACCATCTGAAATGAGAATACTGGAAGAGCTTCCTAAATCCATGATGACCGACGTCCTCCTGATGATGACTCCAAGTGTTATAGAATGCTGTCATAGTAGCCCTGTTACAAAATGAACTGTTTTTAGTTCTTTTATGCAAACGTTTTGAATTTATAATCCAGAAATGAGATGAGGATGCATACCACAATTACATACACAATGTAGAAACATGACAAATAAAATCCCATTCCAATAGTACATTTCATTTCAATAAAATTATTACTCAAAAACGCTATGACAAGAAAATGATAATACAACTTGATAGGTCCTGATCCATCAGCTAGTTGGATAGCGTATACATTGTCACCTAACGATTCAATCACCTTATATATGGAGTAGAGTCCCACATATCCTGAATTTTCTTTCTTCCCTGTACTCGATTTCGAATAAGCACTCTAGTTCCAACGAGAATTGAACTTTCTTTGGCATTGCGGTTAAACAGTTCTCTTCTGTATTTTGCGCTTTCCTCCAAGTTGTTGCGTGCACTATTAAAAACTGACTCCAATAATTCTACATGCTTTGTGACATATTCAGCTCTGTCATGTGGTTCCTAAGTTGACCTTCCAAGTAAATGATCAATAGGTAACTTTGGGTCATGTCCAAACATCAGAAAGTATGGTGCGAATCCAGTTGACGAGTGAGCAGCAGAGTTGTAGATGTACACTAATGATGGTAAATAAAGAGGCCACTTTTGTTTTTGTTCTGTCGACAGTGTACGGAGTCAATTATGCATAGTCCTGTTGTATCCTTCCACTTGACCATTCATTCCCTTCGGGGTGATAAGGTGTTGTTCTACTTTTAGAGATATGGTACAAGTCACATAGCTCTTTCACAATCAGACTTTCAGGCTAGCAGATTGCTGATAGGTGGTTTAATGTTTGGAAAAGGAGTTTCCGCTATAAGGCATCACTCACACTTCTTACAATAAGAATCCACATCTTTCACCATCCTTGGCCAGTAGCAACGTTTCTGAATTAAGGACAATGTTCGTTCTGCTCCTTGATGTCCAGCATCATTGTGAAGAGATTCAAGCACATGGTCCTTTAACACAGTGGGAAGAACAAGTTGTTGAATTTTTCCAGTTTCTGTTTCAATAATCCGATACAGAACATCCTCTTCAACATGTAACTTTTCACGCTGTTTAAGAAGTTTTCCGACATCTGACTGTTCTTGTTCAAGTTGACTCGTCGTAGGTTTGTTAGCGTTCCTCAACCAGTACACAACTCTGCTGATTATAGGATCAAACTTTTGTATCGATGCTATCTCTATAGTTTGGTAACCTGGGAATGTTTCAGTGGCATGAGAAAATATTGGTTCAATGCATCCAAGTTAGAAGCAGAAAATATATATTTCATTTTATAGTGGATACAGTGTCCTTATTTTAATGCTGTGACATAAAATATGCAAGGTTTTATATAATAGCATTGTATATCTTTCTCTATTTACAAATCTTAATTATGGGAACTACATGAGGGGTGACATGTAGAGCAGGAGGTGCTCACTTTTCATGAACACCTGAACTTAGCATGACTAATCAACTATTAGATGTATTTCCTTTTACTTATCAGAGATTTGCCACTTACTTTCAAATCTAGTTCTCAAAAACGTAAAGGGCACATTGGGAGACTCCGATGTGACCATCAATTCAAATCCATAGCATATTCCTGAAATGTAATATGTTCATATACTGTATACTTTCACAAACATTATAAACGAGTTATGAAAAATAATGACTTGTTTCGAAATATACAAGTGAACAGTTTACAAACTCTATAATGCTTTGTAGCCATCTGTTATTCAATCTGAATTACAATGTTCAATTGTATAATAATAATACTAATTAATAATATTAACTAATAAATCATAGCCAAATTTATGTATTTTTAAATACTTATCTTCCTGAAATGAAGTCAGGGGTTTCTTGTATATTTGAAGTCAGGTCTTTGAGGGCAGCTTTTTGAAAAGATAGAGTAGTGCTATCAAGTAATGTGATTTCAGGTCTGATCCCACAAGTAGCAGAATTACAGACAAAGGCTCAAATGAGCATATAATGTATACTTTCAAAACATATATCCTTTTTAACATAATAATTGGTTGAATTTTCAATAATTTTTGATAATAAGTATTATTTGCTAACCATTTTCATAATGGATGTCCGATAGTCTGATGAAGCTGTACCAGGACCATCTGAAATGAGAATACTGGAAGAGCTTCCTAAATCCATGATGACCGACGTCCTCCTGATGATGACTCCAAGTGTTATAGAATGCTGTCATAGTAGCCCTGTTACAAAATGAACTGTTTTTAGTTCTTTTATGCAAACGTTTTGAATTTATAATCCAGAAATGAGATGAGGATGCATACCACAATTACATACACAATGTAGAAACATGACAAATAAAATCCCATTCCAATAGTACATTTCATTTCAATAAAATTATTACTCAAAAACGCTATGACAAGAAAATGATAATACAACTTGATAGGTCCTGATCCATCAGCTAGTTGGATAGCGTATACATTGTCACCTAACGATTCAATCACCTTATATATGGAGTAGAGTCCCACATATCCTGAATTTTCTTTCTTCCCTGTACTCGATTTCGAATAAGCACTCTAGTTCCAACGAGAATTGAACTTTCTTTGGCATTGCGGTTAAACAGTTCTCTTCTGTATTTTGCGCTTTCCTCCAAGTTGTTGCGTGCACTATTAAAAACTGACTCCAATAATTCTACATGCTTTGTGACATATTCAGTTCTGTCATGTGGTTCCTAAGTTGACCTTCCAAGTAAATGATCAATAGGTAACTTTGGGTCATGTCCAAACATCAGAAAGTATGGTGCGAATCCAGTTGACGAGTGAGCAGCAGAGTTGTAGATGTACACTAATGATGGTAAATAAAGAGGCCACTTTTGTTTTTGTTCTGTCGACAGTGTACGGAGTCAATTATGCATAGTCCTGTTGTATCTTTCCACTTGACCATTCATTCCCTTCGGGTGATAAGGTGTTGTTCTACTTTTAGAGATATGGTACAAGTCACATAGCTCTTTCACAATCAGACTTTCAGGCTAGCAGATTGCTGATAGGTGGTTTAATGTTTGGAAAAGGAGTTTCCGCTATAAGGCATCACTCACACTTCTTACAATAAGAATCCACATCTTTCACCATCCTTGGCCAGTAGCAACGTTTCTGAATTAAGGACAATGTTCGTTCTGCTCCTTGATGTCCAGCATCATTGTGAAGAGATTCAAGCACATGGTCCTTTAACACAGTGGGAAGAACAAGTTGTTGAATTTTTCCAGTTTCTGTTTCAATAATCCGATACAGAACATCCTCTTCAACATGCAACTTTTCACGCTGTTTAAGAAGTTTTCCGACATCTGACTGTTCTTGTTCAAGTTGACTCGTCGTAGGTTTGTTAGCGTTCCTCAACCAGTACACAACTCTGCTGATTATAGGATCAAACTTTTGTATCGATGCTATCTCTATAGTTTGGTAACCTGGGAATGTTTCAGTGGCATGAGAAAATATTGGTTCAATGCATCCAAGTTAGAAGCAGAAAATATATATTTCATTTTATAGTGGATACAGTGTCCTTATTTTAATGCTGTGACATAAAATATGCAAGGTTTTATATAATAGCATTGTATATCTTTCTCTATTTACAAATCTTAATTATGGGAACTACATGAGGGGTGACATGTAGAGCAGGAGGTGCTCACTTTTCATGAACACCTGAACTTAGCATGACTAATCAACTATTAGATGTATTTCCTTTTACTTATCAGAGATTTGCCACTTACTTTCAAATCTAGTTCTCAAAAACGTAAAGGGCACATTGGGAGACTCCGATGTGACCATCAATTCAAATCCATAGCATATTCCTGAAATGTAATATGTTCATATACTGTATACTTTCACAAACATTATAAACGAGTTATGAAAAATAATGACTTGTTTCGAAATATACAAGTGAACAGTTTACAAACTCTATAATGCTTTGTAGCCATCTGTTATTCAATCTGAATTACAATGTTCAATTGTATAATAATAATACTAATTAATAATATTAACTAATAAATCATAGCCAAATTTATGTATTTTTAAATACTTATCTTCCTGAAATGAAGTCAGGGGTTTCTTGTATATTTGAAGTCAGGTCTTTGAGGGCAGCTTTTTGAAAAGATAGAGTAGTGCTATCAAGTAATGTGATTTCAGGTCTGATCCCACAAGTAGCAGAATTACAGACAAAGGCTCAAATGAGCATATAATGTATACTTTCAAAACATATATCCTTTTTAACATAATAATTGGTTGAATTTTCAATAATTTTTGATAATAAGTATTATTTGCTAACCATTTTCATAATGGATGTCCGATAGTCTGATGAAGCTGTACCAGGACCATCTGAAATGAGAATACTGGAAGAGCTTCCTAAATCCATGATGACCGACGTCCTCCTGATGATGACTCCAAGTGTTATAGAATGCTGTCATAGTAGCCCTGTTACAAAATGAACTGTTTTTAGTTCTTTTATGCAAACGTTTTGAATTTATAATCCAGAAATGAGATGAGGATGCATACCACAATTACATACACAATGTAGAAACATGACAAATAAAATCCCATTCCAATAGTACATTTCATTTCAATAAAATTATTACTCAAAAACGCTATGACAAGAAAATATTAATACAACTTGATAGGTCCTGTACAATGAGGTATGTCATCTGTATTTTTCGTCTGTGAACAGATGTGCCACGATAAAGATCCTCCTGTCATCAAAGTTAGGAGGTTCCAAGGGGATATCCAAACTTTGCATCCCCTTGACGCCAGTGGTAAGGACTCAACAGAAAGTCGGAGCTAGACAAACGTCTGCCCTGATCTTGGTAGGCAGATATACATAATTAGAGATATACTATGTCTCATAATGCTTTAACGAAAGAATAAAATTGACAGACAAATTGGATCAGAATATGTCTGCTTTTCTCTGTTATAGACACAGAGATAGGCGACATACAGACGGAAGACTAATTGATCAGAAAACCTGCTATCTGCTATAGCAAACAGATAAACAAAGACAGATGACCAACTCCTCTACTTGGCATGACCTTGACAAACGGAAAATATGCACACAAAGATGTACAATGAGGTATGTCTTAAACAAAACATATGACCAACTTCTCTACTTGGCATGACCTTGACAAACGGAAAATATGCACACAAAGATGTACAATGAGGTATGTCATCTGTATTTTTCGTCTGTGAACAGATGTGCCACGATAAAGATCCTCCTGTCATCAAAGTTAGGAGGTTCCAAGGGGATATCCAAAGTTTGCATCCCCTTGACGTCAGTGGTAAGGACTCAACAGAATGTCTGAGCAAGATAAAATGGACAGACAACTTGGACCAGAATGTTTCTGCCTTTCTCTGTTAACTACACAGAGATATGCGACACTATAGGTGAAAGACAAATTGATCAGAAAGCCTCTTCTCCGCTATAAGAAACAGACATACAAAGACAGATGACAAGACCTTGGCATGACCTTGACAAACGGAAATATGGAGACAAAGATGCGAAACCCGCGTTCGCATGTAACAGCATGTGTGCCACGATAAAGATCACTCCCTGCTTAAGATACTAAGCATCCAGAAGAGGTCCATTTTGTGCAACCCCTCATTGCCGAAGTGAACATTTGCCCATAAAGTAGAAGGAAAATTGTTGAAAATGTTATCCAAATGTGTCTGTCCTTCCCTCACGCAAACTTACTAGATGGAACGTTGAACAACTATATAACCTGAAACTATTCAGTCACTTAAATTGGCATTTTACTGACCTAATGACCTAAATGGCGCTGGGTGGGATCTCAACTGCATCAAAAGAACATAACATTCATACTTTGAAAAATTCTTAAATGGAGTCATAAAATCTGGAATCAAAACAAATTTAAGCACACACCGTTTTTAAGACTGGCATCTGACAAAACATTCATTGTATGAATAATCAATTCTCTTGATACAGATGGTTTTCCCTCTTGAAAGCTAATCAGTTGCATCGATGCCATGAAATATATTGTAGCATGTAATGTTGTTTGCTTACCATTCCCAATACCAGTGAGATATTGTTTAAAAGCCAATATGACCTTGAAGCTAACTGATAACTACAATATTCACAAGTAGGACGAGGCAGATTTACAAGCAATTTTACGATGTCTGAACTTTTTCGTATTTGATTTCACTTGCTAACTTTAGCACCTAAACCTTTCAGCTGACAAAAAAGGCTTCACCGAAATCAAGTATTTTTAAAACATTCTCAGTAGGAGAGTCTGTATCCAACAAACAAAATCACTCTTACAAGACATACAATGCTTCTCAAAATGTTTTACAGCAAGTATAGAAATGACAGACAAATTGGATCACAATACGTTTGTCTTTCTCTCTTAGAAAGACAGAGCTACACAACACATAGACACCAAAAAATTGATCAGAAAGCCTCCTCTCTGCTACAGCAAACAGATAAACAAAGGCAGATAACCAACTCCTCTACTTGGCATGACCTTGACAAACGGAAACTATGCAGACAAAGATGTACAATGAGGTTGATTATTACATATTGTTTAACGTTGCACTAGAGAATCTTTCACTCATATGGAGACGTTACCATTGCCGGTGAAGGGCTGCAAATTTAGGCCTATGCACGGTGCTTATGGCCTTTGAAGAGGGAGGGATCTTTTACGTGCCACACCTGCTGTGGCACGGGACCTCTGTTTTTGTGGTCTCATCCGAAGAACCCCCCCATTTAGTCGCCTCTTACGACAAGCAAGGGGGTACTGGGGATCTATTCTTACAACCCGGATCCCCACGGGGTCGTACAATGAGGTATGTCATCTGTATTTTACATCTGTGAACAGATGTGCCACGATAAAGATCCTCCTGTCATCAAAGTTAGGAGGTTCCTAGGGGATATCCAAAATTTCCATCCCCTTGACGCCAGTGGTAAGGACTCAACAGAAAGTCGGAGCTAGACAAACGTCTGCCCTGATCTTGGTAGGCAGATATACATAAGTAGAGATATACTATGTCTCATAATGCTTTAACGAAAGAATAAAATTGACAGACAAATTGGATCAGAATATGTCTGCTTTTCTCTGTTATTGACACAGAGATAGGTGACATACAGACGAAAGACTAATTGATCAGAAAACCTGCTATCTGCTATAGCAAACAGATAAACAAAGACAGATGACCAACTCCTCTACTTGGCATGACCTTGACAAATGGAAAATATGCACACAAAGATGTACAATGAGGTTTGTCTTAAACAAAACATATGACCAATTTCTCTATTTGGCATGACCTTGACAAAGGGAAAATATGCACACAAAGATGTACAATGAGGTATGTCATCTGTATTTTTCGTCTGTGAACAGATGTGCCACGATAAAGATCCTCCTGTCATCAAAGTTAGGAGGTTCCAAGGGGATATCCAAAGTTTGCATCCCCTTGACGCCAGTGGTAAGGACTCAACAGAACGTCGGAGCAAGATAAACGACAGGCAATTTGCTCCATCTACGTCTGCCCTGATCTTGGTAGGCAGATATACATAAGAAGAGATATACTATGTGTCATAATGCTTTAACGAAAGAATAAAATTGACAGACAAATTGGATCAGAATATGTCTGCATTACTCTGTTACTGACACAGAGATAGGCGACATACAGACGGAAGACTAATTGATCAGAAAACTTGCTATCCGCTACAACAAACAGATAAACAAAGACAGATGACCAACTCCTCTACTTGGCATGACCTTGACAAACGGAAAATATGCACACAAAGATGTACAATGAGGTTTGTCTTAAACAAAACATATGACCAACTCCTCTACTTGGCATGACCTTGACAAACGGAAAATATGCACACAAAGATGTACAATGAGGTATGTCTTAAACAAAACATATGACCAACTCCTCTACTTGGCATGACCTTGACAAACGGAAAATATGCACACAAAGATGTACAATGAGGTATGTCATCTGTATTTTTCGTCTGTGAACAGATGTGCCACGATAAAGATCCTCCTGTCATCAAAGTTAGGAGGTTCCAAGGGGATATCCAAACTTTGCATCCCCTTGACGCCAGTGGTAAGGACTCAACAGAAAGTCGGAGCTAGACAAACGTCTGCCCTGATCTTGGTAGGCAGATATACATAATTAGAGATATACTATGTCTCATAATGCTTTAACGAAAGAATAAAATTGACAGACAAATTGGATCAGAATATGTCTGCTTTTCTCTGTTATTGACACAGAGATAGGTGACATACAGACGAAAGACTAATTGATCAGAAAACCTGCTATCTGCTATAGCAAACAGATAAACAAAGACAGATGACCAACTCCTCTACTTGGCATGACCTTGACAAATGGAAAATATACACACAAAGATGTACAATGAGGTTTGTCTTAAACAAAACATATGACCAACTTCTCTATTTGGCATGACCTTGACAAACGGAAAATATGCACACAAAGATGTACAATGAGGTATGTCATCTGTATTTTTCGTCTGTGAACAGATGTGCCACAATAAAGATCCTCCTGTCATCAAAGTTAGGAGGTTCCAAGGGGATATCCAAAGTTTGCATCCCCTTGACGCCAGTGGTAAGGACTCAACAGAAAGTCGGAGCAAGATAAACGACAGGCAATTTGCTCCATCTACGTCTGCCCTGATCTTGGTAGGCAGATATACATAAGAAGAGATATACTATGTGTCATAATGCTTTAACGAAAGAATAAAATTGACAGACAAATTGGATCAGAATATGTCTGCATTACTCTGTTACTGACACAGAGATAGGCGACATACAGACGGAAGACTAATTGATCAGAAAACTTGCTATCCGCTACAACAAACAGATAAACAAAGACAGATGACCAACTCCTCTACTTGGCATGACCTTGACAAACGGAAAATATGCACACAAAGATGTACAATGAGGTTTGTCTTAAACAAAACATATGACCAACTCCTCTACTTGGCATGACCTTGACAAACGGAAAATATGCACACAAAGATGTACAATGAGGTATGTCTTAAACAAAACATATGACCAACTCCTCTACTTGGCATGACCTTGACAAACGGAATATATGCACACAAAGATGTACAATGAGGTTTGTCTTAAACAAAAGGTATGACCAACTCCTCTACTTGGCATGACCTTGACAAACAGAAAGTATGCACACAAAGATGTACAATGAGGTATGTCATCTGTATTTTTCGTCTGTGAACAGATGTGCCACGATAAAGATCCTCCTGTCATCAAAGTTAGGAGGTTCCAAGGGGATATCCAAAGTTTGCATCCCCTTGACGTCAGTGGTAAGGACTCAACAGAATGTCTGAGCAAGATAAAATGGACAGACAACTTGGACCAGAATGTTTCTGCCTTTCTCTGTTAACTACACAGAGATATGCTACACTATAGGTGAAAGACAAATTGATCAGAAAGCCTCTTCTCCGCTATAAGAAACAGACATACAAAGACAGATGACAAGACCTTGGCATGACCTTGACAAACGGAAATATGGAGACAAAGATGCGAAACCCGCGTTCGCATGTAACAGCATGTGTGCCACGATAACGATCACTCCCTGCTTAAGATACTAAGCATCCAGAAGAGGTCCATTTTGTGCAACCCCTCATTGCCGAAGTGAACATTTGCCCATAAAGTAGAAGGAAAATTGTTGAAAATGTTATCCAAATGTGTCTGTCCTTCCCTCATGCAAACTTACTAGATGGAACGTTGAACAACTATATAACCTGAAACTATTCAGTCACTTAAATTGGCATTTTACTGACCTAATGACCTAAATGGCGCTGGGTGGGATCTCAACTGCATCAAAAGAACATAACATTCATACTTTGAAAAATTCTTAAATGGAGTCATAAAATCTGGAATCAAAACAAATTTAAGCACACACCGTTTTTAAGACTGGCATCTGACAAAACATTCATTGTATGAATAATCAATTCTCTTGATACAGATGGTTTTCCCTCTTGAAAGCTAATCAGTTGCATCGATGCCATGAAATATATTGTAGCATGTAATGTTGTTTGCTTACCATTCCCAATACCAGTGAGATATTGTTTAAAAGCCAATATGACCTTGAAGCTAACTGATAACTACAATATTCACAAGTAGGACGAGGCAGATTTACAAGCAATTTTACGATGTCTGAACTTTTTCGTATTTGATTTCACTTGTTAACTTTAGCACCTAAACCTTTCAGCTGACAAAAAAGGCTTCACCGAAATCAAGTATTTTTAAAACATTCTCAGTAGGAGAGTCTGTATCCAACAAACAAAATCACTCTTACAAGACATACAATGCTTCTCAAAATGTTTTACAGCAAGTATAGAAATGACAGACAAATTGGATCACAATACGTTTGTCTTTCTCTCTTAGAAAGACAGAGCTACACAACACATAGACACCAAAAAATTGATCAGAAAGCCTCCTCTCTGCTACAGCAAACAGATAAACAAAGGCAGATAACCAACTCCTCTACTTGGCATGACCTTGACAAACGGAAACTATGCAGACAAAGATGTACAATGAGGTTGATTATTACATATTGTTTAACGTTGCACTAGAGAATCTTTCACTCATATGGAGACGTTACCATTGCCGGTGAAGGGCTGCAAATTTAGGCCTATGCACGGTGCTTATGGCCTTTGAAGAGGGAGGGATCTTTTACGTGCCACACCTGCTGTGGCACGGGACCTCTGTTTTTGTGGTCTCATCCGAAGAACCCCCCCATTTAGTCGCCTCTTACGACAAGCAAGGGGGTACTGGGGATCTATTCTTACAACCCGGATCCCCACGGGGTCGTACAATGAGGTATGTCATCTGTATTTTACATCTGTGAACAGATGTGCCACGATAAAGATCCTCCTGTCATCAAAGTTAGGAGGTTCCTAGGGGATATCCAAAATTTCCATCCCCTTGACGCCAGTGGTAAGGACTCAACAGAACGTCGGAGCAAGATAAACGACAGGCAATTTGCTCCATCAACGTCTGCCCTGATCTTGCTAGGCAGATATATATAGTTAGAGATATACTATGTCTCATAATGCTTTAACGAAAGAATAAAATTGACAGACAAATTGGATCAGAATATGTCTGCTTTTCTCCGTTATAGACACAGAGATAGACGACATACAGACGGAAGACTAATTGATCAGAAAACCTGGTATCTGCTATAGCAAACAGATAAACAAAGACAGATGACCAACTCCTCTACTTGGCATGACCTTGACAAACGGAAAATATGCACACAAAGATGTACAATGAGGTATGTCATCTGTATTTTTCGTCTGTGAACAGATGTGCCACGATAAAGATCCTCCTGTCATCAAAGTTAGGAGGTTCCAAGGGGATATCCAAAGTTTGCATCCCCTTGACGCCAGTGGTAAGGACTCAACAGAAAGTCGGAGCTAGACAAACGTCTGCCCTGATCTTGGTAGGCAGATATACATAAGTAGAGATATACTATGTCTCATAATGCTTTAACGAAAGAATAAAATTGACAGACAAATTGGATCAGAATATGTCTGCTTTTCTCTGTTATTGACACAGAGATAGGTGACATACAGACGAAAGACTAATTGATCAGAAAACCTGCTATCTGCTATAGCAAACAGATAAACAAAGACAGATGACCAACTCCTCTACTTGGCATGACCTTGACAAATGGAAAATATGCACACAAAGATGTACAATGAGGTTTGTCTTAAACAAAACATATGACCAATTTCTCTATTTGGCATGACCTTGACAAAGGGAAAATATGCACACAAAGATGTACAATGAGGTATGTCATCTGTATTTTTCGTCTGTGAACAGATGTGCCACGATAAAGATCCTCCTGTCATCAAAGTTAGGAGGTTCCAAGGGGATATCCAAAGTTTGCATCCCCTTGACGCCAGTGGTAAGGACTCAACAGAACGTCGGAGCAAGATAAACGACAGGCAATTTGCTCCATCTACGTCTGCCCTGATCTTGGTAGGCAGATATACATAAGAAGAGATATACTATGTGTCATAATGCTTTAACGAAAGAATAAAATTGACAGACAAATTGGATCAGAATATGTCTGCATTACTCTGTTACTGACACAGAGATAGGCGACATACAGACGGAAGACTAATTGATCAGAAAACTTGCTATCCGCTACAACAAACAGATAAACAAAGACAGATGACCAACTCCTCTACTTGGCATGACCTTGACAAACGGAAAATATGCACACAAAGATGTACAATGAGGTTTGTCTTAAACAAAACATATGACCAACTCCTCTACTTGGCATGACCTTGACAAACGGAAAATATGCACACAAAGATGTACAATGAGGTATGTCTTAAACAAAACATATGACCAACTCCTCTACTTGGCATGACCTTGACAAACGGAAAATATGCACACAAAGATGTACAATGAGGTATGTCATCTGTATTTTTCGTCTGTGAACAGATGTGCCACGATAAAGATCCTCCTGTCATCAAAGTTAGGAGGTTCCAAGGGGATATCCAAACTTTGCATCCCCTTGACGCCAGTGGTAAGGACTCAACAGAAAGTCGGAGCTAGACAAACGTCTGCCCTGATCTTGGTAGGCAGATATACATAATTAGAGATATACTATGTCTCATAATGCTTTAACGAAAGAATAAAATTGACAGACAAATTGGATCAGAATATGTCTGCTTTTCTCTGTTATTGACACAGAGATAGGTGACATACAGACGAAAGACTAATTGATCAGAAAACCTGCTATCTGCTATAGCAAACAGATAAACAAAGACAGATGACCAACTCCTCTACTTGGCATGACCTTGACAAATGGAAAATATACACACAAAGATGTACAATGAGGTTTGTCTTAAACAAAACATATGACCAACTTCTCTATTTGGCATGACCTTGACAAACGGAAAATATGCACACAAAGATGTACAATGAGGTATGTCATCTGTATTTTTCGTCTGTGAACAGATGTGCCACAATAAAGATCCTCCTGTCATCAAAGTTAGGAGGTTCCAAGGGGATATCCAAAGTTTGCATCCCCTTGACGCCAGTGGTAAGGACTCAACAGAAAGTCGGAGCAAGATAAACGACAGGCAATTTGCTCCATCTACGTCTGCCCTGATCTTGGTAGGCAGATATACATAAGAAGAGATATACTATGTGTCATAATGCTTTAACGAAAGAATAAAATTGACAGACAAATTGGATCAGAATATGTCTGCATTACTCTGTTACTGACACAGAGATAGGCGACATACAGACGGAAGACTAATTGATCAGAAAACTTGCTATCCGCTACAACAAACAGATAAACAAAGACAGATGACCAACTCCTCTACTTGGCATGACCTTGACAAACGGAAAATATGCACACAAAGATGTACAATGAGGTTTGTCTTAAACAAAACATATGACCAACTCCTCTACTTGGCATGACCTTGACAAACGGAAAATATGCACACAAAGATGTACAATGAGGTATGTCTTAAACAAAACATATGACCAACTCCTCTACTTGGCATGACCTTGACAAACGGAATATATGCACACAAAGATGTACAATGAGGTTTGTCTTAAACAAAAGGTATGACCAACTCCTCTACTTGGCATGACCTTGACAAACAGAAAGTATGCACACAAAGATGTACAATGAGGTATGTCATCTGTATTTTTCGTCTGTGAACAGATGTGCCACGATAAAGATCCTCCTGTCATCAAAGTTAGGAGGTTCCAAGGGGATATCCAAAGTTTGCATCCCCTTGACGTCAGTGGTAAGGACTCAACAGAATGTCTGAGCAAGATAAAATGGACAGACAACTTGGACCAGAATGTTTCTGCCTTTCTCTGTTAACTACACAGAGATATGCTACACTATAGGTGAAAGACAAATTGATCAGAAAGCCTCTTCTCCGCTATAAGAAACAGACATACAAAGACAGATGACAAGACCTTGGCATGACCTTGACAAACGGAAATATGGAGACAAAGATGCGAAACCCGCGTTCGCATGTAACAGCATGTGTGCCACGATAACGATCACTCCCTGCTTAAGATACTAAGCATCCAGAAGAGGTCCATTTTGTGCAACCCCTCATTGCCGAAGTGAACATTTGCCCATAAAGTAGAAGGAAAATTGTTGAAAATGTTATCCAAATGTGTCTGTCCTTCCCTCATGCAAACTTACTAGATGGAACGTTGAACAACTATATAACCTGAAACTATTCAGTCACTTAAATTGGCATTTTACTGACCTAATGACCTAAATGGCGCTGGGTGGGATCTCAACTGCATCAAAAGAACATAACATTCATACTTTGAAAAATTCTTAAATGGAGTCATAAAATCTGGAATCAAAACAAATTTAAGCACACACCGTTTTTAAGACTGGCATCTGACAAAACATTCATTGTATGAATAATCAATTCTCTTGATACAGATGGTTTTCCCTCTTGAAAGCTAATCAGTTGCATCGATGCCATGAAATATATTGTAGCATGTAATGTTGTTTGCTTACCATTCCCAATACCAGTGAGATATTGTTTAAAAGCCAATATGACCTTGACGCTAACTGATAACTACAATATTCACAAGTAGGACGAGGCAGATTTACAAGCAATTTTACGATGTCTGAACTTTTTCGTATTTGATTTCACTTGCTAACTTTAGCACCTAAACCTTTCAGCTGACAAAAAAGGCTTCACCGAAATCAAGTATTTTTAAAACATTCTCAGTAGGAGAGTCTGTATCCAACAAACAAAATCACTCTTACAAGACATACAATGCTTCTCAAAATGTTTTACAGCAAGTATAGAAATGACAGACAAATTGGATCACAATACGTTTGTCTTTCTCTCTTAGAAAGACAGAGCTACACAACACATAGACACCAAAAAATTGATCAGAAAGCCTCCTCTCTGCTACAGCAAACAGATAAACAAAGGCAGATAACCAACTCCTCTACTTGGCATGACCTTGACAAACGGAAACTATGCAGACAAAGATGTACAATGAGGTTGATTATTACATATTGTTTAACGTTGCACTAGAGAATCTTTCACTCATATGGAGACGTTACCATTGCCGGTGAAGGGCTGCAAATTTAGGCCTATGCACGGTGCTTATGGCCTTTGAAGAGGGAGGGATCTTTTACGTGCCACACCTGCTGTGGCACGGGACCTCTGTTTTTGTGGTCTCATCCGAAGAACCCCCCCATTTAGTCGCCTCTTACGACAAGCAAGGGGGTACTGGGGATCTATTCTTACAACCCGGATCCCCACGGGGTCGTACAATGAGGTATGTCATCTGTATTTTACGTCTGTGAACAGATGTGCCACGATAAAGATCCTCCTGTCATCAAAGTTAGGAGGTTCCAAGGGGATATCCAAAATTTCCATCCCCTTGACGCCAGTGGTAAGGACTCAACAGAACGTCGGAGCAAGATAAACGACAGGCAATTTGCTCCATCAACGTCTGCCCTGATCTTGCTAGGCAGATATATATAATTAGAGATATACTATGTCTCATAATGCTTTAACGAAAGAATAAAATTGACAGACAAATTGGATCAGAATATGTCTGCTTTTCTCTGTTATAGACACAGAGATAGGCGACATACAGACGGAAGACTAATTGATCAGAAAACCTGCTATCTGCTATAGCAAACAGATAAACAAAGACAGATGACCAACTCCTCTACTTGGCATGACCTTGACAAACGGAAAATATGCACACAAAGATGTACAATGAGGTATGTCTTAAACAAAACATATGACCAACTCCTCTACTTGGCATGACCTTGACAAATGGAAAATATGCACACAAAGATGTACAATGAGGTTTGTCTTAAACAAAAAATATGACCAACTTCTCAACTTGGCATGACCTTGACAAACGGAAAATATGCACACAAAGATGTACAATGAGGTATGTCATCTGTATTTTTCGTCTGTGAACAGATGTGCCACGATAAAGATCCTCCTGTCATCAAAGTTAGGAGGTTCCAAGGGGATATCCAAAGTTTGCATCCCCTTGACGCCAGTGGTAAGGACTCAACAGAAAGTCGGAGCTAGACAAACGTCTGCCCTGATCTTGGTAGGCAGATATACATAATTAGAGATATACTATGTCTCATAATGCTTTAACGAAAGAATAAAATTGACAGACAAATTGGATCAGAATATGTCTGCTTTTCTCTGTTATTGACACAGAGATAGGTGACATACAGACGAAAGACTAATTGATCAGAAAACCTGCTATCTCCTAGAGCAAACAGATAAACAAAGACAGATGACCAACTCCTCTACTTGGCATGACCTTGACAAATGGAAAATATGCACACAAAGATGTACAATGAGGTTTGTCTTAAACAAAACATATGACCAACTTCTCTATTTGGCATGACCTTGACAAATGGAAAATATGCACACAAAGATGTGTAATGAGGTTTGTCTTAAACAAAACATATGACCAACTCCTCTACTTGGCATGACCTTGACAAACGGAAAATATGCACACAAAGATGTGTAATGAGGTTTGTCTTAAACAAAACATATGACCAACTCCTCTACTTGGCATGACCTTGACAAACGGAAAATATGCACACAAAGATGTGTAATGAGGTTTGTCTTAAACAAAACATATGACCAACTCCTCTACTTGGCATGACCTTGACAAACGGAAAATATGCACACAAAGATGTACAATGAGGTTTGTCTTAAACAAAACATATGACCAACTCCTCTACTTGGCATGACCTTGACAAATGGAATATATGCACACAAAGATGTACAATGAGGTTTGTCTTAAACAAAATGTATGACCAACTCCTCTACTTGGCATGACCTTGACAAACAGAAAGTATGCACACAAAGATGTGTAATGAGGTTTGTCTTAAACAAAACATATGACCAACTCCTCTACTTGGCATGACCTTGACAAATGGAAAATATGCACACAAAGATGTACAATGAGGTTTGTCTTAAACAAAACATATGACCAACTTCTCTATTTGGCATGACCTTGACAAACGGAAAATATGCACACAAAGATGTACAATGAGGTATGTCATCTGTATTTTTCGTCTGTGAACAGATGTGCCACGATAAAGATCCTCCTGTCATCAAAGTTAGGAGGTTCCAAGGGGATATCCAAAGTTTGCATCCCCTTGACGCCAGTGGTAAGGACTCAACAGAACGTCGGAGCAAGATAAACGACAGGCAATTTGCTCCATCTACGTCTGCCCTGATCTTGGTAGGCAGATATACATAAGAAGAGATATACTATGTGTCATAATGCTTTAACGAAAGAATAAAATTGACAGACAAATTGGATCAGAATATGTCTGCATTACTCTGTTACTGACACAGAGATAGGCGACATACAGACGGAAGACTAATTGATCAGAAAACTTGCTATCTGCTACAACAAACAGATAAACAAAGACAGATGACCAACTCCTCTACTTGGCATGACCTTGACAAACGGAAAATATGCACACAAAGATGTACAATGAGGTTTGTCTTAAACAAAACATATGACCAACTCCTCTACTTGGCATGACCTTGACAAATGGAAAATATGCACACAAAGATGTACAATGAGGTTTGTCTTAAACAAAACATATGACCAACTTCTTTATTTGGCATGACCTTGACAAACGGAAAATATGCACACAAAGATGTACAATGAGGTATGTCATCTGTATTTTTCGTCTGTGAACAGATGTGCCACGATAAAGATCCTCCTGTCATCAAAGTTAGGAGGTTCAAAGGGGATATCCAAAGTTTGCATCCCCTTGACGCCAGTGGTAAGGACTCAACAGAACGTCGGAGCAAGATAAACGACAGGCAATTTGCTCCATCTACGTCTGCCCTGATCTTGGTAGGCAGATATACATAAGAAGAGATATACTATGTGTCATAATGCTTTAACGAAAGAATAAAATTGACAGACAAATTGGATCAGAATATGTCTGCATTACTCTGTTACTGACACAGAGATAGGCGACATACAGACGGAAGACTAATTGATCAGAAAACTTGCTATCTGCTACAACAAACAGATAAACAAAGACAGATGACCAACTCCTCTACTTGGCATGACCTTGACAAACGGAAAATATGCACACAAAGATGTGTAATGAGGTTTGTCTTAAACAAAACATATGACCAACTCCTCTACTTGGCATAACCTTGACAAACGGAAAATATGCACACAAAGATGTGTAATGAGGTTTGTCTTAAACAAAACATATGACCAACTCCTCTACTTGGCATGACCTTGACAAACGGAAAATATGCACACAAAGATGTGTAATGAGGTTTGTCTTAAACAAAACATATGACCAACTCCTCTACTTGGCATGACCTTGACAAACGGAAAATATGCACACAAAGATGTACAATGAGGTTTGTCTTAAACAAAACATATGACCAACTCCTCTACTTGGCATGACCTTGACAAACGGAAAATATGCACACAAAGATGTGTAATGAGGTTTGTCTTAAACAAAACATATGACCAACTCCTCTACTTGGCATGACCTTGACAAACGGAAAATATGCACACAAAGATGTGTAATGAGGTTTGTCTTAAACAAAACATATGACCAACTCCTCTACTTGGCATGACCTTGACAAACGGAAAATATGCACACAAAGATGTACAATGAGGTTTGTCTTAAACAAAACATATGACCAACTCCTCTACTTGGCATGACCTTGACAAACGGAAAATATGCACACAAAGATGTACAATGAGGTTTGTCTTAAACAAAATGTATGACCAACTCCTCTACTTGGCATGACCTTGACAAACAGAAAGTATGCACACAAAGATGTACAATGAGGTATGTCATCTGTATTTTTCGTCTGTGAACAGATGTGCCACGATAAAGATCCTCCTGTCATCAAAGTTAGGAGGTTCCAAGGGGATATCCAAAGTTTGCATCCCCTTGACATCAGTGGTAAGGACTCAACAGAATGTCTGAGCAAGATAAAATGGACAGACAACTTGGACCAGAATGTTTCTGCCTTTCTCTGTTAACTACACAGAGATATGCGACACTATAGGTGAAAGACAAATTGATCAGAAAGCCTTTTCTCCGCTATAAGAAACAGACATACAAAGACAGATGACAAGACCTTGGCATGACCTTGACAAACGGAAATATGGAGACAAAGATGCGAAACCCGCGTTCGCATGTAACAGCATGTGTGCCACGATAAAGATCACTCCCTGCTTAAGATACTAAGCATCCAGAAGAGGTCCATTTTATGCAACCCCTCATTGCCGAAGTGAACGATTGCCCATAAAGTAGAAGGAAAATTGTTGAAAATGTTATCCAAATGTGTCTGTCCTTCCCTCACGCAAACTTACTAGATGGAACGTTGAACAACTATATAACCTGAAACTATTCAGTCACTTAAATTGGCATTTTACTGACCTAATGACCTAAATGGCGCTGGGTGGGATCTCAACTGCATCAAAAGAACATAACATTCATACTTTGAAAAATTCTTAAATGGAGTCATAAAATCTGGAATCAAAACAAATTTAAGCACACACCGTTTTTAAGACTGGCATCTGACAAAACATTCATTGTATGAATAATCAATTCTCTTGATACAGATGGTTTTCCCTCTTGAAAGCTAATCAGTTGCATCGATGCCATGAAATATATTGTAGCATGTAATGTTGTTTGCTTACCATTCCCAATACCAGTGAGATATTGTTTAAAAGCCAATATGACCTTGACGCTAACTGATAACTACAATATTCACAAGTAGGACGAGGCAGATTTACAAGCAATTTTACGATGTCTGAACTTTTTCGTATTTGATTTCACTTGCTAACTTTAGCACCTAAACCTTTCAGCTGACAAAAAAGGCTTCACCGAAATCAAGTATTTTTAAAACATTCTCAGTAGGAGAGTCTGTATCCAACAAACAAAATCACTCTTACAAGACATACAATGCTTCTCAAAATGTTTTACAGCAAGTATAGAAATGACAGACAAATTGGATCACAATACGTTTGTCTTTCTCTCTTAGAAAGACAGAGCTACACAACACATAGACACCAAAAAATTGATCAGAAAGCCTCCTCTCTGCTACAGCAAACAGATAAACAAAGGCAGATAACCAACTCCTCTACTTGGCATGACCTTGACAAACGGAAACTATGCAGACAAAGATGTACAATGAGGTTGATTATTACATATTGTTTAACGTTGCACTAGAGAATCTTTCACTCATATGGAGACGTTACCATTGCCGGTGAAGGGCTGCAAATTTAGGCCTATGCACGGTGCTTATGGCCTTTGAAGAGGGAGGGATCTTTTACGTGCCACACCTGCTGTGGCACGGGACCTCTGTTTTTGTGGTCTCATCCGAAGAACCCCCCCATTTAGTCGCCTCTTACGACAAGCAAGGGGGTACTGGGGATCTATTCTTACAACCCGGATCCCCACGGGGTCGTACAATGAGGTATGTCATCTGTATTTTACGTCTGTGAACAGATGTGCCACGATAAAGATCCTCCTGTCATCAAAGTTAGGAGGTTCCAAGGGGATATCCAAAATTTCCATCCCCTTGACGCCAGTGGTAAGGACTCAACAGAACGTCGGAGCAAGATAAACGACAGGCAATTTGCTCCATCAACGTCTGCCCTGATCTTGCTAGGCAGATATATATAATTAGAGATATACTATGTCTCATAATGCTTTAACGAAAGAATAAAATTGACAGACAAATTGGATCAGAATATGTCTGCTTTTCTCTGTTATAGACACAGAGATAGGCGACATACAGACGGAAGACTAATTGATCAGAAAACCTGCTATCTGCTATAGCAAACAGATAAACAAAGACAGATGACCAACTCCTCTACTTGGCATGACCTTGACAAACGGAAAATATGCACACAAAGATGTACAATGAGGTATGTCTTAAACAAAACATATGACCAACTCCTCTACTTGGCATGACCTTGACAAATGGAAAATATGCACACAAAGATGTACAATGAGGTTTGTCTTAAACAAAAAATATGACCAACTTCTCAACTTGGCATGACCTTGACAAACGGAAAATATGCACACAAAGATGTACAATGAGGTATGTCATCTGTATTTTTTGTCTGTGAACAGATGTGCCACGATAAAGATCCTCCTGTCATCAAAGTTAGGAGGTTCCAAGGGGATATCCAAAGTTTGCATCCCCTTGACGCCAGTGGTAAGGACTCAACAGAAAGTCGGAGCTAGACAAACGTCTGCCCTGATCTTGGTAGGCAGATATACATAATTAGAGATATACTATGTCTCATAATGCTTTAACGAAAGAATAAAATTGACAGACAAATTGGATCAGAATATGTCTGCTTTTCTCTGTTATTGACACAGAGATAGGTGACATACAGACGAAAGACTAATTGATCAGAAAACCTGCTATCTCCTAGAGCAAACAGATAAACAAAGACAGATGACCAACTCCTCTACTTGGCATGACCTTGACAAATGGAAAATATGCACACAAAGATGTACAATGAGGTTTGTCTTAAACAAAACATATGACCAACTTCTCTATTTGGCATGACCTTGACAAATGGAAAATATGCACACAAAGATGTGTAATGAGGTTTGTCTTAAACAAAACATATGACCAACTCCTCTACTTGGCATGACCTTGACAAACGGAAAATATGCACACAAAGATGTGTAATGAGGTTTGTCTTAAACAAAACATATGACCAACTCCTCTACTTGGCATGACCTTGACAAACGGAAAATATGCACACAAAGATGTACAATGAGGTTTGTCTTAAACAAAACATATGACCAACTCCTCTACTTGGCATGACCTTGACAAATGGAATATATGCACACAAAGATGTACAATGAGGTTTGTCTTAAACAAAATGTATGACCAACTCCTCTACTTGGCATGACCTTGACAAACAGAAAGTATGCACACAAAGATGTGTAATGAGGTTTGTCTTAAACAAAACATATGACCAACTCCTCTACTTGGCATGACCTTGACAAATGGAAAATATGCACACAAAGATGTACAATGAGGTTTGTCTTAAACAAAACATATGACCAACTTCTCTATTTGGCATGACCTTGACAAACGGAAAATATGCACACAAATATGTACAATGAGGTATGTCATCTGTATTTTTCGTCTGTGAACAGATGTGCCACGATAAAGATCCTCCTGTCATCAAAGTTAGGAGGTTCCAAGGGGATATCCAAAGTTTGCATCCCCTTGACGCCAGTGGTAAGGACTCAACAGAACGTCGGAGCAAGATAAACGACAGGCAATTTGCTCCATCTACGTCTGCCCTGATCTTGGTAGGCAGATATACATAAGAAGAGATATACTATGTGTCATAATGCTTTAACGAAAGAATAAAATTGACAGACAAATTGGATCAGAATATGTCTGCATTACTCTGTTACTGACACAGAGATAGGCGACATACAGACGGAAGACTAATTGATCAGAAAACTTGCTATCTGCTACAACAAACAGATAAACAAAGACAGATGACCAACTCCTCTACTTGGCATGACCTTGACAAACGGAAAATATGCACACAAAGATGTACAATGAGGTTTGTCTTAAACAAAACATATGACCAACTCCTCTACTTGGCATGACCTTGACAAATGGAAAATATGCACACAAAGATGTACAATGAGGTTTGTCTTAAACAAAACATATGACCAACTTCTTTATTTGGCATGACCTTGACAAACGGAAAATATGCACACAAAGATGTACAATGAGGTATGTCATCTGTATTTTTCGTCTGTGAACAGATGTGCCACGATAAAGATCCTCCTGTCATCAAAGTTAGGAGGTTCAAAGGGGATATCCAAAGTTTGCATCCCCTTGACGCCAGTGGTAAGGACTCAACAGAACGTCGGAGCAAGATAAACGACAGGCAATTTGCTCCATCTACGTCTGCCCTGATCTTGCTAGGCAGATATACATAAGAAGAGATATACTATGTGTCATAATGCTTTAACGAAAGAATAAAATTGACAGACAAATTGGATCAGAATATGTCTGCATTACTCTGTTACTGACACAGAGATAGGCGACATACAGACGGAAGACTAATTGATCAGAAAACTTGCTATCTGCTACAACAAACAGATAAACAAAGACAGATGACCAACTCCTCTACTTGGCATGACCTTGACAAACGGAAAATATGCACACAAAGATGTGTAATGAGGTTTGTCTTAAACAAAACATATGACCAACTCCTCTACTTGGCATGACCTTGACAAACGGAAAATATGCACACAAAGATGTGTAATGAGGTTTGTCTTAAACAAAACATATGACCAACTCCTCTACTTGGCATGACCTTGACAAACGGAAAATATGCACACAAAGATGTGTAATGAGGTTTGTCTTAAACAAAACATATGACCAACTCCTCTACTTGGCATGACCTTGACAAACGGAAAATATGCACACAAAGATGTACAATGAGGTTTGTCTTAAACAAAACATATGACCAACTCCTCTACTTGGCATGACCTTGACAAACGGAAAATATGCACACAAAGATGTGTAATGAGGTTTGTCTTAAACAAAACATATGATCAACTCCTCTACTTGGCATGACCTTGACAAACGGAAAATATGCACACAAAGATGTGTAATGAGGTTTGTCTTAAACAAAACATATGACCAACTCCTCTACTTGGCATGACCTTGACAAACGGAAAATATGCACACAAAGATGTACAATGAGGTTTGTCTTAAACAAAACATATGACCAACTCCTCTACTTGGCATGACCTTGACAAACGGAAAATATGCACACAAAGATGTACAATGAGGTTTGTCTTAAAACAAAACATATGACCAACTCCTCTACTTGGCATGACCTTGACAAATGGAATATATGCACACAAAGATGTACAATGAGGTTTGTCTTAAACAAAATGTATGACCAACTCCTCTACTTGGCATGACCTTGACAAACAGAAAGTATGCACACAAAGATGTACAATGAGGTATGTCATCTGTATTTTTCGTCTGTGAACAGATGTGCCACGATAAAGATCCTCCTGTCATCAAAGTTAGGAGGTTCCAAGGGGATATCCAAAGTTTGCATCCCCTTGACATCAGTGGTAAGGACTCAACAGAATGTCTGAGCAAGATAAAATGGACAGACAACTTGGACCAGAATGTTTCTGCCTTTCTCTGTTAACTACACAGAGATATGCGACACTATAGGTGAAAGACAAATTGATCAGAAAGCCTCTTCTCCGCTATAAGAAACAGACATACAAAGACAGATGACAAGACCTTGGCATGACCTTGACAAACGGAAATATGGAGACAAAGATGCGAAACCCGCGTTCGCATGTAACAGCATGTGTGCCACGATAAAGATCACTCCCTGCTTAAGATACTAAGCATCCAGAAGAGGTCCATTTTATGCAACCCCTCATTGCCGAAGTGAACGATTGCCCATAAAGTAGAAGGAAAATTGTTGAAAATGTTATCCAAATGTGTCTGTCCTTCCCTCACGCAAACTTACTAGATGGAACGTTGAACAACTATATAACCTGAAACTATTCAGTCACTTAAATTGGCATTTTACTGACCTAATGACCTAAATGGCGCTGGGTGGGATCTCAACTGCATCAAAAGAACATAACATTCATACTTTGAAAAATTCTTAAATGGAGTCATAAAATCTGGAATCAAAACAAATTTAAGCACACACCGTTTTTAAGACTGGCATCTGACAAAACATTCATTGTATGAATAATCAATTCTCTTGATACAGATGGTTTTCCCTCTTGAAAGCTAATCAGTTGCATCGATGCCATGAAATATATTGTAGCATGTAATGTTGTTTGCTTACCATTCCCAATACCAGTGAGATATTGTTTAAAAGCCAATATGACCTTGACGCTAACTGATAACTACAATATTCACAAGTAGGACGAGGCAGATTTACAAGCAATTTTACGATGTCTGAACTTTTTCGTATTTGATTTCACTTGCTAACTTTAGCACCTAAACCTTTCAGCTGACAAAAAAGGCTTCACCGAAATCAAGTATTTTTAAAACATTCTCAGTAGGAGAGTCTGTATCCAACAAACAAAATCACTCTTACAAGACATACAATGCTTCTCAAAATGTTTTACAGCAAGTATAGAAATGACAGACAAATTGGATCACAATACGTTTGTCTTTCTCTCTTAGAAAGACAGAGCTACACAACACATAGACACCAAAAAATTGATCAGAAAGCCTCCTCTCTGCTACAGCAAACAGATAAACAAAGGCAGATAACCAACTCCTCTACTTGGCATGACCTTGACAAACGGAAACTATGCAGACAAAGATGTACAATGAGGTTGATTATTACATATTGTTTAACGTTGCACTAGAGAATCTTTCACTCATATGGAGACGTTACCATTGCCGGTGAAGGGCTGCAAATTTAGGCCTATGCACGGTGCTTATGGCCTTTGAAGAGGGAGGGATCTTTTACGTGCCACACCTGCTGTGGCACGGGACCTCTGTTTTTGTGGTCTCATCCGAAGAACCCCCCCATTTAGTCGCCTCTTACGACAAGCAAGGGGGTACTGGGGATCTATTCTTACAACCCGGATCCCCACGGGGTCGTACAATGAGGTATGTCATCTGTATTTTACGTCTGTGAACAGATGTGCCACGATAAAGATCCTCCTGTCATCAAAGTTAGGAGGTTCCAAGGGGATATCCAAAATTTCCATCCCCTTGACGCCAGTGGTAAGGACTCAACAGAACGTCGGAGCAAGATAAACGACAGGCAATTTGCTCCATCAACGTCTGCCCTGATCTTGCTAGGCAGATATATATAATTAGAGATATACTATGTCTCATAATGCTTTAACGAAAGAATAAAATTGACAGACAAATTGGATCAGAATATGTCTGCTTTTCTCTGTTATAGACACAGAGATAGGCGACATACAGACGGAAGACTAATTGATCAGAAAACCTGCTATCTGCTATAGCAAACAGATAAACAAAGACAGATGACCAACTCCTCTACTTGGCATGACCTTGACAAACGGAAAATATGCACACAAAGATGTACAATGAGGTATGTCTTAAACAAAACATATGACCAACTCCTCTACTTGGCATGACCTTGACAAATGGAAAATATGCACACAAAGATGTACAATGAGGTTTGTCTTAAACAAAAAATATGACCAACTTCTCAACTTGGCATGACCTTGACAAACGGAAAATATGCACACAAAGATGTACAATGAGGTATGTCATCTGTATTTTTCGTCTGTGAACAGATGTGCCACGATAAAGATCCTCCTGTCATCAAAGTTAGGAGGTTCCAAGGGGATATCCAAAGTTTGCATCCCCTTGACGCCAGTGGTAAGGACTCAACAGAAAGTCGGAGCTAGACAAACGTCTGCCCTGATCTTGGTAGGCAGATATACATAATTAGAGATATACTATGTCTCATAATGCTTTAACGAAAGAATAAAATTGACAGACAAATTGGATCAGAATATGTCTGCTTTTCTCTGTTATTGACACAGAGATAGGTGACATACAGACGAAAGACTAATTGATCAGAAAACCTGCTATCTCCTAGAGCAAACAGATAAACAAAGACAGATGACCAACTCCTCTACTTGGCATGACCTTGACAAATGGAAAATATGCACACAAAGATGTACAATGAGGTTTGTCTTAAACAAAACATATGACCAACTTCTCTATTTGGCATGACCTTGACAAATGGAAAATATGCACACAAAGATGTGTAATGAGGTTTGTCTTAAACAAAACATATGACCAACTCCTCTACTTGGCATGACCTTGACAAACGGAAAATATGCACACAAAGATGTGTAATGAGGTTTGTCTTAAACAAAACATATGACCAACTCCTCTACTTGGCATGACCTTGACAAACGGAAAATATGCACACAAAGATGTACAATGAGGTTTGTCTTAAACAAAACATATGACCAACTCCTCTACTTGGCATGACCTTGACAAATGGAATATATGCACACAAAGATGTACAATGAGGTTTGTCTTAAACAAAATGTATGACCAACTCCTCTACTTGGCATGACCTTGACAAACAGAAAGTATGCACACAAAGATGTGTAATGAGGTTTGTCTTAAACAAAACATATGACCAACTCCTCTACTTGGCATGACCTTGACAAATGGAAAATATGCACACAAAGATGTACAATGAGGTTTGTCTTAAACAAAACATATGACCAACTTCTCTATTTGGCATGACCTTGACAAACGGAAAATATGCACACAAAGATGTACAATGAGGTATGTCATCTGTATTTTTCGTCTGTGAACAGATGTGCCACGATAAAGATCCTCCTGTCATCAAAGTTAGGAGGTTCCAAGGGGATATCCAAAGTTTGCATCCCCTTGACGCCAGTGGTAAGGACTCAACAGAACGTCGGAGCAAGATAAACGACAGGCAATTTGCTCCATCTACGTCTGCCCTGATCTTGCTAGGCAGATATACATAAGAAGAGATATACTATGTGTCATAATGCTTTAACGAAAGAATAAAATTGACAGACAAATTGGATCAGAATATGTCTGCATTACTCTGTTACTGACACAGAGATAGGCGACATACAGACGGAAGACTAATTGATCAGAAAACTTGCTATCTGCTACAACAAACAGATAAACAAAGACAGATGACCAACTCCTCTACTTGGCATGACCTTGACAAACGGAAAATATGCACACAAAGATGTACAATGAGGTTTGTCTTAAACAAAACATATGACCAACTCCTCTACTTGGCATGACCTTGACAAATGGAAAATATGCACACAAAGATGTACAATGAGGTTTGTCTTAAACAAAACATATGACCAACTTCTTTATTTGGCATGACCTTGACAAACGGAAAATATGCACACAAAGATGTACAATGAGGTATGTCATCTGTATTTTTCGTCTGTGAACAGATGTGCCACGATAAAGATCCTCCTGTCATCAAAGTTAGGAGGTTCAAAGGGGATATCCAAAGTTTGCATCCCCTTGACGCCAGTGGTAAGGACTCAACAGAACGTCGGAGCAAGATAAACGACAGGCAATTTGCTCCATCTACGTCTGCCCTGATCTTGCTAGGCAGATATACATAAGAAGAGATATACTATGTGTCATAATGCTTTAACGAAAGAATAAAATTGACAGACAAATTGGATCAGAATATGTCTGCATTACTCTGTTACTGACACAGAGATAGGCGACATACAGACGGAAGACTAATTGATCAGAAAACTTGCTATCTGCTACAACAAACAGATAAACAAAGACAGATGACCAACTCCTCTACTTGGCATGACCTTGACAAACGGAAAATATGCACACAAAGATGTGTAATGAGGTTTGTCTTAAACAAAACATATGACCAACTCCTCTACTTGGCATGACCTTGACAAACGGAAAATATGCACACAAAGATGTGTAATGAGGTTTGTCTTAAACAAAACATATGACCAACTCCTCTACTTGGCATGACCTTGACAAACGGAAAATATGCACACAAAGATGTGTAATGAGGTTTGTCTTAAACAAAACATATGACCAACTCCTCTACTTGGCATGACCTTGACAAACGGAAAATATGCACACAAAGATGTACAATGAGGTTTGTCTTAAACAAAACATATGACCAACTCCTCTACTTGGCATGACCTTGACAAACGGAAAATATGCACACAAAGATGTGTAATGAGGTTTGTCTTAAACAAAACATATGACCAACTCCTCTACTTGGCATGACCTTGACAAACGGAAAATATGCACACAAAGATGTGTAATGAGGTTTGTCTTAAACAAAACATATGACCAACTCCTCTACTTGGCATGACCTTGACAAACGGAAAATATGCACACAAAGATGTACAATGAGGTTTGTCTTAAACAAAACATATGACCAACTCCTCTACTTGGCATGACCTTGACAAACGGAAAATATGCACACAAAGATGTACAATGAGGTTTGTCTTAAAACAAAACATATGACCAACTCCTCTACTTGGCATGACCTTGACAAATGGAATATATGCACACAAAGATGTACAATGAGGTTTGTCTTAAACAAAATGTATGACCAACTCCTCTACTTGGCATGACCTTGACAAACAGAAAGTATGCACACAAAGATTTACAATGAGGTATGTCATCTGTATTTTTCGTCTGTGAACAGATGTGCCACGATAAAGATCCTCCTGTCATCAAAGTTAGGAGGTTCCAAGGGGATATCCAAAGTTTGCATCCCCTTGACATCAGTGGTAAGGACTCAACAGAATGTCTGAGCAAGATAAAATGGACAGACAACTTGGACCAGAATGTTTCTGCCTTTCTCTGTTAACTACACAGAGATATGCGACACTATAGGTGAAAGACAAATTGATCAGAAAGCCTCTTCTCCGCTATAAGAAACAGACATACAAAGACAGATGACAAGACCTTGGCATGACCTTGACAAACGGAAATATGGAGACAAAGATGCGAAACCCGCGTTCGCATGTAACAGCATGTGTGCCACGATAAAGATCACTCCCTGCTTAAGATACTAAGCATCCAGAAGAGGTCCATTTTATGCAACCCCTCATTGCCGAAGTGAACGATTGCCCATAAAGTAGAAGGAAAATTGTTGAAAATGTTATCCAAATGTGTCTGTCCTTCCCTCACGCAAACTTACTAGATGGAACGTTGAACAACTATATAACCTGAAACTATTCAGTCACTTAAATTGGCATTTTACTGACCTAATGACCTAAATGGCGCTGGGTGGGATCTCAACTGCATCAAAAGAACATAACATTCATACTTTGAAAAATTCTTAAATGGAGTCATAAAATCTGGAATCAAAACAAATTTAAGCACACACCGTTTTTAAGACTGGCATCTGACAAAACATTCATTGTATGAATAATCAATTCTCTTGATACAGATGGTTTTCCCTCTTGAAAGCTAATCAGTTGCATCGATGCCATGAAATATATTGTAGCATGTAATGTTGTTTGCTTACCATTCCCAATACCAGTGAGATATTGTTTAAAAGCCAATATGACCTTGACGCTAACTGATAACTACAATATTCACAAGTAGGACGAGGCAGATTTACAAGCAATTTTACGATGTCTGAACTTTTTCGTATTTGATTTCACTTGCTAACTTTAGCACCTAAACCTTTCAGCTGACAAAAAAGGCTTCACCGAAATCAAGTATTTTTAAAACATTCTCAGTAGGAGAGTCTGTATCCAACAAACAAAATCACTCTTACAAGACATACAATGCTTCTCAAAATGTTTTACAGCAAGTATAGAAATGACAGACAAATTGGATCACAATACGTTTGTCTTTCTCTCTTAGAAAGACAGAGCTACACAACACATAGACACCAAAAAATTGATCAGAAAGCCTCCTCTCTGCTACAGCAAACAGATAAACAAAGGCAGATAACCAACTCCTCTACTTGGCATGACCTTGACAAACGGAAACTATGCAGACAAAGATGTACAATGAGGTTGATTATTACATATTGTTTAACGTTGCACTAGAGAATCTTTCACTCATATGGAGACGTTACCATTGCCGGTGAAGGGCTGCAAATTTAGGCCTATGCACGGTGCTTATGGCCTTTGAAGAGGGAGGGATCTTTTACGTGCCACACCTGCTGTGGCACGGGACCTCTGTTTTTGTGGTCTCATCCGAAGAACCCCCCCATTTAGTCGCCTCTTACGACAAGCAAGGGGGTACTGGGGATCTATTCTTACAACCCGGATCCCCACGGGGTCGTACAATGAGGTATGTCATCTGTATTTTACGTCTGTGAACAGATGTGCCACGATAAAGATCCTCCTGTCATCAAAGTTAGGAGGTTCCAAGGGGATATCCAAAATTTCCATCCCCTTGACGCCAGTGGTAAGGACTCAACAGAACGTCGGAGCAAGATAAACGACAGGCAATTTGCTCCATCAACGTCTGCCCTGATCTTGCTAGGCAGATATATATAATTAGAGATATACTATGTCTCATAATGCTTTAACGAAAGAATAAAATTGACAGACAAATTGGATCAGAATATGTCTGCTTTTCTCTGTTATAGACACAGAGATAGGCGACATACAGACGGAAGACTAATTGATCAGAAAACCTGCTATCTGCTATAGCAAACAGATAAACAAAGACAGATGACCAACTCCTCTACTTGGCATGACCTTGACAAACGGAAAATATGCACACAAAGATGTACAATGAGGTATGTCTTAAACAAAACATATGACCAACTCCTCTACTTGGCATGACCTTGACAAATGGAAAATATGCACACAAAGATGTACAATGAGGTTTGTCTTAAACAAAAAATATGACCAACTTCTCAACTTGGCATGACCTTGACAAACGGAAAATATGCACACAAAGATGTACAATGAGGTATGTCATCTGTATTTTTCGTCTGTGAACAGATGTGCCACGATAAAGATCCTCCTGTCATCAAAGTTAGGAGGTTCCAAGGGGATATCCAAAGTTTGCATCCCCTTGACGCCAGTGGTAAGGACTCAACAGAAAGTCGGAGCTAGACAAACGTCTGCCCTGATCTTGGTAGGCAGATATACATAATTAGAGATATACTATGTCTCATAATGCTTTAACGAAAGAATAAAATTGACAGACAAATTGGATCAGAATATGTCTGCTTTTCTCTGTTATTGACACAGAGATAGGTGACATACAGACGAAAGACTAATTGATCAGAAAACCTGCTATCTCCTAGAGCAAACAGATAAACAAAGACAGATGACCAACTCCTCTACTTGGCATGACCTTGACAAATGGAAAATATGCACACAAAGATGTACAATGAGGTTTGTCTTAAACAAAACATATGACCAACTTCTCTATTTGGCATGACCTTGACAAATGGAAAATATGCACACAAAGATGTGTAATGAGGTTTGTCTTAAACAAAACATATGACCAACTCCTCTACTTGGCATGACCTTGACAAACGGAAAATATGCACACAAAGATGTGTAATGAGGTTTGTCTTAAACAAAACATATGACCAACTCCTCTACTTGGCATGACCTTGACAAACGGAAAATATGCACACAAAGATGTACAATGAGGTTTGTCTTAAACAAAACATATGACCAACTCCTCTACTTGGCATGACCTTGACAAATGGAATATATGCACACAAAGATGTACAATGAGGTTTGTCTTAAACAAAATGTATGACCAACTCCTCTACTTGGCATGACCTTGACAAACAGAAAGTATGCACACAAAGATGTGTAATGAGGTTTGTCTTAAACAAAACATATGACCAACTCCTCTACTTGGCATGACCTTGACAAATGGAAAATATGCACACAAAGATGTACAATGAGGTTTGTCTTAAACAAAACATATGACCAACTTCTCTATTTGGCATGACCTTGACAAACGGAAAATATGCACACAAAGATGTACAATGAGGTATGTCATCTGTATTTTTCGTCTGTGAACAGATGTGCCACGATAAAGATCCTCCTGTCATCAAAGTTAGGAGGTTCCAAGGGGATATCCAAAGTTTGCATCCCCTTGACGCCAGTGGTAAGGACTCAACAGAACGTCGGAGCAAGATAAACGACAGGCAATTTGCTCCATCTACGTCTGCCCTGATCTTGGTAGGCAGATATACATAAGAAGAGATATACTATGTGTCATAATGCTTTAACGAAAGAATAAAATTGACAGACAAATTGGATCAGAATATGTCTGCATTACTCTGTTACTGACACAGAGATAGGCGACATACAGACGGAAGACTAATTGATCAGAAAACTTGCTATCTGCTACAACAAACAGATAAACAAAGACAGATGACCAACTCCTCTACTTGGCATGACCTTGACAAACGGAAAATATGCACACAAAGATGTACAATGAGGTTTGTCTTAAACAAAACATATGACCAACTCCTCTACTTGGCATGACCTTGACAAATGGAAAATATGCACACAAAGATGTACAATGAGGTTTGTCTTAAACAAAACATATGACCAACTTCTTTATTTGGCATGACCTTGACAAACGGAAAATATGCACACAAAGATGTACAATGAGGTATGTCATCTGTATTTTTCGTCTGTGAACAGATGTGCCACGATAAAGATCCTCCTGTCATCAAAGTTAGGAGGTTCAAAGGGGATATCCAAAGTTTGCATCCCCTTGACGCCAGTGGTAAGGACTCAACAGAACGTCGGAGCAAGATAAACGACAGGCAATTTGCTCCATCTACGTCTGCCCTGATCTTGCTAGGCAGATATACATAAGAAGAGATATACTATGTGTCATAATGCTTTAACGAAAGAATAAAATTGACAGACAAATTGGATCAGAATATGTCTGCATTACTCTGTTACTGACACAGAGATAGGCGACATACAGACGGAAGACTAATTGATCAGAAAACTTGCTATCTGCTACAACAAACAGATAAACAAAGACAGATGACCAACTCCTCTACTTGGCATGACCTTGACAAACGGAAAATATGCACACAAAGATGTGTAATGAGGTTTGTCTTAAACAAAACATATGACCAACTCCTCTACTTGGCATGACCTTGACAAACGGAAAATATGCACACAAAGATGTGTAATGAGGTTTGTCTTAAACAAAACATATGACCAACTCCTCTACTTGGCATGACCTTGACAAACGGAAAATATGCACACAAAGATGTGTAATGAGGTTTGTCTTAAACAAAACATATGACCAACTCCTCTACTTGGCATGACCTTGACAAACGGAAAATATGCACACAAAGATGTACAATGAGGTTTGTCTTAAACAAAACATATGACCAACTCCTCTACTTGGCATGACCTTGACAAACGGAAAATATGCACACAAAGATGTGTAATGAGGTTTGTCTTAAACAAAACATATGACCAACTCCTCTACTTGGCATGACCTTGACAAACGGAAAATATGCACACAAAGATGTGTAATGAGGTTTGTCTTAAACAAAACATATGACCAACTCCTCTACTTGGCATGACCTTGACAAACGGAAAATATGCACACAAAGATGTACAATGAGGTTTGTCTTAAACAAAATGTATGACCAACTCCTCTACTTGGCATGACCTTGACAAACAGAAAGTATGCACACAAAGATTTACAATGAGGTATGTCATCTGTATTTTTCGTCTGTGAACAGATGTGCCACGATAAAGATCCTCCTGTCATCAAAGTTAGGAGGTTCCAAGGGGATATCCAAAGTTTGCATCCCCTTGACATCAGTGGTAAGGACTCAACAGAATGTCTGAGCAAGATAAAATGGACAGACAACTTGGACCAGAATGTTTCTGCCTTTCTCTGTTAACTACACAGAGATATGCGACACTATAGGTGAAAGACAAATTGATCAGAAAGCCTCTTCTCCGCTATAAGAAACAGACATACAAAGACAGATGACAAGACCTTGGCATGACCTTGACAAACGGAAATATGGAGACAAAGATGCGAAACCCGCGTTCGCATGTAACAGCATGTGTGCCACGATAAAGATCACTCCCTGCTTAAGATACTAAGCATCCAGAAGAGGTCCATTTTATGCAACCCCTCATTGCCGAAGTGAACGATTGCCCATAAAGTAGAAGGAAAATTGTTGAAAATGTTATCCAAATGTGTCTGTCCTTCCCTCACGCAAACTTACTAGATGGAACGTTGAACAACTATATAACCTGAAACTATTCAGTCACTTAAATTGGCATTTTACTGACCTAATGACCTAAATGGCGCTGGGTGGGATCTCAACTGCATCAAAAGAACATAACATTCATACTTTGAAAAATTCTTAAATGGAGTCATAAAATCTGGAATCAAAACAAATTTAAGCACACACCGTTTTTAAGACTGGCATCTGACAAAACATTCATTGTATGAATAATCAATTCTCTTGATACAGATGGTTTTCCCTCTTGAAAGCTAATCAGTTGCATCGATGCCATGAAATATATTGTAGCATGTAATGTTGTTTGCTTACCATTCCCAATACCAGTGAGATATTGTTTAAAAGCCAATATGACCTTGACGCTAACTGATAACTACAATATTCACAAGTAGGACGAGGCAGATTTACAAGCAATTTTACGATGTCTGAACTTTTTCGTATTTGATTTCACTTGCTAACTTTAGCACCTAAACCTTTCAGCTGACAAAAAAGGCTTCACCGAAAACAAGTATTTTTAAAACATTCTCAGTAGGAGAGTCTGTATCCAACAAACAAAATCACTCTTACAAGACATACAATGCTTCTCAAAATGTTTTACAGCAAGTATAGAAATGACAGACAAATTGGATCACAATACGTTTGTCTTTCTCTCTTAGAAAGACAGAGCTACACAACACATAGACACCAAAAAATTGATCAGAAAGCCTCCTCTCTGCTACAGCAAACAGATAAACAAAGGCAGATAACCAACTCCTCTACTTGGCATGACCTTGACAAACGGAAACTATGCAGACAAAGATGTACAATGAGGTTGATTATTACATATTGTTTAACGTTGCACTAGAGAATCTTTCACTCATATGGAGACGTTACCATTGCCGGTGAAGGGCTGCAAATTTAGGCCTATGCACGGTGCTTATGGCCTTTGAAGAGGGAGGGATCTTTTACGTGCCACACCTGCTGTGGCACGGGACCTCTGTTTTTGTGGTCTCATCCGAAGAACCCCCCCATTTAGTCGCCTCTTACGACAAGCAAGGGGGTACTGGGGATCTATTCTTACAACCCGGATCCCCACAGGGTCGTACAATGAGGTATGTCATCTGTATTTTACGTCTGTGAACAGATGTGCCACGATAAAGATCCTCCTGTCATCAAAGTTAGGAGGTTCCAAGGGGATATCCAAAATTTCCATCCCCTTGACGCCAGTGGTAAGGACTCAACAGAACGTCGGAGCAAGATAAACGACAGGCAATTTGCTCCATCAACGTCTGCCCTGATCTTGCTAGGCAGATATATATAATTAGAGATATACTATGTCTCATAATGCTTTAACGAAAGAATAAAATTGACAGACAAATTGGATCAGAATATGTCTGCTTTTCTCTGTTATAGACACAGAGATAGGCGACATACAGACGGAAGACTAATTGATCAGAAAACCTGCTATCTGCTATAGCAAACAGATAAACAAAGACAGATGACCAACTCCTCTACTTGGCATGACCTTGACAAACGGAAAATATGCACACAAAGATGTACAATGAGGTATGTCTTAAACAAAACATATGACCAACTCCTCTACTTGGCATGACCTTGACAAATGGAAAATATGCACACAAAGATGTACAATGAGGTTTGTCTTAAACAAAAAATATGACCAACTTCTCAACTTGGCATGACCTTGACAAACGGAAAATATGCACACAAAGATGTACAATGAGGTATGTCATCTGTATTTTTCGTCTGTGAACAGATGTGCCACGATAAAGATCCTCCTGTCATCAAAGTTAGGAGGTTCCAAGGGGATATCCAAAGTTTGCATCCCCTTGACGCCAGTGGTAAGGACTCAACAGAAAGTCGGAGCTAGACAAACGTCTGCCCTGATCTTGGTAGGCAGATATACATAATTAGAGATATACTATGTCTCATAATGCTTTAACGAAAGAATAAAATTGACAGACAAATTGGATCAGAATATGTCTGCTTTTCTCTGTTATTGACACAGAGATAGGTGACATACAGACGAAAGACTAATTGATCAGAAAACCTGCTATCTCCTAGAGCAAACAGATAAACAAAGACAGATGACCAACTCCTCTACTTGGCATGACCTTGACAAATGGAAAATATGCACACAAAGATGTACAATGAGGTTTGTCTTAAACAAAACATATGACCAACTTCTCTATTTGGCATGACCTTGACAAATGGAAAATATGCACACAAAGATGTGTAATGAGGTTTGTCTTAAACAAAACATATGACCAACTCCTCTACTTGGCATGACCTTGACAAACGGAAAATATGCACACAAAGATGTGTAATGAGGTTTGTCTTAAACAAAACATATGACCAACTCCTCTACTTGGCATGACCTTGACAAACGGAAAATATGCACACAAAGATGTACAATGAGGTTTGTCTTAAACAAAACATATGACCAACTCCTCTACTTGGCATGACCTTGACAAATGGAATATATGCACACAAAGATGTACAATGAGGTTTGTCTTAAACAAAATGTATGACCAACTCCTCTACTTGGCATGACCTTGACAAACAGAAAGTATGCACACAAAGATGTGTAATGAGGTTTGTCTTAAACAAAACATATGACCAACTCCTCTACTTGGCATGACCTTGACAAATGGAAAATATGCACACAAAGATGTACAATGAGGTTTGTCTTAAACAAAACATATGACCAACTTCTTTATTTGGCATGACCTTGACAAACGGAAAATATGCACACAAAGATGTACAATGAGGTATGTCATCTGTATTTTTCGTCTGTGAACAGATGTGCCACGATAAAGATCCTCCTGTCATCAAAGTTAGGAGGTTCCAAGGGGATATCCAAAGTTTGCATCCCCTTGACGCCAGTGGTAAGGACTCAACAGAACGTCGGAGCAAGATAAACGACAGGCAATTTGCTCCATCTACGTCTGCCCTGATCTTGGTAGGCAGATATACATAAGAAGAGATATACTATGTGTCATAATGCTTTAACGAAAGAATAAAATTGACAGACAAATTGGATCAGAATATGTCTGCATTACTCTGTTACTGACACAGAGATAGGCGACATACAGACGGAAGACTAATTGATCAGAAAACTTGCTATCTGCTACAACAAACAGATAAACAAAGACAGATGACCAACTCCTCTACTTGGCATGACCTTGACAAACGGAAAATATGCACACAAAGATGTACAATGAGGTTTGTCTTAAACAAAACATATGACCAACTCCTCTACTTGGCATGACCTTGACAAATGGAAAATATGCACACAAAGATGTACAATGAGGTTTGTCTTAAACAAAACATATGACCAACTTCTTTATTTGGCATGACCTTGACAAACGGAAAATATGCACACAAAGATGTACAATGAGGTATGTCATCTGTATTTTTCGTCTGTGAACAGATGTGCCACGATAAAGATCCTCCTGTCATCAAAGTTAGGAGGTTCAAAGGGGATATCCAAAGTTTGCATCCCCTTGACGCCAGTGGTAAGGACTCAACAGAACGTCGGAGCAAGATAAACGACAGGCAATTTGCTCCATCTACGTCTGCCCTGATCTTGCTAGGCAGATATACATAAGAAGAGATATACTATGTGTCATAATGCTTTAACGAAAGAATAAAATTGACAGACAAATTGGATCAGAATATGTCTGCATTACTCTGTTACTGACACAGAGATAGGCGACATACAGACGGAAGACTAATTGATCAGAAAACTTGCTATCTGCTACAACAAACAGATAAACAAAGACAGATGACCAACTCCTCTACTTGGCATGACCTTGACAAACGGAAAATATGCACACAAAGATGTGTAATGAGGTTTGTCTTAAACAAAACATATGACCAACTCCTCTACTTGGCATGACCTTGACAAACGGAAAATATGCACACAAAGATGTGTAATGAGGTTTGTCTTAAACAAAACATATGACCAACTCCTCTACTTGGCATGACCTTGACAAACGGAAAATATGCACACAAAGATGTGTAATGAGGTTTGTCTTAAACAAAACATATGACCAACTCCTCTACTTGGCATGACCTTGACAAACGGAAAATATGCACACAAAGATGTACAATGAGGTTTGTCTTAAACAAAACATATGACCAACTCCTCTACTTGGCATGACCTTGACAAACGGAAAATATGCACACAAAGATGTGTAATGAGGTTTGTCTTAAACAAAACATATGACCAACTCCTCTACTTGGCATGACCTTGACAAACGGAAAATATGCACACAAAGATGTGTAATGAGGTTTGTCTTAAACAAAACATATGACCAACTCCTCTACTTGGCATGACCTTGACAAACGGAAAATATGCACACAAAGATGTACAATGAGGTTTGTCTTAAACAAAACATATGACCAACTCCTCTACTTGGCATGACCTTGACAAACGGAAAATATGCACACAAAGATGTACAATGAGGTTTGTCTTAAAACAAAACATATGACCAACTCCTCTACTTGGCATGACCTTGACAAATGGAATATATGCACACAAAGATGTACAATGAGGTTTGTCTTAAACAAAATGTATGACCAACTCCTCTACTTGGCATGACCTTGACAAACAGAAAGTATGCACACAAAGATGTACAATGAGGTATGTCATCTGTATTTTTCGTCTGTGAACAGATGTGCCACGATAAAGATCCTCCTGTCATCAAAGTTAGGAGGTTCCAAGGGGATATCCAAAGTTTGCATCCCCTTGACATCAGTGGTAAGGACTCAACAGAATGTCTGAGCAAGATAAAATGGACAGACAACTTGGACCAGAATGTTTCTGCCTTTCTCTGTTAACTACACAGAGATATGCGACACTATAGGTGAAAGACAAATTGATCAGAAAGCCTCTTCTCCGCTATAAGAAACAGACATACAAAGACAGATGACAAGACCTTGGCATGACCTTGACAAACGGAAATATGGAGACAAAGATGCGAAACCCGCGTTCGCATGTAACAGCATGTGTGCCACGATAAAGATCACTCCCTGCTTAAGATACTAAGCATCCAGAAGAGGTCCATTTTATGCAACCCCTCATTGCCGAAGTGAACGATTGCCCATAAAGTAGAAGGAAAATTGTTGAAAATGTTATCCAAATGTGTCTGTCCTTCCCTCACGCAAACTTACTAGATGGAACGTTGAACAACTATATAACCTGAAACTATTCAGTCACTTAAATTGGCATTTTACTGACCTAATGACCTAAATGGCGCTGGGTGGGATCTCAACTGCATCAAAAGAACATAACATTCATACTTTGAAAAATTCTTAAATGGAGTCATAAAATCTGGAATCAAAACAAATTTAAGCACACACCGTTTTTAAGACTGGCATCTGACAAAACATTCATTGTATGAATAATCAATTCTCTTGATACAGATGGTTTTCCCTCTTGAAAGCTAATCAGTTGCATCGATGCCATGAAATATATTGTAGCATGTAATGTTGTTTGCTTACCATTCCCAATACCAGTGAGATATTGTTTAAAAGCCAATATGACCTTGACGCTAACTGATAACTACAATATTCACAAGTAGGACGAGGCAGATTTACAAGCAATTTTACGATGTCTGAACTTTTTCGTATTTGATTTCACTTGCTAACTTTAGCACCTAAACCTTTCAGCTGACAAAAAAGGCTTCACCGAAATCAAGTATTTTTAAAACATTCTCAGTAGGAGAGTCTGTATCCAACAAACAAAATCACTCTTACAAGACATACAATGCTTCTCAAAATGTTTTACAGCAAGTATAGAAATGACAGACAAATTGGATCACAATACGTTTGTCTTTCTCTCTTAGAAAGACAGAGCTACACAACACATAGACACCAAAAAATTGATCAGAAAGCCTCCTCTCTGCTACAGCAAACAGATAAACAAAGGCAGATAACCAACTCCTCTACTTGGCATGACCTTGACAAACGGAAACTATGCAGACAAAGATGTACAATGAGGTTGATTATTACATATTGTTTAACGTTGCACTAGAGAATCTTTCACTCATATGGAGACGTTACCATTGCCGGTGAAGGGCTGCAAATTTAGGCCTATGCACGGTGCTTATGGCCTTTGAAGAGGGAGGGATCTTTTACGTGCCACACCTGCTGTGGCACGGGACCTCTGTTTTTGTGGTCTCATCCGAAGAACCCCCCCATTTAGTCGCCTCTTACGACAAGCAAGGGGGTACTGGGGATCTATTCTTACAACCCGGATCCCCACGGGGTCGTACAATGAGGTATGTCATCTGTATTTTACGTCTGTGAACAGATGTGCCACGATAAAGATCCTCCTGTCATCAAAGTTAGGAGGTTCCAAGGGGATATCCAAAATTTCCATCCCCTTGACGCCAGTGGTAAGGACTCAACAGAACGTCGGAGCAAGATAAACGACAGGCAATTTGCTCCATCAACGTCTGCCCTGATCTTGCTAGGCAGATATATATAATTAGAGATATACTATGTCTCATAATGCTTTAACGAAAGAATAAAATTGACAGACAAATTGGATCAGAATATGTCTGCTTTTCTCTGTTATAGACACAGAGATAGGCGACATACAGACGGAAGACTAATTGATCAGAAAACCTGCTATCTGCTATAGCAAACAGATAAACAAAGACAGATGACCAACTCCTCTACTTGGCATGACCTTGACAAACGGAAAATATGCACACAAAGATGTACAATGAGGTATGTCTTAAACAAAACATATGACCAACTCCTCTACTTGGCATGACCTTGACAAATGGAAAATATGCACACAAAGATGTACAATGAGGTTTGTCTTAAACAAAAAATATGACCAACTTCTCAACTTGGCATGACCTTGACAAACGGAAAATATGCACACAAAGATGTACAATGAGGTATGTCATCTGTATTTTTCGTCTGTGAACAGATGTGCCACGATAAAGATCCTCCTGTCATCAAAGTTAGGAGGTTCCAAGGGGATATCCAAAGTTTGCATCCCCTTGACGCCAGTGGTAAGGACTCAACAGAAAGTCGGAGCTAGACAAACGTCTGCCCTGATCTTGGTAGGCAGATATACATAATTAGAGATATACTATGTCTCATAATGCTTTAACGAAAGAATAAAATTGACAGACAAATTGGATCAGAATATGTCTGCTTTTCTCTGTTATTGACACAGAGATAGGTGACATACAGACGAAAGACTAATTGATCAGAAAACCTGCTATCTCCTAGAGCAAACAGATAAACAAAGACAGATGACCAACTCCTCTACTTGGCATGACCTTGACAAATGGAAAATATGCACACAAAGATGTACAATGAGGTTTGTCTTAAACAAAACATATGACCAACTTCTCTATTTGGCATGACCTTGACAAATGGAAAATATGCACACAAAGATGTGTAATGAGGTTTGTCTTAAACAAAACATATGACCAACTCCTCTACTTGGCATGACCTTGACAAACGGAAAATATGCACACAAAGATGTGTAATGAGGTTTGTCTTAAACAAAACATATGACCAACTCCTCTACTTGGCATGACCTTGACAAACGGAAAATATGCACACAAAGATGTACAATGAGGTTTGTCTTAAACAAAACATATGACCAACTCCTCTACTTGGCATGACCTTGACAAATGGAATATATGCACACAAAGATGTACAATGAGGTTTGTCTTAAACAAAATGTATGACCAACTCCTCTACTTGGCATGACCTTGACAAACAGAAAGTATGCACACAAAGATGTGTAATGAGGTTTGTCTTAAACAAAACATATGACCAACTCCTCTACTTGGCATGACCTTGACAAATGGAAAATATGCACACAAAGATGTACAATGAGGTTTGTCTTAAACAAAACATATGACCAACTTCTCTATTTGGCATGACCTTGACAAACGGAAAATATGCACACAAAGATGTACAATGAGGTATGTCATCTGTATTTTTCGTCTGTGAACAGATGTGCCACGATAAAGATCCTCCTGTCATCAAAGTTAGGAGGTTCCAAGGGGATATCCAAAGTTTGCATCCCCTTGACGCCAGTGGTAAGGACTCAACAGAACGTCGGAGCAAGATAAACGACAGGCAATTTGCTCCATCTACGTCTGCCCTGATCTTGGTAGGCAGATATACATAAGAAGAGATATACTATGTGTCATAATGCTTTAACGAAAGAATAAAATTGACAGACAAATTGGATCAGAATATGTCTGCATTACTCTGTTACTGACACAGAGATAGGCGACATACAGACGGAAGACTAATTGATCAGAAAACTTGCTATCTGCTACAACAAACAGATAAACAAAGACAGATGACCAACTCCTCTACTTGGCATGACCTTGACAAACGGAAAATATGCACACAAAGATGTACAATGAGGTTTGTCTTAAACAAAACATATGACCAACTCCTCTACTTGGCATGACCTTGACAAATGGAAAATATGCACACAAAGATGTACAATGAGGTTTGTCTTAAACAAAACATATGACCAACTTCTTTATTTGGCATGACCTTGACAAACGGAAAATATGCACACAAAGATGTACAATGAGGTATGTCATCTGTATTTTTCGTCTGTGAACAGATGTGCCACGATAAAGATCCTCCTGTCATCAAAGTTAGGAGGTTCAAAGGGGATATCCAAAGTTTGCATCCCCTTGACGCCAGTGGTAAGGACTCAACAGAACGTCGGAGCAAGATAAACGACAGGCAATTTGCTCCATCTACGTCTGCCCTGATCTTGCTAGGCAGATATACATAAGAAGAGATATACTATGTGTCATAATGCTTTAACGAAAGAATAAAATTGACAGACAAATTGGATCAGAATATGTCTGCATTACTCTGTTACTGACACAGAGATAGGCGACATACAGACGGAAGACTAATTGATCAGAAAACTTGCTATCTGCTACAACAAACAGATAAACAAAGACAGATGACCAACTCCTCTACTTGGCATGACCTTGACAAACGGAAAATATGCACACAAAGATGTGTAATGAGGTTTGTCTTAAACAAAACATATGACCAACTCCTCTACTTGGCATGACCTTGACAAACGGAAAATATGCACACAAAGATGTGTAATGAGGTTTGTCTTAAACAAAACATATGACCAACTCCTCTACTTGGCATGACCTTGACAAACGGAAAATATGCACACAAAGATGTGTAATGAGGTTTGTCTTAAACAAAACATATGACCAACTCCTCTACTTGGCATGACCTTGACAAACGGAAAATATGCACACAAAGATGTACAATGAGGTTTGTCTTAAACAAAACATATGACCAACTCCTCTACTTGGCATGACCTTGACAAACGGAAAATATGCACACAAAGATGTGTAATGAGGTTTGTCTTAAACAAAACATATGACCAACTCCTCTACTTGGCATGACCTTGACAAACGGAAAATATGCACACAAAGATGTGTAATGAGGTTTGTCTTAAACAAAACATATGACCAACTCCTCTACTTGGCATGACCTTGACAAACGGAAAATATGCACACAAAGATGTACAATGAGGTTTGTCTTAAACAAAACATATGACCAACTCCTCTACTTGGCATGACCTTGACAAACGGAAAATATGCACACAAAGATGTACAATGAGGTTTGTCTTAAAACAAAACATATGACCAACTCCTCTACTTGGCATGACCTTGACAAATGGAATATATGCACACAAAGATGTACAATGAGGTTTGTCTTAAACAAAATGTATGACCAACTCCTCTACTTGGCATGACCTTGACAAACAGAAAGTATGCACACAAAGATTTACAATGAGGTATGTCATCTGTATTTTTCGTCTGTGAACAGATGTGCCACGATAAAGATCCTCCTGTCATCAAAGTTAGGAGGTTCCAAGGGGATATCCAAAGTTTGCATCCCCTTGACATCAGTGGTAAGGACTCAACAGAATGTCTGAGCAAGATAAAATGGACAGACAACTTGGACCAGAATGTTTCTGCCTTTCTCTGTTAACTACACAGAGATATGCGACACTATAGGTGAAAGACAAATTGATCAGAAAGCCTCTTCTCCGCTATAAGAAACAGACATACAAAGACAGATGACAAGACCTTGGCATGACCTTGACAAACGGAAATATGGAGACAAAGATGCGAAACCCGCGTTCGCATGTAACAGCATGTGTGCCACGATAAAGATCACTCCCTGCTTAAGATACTAAGCATCCAGAAGAGGTCCATTTTATGCAACCCCTCATTGCCGAAGTGAACGATTGCCCATAAAGTAGAAGGAAAATTGTTGAAAATGTTATCCAAATGTGTCTGTCCTTCCCTCACGCAAACTTACTAGATGGAACGTTGAACAACTATATAACCTGAAACTATTCAGTCACTTAAATTGGCATTTTACTGACCTAATGACCTAAATGGCGCTGGGTGGGATCTCAACTGCATCAAAAGAACATAACATTCATACTTTGAAAAATTCTTAAATGGAGTCATAAAATCTGGAATCAAAACAAATTTAAGCACACACCGTTTTTAAGACTGGCATCTGACAAAACATTCATTGTATGAATAATCAATTCTCTTGATACAGATGGTTTTCCCTCTTGAAAGCTAATCAGTTGCATCGATGCCATGAAATATATTGTAGCATGTAATGTTGTTTGCTTACCATTCCCAATACCAGTGAGATATTGTTTAAAAGCCAATATGACCTTGACGCTAACTGATAACTACAATATTCACAAGTAGGACGAGGCAGATTTACAAGCAATTTTACGATGTCTGAACTTTTTCGTATTTGATTTCACTTGCTAACTTTAGCACCTAAACCTTTCAGCTGACAAAAAAGGCTTCACCGAAATCAAGTATTTTTAAAACATTCTCAGTAGGAGAGTCTGTATCCAACAAACAAAATCACTCTTACAAGACATACAATGCTTCTCAAAATGTTTTACAGCAAGTATAGAAATGACAGACAAATTGGATCACAATACGTTTGTCTTTCTCTCTTAGAAAGACAGAGCTACACAACACATAGACACCAAAAAATTGATCAGAAAGCCTCCTCTCTGCTACAGCAAACAGATAAACAAAGGCAGATAACCAACTCCTCTACTTGGCATGACCTTGACAAACGGAAACTATGCAGACAAAGATGTACAATGAGGTTGATTATTACATATTGTTTAACGTTGCACTAGAGAATCTTTCACTCATATGGAGACGTTACCATTGCCGGTGAAGGGCTGCAAATTTAGGCCTATGCACGGTGCTTATGGCCTTTGAAGAGGGAGGGATCTTTTACGTGCCACACCTGCTGTGGCACGGGACCTCTGTTTTTGTGGTCTCATCCGAAGAACCCCCCCATTTAGTCGCCTCTTACGACAAGCAAGGGGGTACTGGGGATCTATTCTTACAACCCGGATCCCCACGGGGTCGTACAATGAGGTATGTCATCTGTATTTTACGTCTGTGAACAGATGTGCCACGATAAAGATCCTCCTGTCATCAAAGTTAGGAGGTTCCAAGGGGATATCCAAAATTTCCATCCCCTTGACGCCAGTGGTAAGGACTCAACAGAACGTCGGAGCAAGATAAACGACAGGCAATTTGCTCCATCAACGTCTGCCCTGATCTTGCTAGGCAGATATATATAATTAGAGATATACTATGTCTCATAATGCTTTAACGAAAGAATAAAATTGACAGACAAATTGGATCAGAATATGTCTGCTTTTCTCTGTTATAGACACAGAGATAGGCGACATACAGACGGAAGACTAATTGATCAGAAAACCTGCTATCTGCTATAGCAAACAGATAAACAAAGACAGATGACCAACTCCTCTACTTGGCATGACCTTGACAAACGGAAAATATGCACACAAAGATGTACAATGAGGTATGTCTTAAACAAAACATATGACCAACTCCTCTACTTGGCATGACCTTGACAAATGGAAAATATGCACACAAAGATGTACAATGAGGTTTGTCTTAAACAAAAAATATGACCAACTTCTCAACTTGGCATGACCTTGACAAACGGAAAATATGCACACAAAGATGTACAATGAGGTATGTCATCTGTATTTTTCGTCTGTGAACAGATGTGCCACGATAAAGATCCTCCTGTCATCAAAGTTAGGAGGTTCCAAGGGGATATCCAAACTTTGCATCCCCTTGACGCCAGTGGTAAGGACTCAACAGAAAGTCGGAGCTAGACAAACGTCTGCCCTGATCTTGGTAGGCAGATATACATAATTAGAGATATACTATGTCTCATAATGCTTTAACGAAAGAATAAAATTGACAGACAAATTGGATCAGAATATGTCTGCTTTTCTCTGTTATTGACACAGAGATAGGTGACATACAGACGAAAGACTAATTGATCAGAAAACCTGCTATCTCCTAGAGCAAACAGATAAACAAAGACAGATGACCAACTCCTCTACTTGGCATGACCTTGACAAATGGAAAATATGCACACAAAGATGTACAATGAGGTTTGTCTTAAACAAAACATATGACCAACTTCTCTATTTGGCATGACCTTGACAAACGGAAAATATGCACACAAAGATGTACAATGAGGTATGTCATCTGTATTTTTCGTCTGTGAACAGATGTGCCACGATAAAGATCCTCCTGTCATCAAAGTTAGGAGGTTCCAAGGGGATATCCAAAGTTTGCATCCCCTTGACGCCAGTGGTAAGGACTCAACAGAACGTCGGAGCAAGATAAACGACAGGCAATTTGCTCCATCTACGTCTGCCCTGATCTTGGTAGGCAGATATACATAAGAAGAGATATACTATGTGTCATAATGCTTTAACGAAAGAATAAAATTGACAGACAAATTGGATCAGAATATGTCTGCATTACTCTGTTACTGACACAGAGATAGGCGACATACAGACGGAAGACTAATTGATCAGAAAACTTGCTATCCGCTACAACAAACAGATAAACAAAGACAGATGACCAACTCCTCTACTTGGCATGACCTTGACAAACGGAAAATATGCACACAAAGATGTACAATGAGGTTTGTCTTAAACAAAACATATGACCAACTCCTCTACTTGGCATGACCTTGACAAATGGAAAATATGCACACAAAGATGTACAATGAGGTTTGTCTTAAACAAAACATATGACCAACTTCTTTATTTGGCATGACCTTGACAAACGGAAAATATGCACACAAAGATGTACAATGAGGTATGTCATCTGTATTTTTCGTCTGTGAACAGATGTGCCACGATAAAGATCCTCCTGTCATCAAAGTTAGGAGGTTCAAAGGGGATATCCAAAGTTTGCATCCCCTTGACGCCAGTGGTAAGGACTCAACAGAACGTCGGAGCAAGATAAACGACAGGCAATTTGCTCCATCTACGTCTGCCCTGATCTTGGTAGGCAGATATACATAAGAAGAGATATACTATGTGTCATAATGCTTTAACGAAAGAATAAAATTGACAGACAAATTGGATCAGAATATGTCTGCATTACTCTGTTACTGACACAGAGATAGGCGACATACAGACGGAAGACTAATTGATCAGAAAACTTGCTATCTGCTACAACAAACAGATAAACAAAGACAGATGACCAACTCCTCTACTTGGCATGACCTTGACAAACGGAAAATATGCACACAAAGATGTGTAATGAGGTTTGTCTTAAACAAAACATATGACCAACTCCTCTACTTGGCATGACCTTGACAAACGGAAAATATGCACACAAAGATGTGTAATGAGGTTTGTCTTAAACAAAACATATGACCAACTCCTCTACTTGGCATGACCTTGACAAACGGAAAATATGCACACAAAGATGTGTAATGAGGTTTGTCTTAAACAAAACATATGACCAACTCCTCTACTTGGCATGACCTTGACAAACGGAAAATATGCACACAAAGATGTACAATGAGGTTTGTCTTAAACAAAACATATGACCAACTCCTCTACTTGGCATGACCTTGACAAACGGAAAATATGCACACAAAGATGTGTAATGAGGTTTGTCTTAAACAAAACATATGACCAACTCCTCTACTTGGCATGACCTTGACAAACGGAAAATATGCACACAAAGATGTACAATGAGGTTTGTCTTAAACAAAACATATGACCAACTCCTCTACTTGGCATGACCTTGACAAACGGAAAATATGCACACAAAGATGTGTAATGAGGTTTGTCTTAAACAAAACATATGACCAACTCCTCTACTTGGCATGACCTTGACAAACGGAAAATATGCACACAAAGATGTACAATGAGGTATGTCATCTGTATTTTTCGTCTGTGAACAGATGTGCCACGATAAAGATCCTCCTGTCATCAAAGTTAGGAGGTTCCAAGGGGATATCCAAAGTTTGCATCCCCTTGACGTCAGTGGTAAGGACTTAACAGAATGTCTGAGCAAGATAAAATGGACAGACAACTTGGACCAGAATGTTTCTGCCTTTCTCTGTTAACTACACAGAGATATGCGACACTATAGGTGAAAGACAAATTGATCAGAAAGCCTCTTCTCCGCTATAAGAAACAGACATACAAAGACAGATGACAAGACCTTGGCATGACCTTGACAAACGGATATATGGAGACAAAGATGCGAAACCCGCGTTCGCATGTAACAGCATGTGTGCCACGATAAAGATCACTCCCTGCTTAAGATACTAAGCATCCAGAAGAGGTCCATTTTATGCAACCCCTCATTGCCGAAGTGAACGATTGCCCATAAAGTAGAAGGAAAATTGTTGAAAATGTTATCCAAATGTGTCTGTCCTTCCCTCACGCAAACTTACTAGATGGAACGTTGAACAACTATATAACCTGAAACTATTCAGTCACTTAAATTGGCATTTTACTGACCTAATGACCTAAATGGCGCTGGGTGGGATCTCAACTGCATCAAAAGAACATAACATTCATACTTTGAAAAATTCTTAAATGGAGTCATAAAATCTGGAATCAAAACAAATTTAAGCACACACCGTTTTTAAGACTGGCATCTGACAAAACATTCATTGTATGAATAATCAATTCTCTTGATACAGATGGTTTTCCCTCTTGAAAGCTAATCAGTTGCATCGATGCCATGAAATATATTGTAGCATGTAATGTTGTTTGCTTACCATTACCAATACCAGTGAGATATTGTTTAAAAGCCAATATGACCTTGAAGCTAACTGATAACTACAATATTCACAAGTAGGACGAGGCAGATTTACAAGCAATTTTACGATGTCTGAACTTTTTCGTATTTGATTTCACTTGTTAACTTTAGCACCTAAACCTTTCAGCTGACAAAAAAGGCTTCACCGAAAACAAGTATTTTTAAAACATTCTCAGTAGGAGAGTCTGTATCCAACAAACAAAATCACTCTTACAAGACATACAATGCTTCTCAAAATGTTTTACAGCAAGTATAGAAATGACAGACAAATTGGATCACAATACGTTTGTCTTTCTCTCTTAGAAAGACAGAGCTACACAACACATAGACACCAAAAAATTGATCAGAAAGCCTCCTCTCTGCTACAGCAAACAGATAAACAAAGGCAGATAACCAACTCCTCTACTTGGCATGACCTTGACAAACGGAAACTATGCAGACAAAGATGTACAATGAGGTTGATTATTACATATTGTTTAACGTTGCACTAGAGAATCTTTCACTCATATGGAGACGTTACCATTGCCGGTGAAGGGCTGCAAATTTAGGCCTATGCACGGTGCTTATGGCCTTTGAAGAGGGAGGGATCTTTTACGTGCCACACCTGCTGTGGCACGGGACCTCTGTTTTTGTGGTCTCATCCGAAGACCCCCCCCCCCATTTAGTCGCCTCTTACGACAAGCAAGGGGGTACTGGGGATCTATTCTTACAACCCGGATCCCCACGGGGTCGTACAATGAGGTATGTCATCTGTATTTTACGTCTGTGAACAGATGTGCCACGATAAAGATCCTCCTGTCATCAAAGTTAGGAGGTTCCTAGGGGATATCCAAAATTTCCATCCCCTTGACGCCAGTGGTAAGGACTCAACAGAACGTCGGAGCAAGATAAACGACAGGCAATTTGCTCCATCAACGTCTGCCCTGATCTTGGTAGGCAGATATATATAATTAGAGATATACTATGTCTCATAATGCTTTAACGAAAGAATAAAATTGACAGACAAATTGGATCAGAATATGTCTGCTTTTCTCTGTTATAGACACAGAGATAGGCGACATACAGACGGAAGACTAATTGATCAGAAAACCTGCTATCTGCTATAGCAAACAGATAAACAAAGACAGATGACCAACTCCTCTACTTGGCATGACCTTGACAAACGGAAAATATGCACACAAAGATGTACAATGAGGTATGTCTTAAACAAAACATATGACCAACTCCTCTACTTGGCATGACCTTGACAAATGGAAAATATGCACACACAGATGTACAATGAGGTATGTCATCTGTATTTTTCGTCTGTGAACAGATGTGCCACGATAAAGATCCTCCTGTCATCAAAGTTAGGAGGTTCCAAGGGGATATCCAAAGTTTGCATCCCCTTGACGCCAGTGGTAAGGACTCAACAGAACGTCGGAGCAAGATAAACGACAGGCAATTTGCTCCATCTACGTCTGCCCTGATCTTGGTAGGCAGATATACATAAGAAGAGATATACTATGTGTCATAATGCTTTAACGAAAGAATAAAATTGACAGACAAATTGGATCAGAATATGTCTGCATTACTCTGTTACTGACACAGAGATAGGCGACATACAGACGGAAAACTAATTGATCAGAAAACTTGCTATCCGCTACAACAAGCAGATAAACAAAGACAGATGACCAACTCCTCTACTTGGCATGACCTTGACAAACGGAAAATATGCACACAAAGATGTACAATGAGGTTTGTCTTAAACAAAACATATGACCAACTCCTCTACTTGGCATGACCTTGACAAATGGAAAATATGCACACAAAGATGTACAATGAGGTTTGTCTTAAACAAAACATATGACCAACTCCTCTACTTGGCATGACCTTGACAAACGGAAAATATGCACACAAAGATGTACAATGAGGTATGTCATCTGTATTTTTCGTCTGTGAACAGATGTGCCACGATAAAGATCCTCCTGTCATCAAAGTTAGGAGGTTCCAAGGGGATATCCAAAGTTTGCATCCCCTTGACGCCAGTGGTAAGGACTCAACAGAAAGTCGGAGCTAGACAAACGTCTGCCCTGATCTTGGTAGGCAGATATACATAATTAGAGATATACTATGTCTCATAATGCTTTAACGAAAGAATAAAATTGACAGACAAATTGGATCAGAATATGTCTGCTTTTCTCTGTTATTGACACAGAGATAGGTGACATACAGACGAAAGACTAATTGATCAGAAAACCTGCTATCTCCTAGAGCAAACAGATAAACAAAGACAGATGACCAACTCCTCTACTTGGCATGACCTTGACAAATGGAAAATATGCACACAAAGATGTACAATGAGGTTTGTCTTAAACAAAACATATGACCAACTTCTCTATTTGGCATGACCTTGACAAATGGAAAATATGCACACAAAGATGTGTAATGAGGTTTGTCTTAAACAAAACATATGACCAACTCCTCTACTTGGCATGACCTTGACAAACGGAAAATATGCACACAAAGATGTGTAATGAGGTTTGTCTTAAACAAAACATATGACCAACTCCTCTACTTGGCATGACCTTGACAAACGGAAAATATGCACACAAAGATGTACAATGAGGTTTGTCTTAAACAAAACATATGACCAACTCCTCTACTTGGCATGACCTTGACAAATGGAATATATGCACACAAAGATGTACAATGAGGTTTGTCTTAAACAAAATGTATGACCAACTCCTCTACTTGGCATGACCTTGACAAACAGAAAGTATGCACACAAAGATGTGTAATGAGGTTTGTCTTAAACAAAACATATGACCAACTCCTCTACTTGGCATGACCTTGACAAATGGAAAATATGCACACAAAGATGTACAATGAGGTTTGTCTTAAACAAAACATATGACCAACTTCTCTATTTGGCATGACCTTGACAAACGGAAAATATGCACACAAAGATGTACAATGAGGTATGTCATCTGTATTTTTCGTCTGTGAACAGATGTGCCACGATAAAGATCCTCCTGTCATCAAAGTTAGGAGGTTCCAAGGGGATATCCAAAGTTTGCATCCCCTTGACGCCAGTGGTAAGGACTCAACAGAACGTCGGAGCAAGATAAACGACAGGCAATTTGCTCCATCTACGTCTGCCCTGATCTTGGTAGGCAGATATACATAAGAAGAGATATACTATGTGTCATAATGCTTTAACGAAAGAATAAAATTGACAGACAAATTGGATCAGAATATGTCTGCTTTTCTCTGTTATTGACGCAGAGATAGGTGACATACAGACGAAAGACTAATTGATCAGAAAACCTGCTATCTGCTATAGCAAACAGATAAACAAAGACAGATGACCAACTCCTCTACTTGGCATGACCTTGACAAATGGAAAATATGCACACAAAGATGTACAATGAGGTTTGTCTTAAACAAAACATATGACCAACTTCTCTATTTGGCATGACCTTGACAAACGGAAAATATGCACACAAAGATGTACAATGAGGTATGTCATCTGTATTTTTCGTCTGTGAACAGATGTGCCACGATAAAGATCCTCCTGTCATCAATGTTAGGAGGTTCAAAGGGGATATCCAAAGTTTGCATCCCCTTGACGCCAGTGGTAAGGACTCAACAGAAAGTCGGAGCAAGATAAACGACAGGAAATTTGCTCCATCTACGTCTGCCCTGATCTTGGTAGGCAGATATACATAATTAGAGATATACTATGTCTCATAATGCTTTAACGAAAGAATAAAATTGACAGACAAATTGGATCAGAATATGTCTGCATTACTCTGTTACTGACACAGAGATAGGCGACATACAGACGGAAGACTAATTGATCAGAAAACTTGCTATCTGCTACAACAAACAGATAAACAAAGACAGATGACCAACTCCTCTACTTGGCATGACCTTGACAAACAGAAAATATGCACACAAAGATGTACAATGAGGTTTGTCTTAAACAAAACATATGACCAACTCCTCTACTTGGCATGACCTTGACAAACGGAAAATATGCACACAAAGATGTACAATGAGGTTTGTCTTAAACAAAACATATGACCAACTCCTCTACTTGGCATGACCTTGACAAACGGAAAATATGCACACAAAGATGTACAATGAGGTTTGTCTTAAACAAAACATATGACCAACTCCTCTACTTGGCATGACCTTGACAAACGGAAAATATGCACACAAAGATGTACAATGAGGTTTGTCTTAAACAAAACATATGACCAACTCCTCTACTTGGCATGACCTTGACAAACGGAAAATATGCACACAAAGATGTACAATGAGGTTTGTCTTAAACAAAACATATGACCAACTCCTCTACTTGGTCTGACCTTGACAAATGGAATATATGCACACAAAGATGTACAATGAGGTTTGTCTTAAACAAAATGTATGACCAACTCCTCTACTTGGCATGACCTTGACAAACAGAAAGTATGCACACAAAGATGTACAATGAGGTATGTCATCTGTATTTTTCGTCTGTGAACAGATGTGCCACGATAAAGATCCTCCTGTCATCAAAGTTAGGAGGTTCCAAGGGGATATCCAAAGTTTGCATCCCCTTGACGTCAGTGGTAAGGACTCAACAGAATGTCTGAGCAAGATAAAATGGACAGACAACTTGGACCAGAATGTTTCTGCCTTTCTCTGTTAACTACACAGAGATATGCGACACTATAGGTGAAAGACAAATTGATCAGAAAGCCTCTTCTCCTCTATAAGAAACAGACATACAAAGACAGATGACAAGACCTTGGCATGACCTTGACAAACGGAAATATGGAGACAAAGATGCGAAACCCGCGTTCGCATGTAACAGCATGTGTGCCACGATAAAGATCACTCCCTCCTTAAGATACTAAGCATCCAGAAGAGGTCCATTTTATGCAACCCCTCATTGCCGAAGTGAACGATTGCCCATAAAGTAGAAGGAAAATTGTTGAAAATGTTATCCAAATGTGTCTGTCCTTCCCTCACGCAAACTTACTAGATGGAACGTTGAACAACTATATAACCTGAAACTATTCAGTCACTTAAATTGGCATTTTACTGACCTAATGACCTAAATGGCGCTGGGTGGGATCTCAACTGCATCAAAAGAACATAACATTCATACTTTGAAAAATTCTTAAATGGAGTCATAAAATCTGGAATCAAAACAAATTTAAGCACACACCGTTTTTAAGACTGGCATCTGACAAAACATTCATTGTATGAATAATCAATTCTCTTGATACAGATGGTTTTCCCTCTTGAAAGCTAATCAGTTGCATCGATGCCATGAAATATATTGTAGCATGTAATGTTGTTTGCTTACCATTACCAATACCAGTGAGATATTGTTTAAAAGCCAATATGACCTTGAAGCTAACTGATAACTACAATATTCACAAGTAGGACGAGGCAGATTTACAAGCAATTTTACGATGTCTGAACTTTTTCGTATTTGATTTCACTTGTTAACTTTAGCACCTAAACCTTTCAGCTGACAAAAAAGGCTTCACCGAAAACAAGTATTTTTAAAACATTCTCAGTAGGAGAGTCTGTATCCAACAAACAAAATCACTCTTACAAGACATACAATGCTTCTCAAAATGTTTTACAGCAAGTATAGAAATGACAGACAAATTGGATCACAATACGTTTGTCTTTCTCTCTTAGAAAGACAGAGCTACACAACACATAGACACCAAAAAATTGATCAGAAAGCCTCCTCTCTGCTACAGCAAACAGATAAACAAAGGCAGATAACCAACTCCTCTACTTGGCATGACCTTGACAAACGGAAACTATGCAGACAAAGATGTACAATGAGGTTGATTATTACATATTGTTTAACGTTGCACTAGAGAATCTTTCACTCATATGGAGACGTTACCATTGCCGGTGAAGGGCTGCAAATTTAGGCCTATGCACGGTGCTTATGGCCTTTGAAGAGGGAGGGATCTTTTACGTGCCACACCTGCTGTGGCACGGGACCTCTGTTTTTGTGGTCTCATCCGAAGAACCCCCCCCCATTTAGTCGCCTCTTACGACAAGCAAGGGGGTACTGGGGATCTATTCTTACAACCCGGATCCCCACGGGGTCGTACAATGAGGTATGTCATCTGTATTTTACGTCTGTGAACAGATGTGCCACGATAAAGATCCTCCTGTCATCAAAGTTAGGAGGTTCCTAGGGGATATCCAAAATTTCCATCCCCTTGACGCCAGTGGTAAGGACTCAACAGAACGTCGGAGCAAGATAAACGACAGGCAATTTGCTCCATCAACGTCTGCCCTGATCTTGCTAGGCAGATATATATAATTAGAGATATACTATGTCTCATAATGCTTTAACGAAAGAATAAAATTGACAGACAAATTGGATCAGAATATGTCTGCTTTTCTCTGTTATAGACACAGAGATAGGCGACATACAGACGGAAGATTAATTGATCAGAAAACCTGCTATCTGCTATAGCAAACAGATAAACAAAGACAGATGACCAACTCCTCTACTTGGCATGACCTTGACAAACGGAAAATATGCACACAAAGATGTACAATGAGGTATGTCTTAAACAAAACATATGACCAACTCCTCTACTTGGCATGACCTTGACAAATGGAAAATATGCACACAAAGATGTACAATGAGGTTTGTCTTAAACAAAAAATATGACCAACTTCTCAACTTGGCATGACCTTGACAAACGGAAAATATGCACACAAAGATGTACAATGAGGTATGTCATCTGTATTTTTCGTCTGTGAACAGATGTGCCACGATAAAGATCCTCCTGTCATCAAAGTTAGGAGGTTCCAAGGGGATATCCAAACTTTGCATCCCCTTGACGCCAGTGGTAAGGACTCAACAGAAAGTCGGAGCTAGACAAACGTCTGCCCTGATCTTGGTAGGCAGATATACATAATTAGAGATATACTATGTCTCATAATGCTTTAACGAAAGAATAAAATTGACAGACAAATTGGATCAGAATATGTCTGCTTTTCTCTGTTATTGACACAGAGATAGGTGACATACAGACGAAAGACTAATTGATCAGAAAACCTGCTATCTGCTATAGCAAACAGATAAACAAAGACAGATGACCAACTCCTCTACTTGGCATGACCTTGACAAATGGAAAATATGCACACAAAGATGTACAATGAGGTTTGTCTTAAACAAAACATATGACCAACTTCTCTATTTGGCATGACCTTGACAAACGGAAAATATGCACACAAAGATGTACAATGAGGTATGTCATCTGTATTTTTCGTCTGTGAACAGATGTGCCACGATAAAGATCCTCCTGTCATCAAAGTTAGGAGGTTCAAAGGGGATATCCAAAGTTTGCATCCCCTTGACGCCAGTGGTAAGGACTCAACAGAACGTCGGAGCAAGATAAACGACAGGCAATTTGCTCCATCTACGTCTGCCCTGATCTTGGTAGGCAGATATACATAAGAAGAGATATACTATGTGTCATAATGCTTTAACGAAAGAATAAAATTGACAGACAAATTGGATCAGAATATGTCTGCATTACTCTGTTACTGACACAGAGATAGGCGACATACAGACGGAAGACTAATTGATCAGAAAACTTGCTATCCGCTACAACAAACAGATAAACAAAGACAGATGACCAACTCCTCTACTTGGCATGACCTTGACAAACGGAAAATATGCACACAAAGATGTACAATGAGGTTTGTCTTAAACAAAACATATGACCAACTCCTCTACTTGGCATGACCTTGACAAACGGAAAATATGCACACAAAGATGTACAATGAGGTTTGTCTTAAACAAAATGTATGACCAACTCCTCTACTTGGCATGACCTTGACAAACAGAAAGTATGCACACAAAGATGTACAATGAGGTATGTCATCTGTATTTTTCGTCTGTGAACAGATGTGCCACGATAAAGATCCTCCTGTCATCAAAGTTAGGAGGTTCCAAGGGGATATCCAAAGTTTGCATCCCCTTGACATCAGTGGTAAGGACTCAACAGAATGTCTGAGCAAGATAAAATGGACAGACAACTTGGACCAGAATGTTTCTGCCTTTCTCTGTTAACTACACAGAGATATGCGACACTATAGGTGAAAGACAAATTGATCAGAAAGCCTCTTCTCCGCTATAAGAAACAGACATACAAAGACAGATGACAAGACCTTGGCATGACCTTGACAAACGGAAATATGGAGACAAAGATGCGAAACCCGCGTTCGCATGTAACAGCATGTGTGCCACGATAAAGATCACTCCCTGCTTAAGATACTAAGCATCCAGAAGAGGTCCATTTTATGCAACCCCTCATTGCCGAAGTGAACGATTGCCCATAAAGTAGAAGGAAAATTGTTGAAAATGTTATCCAAATGTGTCTGTCCTTCCCTCACGCAAACTTACTAGATGGAACGTTGAACAACTATATAACCTGAAACTATTCAGTCACTTAAATTGGCATTTTACTGACCTAATGACCTAAATGGCGCTGGGTGGGATCTCAACTGCATCAAAAGAACATAACATTCATACTTTGAAAAATTCTTAAATGGAGTCATAAAATCTGGAATCAAAACAAATTTAAGCACACACCGTTTTTAAGACTGGCATCTGACAAAACATTCATTGTATGAATAATCAATTCTCTTGATACAGATGGTTTTCCCTCTTGAAAGCTAATCAGTTGCATCGATGCCATGAAATATATTGTAGCATGTAATGTTGTTTGCTTACCATTACCAATACCAGTGAGATATTGTTTAAAAGCCAATATGACCTTGAAGCTAACTGATAACTACAATATTCACAAGTAGGACGAGGCAGATTTACAAGCAATTTTACGATGTCTGAACTTTTTCGTATTTGATTTCACTTGTTAACTTTAGCACCTAAACCTTTCAGCTGACAAAAAAGGCTTCACCGAAATCAAGTATTTTTAAAACATTCTCAGTAGGAGAGTCTGTATCCAACAAACAAAATCACTCTTACAAGACATACAATGCTTCTCAAAATGTTTTACAGCAAGTATAGAAATGACAGACAAATTGGATCACAATACGTTTGTCTTTCTCTCTTAGAAAGACAGAACTACACAACACATAGACACCAAAAAATTGATCAGAAAGCCTCCTCTCTGCTACAGCAAACAGATAAACAAAGGCAGATAACCAACTCCTCTACTTGGCATGACCTTGACAAACGGAAACTATGCAGACAAAGATGTACAATGAGGTTGATTATTACATATTGTTTAACGTTGCACTAGAGAATCTTTCACTCATATGGAGACGTTACCATTGCCGGTGAAGGGCTGCAAATTTAGGCCTATGCACGGTGCTTATGGCCTTTGAAGAGGGAGGGATCTTTTACGTGCCACACCTGCTGTGGCACGGGACCTCTGTTTTTGTGGTCTCATCCGAAGAACCCCCCCCCCCATTTAGTCGCCTCTTACGACAAGCAAGGGGGTACTGGGGATCTATTCTTACAACCCGGATCCCCACGGGGTCGTACAATGAGGTATGTCATCTGTATTTTACGTCTGTGAACAGATGTGCCACGATAAAGATCCTCCTGTCATCAAAGTTAGGAGGTTCCAAGGGGATATCCAAAATTTCCATCCCCTTGACGCCAGTGGTAAGGACTCAACAGAACGTCGGAGCAAGATAAACGACAGGCAATTTGCTCCATCAACGTCTGCCCTGATCTTGCTAGGCAGATATATATAATTAGAGATATACTATGTCTCATAATGCTTTAACGAAAGAATAAAATTGACAGACAAATTGGATCAGAATATGTCTGCTTTTCTCTGTTATAGACACAGAGATAGGCGACATACAGACGGAAGACTAATTGATCAGAAAACCTGCTATCTGCTATAGCAAACAGATAAACAAAGACAGATGACCAACTCCTCTACTTGGCATGACCTTGACAAACGGAAAATATGCACACAAAGATGTACAATGAGGTATGTCTTAAACAAAACATATGACCAACTCCTCTATTTGGCATGACCTTGACAAATGGAAAATATGCACACAAAGATGTACAATGAGGTTTGTCTTAAACAAAAAATATGACCAACTTCTCAACTTGGCATGACCTTGACAAACGGAAAATATGCACACAAAGATGTACAATGAGGTATGTCATCTGTATTTTTCGTCTGTGAACAGATGTGCCACGATAAAGATCCTCCTGTCATCAAAGTTAGGAGGTTCCAAGGGGATATCCAAACTTTGCATCCCCTTGACGCCAGTGGTAAGGACTCAACAGAAAGTCGGAGCTAGACAAACGTCTGCCCTGATCTTGGTAGGCAGATATACATAATTAGAGATATACTATGTCTCATAATGCTTTAACGAAAGAATAAAATTGACAGACAAATTGGATCAGAATATGTCTGCTTTCCTCTGTTATTGACACAGAGATAGGTGACATACAGACGAAAGACTAATTGATCAGAAAACCTGGTATCTGCTATAGCAAACAGATAAACAAAGACAGATGACCAACTCCTCTACTTGGCATGACCTTGACAAATGGAAAATATGCACACAAAGATGTACAATGAGGTTTGTCTTAAACAAAACATATGACCAACTTCTCTATTTGGCATGACCTTGACAAACGGAAAATATGCATACAAAGATTTACAATGAGGTATGTCATCTGTATTTTTCGTCTGTGAACAGATGTGCCACGATAAAGATCCTCCTGTCATCAAAGTTAGGAGGTTCCAAGGGGATATCCAAAGTTTGCATCCCCTTGACGCCAGTGGTAAGGACTCAACAGAACGTCGGAGCAAGATAAACGACAGGCAAATTGCTCCATCTACGTCTGCCCTGATCTTGGTAGGCAGATATACATAAGAAGAGATATACTATGTGTCATAATGCTTTAACGAAAGAATAAAATTGACAGACAAATTGGATCAGAATATGTCTGCATTACTCTGTTACTGACACAGAGATAGGTGACATACAGACGGAAGAGTAATTGATCAGAAAACTTGCTATCTGCTACAACAAACAGATAAACAAAGACAGATGACCAACTCCTCTACTTGGCATGACCTTGACAAATGGAAAATATGCACACAAAGATGTACAATGAGGTTTGTCTTAAACAAAACATATGACCAACTTCTCTATTTGGCATGACCTTGACAAACGGAAAATATGCACACAAAGATGTACAATGAGGTATATCATCTGTATTTTTCGTCTGTGAACAGATGTGCCACGATAAAGATCCTCCTGTCATCAAAGTTAGGAGGTTCCAAGGGGATATCCAAAGTTTGCATCCCCTTGACGCCAGTGGTAAGGACTCAACAGAACGTCGGAGCAAGATAAACGACAGGCAATTTGCTCCATCTACGTCTGCCCTGATCTTGGTAGGCAGATATACATAAGAAGAGATATACTATGTGTCATAATGCTTTAACGAAAGAATAAAATTGACAGACAAATTGGATCAGAATATGTCTGCATTACTCTATTACTGACACAGAGATAGGCGACATACAGACGGAAAACTAATTGATCAGAAAACTTGCTATCCGCTACAACAAGCAGATAAACAACCACAGATGACCAACTCCTCTACTTGGCATGACCTTGACAAACGGAAAATATGCACACAAAGATGTACAATGAGGTTTGTCTTAAACAAAAAATATGACCAACTCCTCTACTTGGCATGACCTTGACAAACGGAAAATATGCACACAAAGATGTGTAATGAGGTTTGTCTTAAACAAAACATATGACCAACTCCTCTACTTGGCATGACCTTGACAAACGGAAAATATGCACACAAAGATGTACAATGAGGTTTGTCTTAAACAAAACATATGACCAACTCCTCTACTTGGCATGACTTTGACAAACGGAAAATATGCACACAAAGATGTACAATGAGGTTTGTCTTAAACAAAACATATGACCAACTCCTCTACTTGGCATGACCTTGACAAACGGAAAATATGCACACAAAGATGTACAATGAGGTTTGTCTTAAACAAAACATATGACCAACTCCTCTACTTGGCATGACCTTGACAAATGGAATATATGCACACAAAGATGTACAATGAGGTTTGTCTTAAACAAAATGTATGACCAACTCCTCTACTTGGCATGACCTTGACAAACAGAAAGTATGCACACAAAGATGTACAATATCTGTATTTTTCGTCTGTGAACAGATGTGCCACGATAAAGATCCTCCTGTCATCAAAGTTAGGAGGTTCCAAGGGGATATCCAAAGTTTGCATCCCCTTGACATCAGTGGTAAGGACTCAACAGAATGTCTGAGCAAGATAAAATGGACAGACAACTTGGACCAGAATGTTTCTGCCTTTCTCTGTTAACTACACAGAGATATGCGACACTATAGGTGAAAGACAAATTGATCAGAAAGCCTCTTCTCCGCTATAAGAAACAGACATACAAAGACAGATGACAAGACCTTGGCATGACCTTGACAAACGGAAATATGGAGACAAAGATGCGAAACCCGCGTTCGCATGTAACAGCATGTGTGCCACGATAAAGATCACTCCCTGCTTAAGATACTAAGCATCCAGAAGAGGTCCATTTTATGCAACCCCTCATTGCCGAAGTGAACGATTGCCCATAAAGTAGAAGGAAAATTGTTGAAAATGTTATCCAAATGTGTCTGTCCTTCCCTCACGCAAACTTACTAGATGGAACGTTGAACAACTATATAACCTGAAACTATTCAGTCACTTAAATTGGCATTTTACTGACCTAATGACCTATATGGCGCTGGGTGGGATCTCAACTGCATCAAAAGAACATAACATTCATACTTTGAAAAATTCTTAAATGGAGTCATAAAATCTGGAATCAAAACAAATTTAAGCACACACCGTTTTTAAGACTGGCATCTGACAAAACATTCATTGTATGAATAATCAATTCTCTTGATACAGATGGTTTTCCCTCTTGAAAGCTAATCAGTTGCATCGATGCCATGAAATACATTGTAGCATGTAATGTTGTTTGCTTACCATTCCCAATACCAGTGAGATATTGTTTAAAAGCCAATATGACCTTGAAGCTAACTGATAACTACAATATTCACAAGTAGGACGAGGCAGATTTACAAGCAATTTTACGATGTCTGAACTTTTTCGTATTTGATTTCACTTGTTAACTTTAGCACCTAAACCTTTCAGCTGACAAAAAAGGCTTCACCGAAATCAAGTATTTTTAAAACATTCTCAGTAGGAGAGTCTGTATCCAACAAACAAAATCACTCTTACAAGACATACAATGCTTCTCAAAATGTTTTACAGCAAGTATAGAAATGACAGACAAATTGGATCACAATACGTTTGTCTTTCTCTCTTAGAAAGACAGAGCTACACAACACATAGACACCAAAAAATTGATCAGAAAGCCTCCTCTCTGCTACAGCAAACAGATAAACAAAGGCAGATAACCAACTCCTCTACTTGGCATGACCTTGACAAACGGAAACTATGCAGACAAAGATGTACAATGAGGTTGATTATTACATATTGTTTAACGTTGCACTAGAGAATCTTTCACTCATATGGAGACGTTACCATTGCCGGTGAAGGGCTGCAAATTTAGGCCTATGCACGGTGCTTATGGCCTTTGAAGAGGGAGGGATCTTTTACGTGCCACACCTGCTGTGGCACGGGACCTCTGTTTTTGTGGTCTCATCCGAAGAACCCCCCCCCCATTTAGTCGCCTCTTACGACAAGCAAGGGGGTACTGGGGATCTATTCTTACAACCCGGATCCCCACGGGGTCGTACAATGAGGTATGTCATCTGTATTTTACGTCTGTGAACAGATGTGCCACGATAAAGATCCTCCTGTCATCAAAGTTAGGAGGTTCAAAGGGGATATCCAAAATTTCCATCCCCTTGACGCCAGTGGTAAGGACTCAACAGAACGTCGGAGCAAGATAAACGACAGGCAATTTGCTCCATCAACGTCTGCCCTGATCTTGCTAGGCAGATATATATAATTAGAGATATACTATGTCTCATAATGCTTTAACGAAAGAATAAAATTGACAGACAAATTGGATCAGAATATGTCTGCTTTTCTCCGTTATAGACACAGAGATAGGCGACATACAGACGGAAGACTAATTGATCAGAAAACCTGCTATCTGCTATAGCAAACAGATAAACAAAGACAGATGACCAACTCCTCTACTTGGCATGACCTTGACAAACGGAAAATATGCACACAAAGATGTACAATGAGGTATGTCTTAAACAAAACATATGACCAACTCCTCTACTTGGCATGACCTTGACAAATGGAAAATATGCACACAAAGATGTACAATGAGGTTTGTCTTAAACAAAAAATATGACCAACTTCTCAACTTGGCATGACCTTGACAAACGGAAAATATGCACACAAAGATGTACAATGAGGTATGTCATCTGTATTTTTCGTCTGTGAACAGATGTGCCACGATAAAGATCCTCCTGTCATCAAAGTTAGGAGGTTCCAAGGGGATATCCAAACTTTGCATCCCCTTGACGCCAGTGGTAAGGACTCAACAGAAAGTCGGAGCTAGACAAACGTCTGCCCTGATCTTGGTAGGCAGATATACATAATTAGAGATATACTATGTCTCATAATGCTTTAACGAAAGAATAAAATTGACAGACAAATTGGATCAGAATATGTCTGCTTTTCTCTGTTATTGACACAGAGATAGGTGACATACAGACGAAAGACTAATTGATCAGAAAACCTGCTATCTGCTATAGCAAACAGATAAACAAAGACAGATGACCAACTCCTCTACTTGGCATGACCTTGACAAATGGAAAATATGCACACAAAGATGTACAATGAGGTTTGTCTTAAACAAAACATATGACCAACTTCTCTATTTGGCATGACCTTGACAAACGGAAAATATGCACACAAAGATGTACAATGAGGTATGTCATCTGTATTTTTCGTCTGTGAACAGATGTGCCACGATAAAGATCCTCCTGTCATCAAAGTTAGGAGGTTCCAAGGGGATATCCAAAGTTTGCATCCCCTTGACGCCAGTGGTAAGGACTCAACAGAACGTCGGAGCAAGATAAACGACAGGCAATTTGCTCCATCTACGTCTGCCCTGATCTTGGTAGGCAGATATACATAAGAAGAGATATACTATGTGTCATAATGCTTTAACGAAAGAATAAAATTGACAGACAAATTGGATCAGAATATGTCTGCATTACTCTGTTACTGACACAGAGATAGGCGACATACAGACGGAAGACTAATTGATCAGAAAACTTGCTATCCGCTACAACAAACAGATAAACAAAGACAGATGACCAACTCCTCTACTTGGCATGACCTTGACAAACGGAAAATATGCACACAAAGATGTACAATGAGGTTTGTCTTAAACAAAACATATGACCAACTCCTCTACTTGGCATGACCTTGACAAATGGAAAATATGCACACAAAGATGTACAATGAGGTTTGTCTTAAACAAACCATGTGACCAACTCCTCTACTTGGCATGACCTTGACAAACGGAAAATATGCACACAAAGATGTACAATGAGGTATGTCATCTGTATTTTTCGTCTGTGAACAGATGTGCCACGATAAAGATCCTCCTGTCATCAAAGTTAGGAGGTTCAAAGGGGATATCCAAACTTTGCATCCCCTTGACGCCAGTGGTAAGGACTCAACAGAAAGTCGGAGCTAGACAAACGTCTGCCCTGATCTTGGTAGGCAGATATACATAATTAGAGATATACTATGTCTCATAATGCTTTAACGAAAGAATAAAATTGACAGACAAATTGGATCAGAATATGTCTGCTTTTCTCTGTTATTGACACAGAGATAGGTGACATACAGACGAAAGACTAATTGATCAGAAAACCTGCTATCTGCTATAGCAAACAGATAAACAAAGACAGATGACCAACTCCTCTACTTGGCATGACCTTGACAAATGGAAAATATGCACACAAAGATGTACAATGAGGTTTGTCTTAAACAAAACATATGACCAACTTCTCTATTTGGCATGACCTTGACAAACGGAAAATATGCACACAAAGATGTACAATGAGGTATGTCATCTGTATTTTTCGTCTGTGAACAGATGTGCCACGATAAAGATCCTCCTGTCATCAAAGTTAGGAGGTTCAAAGGGGATATCCAAAGTTTGCATCCCCTTGACGCCAGTGGTAAGGACTCAACAGAAAGTCGGAGCAAGATAAACGACAGGCAATTTGCTCCATCTACGTCTGCCCTGATCTTGGTAGGCAGATATACATAAGAAGAGATATACTATGTGTCATAATGCTTTAACGAAAGAATAAAATTGACAGACAAATTGGATCAGAATATGTCTGCATTACTCTGTTACTGACACAGAGATAGGCGACATACAGACGGAAGACTAATTGATCAGAAAACTTGCTATCTGCTACAACAAACAGATAAACAAAGACAGATGACCAACTCCTCTACTTGGCATGACCTTGACAAACGGAAAATATGCACACAAAGATGTGTAATGAGGTTTGTCTTAAACAAAACATATGACCAACTCCTCTACTTGGCATGACCTTGACAAACGGAAAATATGCACACAAAGATGTACAATGAGGTTTGTCTTAAACAAAACATATGACCAACTCCTCTACTTGGCATGACCTTCACAAATGGAATATATGCACACAAAGATGTACAATGAGGTTTGTCTTAAACAAAATGTATGACCAACTCCTCTACTTGGCATGACCTTGACAAACAGAAAGTATGCACACAAAGATGTACAATGAGGTATGTCATCTGTATTTTTCGTCTGTGAACAGATGTGCCACGATAAAGATCCTCCTGTCATCAAAGTTAGGAGGTTCCAAGGGGATATCCAAAGTTTGCATCCCCTTGACATCAGTGGTAAGGACTCAACAGAATGTCTGAGCAAGATAAAATGGACAGACAACTTGGACCAGAATGTTTCTGCCTTTCTCTGTTAACTACACAGAGATATGCGACACTATAGGTGAAAGACAAATTGATCAGAAAGCCTCTTCTCCGCTATAAGAAACAGACATACAAAGACAGATGACAAGACCTTGGCATGACCTTGACAAACGGAAATATGGAGACAAAGATGCGAAACCCGCGTTCGCATGTAACAGCATGTGTGCCACGATAAAGATCACTCCCTGCTTAAGATACTAAGCATCCAGAAGAGGTCCATTTTATGCAACCCCTCATTGCCGAAGTGAACGATTGCCCATAAAGTAGAAGGAAAATTGTTGAAAATGTTATCCAAATGTGTCTGTCCTTCCCTCACGCAAACTTACTAGATGGAACGTTGAACAACTATATAACCTGAAACTATTCAGTCACTTAAATTGGCATTTTACTGACCTAATGACCTAAATGGCGCTGGGTGGGATCTCAACTGCATCAAAAGAACATAACATTCATACTTTGAAAAATTCTTAAATGGAGTCATAAAATCTGGAATCAAAACAAATTTAAGCACACACCGTTTTTAAGACTGGCATCTGACAAAACATTCATTGTATGAATAATCAATTCTCTTGATACAGATGGTTTTCCCTCTTGAAAGCTAATCAGTTGCATCGATGCCATGAAATATATTGTAGCATGTAATGTTGTTTGCTTACCATTCCCAATACCAGTGAGATATTGTTTAAAAGCCAATATGACCTTGACGCTAACTGATAACTACAATATTCACAAGTAGGACGAGGCAGATTTACAAGCAATTTTACGATGTCTGAACTTTTTCGTATTTGATTTCACTTGTTAACTTTAGCACCTAAACCTTTCAGCTGACAAAAAAGGCTTCACCGAAATCAAGTATTTTTAAAACATTCTCAGTAGGAGAGTCTGTATCCAACAAACAAAATCACTCTTACAAGACATACAATGCTTCTCAAAATGTTTTACAGCAAGTATAGAAATGACAGACAAATTGGATCACAATACGTTTGTCTTTCTCTCTTAGAAAGACAGAGCTACACAACACATAGACACCAAAAAATTGATCAGAAAGCCTCCTCTCTGCTACAGCAAACAGATAAACAAAGGCAGATAACCAACTCCTCTACTTGGCATGACCTTGACAAACGGAAACTATGCAGACAAAGATGTACAATGAGGTTGATTATTACATATTGTTTAACGTTGCACTAGAGAATCTTTCACTCATATGGAGACGTTACCATTGCCGGTGAAGGGCTGCAAATTTAGGCCTATGCACGGTGCTTATGGCCTTTGAAGAGGGAGGGATCTTTTACGTGCCACACCTGCTGTGGCACGGGACCTCTGTTTTTGTGGTCTCATCCGAAGAACCCCCCCCATTTAGTCGCCTCTTACGACAAGCAAGGGGGTACTGGGGATCTATTCTTACAACCCGGATCCCCACGGGGTCGTACAATGAGGTATGTCATCTGTATTTTACGTCTGTGAACAGATGTGCCACGATAAAGATCCTCCTGTCATCAAAGTTAGGAGGTTCCTAGGGGATATCCAAAATTTCCATCCCCTTGACGCCAGTGGTAAGGACTCAACAGAACGTCGGAGCAAGATAAACGACAGGCAATTTGCTCCATCAACGTCTGCCCTGATCTTGCTAGGCAGATATATATAATTAGAGATATACTATGTCTCATAATGCTTTAACGAAAGAATAAAATTGACAGACAAATTGGATCAGAATATGTCTGCTTTTCTCCGTTATAGACACAGAGATAGGCGACATACAGACGGAAGACTAATTGATCAGAAAACCTGCTATCTGCTATAGCAAACAGATAAACAAAGACAGATGACCAACTCCTCTACTTGGCATGACCTTGACAAACGGAAAATATGCACACAAAGATGTACAATGAGGTTTGTCTTAAACAAAAAATATGACCAACTTCTCAACTTGGCATGACCTTGACAAACGGAAAATATGCACACAAAGATGTACAATGAGGTATGTCATCTGTATTTTTCGTCTGTGAACAGATGTGCCACGATAAAGATCCTCCTGTCATCAAAGTTAGGAGGTTCCAAGGGGATATCCAAAGTTTGCATCCCCTTGACGCCAGTGGTAAGGACTCAACAGAAAGTCGGAGCTAGACAAACGTCTGCCCTGATCTTGGTAGGCAGATATACATAATTAGAGATATACTATGTCTCATAATGCTTTAACGAAAGAATAAAATTGACAGACAAATTGGATCAGAATATGTCTGCTTTTCTCTGTTATTGACACAGAGATAGGTGACATACAGACGAAAGACTAATTGATCAGAAAACCTGCTATCTGCTATAGCAAACAGATAAACAAAGACAGATGACCAACTCCTCTACTTGGCATGACCTTGACAAATGGAAAATATGCACACAAAGATGTACAATGAGGTTTGTCTTAAACAAAACATATGACCAACTTCTCTATTTGGCATGACCTTGACAAACGGAAAATATGCACACAAAGATGTACAATGAGGTATGTCATCTGTATTTTTCGTCTGTGAACAGATGTGCCACGATAAAGATCCTCCTGTCATCAAAGTTAGGAGGTTCAAAGGGGATATCCAAAGTTTGCATCCCCTTGACGCCAGTGGTAAGGACTCAACAGAAAGTCGGAGCAAGATAAACGACAGGCAATTTGCTCCATCTACGTCTGCCCTGATCTTGGTAGGCAGATATACATAAGAAGAGATATACTATGTGTCATAATGCTTTAACGAAAGAATAAAATTGACAGACAAATTGGATCAGAATATGTCTGCATTACTCTGTTACTGACACAGAGATAGGCGACATACAGACGGAAGACTAATTGATCAGAAAACTTGCTATCTGCTACAACAAACAGATAAACAAAGACAGATGACCAACTCCTCTACTTGGCATGACCTTGACAAACGGAAAATATGCACACAAAGATGTGTAATGAGGTTTGTATTAAACAAAACATATGACCAACTCCTCTACTTGGCATGACCTTGACAAACGGAAAATATGCACACAAAGATGTACAATGAGGTTTGTCTTAAACAAAACATATGACCAACTCCTCTACTTGGCATGACCTTGACAAACGGAAAATATGCACACAAAGATGTACAATGAGGTTTGTCTTAAACAAAACATATGACCAACTCCTCTACTTGGCATGACCTTCACAAATGGAATATATGCACACAAAGATGTACAATGAGGTTTGTCTTAAACAAAATGTATGACCAACTCCTCTACTTGGCATGACCTTGACAAACAGAAAGTATGCACACAAAGATGTACAATGAGGTATGTCATCTGTATTTTTCGTCTGTGAACAGATGTGCCACGATAAAGATCCTCCTGTCATCAAAGTTAGGAGGTTCCAAGGGGATATCCAAAGTTTGCATCCCCTTGACGTCAGTGGTAAGGACTCAACAGAATGTCTGAGCAAGATAAAATGGACAGACAACTTGGACCAGAATGTTTCTGCCTTTCTCTGTTAACTACACAGAGATATGCGACACTATAGGTGAAAGACAAATTGATCAGAAAGCCTCTTCTCCGCTATAAGAAACAGACATACAAAGACAGATGACAAGACCTTGGCATGACCTTGACAAACGGAAATATGGAGACAAAGATGCGAAACCCGCGTTCGCATGTAACAGCATGTGTGCCACGATAAAGATCACTCCCTGCTTAAGATACTAAGCATCCAGAAGAGGTCCATTTTATGCAACCCCTCATTGCCGAAGTGAACGATTGCCCATAAAGTAGAAGGAAAATTGTTGAAAATGTTATCCAAATGTGTCTGTCCTTCCCTCACGCAAACTTACTAGATGGAACGTTGAACAACTATATAACCTGAAACTATTCAGTCACTTAAATTGGCATTTTACTGACCTAATGACCTAAATGGCGCTGGGTGGGATCTCAACTGCATCAAAAGAACATAACATTCATACTTTGAAAAATTCTTAAATGGAGTCATAAAATCTGGAATCAAAACAAATTTAAGCACACACCGTTTTTAAGACTGGCATCTGACAAAACATTCATTGTATGAATAATCAATTCTCTTGATACAGATGGTTTTCCCTCTTGAAAGCTAATCAGTTGCATCGATGCCATGAAATATATTGTAGCATGTAATGTTGTTTGCTTACCATTCCCAATACCAGTGAGATATTGTTTAAAAGCCAATATGACCTTGACGCTAACTGATAACTACAATATTCACAAGTAGGACGAGGCAGATTTACAAGCAATTTTACGATGTCTGAACTTTTTCGTATTTGATTTCACTTGTTAACTTTAGCACCTAAACCTTTCAGCTGACAAAAAAGGCTTCACCGAAATCAAGTATTTTTAAAACATTCTCAGTAGGAGAGTCTGTATCCAACAAACAAAATCACTCTTACAAGACATACAATGCTTCTCAAAATGTTTTACAGCAAGTATAGAAATGACAGACAAATTGGATCACAATACGTTTGTCTTTCTCTCTTAGAAAGACAGAGCTACACAACACATAGACACCAAAAAATTGATCAGAAAGCCTCCTCTCTGCTACAGCAAACAGATAAACAAAGGCAGATAACCAACTCCTCTACTTGGCATGACCTTGACAAACGGAAACTATGCAGACAAAGATGTACAATGAGGTTGATTATTACATATTGTTTAACGTTGCACTAGAGAATCTTTCACTCATATGGAGACGTTACCATTGCCGGTGAAGGGCTGCAAATTTAGGCCTATGCACGGTGCTTATGGCCTTTGAAGAGGGAGGGATCTTTTACGTGCCACACCTGCTGTGGCACGGGACCTCTGTTTTTGTGGTCTCATCCGAAGAACCCCCCCCATTTAGTCGCCTCTTACGACAAGCAAGGGGGTACTGGGGATCTATTCTTACAACCCGGATCCCCACGGGGTCGTACAATGAGGTATGTCATCTGTATTTTACGTCTGTGAACAGATGTGCCACGATAAAGATCCTCCTGTCATCAAAGTTAGGAGGTTCCTAGGGGATATCCAAAATTTCCATCCCCTTGACGCCAGTGGTAAGGACTCAACAGAACGTCGGAGCAAGATAAACGACAGGCAATTTGCTCCATCAACGTCTGCCCTGATCTTGCTAGGCAGATATATATAATTAGAGATATACTATGTCTCATAATGCTTTAACGAAAGAATAAAATTGACAGACAAATTGGATCAGAATATGTCTGCTTTTCTCCGTTATAGACACAGAGATAGGCGACATACAGACGGAAGACTAATTGATCAGAAAACCTGCTATCTGCTATAGCAAACAGATAAACAAAGACAGATGACCAACTCCTCTACTTGGCATGACCTTGACAAACGGAAAATATGCACACAAAGATGTACAATGAGGTTTGTCTTAAACAAAAAATATGACCAACTTCTCAACTTGGCATGACCTTGACAAACGGAAAATATGCACACAAAGATGTACAATGAGGTATGTCATCTGTATTTTTCGTCTGTGAACAGATGTGCCACGATAAAGATCCTCCTGTCATCAAAGTTAGGAGGTTCCAAGGGGATATCCAAACTTTGCATCCCCTTGACGCCAGTGGTAAGGACTCAACAGAAAGTCGGAGCTAGACAAACGTCTGCCCTGATCTTGGTAGGCAGATATACATAATTAGAGATATACTATGTCTCATAATGCTTTAACGAAAGAATAAAATTGACAGACAAATTGGATCAGAATATGTCTGCTTTTCTCTGTTATTGACACAGAGATAGGTGACATACAGACGAAAGACTAATTGATCAGAAAACCTGCTATCTGCTATAGCAAACAGATAAACAAAGACAGATGACCAACTCCTCTACTTGGCATGACCTTGACAAATGGAAAATATGCACACAAAGATGTACAATGAGGTTTGTCTTAAACAAAACATATGACCAACTTCTCTATTTGGCATGACCTTGACAAACGGAAAATATGCACACAAAGATGTACAATGAGGTATGTCATCTGTATTTTTCGTCTGTGAACAGATGTGCCACGATAAAGATCCTCCTGTCATCAAAGTTAGGAGGTTCAAAGGGGATATCCAAAGTTTGCATCCCCTTGACGCCAGTGGTAAGGACTCAACAGAACGTCGGAGCAAGATAAACGACAGGCAATTTGCTCCATCTACGTCTGCCCTGATCTTGGTAGGCAGATATACATAAGAAGAGATATACTATGTGTCATAATGCTTTAACGAAAGAATAAAATTGACAGACAAATTGGATCAGAATATGTCTGCATTACTCTGTTACTGACACAGAGATAGGCGACATACAGACGGAAGACTAATTGATCAGAAAACTTGCTATCCGCTACAACAAACAGATAAACAAAGACAGATGACCAACTCCTCTACTTGGCATGACCTTGACAAACGGAAAATATGCACACAAAGATGTACAATGAGGTTTGTCTTAAACAAAACATATGACCAACTCCTCTACTTGGCATGACCTTGACAAACGGAAAATATGCACACAAAGATGTACAATGAGGTTTGTCTTAAACAAAATGTATGACCAACTCCTCTACTTGGCATGACCTTGACAAACAGAAAGTATGCACACAAAGATGTACAATGAGGTATGTCATCTGTATTTTTCGTCTGTGAACAGATGTGCCACGATAAAGATCCTCCTGTCATCAAAGTTAGGAGGTTCCAAGGGGATATCCAAAGTTTGCATCCCCTTGACATCAGTGGTAAGGACTCAACAGAATGTCTGAGCAAGATAAAATGGACAGACAACTTGGACCAGAATGTTTCTGCCTTTCTCTGTTAACTACACAGAGATATGCGACACTATAGGTGAAAGACAAATTGATCAGAAAGCCTCTTCTCCGCTATAAGAAACAGACATACAAAGACAGATGACAAGACCTTGGCATGACCTTGACAAACGGAAATATGGAGACAAAGATGCGAAACCCGCGTTCGCATGTAACAGCATGTGTGCCACGATAAAGATCACTCCCTGCTTAAGATACTAAGCATCCAGAAGAGGTCCATTTTATGCAACCCCTCATTGCCGAAGTGAACGATTGCCCATAAAGTAGAAGGAAAATTGTTGAAAATGTTATCCAAATGTGTCTGTCCTTCCCTCACGCAAACTTACTAGATGGAACGTTGAACAACTATATAACCTGAAACTATTCAGTCACTTAAATTGGCATTTTACTGACCTAATGACCTAAATGGCGCTGGGTGGGATCTCAACTGCATCAAAAGAACATAACATTCATACTTTGAAAAATTCTTAAATGGAGTCATAAAATCTGGAATCAAAACAAATTTAAGCACACACCGTTTTTAAGACTGGCATCTGACAAAACATTCATTGTATGAATAATCAATTCTCTTGATACAGATGGTTTTCCCTCTTGAAAGCTAATCAGTTGCATCGATGCCATGAAATATATTGTAGCATGTAATGTTGTTTGCTTACCATTACCAATACCAGTGAGATATTGTTTAAAAGCCAATATGACCTTGAAGCTAACTGATAACTACAATATTCACAAGTAGGACGAGGCAGATTTACAAGCAATTTTACGATGTCTGAACTTTTTCGTATTTGATTTCACTTGTTAACTTTAGCACCTAAACCTTTCAGCTGACAAAAAAGGCTTCACCGAAATCAAGTATTTTTAAAACATTCTCAGTAGGAGAGTCTGTATCCAACAAACAAAATCACTCTTACAAGACATACAATGCTTCTCAAAATGTTTTACAGCAAGTATAGAAATGACAGACAAATTGGATCACAATACGTTTGTCTTTCTCTCTTAGAAAGACAGAACTACACAACACATAGACACCAAAAAATTGATCAGAAAGCCTCCTCTCTGCTACAGCAAACAGATAAACAAAGGCAGATAACCAACTCCTCTACTTGGCATGACCTTGACAAACGGAAACTATGCAGACAAAGATGTACAATGAGGTTGATTATTACATATTGTTTAACGTTGCACTAGAGAATCTTTCACTCATATGGAGACGTTACCATTGCCGGTGAAGGGCTGCAAATTTAGGCCTATGCACGGTGCTTATGGCCTTTGAAGAGGGAGGGATCTTTTACGTGCCACACCTGCTGTGGCACGGGACCTCTGTTTTTGTGGTCTCATCCGAAGAACCCCCCCCCCCATTTAGTCGCCTCTTACGACAAGCAAGGGGGTACTGGGGATCTATTCTTACAACCCGGATCCCCACGGGGTCGTACAATGAGGTATGTCATCTGTATTTTACGTCTGTGAACAGATGTGCCACGATAAAGATCCTCCTGTCATCAAAGTTAGGAGGTTCCAAGGGGATATCCAAAATTTCCATCCCCTTGACGCCAGTGGTAAGGACTCAACAGAACGTCGGAGCAAGATAAACGACAGGCAATTTGCTCCATCAACGTCTGCCCTGATCTTGCTAGGCAGATATATATAATTAGAGATATACTATGTCTCATAATGCTTTAACGAAAGAATAAAATTGACAGACAAATTGGATCAGAATATGTCTGCTTTTCTCTGTTATAGACACAGAGATAGGCGACATACAGACGGAAGACTAATTGATCAGAAAACCTGCTATCTGCTATAGCAAACAGATAAACAAAGACAGATGACCAACTCCTCTACTTGGCATGACCTTGACAAACGGAAAATATGCACACAAAGATGTACAATGAGGTATGTCTTAAACAAAACATATGACCAACTCCTCTATTTGGCATGACCTTGACAAATGGAAAATATGCACACAAAGATGTACAATGAGGTTTGTCTTAAACAAAAAATATGACCAACTTCTCAACTTGGCATGACCTTGACAAACGGAAAATATGCACACAAAGATGTACAATGAGGTATGTCATCTGTATTTTTCGTCTGTGAACAGATGTGCCACGATAAAGATCCTCCTGTCATCAAAGTTAGGAGGTTCCAAGGGGATATCCAAACTTTGCATCCCCTTGACGCCAGTGGTAAGGACTCAACAGAAAGTCGGAGCTAGACAAACGTCTGCCCTGATCTTGGTAGGCAGATATACATAATTAGAGATATACTATGTCTCATAATGCTTTAACGAAAGAATAAAATTGACAGACAAATTGGATCAGAATATGTCTGCTTTCCTCTGTTATTGACACAGAGATAGGTGACATACAGACGAAAGACTAATTGATCAGAAAACCTGGTATCTGCTATAGCAAACAGATAAACAAAGACAGATGACCAACTCCTCTACTTGGCATGACCTTGACAAATGGAAAATATGCACACAAAGATGTACAATGAGGTTTGTCTTAAACAAAACATATGACCAACTTCTCTATTTGGCATGACCTTGACAAACGGAAAATATGCATACAAAGATTTACAATGAGGTATGTCATCTGTATTTTTCGTCTGTGAACAGATGTGCCACGATAAAGATCCTCCTGTCATCAAAGTTAGGAGGTTCCAAGGGGATATCCAAAGTTTGCATCCCCTTGACGCCAGTGGTAAGGACTCAACAGAACGTCGGAGCAAGATAAACGACAGGCAAATTGCTCCATCTACGTCTGCCCTGATCTTGGTAGGCAGATATACATAAGAAGAGATATACTATGTGTCATAATGCTTTAACGAAAGAATAAAATTGACAGACAAATTGGATCAGAATATGTCTGCATTACTCTGTTACTGACACAGAGATAGGTGACATACAGACGGAAGAGTAATTGATCAGAAAACTTGCTATCTGCTACAACAAACAGATAAACAAAGACAGATGACCAACTCCTCTACTTGGCATGACCTTGACAAATGGAAAATATGCACACAAAGATGTACAATGAGGTTTGTCTTAAACAAAACATATGACCAACTTCTCTATTTGGCATGACCTTGACAAACGGAAAATATGCACACAAAGATGTACAATGAGGTATATCATCTGTATTTTTCGTCTGTGAACAGATGTGCCACGATAAAGATCCTCCTGTCATCAAAGTTAGGAGGTTCCAAGGGGATATCCAAAGTTTGCATCCCCTTGACGCCAGTGGTAAGGACTCAACAGAACGTCGGAGCAAGATAAACGACAGGCAATTTGCTCCATCTACGTCTGCCCTGATCTTGGTAGGCAGATATACATAAGAAGAGATATACTATGTGTCATAATGCTTTAACGAAAGAATAAAATTGACAGACAAATTGGATCAGAATATGTCTGCATTACTCTATTACTGACACAGAGATAGGCGACATACAGACGGAAAACTAATTGATCAGAAAACTTGCTATCCGCTACAACAAGCAGATAAACAACCACAGATGACCAACTCCTCTACTTGGCATGACCTTGACAAACGGAAAATATGCACACAAAGATGTACAATGAGGTTTGTCTTAAACAAAAAATATGACCAACTCCTCTACTTGGCATGACCTTGACAAACGGAAAATATGCACACAAAGATGTGTAATGAGGTTTGTCTTAAACAAAACATATGACCAACTCCTCTACTTGGCATGACCTTGACAAACGGAAAATATGCACACAAAGATGTACAATGAGGTTTGTCTTAAACAAAACATATGACCAACTCCTCTACTTGGCATGACTTTGACAAACGGAAAATATGCACACAAAGATGTACAATGAGGTTTGTCTTAAACAAAACATATGACCAACTCCTCTACTTGGCATGACCTTGACAAACGGAAAATATGCACACAAAGATGTACAATGAGGTTTGTCTTAAACAAAACATATGACCAACTCCTCTACTTGGCATGACCTTGACAAATGGAATATATGCACACAAAGATGTACAATGAGGTTTGTCTTAAACAAAATGTATGACCAACTCCTCTACTTGGCATGACCTTGACAAACAGAAAGTATGCACACAAAGATGTACAATATCTGTATTTTTCGTCTGTGAACAGATGTGCCACGATAAAGATCCTCCTGTCATCAAAGTTAGGAGGTTCCAAGGGGATATCCAAAGTTTGCATCCCCTTGACATCAGTGGTAAGGACTCAACAGAATGTCTGAGCAAGATAAAATGGACAGACAACTTGGACCAGAATGTTTCTGCCTTTCTCTGTTAACTACACAGAGATATGCGACACTATAGGTGAAAGACAAATTGATCAGAAAGCCTCTTCTCCGCTATAAGAAACAGACATACAAAGACAGATGACAAGACCTTGGCATGACCTTGACAAACGGAAATATGGAGACAAAGATGCGAAACCCGCGTTCGCATGTAACAGCATGTGTGCCACGATAAAGATCACTCCCTGCTTAAGATACTAAGCATCCAGAAGAGGTCCATTTTATGCAACCCCTCATTGCCGAAGTGAACGATTGCCCATAAAGTAGAAGGAAAATTGTTGAAAATGTTATCCAAATGTGTCTGTCCTTCCCTCACGCAAACTTACTAGATGGAACGTTGAACAACTATATAACCTGAAACTATTCAGTCACTTAAATTGGCATTTTACTGACCTAATGACCTATATGGCGCTGGGTGGGATCTCAACTGCATCAAAAGAACATAACATTCATACTTTGAAAAATTCTTAAATGGAGTCATAAAATCTGGAATCAAAACAAATTTAAGCACACACCGTTTTTAAGACTGGCATCTGACAAAACATTCATTGTATGAATAATCAATTCTCTTGATACAGATGGTTTTCCCTCTTGAAAGCTAATCAGTTGCATCGATGCCATGAAATACATTGTAGCATGTAATGTTGTTTGCTTACCATTCCCAATACCAGTGAGATATTGTTTAAAAGCCAATATGACCTTGAAGCTAACTGATAACTACAATATTCACAAGTAGGACGAGGCAGATTTACAAGCAATTTTACGATGTCTGAACTTTTTCGTATTTGATTTCACTTGTTAACTTTAGCACCTAAACCTTTCAGCTGACAAAAAAGGCTTCACCGAAATCAAGTATTTTTAAAACATTCTCAGTAGGAGAGTCTGTATCCAACAAACAAAATCACTCTTACAAGACATACAATGCTTCTCAAAATGTTTTACAGCAAGTATAGAAATGACAGACAAATTGGATCACAATACGTTTGTCTTTCTCTCTTAGAAAGACAGAGCTACACAACACATAGACACCAAAAAATTGATCAGAAAGCCTCCTCTCTGCTACAGCAAACAGATAAACAAAGGCAGATAACCAACTCCTCTACTTGGCATGACCTTGACAAACGGAAACTATGCAGACAAAGATGTACAATGAGGTTGATTATTACATATTGTTTAACGTTGCACTAGAGAATCTTTCACTCATATGGAGACGTTACCATTGCCGGTGAAGGGCTGCAAATTTAGGCCTATGCACGGTGCTTATGGCCTTTGAAGAGGGAGGGATCTTTTACGTGCCACACCTGCTGTGGCACGGGACCTCTGTTTTTGTGGTCTCATCCGAAGAACCCCCCCCCCATTTAGTCGCCTCTTACGACAAGCAAGGGGGTACTGGGGATCTATTCTTACAACCCGGATCCCCACGGGGTCGTACAATGAGGTATGTCATCTGTATTTTACGTCTGTGAACAGATGTGCCACGATAAAGATCCTCCTGTCATCAAAGTTAGGAGGTTCAAAGGGGATATCCAAAATTTCCATCCCCTTGACGCCAGTGGTAAGGACTCAACAGAACGTCGGAGCAAGATAAACGACAGGCAATTTGCTCCATCAACGTCTGCCCTGATCTTGCTAGGCAGATATATATAATTAGAGATATACTATGTCTCATAATGCTTTAACGAAAGAATAAAATTGACAGACAAATTGGATCAGAATATGTCTGCTTTTCTCCGTTATAGACACAGAGATAGGCGACATACAGACGGAAGACTAATTGATCAGAAAACCTGCTATCTGCTATAGCAAACAGATAAACAAAGACAGATGACCAACTCCTCTACTTGGCATGACCTTGACAAACGGAAAATATGCACACAAAGATGTACAATGAGGTATGTCTTAAACAAAACATATGACCAACTCCTCTACTTGGCATGACCTTGACAAATGGAAAATATGCACACAAAGATGTACAATGAGGTTTGTCTTAAACAAAAAATATGACCAACTTCTCAACTTGGCATGACCTTGACAAACGGAAAATATGCACACAAAGATGTACAATGAGGTATGTCATCTGTATTTTTCGTCTGTGAACAGATGTGCCACGATAAAGATCCTCCTGTCATCAAAGTTAGGAGGTTCCAAGGGGATATCCAAACTTTGCATCCCCTTGACGCCAGTGGTAAGGACTCAACAGAAAGTCGGAGCTAGACAAACGTCTGCCCTGATCTTGGTAGGCAGATATACATAATTAGAGATATACTATGTCTCATAATGCTTTAACGAAAGAATAAAATTGACAGACAAATTGGATCAGAATATGTCTGCTTTTCTCTGTTATTGACACAGAGATAGGTGACATACAGACGAAAGACTAATTGATCAGAAAACCTGCTATCTGCTATAGCAAACAGATAAACAAAGACAGATGACCAACTCCTCTACTTGGCATGACCTTGACAAATGGAAAATATGCACACAAAGATGTACAATGAGGTTTGTCTTAAACAAAACATATGACCAACTTCTCTATTTGGCATGACCTTGACAAACGGAAAATATGCACACAAAGATGTACAATGAGGTATGTCATCTGTATTTTTCGTCTGTGAACAGATGTGCCACGATAAAGATCCTCCTGTCATCAAAGTTAGGAGGTTCCAAGGGGATATCCAAAGTTTGCATCCCCTTGACGCCAGTGGTAAGGACTCAACAGAACGTCGGAGCAAGATAAACGACAGGCAATTTGCTCCATCTACGTCTGCCCTGATCTTGGTAGGCAGATATACATAAGAAGAGATATACTATGTGTCATAATGCTTTAACGAAAGAATAAAATTGACAGACAAATTGGATCAGAATATGTCTGCATTACTCTGTTACTGACACAGAGATAGGCGACATACAGACGGAAGACTAATTGATCAGAAAACTTGCTATCCGCTACAACAAACAGATAAACAAAGACAGATGACCAACTCCTCTACTTGGCATGACCTTGACAAACGGAAAATATGCACACAAAGATGTACAATGAGGTTTGTCTTAAACAAAACATATGACCAACTCCTCTACTTGGCATGACCTTGACAAATGGAAAATATGCACACAAAGATGTACAATGAGGTTTGTCTTAAACAAACCATGTGACCAACTCCTCTACTTGGCATGACCTTGACAAACGGAAAATATGCACACAAAGATGTACAATGAGGTATGTCATCTGTATTTTTCGTCTGTGAACAGATGTGCCACGATAAAGATCCTCCTGTCATCAAAGTTAGGAGGTTCAAAGGGGATATCCAAACTTTGCATCCCCTTGACGCCAGTGGTAAGGACTCAACAGAAAGTCGGAGCTAGACAAACGTCTGCCCTGATCTTGGTAGGCAGATATACATAATTAGAGATATACTATGTCTCATAATGCTTTAACGAAAGAATAAAATTGACAGACAAATTGGATCAGAATATGTCTGCTTTTCTCTGTTATTGACACAGAGATAGGTGACATACAGACGAAAGACTAATTGATCAGAAAACCTGCTATCTGCTATAGCAAACAGATAAACAAAGACAGATGACCAACTCCTCTACTTGGCATGACCTTGACAAATGGAAAATATGCACACAAAGATGTACAATGAGGTTTGTCTTAAACAAAACATATGACCAACTTCTCTATTTGGCATGACCTTGACAAACGGAAAATATGCACACAAAGATGTACAATGAGGTATGTCATCTGTATTTTTCGTCTGTGAACAGATGTGCCACGATAAAGATCCTCCTGTCATCAAAGTTAGGAGGTTCAAAGGGGATATCCAAAGTTTGCATCCCCTTGACGCCAGTGGTAAGGACTCAACAGAAAGTCGGAGCAAGATAAACGACAGGCAATTTGCTCCATCTACGTCTGCCCTGATCTTGGTAGGCAGATATACATAAGAAGAGATATACTATGTGTCATAATGCTTTAACGAAAGAATAAAATTGACAGACAAATTGGATCAGAATATGTCTGCATTACTCTGTTACTGACACAGAGATAGGCGACATACAGACGGAAGACTAATTGATCAGAAAACTTGCTATCTGCTACAACAAACAGATAAACAAAGACAGATGACCAACTCCTCTACTTGGCATGACCTTGACAAACGGAAAATATGCACACAAAGATGTGTAATGAGGTTTGTCTTAAACAAAACATATGACCAACTCCTCTACTTGGCATGACCTTGACAAACGGAAAATATGCACACAAAGATGTACAATGAGGTTTGTCTTAAACAAAACATATGACCAACTCCTCTACTTGGCATGACCTTCACAAATGGAATATATGCACACAAAGATGTACAATGAGGTTTGTCTTAAACAAAATGTATGACCAACTCCTCTACTTGGCATGACCTTGACAAACAGAAAGTATGCACACAAAGATGTACAATGAGGTATGTCATCTGTATTTTTCGTCTGTGAACAGATGTGCCACGATAAAGATCCTCCTGTCATCAAAGTTAGGAGGTTCCAAGGGGATATCCAAAGTTTGCATCCCCTTGACATCAGTGGTAAGGACTCAACAGAATGTCTGAGCAAGATAAAATGGACAGACAACTTGGACCAGAATGTTTCTGCCTTTCTCTGTTAACTACACAGAGATATGCGACACTATAGGTGAAAGACAAATTGATCAGAAAGCCTCTTCTCCGCTATAAGAAACAGACATACAAAGACAGATGACAAGACCTTGGCATGACCTTGACAAACGGAAATATGGAGACAAAGATGCGAAACCCGCGTTCGCATGTAACAGCATGTGTGCCACGATAAAGATCACTCCCTGCTTAAGATACTAAGCATCCAGAAGAGGTCCATTTTATGCAACCCCTCATTGCCGAAGTGAACGATTGCCCATAAAGTAGAAGGAAAATTGTTGAAAATGTTATCCAAATGTGTCTGTCCTTCCCTCACGCAAACTTACTAGATGGAACGTTGAACAACTATATAACCTGAAACTATTCAGTCACTTAAATTGGCATTTTACTGACCTAATGACCTAAATGGCGCTGGGTGGGATCTCAACTGCATCAAAAGAACATAACATTCATACTTTGAAAAATTCTTAAATGGAGTCATAAAATCTGGAATCAAAACAAATTTAAGCACACACCGTTTTTAAGACTGGCATCTGACAAAACATTCATTGTATGAATAATCAATTCTCTTGATACAGATGGTTTTCCCTCTTGAAAGCTAATCAGTTGCATCGATGCCATGAAATATATTGTAGCATGTAATGTTGTTTGCTTACCATTCCCAATACCAGTGAGATATTGTTTAAAAGCCAATATGACCTTGACGCTAACTGATAACTACAATATTCACAAGTAGGACGAGGCAGATTTACAAGCAATTTTACGATGTCTGAACTTTTTCGTATTTGATTTCACTTGTTAACTTTAGCACCTAAACCTTTCAGCTGACAAAAAAGGCTTCACCGAAATCAAGTATTTTTAAAACATTCTCAGTAGGAGAGTCTGTATCCAACAAACAAAATCACTCTTACAAGACATACAATGCTTCTCAAAATGTTTTACAGCAAGTATAGAAATGACAGACAAATTGGATCACAATACGTTTGTCTTTCTCTCTTAGAAAGACAGAGCTACACAACACATAGACACCAAAAAATTGATCAGAAAGCCTCCTCTCTGCTACAGCAAACAGATAAACAAAGGCAGATAACCAACTCCTCTACTTGGCATGACCTTGACAAACGGAAACTATGCAGACAAAGATGTACAATGAGGTTGATTATTACATATTGTTTAACGTTGCACTAGAGAATCTTTCACTCATATGGAGACGTTACCATTGCCGGTGAAGGGCTGCAAATTTAGGCCTATGCACGGTGCTTATGGCCTTTGAAGAGGGAGGGATCTTTTACGTGCCACACCTGCTGTGGCACGGGACCTCTGTTTTTGTGGTCTCATCCGAAGAACCCCCCCCATTTAGTCGCCTCTTACGACAAGCAAGGGGGTACTGGGGATCTATTCTTACAACCCGGATCCCCACGGGGTCGTACAATGAGGTATGTCATCTGTATTTTACGTCTGTGAACAGATGTGCCACGATAAAGATCCTCCTGTCATCAAAGTTAGGAGGTTCCTAGGGGATATCCAAAATTTCCATCCCCTTGACGCCAGTGGTAAGGACTCAACAGAACGTCGGAGCAAGATAAACGACAGGCAATTTGCTCCATCAACGTCTGCCCTGATCTTGCTAGGCAGATATATATAATTAGAGATATACTATGTCTCATAATGCTTTAACGAAAGAATAAAATTGACAGACAAATTGGATCAGAATATGTCTGCTTTTCTCCGTTATAGACACAGAGATAGGCGACATACAGACGGAAGACTAATTGATCAGAAAACCTGCTATCTGCTATAGCAAACAGATAAACAAAGACAGATGACCAACTCCTCTACTTGGCATGACCTTGACAAACGGAAAATATGCACACAAAGATGTACAATGAGGTTTGTCTTAAACAAAAAATATGACCAACTTCTCAACTTGGCATGACCTTGACAAACGGAAAATATGCACACAAAGATGTACAATGAGGTATGTCATCTGTATTTTTCGTCTGTGAACAGATGTGCCACGATAAAGATCCTCCTGTCATCAAAGTTAGGAGGTTCCAAGGGGATATCCAAAGTTTGCATCCCCTTGACGCCAGTGGTAAGGACTCAACAGAAAGTCGGAGCTAGACAAACGTCTGCCCTGATCTTGGTAGGCAGATATACATAATTAGAGATATACTATGTCTCATAATGCTTTAACGAAAGAATAAAATTGACAGACAAATTGGATCAGAATATGTCTGCTTTTCTCTGTTATTGACACAGAGATAGGTGACATACAGACGAAAGACTAATTGATCAGAAAACCTGCTATCTGCTATAGCAAACAGATAAACAAAGACAGATGACCAACTCCTCTACTTGGCATGACCTTGACAAATGGAAAATATGCACACAAAGATGTACAATGAGGTTTGTCTTAAACAAAACATATGACCAACTTCTCTATTTGGCATGACCTTGACAAACGGAAAATATGCACACAAAGATGTACAATGAGGTATGTCATCTGTATTTTTCGTCTGTGAACAGATGTGCCACGATAAAGATCCTCCTGTCATCAAAGTTAGGAGGTTCAAAGGGGATATCCAAAGTTTGCATCCCCTTGACGCCAGTGGTAAGGACTCAACAGAAAGTCGGAGCAAGATAAACGACAGGCAATTTGCTCCATCTACGTCTGCCCTGATCTTGGTAGGCAGATATACATAAGAAGAGATATACTATGTGTCATAATGCTTTAACGAAAGAATAAAATTGACAGACAAATTGGATCAGAATATGTCTGCATTACTCTGTTACTGACACAGAGATAGGCGACATACAGACGGAAGACTAATTGATCAGAAAACTTGCTATCTGCTACAACAAACAGATAAACAAAGACAGATGACCAACTCCTCTACTTGGCATGACCTTGACAAACGGAAAATATGCACACAAAGATGTGTAATGAGGTTTGTATTAAACAAAACATATGACCAACTCCTCTACTTGGCATGACCTTGACAAACGGAAAATATGCACACAAAGATGTACAATGAGGTTTGTCTTAAACAAAACATATGACCAACTCCTCTACTTGGCATGACCTTGACAAACGGAAAATATGCACACAAAGATGTACAATGAGGTTTGTCTTAAACAAAACATATGACCAACTCCTCTACTTGGCATGACCTTCACAAATGGAATATATGCACACAAAGATGTACAATGAGGTTTGTCTTAAACAAAATGTATGACCAACTCCTCTACTTGGCATGACCTTGACAAACAGAAAGTATGCACACAAAGATGTACAATGAGGTATGTCATCTGTATTTTTCGTCTGTGAACAGATGTGCCACGATAAAGATCCTCCTGTCATCAAAGTTAGGAGGTTCCAAGGGGATATCCAAAGTTTGCATCCCCTTGACGTCAGTGGTAAGGACTCAACAGAATGTCTGAGCAAGATAAAATGGACAGACAACTTGGACCAGAATGTTTCTGCCTTTCTCTGTTAACTACACAGAGATATGCGACACTATAGGTGAAAGACAAATTGATCAGAAAGCCTCTTCTCCGCTATAAGAAACAGACATACAAAGACAGATGACAAGACCTTGGCATGACCTTGACAAACGGAAATATGGAGACAAAGATGCGAAACCCGCGTTCGCATGTAACAGCATGTGTGCCACGATAAAGATCACTCCCTGCTTAAGATACTAAGCATCCAGAAGAGGTCCATTTTATGCAACCCCTCATTGCCGAAGTGAACGATTGCCCATAAAGTAGAAGGAAAATTGTTGAAAATGTTATCCAAATGTGTCTGTCCTTCCCTCACGCAAACTTACTAGATGGAACGTTGAACAACTATATAACCTGAAACTATTCAGTCACTTAAATTGGCATTTTACTGACCTAATGACCTAAATGGCGCTGGGTGGGATCTCAACTGCATCAAAAGAACATAACATTCATACTTTGAAAAATTCTTAAATGGAGTCATAAAATCTGGAATCAAAACAAATTTAAGCACACACCGTTTTTAAGACTGGCATCTGACAAAACATTCATTGTATGAATAATCAATTCTCTTGATACAGATGGTTTTCCCTCTTGAAAGCTAATCAGTTGCATCGATGCCATGAAATATATTGTAGCATGTAATGTTGTTTGCTTACCATTCCCAATACCAGTGAGATATTGTTTAAAAGCCAATATGACCTTGACGCTAACTGATAACTACAATATTCACAAGTAGGACGAGGCAGATTTACAAGCAATTTTACGATGTCTGAACTTTTTCGTATTTGATTTCACTTGTTAACTTTAGCACCTAAACCTTTCAGCTGACAAAAAAGGCTTCACCGAAATCAAGTATTTTTAAAACATTCTCAGTAGGAGAGTCTGTATCCAACAAACAAAATCACTCTTACAAGACATACAATGCTTCTCAAAATGTTTTACAGCAAGTATAGAAATGACAGACAAATTGGATCACAATACGTTTGTCTTTCTCTCTTAGAAAGACAGAGCTACACAACACATAGACACCAAAAAATTGATCAGAAAGCCTCCTCTCTGCTACAGCAAACAGATAAACAAAGGCAGATAACCAACTCCTCTACTTGGCATGACCTTGACAAACGGAAACTATGCAGACAAAGATGTACAATGAGGTTGATTATTACATATTGTTTAACGTTGCACTAGAGAATCTTTCACTCATATGGAGACGTTACCATTGCCGGTGAAGGGCTGCAAATTTAGGCCTATGCACGGTGCTTATGGCCTTTGAAGAGGGAGGGATCTTTTACGTGCCACACCTGCTGTGGCACGGGACCTCTGTTTTTGTGGTCTCATCCGAAGAACCCCCCCCATTTAGTCGCCTCTTACGACAAGCAAGGGGGTACTGGGGATCTATTCTTACAACCCGGATCCCCACGGGGTCGTACAATGAGGTATGTCATCTGTATTTTACGTCTGTGAACAGATGTGCCACGATAAAGATCCTCCTGTCATCAAAGTTAGGAGGTTCCTAGGGGATATCCAAAATTTCCATCCCCTTGACGCCAGTGGTAAGGACTCAACAGAACGTCGGAGCAAGATAAACGACAGGCAATTTGCTCCATCAACGTCTGCCCTGATCTTGCTAGGCAGATATATATAATTAGAGATATACTATGTCTCATAATGCTTTAACGAAAGAATAAAATTGACAGACAAATTGGATCAGAATATGTCTGCTTTTCTCCGTTATAGACACAGAGATAGGCGACATACAGACGGAAGACTAATTGATCAGAAAACCTGCTATCTGCTATAGCAAACAGATAAACAAAGACAGATGACCAACTCCTCTACTTGGCATGACCTTGACAAACGGAAAATATGCACACAAAGATGTACAATGAGGTTTGTCTTAAACAAAAAATATGACCAACTTCTCAACTTGGCATGACCTTGACAAACGGAAAATATGCACACAAAGATGTACAATGAGGTATGTCATCTGTATTTTTCGTCTGTGAACAGATGTGCCACGATAAAGATCCTCCTGTCATCAAAGTTAGGAGGTTCCAAGGGGATATCCAAACTTTGCATCCCCTTGACGCCAGTGGTAAGGACTCAACAGAAAGTCGGAGCTAGACAAACGTCTGCCCTGATCTTGGTAGGCAGATATACATAATTAGAGATATACTATGTCTCATAATGCTTTAACGAAAGAATAAAATTGACAGACAAATTGGATCAGAATATGTCTGCTTTTCTCTGTTATTGACACAGAGATAGGTGACATACAGACGAAAGACTAATTGATCAGAAAACCTGCTATCTGCTATAGCAAACAGATAAACAAAGACAGATGACCAACTCCTCTACTTGGCATGACCTTGACAAATGGAAAATATGCACACAAAGATGTACAATGAGGTTTGTCTTAAACAAAACATATGACCAACTTCTCTATTTGGCATGACCTTGACAAACGGAAAATATGCACACAAAGATGTACAATGAGGTATGTCATCTGTATTTTTCGTCTGTGAACAGATGTGCCACGATAAAGATCCTCCTGTCATCAAAGTTAGGAGGTTCAAAGGGGATATCCAAAGTTTGCATCCCCTTGACGCCAGTGGTAAGGACTCAACAGAAAGTCGGAGCAAGATAAACGACAGGCAATTTGCTCCATCTACGTCTGCCCTGATCTTGGTAGGCAGATATACATAAGAAGAGATATACTATGTGTCATAATGCTTTAACGAAAGAATAAAATTGACAGACAAATTGGATCAGAATATGTCTGCATTACTCTGTTACTGACACAGAGATAGGCGACATACAGACGGAAGACTAATTGATCAGAAAACTTGCTATCTGCTACAACAAACAGATAAACAAAGACAGATGACCAACTCCTCTACTTGGCATGACCTTGACAAACGGAAAATATGCACACAAAGATGTGTAATGAGGTTTGTATTAAACAAAACATATGACCAACTCCTCTACTTGGCATGACCTTGACAAACGGAAAATATGCACACAAAGATGTACAATGAGGTTTGTCTTAAACAAAACATATGACCAACTCCTCTACTTGGCATGACCTTGACAAACGGAAAATATGCACACAAAGATGTACAATGAGGTTTGTCTTAAACAAAACATATGACCAACTCCTCTACTTGGCATGACCTTCACAAATGGAATATATGCACACAAAGATGTACAATGAGGTTTGTCTTAAACAAAATGTATGACCAACTCCTCTACTTGGCATGACCTTGACAAACAGAAAGTATGCACACAAAGATGTACAATGAGGTATGTCATCTGTATTTTTCGTCTGTGAACAGATGTGCCACGATAAAGATCCTCCTGTCATCAAAGTTAGGAGGTTCCAAGGGGATATCCAAAGTTTGCATCCCCTTGACGTCAGTGGTAAGGACTCAACAGAATGTCTGAGCAAGATAAAATGGACAGACAACTTGGACCAGAATGTTTCTGCCTTTCTCTGTTAACTACACAGAGATATGCGACACTATAGGTGAAAGACAAATTGATCAGAAAGCCTCTTCTCCGCTATAAGAAACAGACATACAAAGACAGATGACAAGACCTTGGCATGACCTTGACAAACGGAAATATGGAGACAAAGATGCGAAACCCGCGTTCGCATGTAACAGCATGTGTGCCACGATAAAGATCACTCCCTGCTTAAGATACTAAGCATCCAGAAGAGGTCCATTTTATGCAACCCCTCATTGCCGAAGTGAACGATTGCCCATAAAGTAGAAGGAAAATTGTTGAAAATGTTATCCAAATGTGTCTGTCCTTCCCTCACGCAAACTTACTAGATGGAACGTTGAACAACTATATAACCTGAAACTATTCAGTCACTTAAATTGGCATTTTACTGACCTAATGACCTAAATGGCGCTGGGTGGGATCTCAACTGCATCAAAAGAACATAACATTCATACTTTGAAAAATTCTTAAATGGAGTCATAAAATCTGGAATCAAAACAAATTTAAGCACACACCGTTTTTAAGACTGGCATCTGACAAAACATTCATTGTATGAATAATCAATTCTCTTGATACAGATGGTTTTCCCTCTTGAAAGCTAATCAGTTGCATCGATGCCATGAAATATATTGTAGCATGTAATGTTGTTTGCTTACCATTCCCAATACCAGTGAGATATTGTTTAAAAGCCAATATGACCTTGACGCTAACTGATAACTACAATATTCACAAGTAGGACGAGGCAGATTTACAAGCAATTTTACGATGTCTGAACTTTTTCGTATTTGATTTCACTTGTTAACTTTAGCACCTAAACCTTTCAGCTGACAAAAAAGGCTTCACCGAAATCAAGTATTTTTAAAACATTCTCAGTAGGAGAGTCTGTATCCAACAAACAAAATCACTCTTACAAGACATACAATGCTTCTCAAAATGTTTTACAGCAAGTATAGAAATGACAGACAAATTGGATCACAATACGTTTGTCTTTCTCTCTTAGAAAGACAGAGCTACACAACACATAGACACCAAAAAATTGATCAGAAAGCCTCCTCTCTGCTACAGCAAACAGATAAACAAAGGCAGATAACCAACTCCTCTACTTGGCATGACCTTGACAAACGGAAACTATGCAGACAAAGATGTACAATGAGGTTGATTATTACATATTGTTTAACGTTGCACTAGAGAATCTTTCACTCATATGGAGACGTTACCATTGCCGGTGAAGGGCTGCAAATTTAGGCCTATGCACGGTGCTTATGGCCTTTGAAGAGGGAGGGATCTTTTACGTGCCACACCTGCTGTGGCACGGGACCTCTGTTTTTGTGGTCTCATCCGAAGAACCCCCCCCATTTAGTCGCCTCTTACGACAAGCAAGGGGGTACTGGGGATCTATTCTTACAACCCGGATCCCCACGGGGTCGTACAATGAGGTATGTCATCTGTATTTTACGTCTGTGAACAGATGTGCCACGATAAAGATCCTCCTGTCATCAAAGTTAGGAGGTTCCTAGGGGATATCCAAAATTTCCATCCCCTTGACGCCAGTGGTAAGGACTCAACAGAAAGTCGGAGCAAGATAAACGACAGGCAATTTGCTCCATCTACGTCTGCCCTGATCTTGGTAGGCAGATATACATAAGAAGAGATATACTATGTGTCATAATGCTTTAACGAAAGAATAAAATTGACAGACAAATTGGATCAGAATATGTCTGCATTACTCTGTTACTGACACAGAGATAGGCGACATACAGACGGAAGACTAATTGATCAGAAAACTTGCTATCTGCTACAACAAACAGATAAACAAAGACAGATGACCAACTCCTCTACTTGGCATGACCTTGACAAACGGAAAATATGCACACAAAGATGTGTAATGAGGTTTGTATTAAACAAAACATATGACCAACTCCTCTACTTGGCATGACCTTGACAAACGGAAAATATGCACACAAAGATGTACAATGAGGTTTGTCTTAAACAAAACATATGACCAACTCCTCTACTTGGCATGACCTTGACAAACGGAAAATATGCACACAAAGATGTACAATGAGGTTTGTCTTAAACAAAACATATGACCAACTCCTCTACTTGGCATGACCTTGACAAATGGAATATATGCACACAAAGATGTACAATGAGGTTTGTCTTAAACAAAATGTATGACCAACTCCTCTACTTGGCATGACCTTGACAAACAGAAAGTATGCACACAAAGATGTACAATGAGGTATGTCATCTGTATTTTTCGTCTGTGAACAGATGTGCCACGATAAAGATCCTCCTGTCATCAAAGTTAGGAGGTTCCAAGGGGATATCCAAAGTTTGCATCCCCTTGACGTCAGTGGTAAGGACTCAACAGAATGTCTGAGCAAGATAAAATGGACAGACAACTTGGACCAGAATGTTTCTGCCTTTCTCTGTTAACTACACAGAGATATGCGACACTATAGGTGAAAGACAAATTGATCAGAAAGCCTCTTCTCCGCTATAAGAAACAGACATACAAAGACAGATGACAAGACCTTGGCATGACCTTGACAAACGGAAATATGGAGACAAAGATGCGAAACCCGCGTTCGCATGTAACAGCATGTGTGCCACGATAAAGATCACTCCCTGCTTAAGATACTAAGCATCCAGAAGAGGTCCATTTTATGCAACCCCTCATTGCCGAAGTGAACGATTGCCCATAAAGTAGAAGGAAAATTGTTGAAAATGTTATCCAAATGTGTCTGTCCTTCCCTCACGCAAACTTACTAGATGGAACGTTGAACAACTATATAACCTGAAACTATTCAGTCACTTAAATTGGCATTTTACTGACCTAATGACCTAAATGGCGCTGGGTGGGATCTCAACTGCATCAAAAGAACATAACATTCATACTTTGAAAAATTCTTAAATGGAGTCATAAAATCTGGAATCAAAACAAATTTAAGCACACACCGTTTTTAAGACTGGCATCTGACAAAACATTCATTGTATGAATAATCAATTCTCTTGATACAGATGGTTTTCCCTCTTGAAAGCTAATCAGTTGCATCGATGCCATGAAATATATTGTAGCATGTAATGTTGTTTGCTTACCATTCCCAATACCAGTGAGATATTGTTTAAAAGCCAATATGACCTTGACGCTAACTGATAACTACAATATTCACAAGTAGGACGAGGCAGATTTACAAGCAATTTTACGATGTCTGAACTTTTTCGTATTTGATTTCACTTGTTAACTTTAGCACCTAAACCTTTCAGCTGACAAAAAAGGCTTCACCGAAATCAAGTATTTTTAAAACATTCTCAGTAGGAGAGTCTGTATCCAACAAACAAAATCACTCTTACAAGACATACAATGCTTCTCAAAATGTTTTACAGCAAGTATAGAAATGACAGACAAATTGGATCACAATACGTTTGTCTTTCTCTCTTAGAAAGACAGAGCTACACAACACATAGACACCAAAAAATTGATCAGAAAGCCTCCTCTCTGCTACAGCAAACAGATAAACAAAGGCAGATAACCAACTCCTCTACTTGGCATGACCTTGACAAACGGAAACTATGCAGACAAAGATGTACAATGAGGTTGATTATTACATATTGTTTAACGTTGCACTAGAGAATCTTTCACTCATATGGAGACGTTACCATTGCCGGTGAAGGGCTGCAAATTTAGGCCTATGCACGGTGCTTATGGCCTTTGAAGAGGGAGGGATCTTTTACGTGCCACACCTGCTGTGGCACGGGACCTCTGTTTTTGTGGTCTCATCCGAAGAACCCCCCCCCCATTTAGTCGCCTCTTACGACAAGCAAGGGGGTACTGGGGATCTATTCTTACAACCCGGATCCCCACGGGGTCGTACAATGAGGTATGTCATCTGTATTTTACGTCTGTGAACAGATGTGCCACGATAAAGATCCTCCTGTCATCAAAGTTAGGAGGTTCCTAGGGGATATCCAAAATTTCCATCCCCTTGACGCCAGTGGTAAGGACTCAACAGAACGTCGGAGCAAGATAAACGACAGGCAATTTGCTCCATCAACGTCTGCCCTGATCTTGCTAGGCAGATATATATAATTAGAGATATACTATGTCTCATAATGCTTTAACGAAAGAATAAAATTGACAGACAAATTGGATCAGAATATGTCTGCTTTTCTCCGTTATAGACACAGAGATAGGCGACATACAGACGGAAGACTAATTGATCAGAAAACCTGCTATCTGCTATAGCAAACAGATAAACAAAGACAGATGACCAACTCCTCTACTTGGCATGACCTTGACAAACGGAAAATATGCACACAAAGATGTACAATGAGGTTTGTCTTAAACAAAAAATATGACCAACTTCTCAACTTGGCATGACCTTGACAAACGGAAAATATGCACACAAAGATGTACAATGAGGTATGTCAGCTGTATTTTTCGTCTGTGAACAGATGTGCCACGATAAAGATCCTCCTGTCATCAAAGTTAGGAGGTTCCAAGGGGATATCCAAACTTTGCATAACCTTGACGCCAGTGGTAAGGACTCAACAGAAAGTCGGAGCTAGACAAACGTCTGCCCTGATCTTGGTAGGCAGATATACATAATTAGAGATATACTATGTCTCATAATGCTTTAACGAAAGAATAAAATTGACAGACAAATTGGATCAGAATATGTCTGCTTTTCTCTGTTATTGACACAGAGATAGGTGACATACAGACGAAAGACTAATTGATCAGAAAACCTGCTATCTGCTATAGCAAACAGATAAACAAAGACAGATGACCAACTCCTCTACTTGGCATGACCTTGACAAATGGAAAATATGCACACAAAGATGTACAATGAGGTTTGTCTTAAACAAAACATATGACCAACTTCTCTATTTGGCATGACCTTGACAAACGGAAAATATGCACACAAAGATGTACAATGAGGTATGTCATCTGTATTTTTCGTCTGTGAACAGATGTGCCACGATAAAGATCCTCCTGTCATCAAAGTTAGGAGGTTCCAAGGGGATATCCAAAGTTTGCATCCCCTTGACGCCAGTGGTAAGGACTCAACAGAACGTCGGAGCAAGATAAACGACAGGCAATTTGCTCCATCTACGTCTGCCCTGATCTTGGTAGGCAGATATACATAAGAAGAGATATACTATGTGTCATAATGCTTTAACGAAAGAATAAAATTGACAGACAAATTGGATCAGAATATGTCTGCATTACTCTGTTACTGACACAGAGATAGGCGACATACAGATGGAAGACTAATTGATCAGAAAACTTGCTATCCGCTACAACAAACAGATAAACAAAGACAGATGACCAACTCCTCTACTTGGCATGACCTTGACAAACGGAAAATATGCACACAAAGATGTACAATGAGGTTTGTCTTAAACAAAACATATGACCAACTCCTCTACTTGGCATGACCTTGACAAATGGAAAATATGCACACAAAGATGTACAATGAGGTTTGTCTTAAACAAAACATATGACCAACTCCTCTACTTGGCATGACCTTGACAAACGGAAAATATGCACACAAAGATGTACAATGAGGTATGTCATCTGTATTTTTCGTCTGTGAACAGATGTGCCACGATAAAGATCCTCCTGTCATCAAAGTTAGGAGGTTCAAAGGGGATATCCAAACTTTGCATCCCCTTGACGCCAGTGGTAAGGACTCAACAGAAAGTCGGAGCTAGACAAACGTCTGCCCTGATCTTGGTAGGCAGATATACATAATTAGAGATATACTATGTCTCATAATGCTTTAACGAAAGAATAAAATTGACAGACAAATTGGATCAGAATATGTCTGCTTTTCTCTGTTATTGACACAGAGATAGGTGACATACAGACGAAAGACTAATTGATCAGAAAACCTGCTATCTGCTATAGCAAACAGATAAACAAAGACAGATGACCAACTCCTCTACTTGGCATGACCTTGACAAATGGAAAATATGCACACAAAGATGTACAATGAGGTTTGTCTTAAACAAAACATATGACCAACTTCTCTATTTGGCATGACCTTGACAAACGGAAAATATGCACACAAAGATGTACAATGAGGTATGTCATCTGTATTTTTCGTCTGTGAACAGATGTGCCACGATAAAGATCCTCCTGTCATCAAAGTTAGGAGGTTCAAAGGGGATATCCAAAGTTTGCATCCCCTTGACGCCAGTGGTAAGGACTCAACAGAAAGTCGGAGCAAGATAAACGACAGGCAATTTGCTCCATCTACGTCTGCCCTGATCTTGGTAGGCAGATATACATAAGAAGAGATATACTATGTGTCATAATGCTTTAACGAAAGAATAAAATTGACAGACAAATTGGATCAGAATATGTCTGCATTACTCTGTTACTGACACAGAGATAGGCGACATACAGACGGAAGACTAATTGATCAGAAAACTTGCTATCTGCTACAACAAACAGATAAACAAAGACAGATGACCAACTCCTCTACTTGGCATGACCTTGACAAACGGAAAATATGCACACAAAGATGTGTAATGAGGTTTGTATTAAACAAAACATATGACCAACTCCTCTACTTGGCATGACCTTGACAAACGGAAAATATGCACACAAAGATGTACAATGAGGTTTGTCTTAAACAAAACATATGACCAACTCCTCTACTTGGCATGACCTTGACAAACGGAAAATATGCACACAAAGATGTACAATGAGGTTTGTCTTAAACAAAACATATGACCAACTCCTCTACTTGGCATGACCTTGACAAATGGAATATATGCACACAAAGATGTACAATGAGGTTTGTCTTAAACAAAATGTATGACCAACTCCTCTACTTGGCATGACCTTGACAAACAGAAAGTATGCACACAAAGATGTACAATGAGGTATGTCATCTGTATTTTTCGTCTGTGAACAGATGTGCCACGATAAAGATCCTCCTGTCATCAAAGTTAGGAGGTTCCAAGGGGATATCCAAAGTTTGCATCCCCTTGACGTCAGTGGTAAGGACTCAACAGAATGTCTGAGCAAGATAAAATGGACAGACAACTTGGACCAGAATGTTTCTGCCTTTCTCTGTTAACTACACAGAGATATGCGACACTATAGGTGAAAGACAAATTGATCAGAAAGCCTCTTCTCCGCTATAAGAAACAGACATACAAAGACAGATGACAAGACCTTGGCATGACCTTGACAAACGGAAATATGGAGACAAAGATGCGAAACCCGCGTTCGCATGTAACAGCATGTGTGCCACGATAAAGATCACTCCCTCCTTAAGATACTAAGCATCCAGAAGAGGTCCATTTTATGCAACCCCTCATTGCCGAAGTGAACGATTGCCCATAAAGTAGAAGGAAAATTGTTGAAAATGTTATCCAAATGTGTCTGTCCTTCCCTCACGCAAACTTACTAGATGGAACGTTGAACAACTATATAACCTGAAACTATTCAGTCACTTAAATTGGCATTTTACTGACCTAATGACCTAAATGGCGCTGGGTGGGATCTCAACTGCATCAAAAGAACATAACATTCATACTTTGAAAAATTCTTAAATGGAGTCATAAAATCTGGAATCAAAACAAATTTAAGCACACACCGTTTTTAAGACTGGCATCTGACAAAACATTCATTGTATGAATAATCAATTCTCTTGATACAGATGGTTTTCCCTCTTGAAAGCTAATCAGTTGCATCGATGCCATGAAATATATTGTAGCATGTAATGTTGTTTGCTTACCATTCCCAATACCAGTGAGATATTGTTTAAAAGCCAATATGACCTTGACGCTAACTGATAACTACAATATTCACAAGTAGGACGAGGCAGATTTACAAGCAATTTTACGATGTCTGAACTTTTTCGTATTTGATTTCACTTGTTAACTTTAGCACCTAAACCTTTCAGCTGACAAAAAAGGCTTCACCGAAATCAAGTATTTTTAAAACATTCTCAGTAGGAGAGTCTGTATCCAACAAACAAAATCACTCTTACAAGACATACAATGCTTCTCAAAATGTTTTACAGCAAGTATAGAAATGACAGACAAATTGGATCACAATACGTTTGTCTTTCTCTCTTAGAAAGACAGAGCTACACAACACATAGACACCAAAAAATTGATCAGAAAGCCTCCTCTCTGCTACAGCAAACAGATAAACAAAGGCAGATAACCAACTCCTCTACTTGGCATGACCTTGACAAACGGAAACTATGCAGACAAAGATGTACAATGAGGTTGATTATTACATATTGTTTAACGTTGCACTAGAGAATCTTTCACTCATATGGAGACGTTACCATTGCCGGTGAAGGGCTGCAAATTTAGGCCTATGCACGGTGCTTATGGCCTTTGAAGAGGGAGGGATCTTTTACGTGCCACACCTGCTGTGGCACGGGACCTCTGTTTTTGTGGTCTCATCCGAAGAACCCCCCCCCCATTTAGTCGCCTCTTACGACAAGCAAGGGGGTACTGGGGATCTATTCTTACAACCCGGATCCCCACGGGGTCGTACAATGAGGTATGTCATCTGTATTTTACGTCTGTGAACAGATGTGCCACGATAAAGATCCTCCTGTCATCAAAGTTAGGAGGTTCCTAGGGGATATCCAAAATTTCCATCCCCTTGACGCCAGTGGTAAGGACTCAACAGAACGTCGGAGCAAGATAAACGACAGGCAATTTGCTCCATCAACGTCTGCCCTGATCTTGGTAGGCAGATATATATAATTAGAGATATACTATGTCTCATAATGCTTTAACGAAAGAATAAAATTGACAGACAAATTGGATCAGAATATGTCTGCTTTTCTCCGTTATAGACACAGAGATAGGCGACATACAGACGGAAGACTAATTGATCAGAAAACCTGCTATCTGCTATAGCAAACAGATAAACAAAGACAGATGACCAACTCCTCTACTTGGCATGACCTTGACAAACGGAAAATATGCACACAAAGATGTACAATGAGGTATGTCTTAAACAAAACATATGACCAACTCCTCTACTTGGCATGACCTTGACAAATGGAAAATATGCACACAAAGATGTACAATGAGGTTTGTCTTAAACAAAAAATATGACCAACTTCTCAACTTGGCATGACCTTGACAAACGGAAAATATGCACACAAAGATGTACAATGAGGTATGTCATCTGTATTTTTCGTCTGTGAACAGATGTGCCACGATAAAGATCCTCCTGTCATCAAAGTTAGGAGGTTCCAAGGGGATATCCAAACTTTGCATCCCCTTGACGCCAGTGGTAAGGACTCAACAGAAAGTCGGAGCTAGACAAACGTCTGCCCTGATCTTGGTAGGCAGATATACATAATTAGAGATATACTATGTCTCATAATGCTTTAACGAAAGAATAAAATTGACAGACAAATTGGATCAGAATATGTCTGCTTTTCTCTGTTATTGACACAGAGATAGGTGACATACAGACGAAAGACTAATTGATCAGAAAACCTGCTATCTGCTATAGCAAACAGATAAACAAAGACAGATGACCAACTCCTCTACTTGGCATGACCTTGACAAATGGAAAATATGCACACAAAGATGTACAATGAGGTTTGTCTTAAACAAAACATATGACCAACTTCTCTATTTGGCATGACCTTGACAAACGGAAAATATGCACACAAAGATGTACAATGAGGTATGTCATCTGTATTTTTCGTCTGTGAACAGATGTGCCACGATAAAGATCCTCCTGTCATCAAAGTTAGGAGGTTCCAAGGGGATATCCAAAGTTTGCATCCCCTTGACGCCAGTGGTAAGGACTCAACAGAACGTCGGAGCAAGATAAACGACAGGCAATTTGCTCCATCTACGTCTGCCCTGATCTTGGTAGGCAGATATACATAAGAAGAGATATACTATGTGTCATAATGCTTTAACGAAAGAATAAAATTGACAGACAAATTGGATCAGAATATGTCTGCATTACTCTGTTACTGACACAGAGATAGGCGACATACAGATGGAAGACTAATTGATCAGAAAACTTGCTATCCGCTACAACAAACAGATAAACAAAGACAGATGACCAACTCCTCTACTTGGCATGACCTTGACAAACGGAAAATATGCACACAAAGATGTACAATGAGGTTTGTCTTAAACAAAACATATGACCAACTCCTCTACTTGGCATGACCTTGACAAATGGAAAATATGCACACAAAGATGTACAATGAGGTTTGTCTTAAACAAAACATATGACCAACTCCTCTACTTGGCATGACCTTGACAAACGGAAAATATGCACACAAAGATGTACAATGAGGTATGTCATCTGTATTTTTCGTCTGTGAACAGATGTGCCACGATAAAGATCCTCCTGTCATCAAAGTTAGGAGGTTCAAAGGGGATATCCAAACTTTGCATCCCCTTGACGCCAGTGGTAAGGACTCAACAGAAAGTCGGAGCTAGACAAACGTCTGCCCTGATCTTGGTAGGCAGATATACATAATTAGAGATATACTATGTCTCATAATGCTTTAACGAAAGAATAAAATTGACAGACAAATTGGATCAGAATATGTCTGCTTTTCTCTGTTATTGACACAGAGATAGGTGACATACAGACGAAAGACTAATTGATCAGAAAACCTGGTATCTGCTATAGCAAACAGATAAACAAAGACAGATGACCAACTCCTCTACTTGGCATGACCTTGACAAATGGAAAATATGCACACAAAGATGTACAATGAGGTTTGTCTTAAACAAAACATATGACCAACTTCTCTATTTGGCATGACCTTGACAAACGGAAAATATGCACACAAAGATGTACAATGAGGTATGTCATCTGTATTTTTCGTCTGTGAACAGATGTGCCACGATAAAGATCCTCCTGTCATCAAAGTTAGGAGGTTCCAAGGGGATATCCAAAGTTTGCATCCCCTTGACGCCAGTGGTAAGGACTCAACAGAAAGTCGGAGCAAGATAAACGACAGGCAATTTGCTCCCTCTACGTCTGCCCTGATCTTCGTAGGCAGATATACATAAGAAGAGATATACTATGTGTCATAATGCTTTAATGAAAGAATAAAATTGACAGACAAATTGGATCAGAATATGTCTGCATTACTCTGTTACTGACACAGAGATAGGCGACATACAGATGGAAGACTAATTGATCAGAAAACTTGCTATCCGCTACAACAAACAGATAAACAAAGACAGATGACCAACTCCTCTACTTGGCATGACCTTGACAAACGGAAAATATGCACACAAAGATGTACAATGAGGTTTGTCTTAAACAAAACATATGACCAACTCCTCTACTTGGCATGACCTTGACAAATGGAAAATATGCACACAAAGATGTACAATGAGGTTTGTCTTAAACAAAACATATGACCAACTCCTCTACTTGGCATGACCTTGACAAACGGAAAATATGCACACAAAGATGTACAATGAGGTATGTCATCTGTATTTTTCGTCTGTGAACAGATGTGCCACGATAAAGATCCTCCTGTCATCAAAGTTAGGAGGTTCAAAGGGGATATCCAAACTTTGCATCCCCTTGACGCCAGTGGTAAGGACTCAACAGAAAGTCGGAGCTAGACAAACGTCTGCCCTGATCTTGGTAGGCAGATATACATAATTAGAGATATACTATGTCTCATAATGCTTTAACGAAAGAATAAAATTGACAGACAAATTGGATCAGAATATGTCTGCTTTTCTCTGTTATTGACACAGAGATAGGTGACATACAGACGAAAGACTAATTGATCAGAAAACCTGGTATCTGCTATAGCAAACAGATAAACAAAGACAGATGACCAACTCCTCTACTTGGCATGACCTTGACAAATGGAAAATATGCACACAAAGATGTACAATGAGGTTTGTCTTAAACAAAACATATGACCAACTTCTCTATTTGGCATGACCTTGACAAACGGAAAATATGCACACAAAGATGTACAATGAGGTATGTCATCTGTATTTTTCGTCTGTGAACAGATGTGCCACGATAAAGATCCTCCTGTCATCAAAGTTAGGAGGTTCAAAGGGGATATCCAAAGTTTGCATCCCCTTGACGCCAGTGGTAAGGACTCAACAGAAAGTCGGAGCAAGATAAACGACAGGCAATTTGCTCCCTCTACGTCTGCCCTGATCTTGGTAGGCAGATATACATAAGAAGAGATATACTATGTGTCATAATGCTTTAACGAAAGAATAAAATTGACAGACAAATTGGATCAGAATATGTCTGCATTACTCTGTTACTGACACAGAGATAGGCGACATACAGACGGAAGACTAATTGATCAGAAAACTTGCTATCTGCTACAACAAACAGATAAACAAAGACAGATGACCAACTCCTCTACTTGGCATGACCTTGACAAACGGAAAATATGCACACAAAGATGTGTAATGAGGTTTGTCTTAAACAAAACATATGACCAACTCCTCTACTTGGCATGACCTTGACAAATGGAATATATGCACACAAAGATGTACAATGAGGTTTGTCTTAAACAAAATGTATGACCAACTCCTCTACTTGGCATGACCTTGACAAACAGAAAGTATGCACACAAAGATGTACAATGAGGTATGTCATCTGTATTTTTCGTCTGTGAACAGATGTGCCACGATAAAGATCCTCCTGTCATCAAAGTTAGGAGGTTCCAAGGGGATATCCAAAGTTTGCATCCCCTTGACATCAGTGGTAAGGACTCAACAGAATGTCTGAGCAAGATAAAATGGACAGACAACTTGGACCAGAATGTTTCTGCCTTTCTCTGTTAACTACACAGAGATATGCGACACTATAGGTGAAAGACAAATTGATCAGAAAGCCTCTTCTCCGCTATAAGAAACAGACATACAAAGACAGATGACAAGACCTTGGCATGACCTTGACAAACGGAAATATGGAGACAAAGATGCGAAACCCGCGTTCGCATGTAACAGCATGTGTGCCACGATAAAGATCACTCCCTGCTTAAGATACTAAGCATCCAGAAGAGGTCCATTTTATGCAACCCCTCATTGCCGAAGTGAACGATTGCCCATAAAGTAGAAGGAAAATTGTTGAAAATGTTATCCAAATGTGTCTGTCCTTCCCTCACGCAAACTTACTAGATGGAACGTTGAACAACTATATAACCTGAAACTATTCAGTCACTTAAATTGGCATTTTACTGACCTAATGACCTAAATGGCGCTGGGTGGGATCTCAACTGCATCAAAAGAACATAACATTCATACTTTGAAAAATTCTTAAATGGAGTCATAAAATCTGGAATCAAAACAAATTTAAGCACACACCGTTTTTAAGACTGGCATCTGACAAAACATTCATTGTATGAATAATCAATTCTCTTGATACAGATGGTTTTCCCTCTTGAAAGCTAATCAGTTGCATCGATGCCATGAAATATATTGTAGCATGTAATGTTGTTTGCTTACCATTCCCAATACCAGTGAGATATTGTTTAAAAGCCAATATGACCTTGACGCTAACTGATAACTACAATATTCACAAGTAGGACGAGGCAGATTTACAAGCAATTTTACGATGTCTGAACTTTTTCGTATTTGATTTCACTTGTTAACTTTAGCACCTAAACCTTTCAGCTGACAAAAAAGGCTTCACCGAAATCAAGTATTTTTAAAACATTCTCAGTAGGAGAGTCTGTATCCAACAAACAAAATCACTCTTACAAGACATACAATGCTTCTCAAAATGTTTTACAGCAAGTATAGAAATGACAGACAAATTGGATCACAATACGTTTGTCTTTCTCTCTTAGAAAGACAGAGCTACACAACACATAGACACCAAAAAATTGATCAGAAAGCCTCCTCTCTGCTACAGCAAACAGATAAACAAAGGCAGATAACCAACTCCTCTACTTGGCATGACCTTGACAAACGGAAACTATGCACACAAAGATGTACAATGAGGTTGATTATTACATATTGTTTAACGTTGCACTAGAGAATCTTTCACTCATATGGAGACGTTACCATTGCCGGTGAAGGGCTGCAAATTTAGGCCTATGCACGGTGCTTATGGCCTTTGAAGAGGGAGGGATCTTTTACGTGCCACACCTGCTGTGGCACGGGACCTCTGTTTTTGTGGTCTCATCCGAAGAACCCCCCCTCCCCCCCATTTAGTCGCCTCTTACGACAAGCAAGGGGGTACTGGGGATCTATTCTTACAACCCGGATCCCCACGGGGTCGTACAATGAGGTATGTCATCTGTATTTTACATCTGTGAACAGATGTGCCACGATAAAGATCCTCCTGTCATCAAAGTTAGGAGGTTCCTAGGGGATATCCAAAATTTCCATCCCCTTGACGCCAGTGGTAAGGACTCAACAGAACGTCGGAGCAAGATAAACGACAGGCAATTTGCTCCATCAACGTCTGCCCTGATCTTGCTAGGCAGATATATATAATTAGAGATATACTATGTCTCATAATGCTTTAACGAAAGAATAAAATTGACAGACAAATTGGATCAGAATATGTCTGCTTTTCTCTGTTATTGACACAGAGATAGGTGACATACAGACGAAAGACTAATTGATCAGAAAACCTGGTATCTGCTATAGCAAACAGATAAACAAAGACAGATGACCAACTCCTCTACTTGGCATGACCTTGACAAACGGAAAATATGCACACAAAGATGTACAATGAGGTATGTCATCTGTATTTTTCGTCTGTGAACAGATGTGCCACGATAAAGATCCTCCTGTCATCAAAGTTAGGAGGTTCCAAGGGGATATCCAAACTTTGCATCCCCTTGACGCCAGTGGTAAGGACTCAACAGAACGTCGGAGCAAGATAAACGACAGGCAATTTGCTCCCTCTACGTCTGCCCTGATCTTCGTAGGCAGATATACATAAGAAGAGATATACTATGTGTCATAATGCTTTAACGAAAGAATAAAATTGACAGACAAATTGGATCAGAATATGTCTGCATTACTCTGTTACTGACACAGAGATAGGCGACATACAGACGGAAGACTAATTGATCAGAAAACTTGCTATCCGCTACAACAAACAGATAAACAAAGACAGATGACCAACTCCTCTACTTGGCATGACCTTGACAAACGGAAAATATGCACACAAAGATGTACAATGAGGTATGTCTTAAACAAAACATATGACCAACTCCTCTACTTGGCATGACCTTGACAAACGGAAAATATGCACACAAAGATGTACAATGAGGTTTGTCTTAAACAAAATGTATGACCAACTCCTCTACTTGGCATGACCTTGACAAACGGAAAATATGCACACAAAGATGTACAATGAGGTATGTCATCTGTATTTTTCGTCTGTGAACAGATGTGCCACGATAAAGATCCTCCTGTCATCAAAGTTAGGAGGTTCCAAGGGGATATCCAAAGTTTGCATCCCCTTGACGCCAGTGGTAAGGACTCAACAGAACGTCGGAGCAAGATAAACGACAGGCAATTTGCTCCCTCTACGTCTGCCCTGATCTTCGTAGGCAGATATACATAAGAAGAGATATACTATGTGTCATAATGCTTTAACGAAAGAATAAAATTGACAGACAAATTGGATCAGAATATGTCTGCATTACTCTGTTACTGACACAGAGATAGGCGACATACAGACGGAAGACTAATTGATCAGAAAACTTGCTATCCGCTACAACAAACAGATAAACAAAGACAGATGACCAACTCCTCTACTTGGCATGACCTTGACAAATGGAAAATATGCACACAAAGATGTACAATGAGGTTTGTCTTAAACAAAAAATATGACCAACTTCTCTACTTGGCATGACCTTGACAAACGGAAAATATGCACACAAAGATGTACAATGAGGTATGTCATCTGTATTTTTCGTCTGTGAACAGATGTGCCACGATAAAGATCCTCCTGTCATCAAAGTTAGGAGGTTCCAAGGGGATATCCAAACTTTGCATCCCCTTGACGCCAGTGGTAAGGACTCAACAGAAAGTCGGAGCTAGACAAACGTCTGCCCTGATCTTGGTAGGCAGATATACATAATTAGAGATATACTATGTCTCATAATGCTTTAACGAAAGAATAAAATTGACAGACAAATTGGATCAGAATATGTCTGCTTTTCTCTGTTATTGACACAGAGATAGGTGACATACAGACGAAAGACTAATTGATCAGAAAACCTGGTATCTGCTATAGCAAACAGATAAACAAAACATATGACCAACTCCTCTACTTGGCATGACCTTGACAAATGGAAAATATGCACACAAAGATGTACAATGAGGTTTGTCTTAAACAAAAAATATGACCAACTTCTCTACTTGGTATGACCTTGACAAACGGAAAATATGCACACAAAGATGTACAATAAGGTATGTCTTAAACAAAACATATGACCAACTTCTCTACTTGGCATGACCTTGACAAATGGAAAATATGCACACAAAGATGTACAATGAGGTTTGTCTTAAACAAAAAATATGATCAACTTCTCTACTTGGCATGACCTTGACAAATGGAAAATATGCACACAAAGATGTACAATGAGGTTTATCTTAAACAAAACATATGACCAACTCCTCTACTTGGCATGACCTTGACAAACGGAAAATATGCACACAAAGATGTACAATGAGGTATGTCTTAAACAAAACATATGACCAACTCCTCTACTTGGCATGACCTTGACAAATGGAAAATATGCACACAAAGATGTACAATGAGGTTTGTCTTAAACAAAAAATATGACCAACTTCTCTACTTGGCATGACCTTGACAAACGGAAAATATGCACACAAAGATGTACAATGAGGTATGTCATCTGTATTTTTCGTCTGTGAACAGATGTGCCACGATAAAGATCCTCCTGTCATCAAAGTTAGGAGGTTCCAAAGGGATATCCAAAGATTGCATTCCCTTGACGCAAGTGGTAAGGACTCAACAGAAAGTCGGAGCTAGACAAACGTCTGCCCTGATCTTGGTAGGCAGATATACATAATTAGAGATATACTATGTCTCATAATGCTTTAACGAAAGAATAAAATTGACAGACAAATTGGATCAGAATATGTCTGCTTTTCTCTGTTATTGACACAGAGATAGGTGACATACAGACGGAAGACTAATTGATCAGAAAACTTGCTATCTCCTACAACAAACAGATAAACAAAGACAGATGACCAACTCCTCTACTTGGCATGACCTTGACAAATGGAAAATATGCACACAAAGATGTACAATGAGGTTTATCTTAAACAAAACATATGACCAACTCCTCTACTTGGCATGACCTTGACAAACAGAAAATATGCACACAAAGATGTACAATGAGGTATGTCTTAAACAAAACATATGACCAACTTCTCTACTTGGCATGACCTTGACAAATGGAAAATATGCACACAAAGATGTACAATGAGGTTTGTCTTAAACAAAAAATATGACCAACTTCTCTACTTGGTATGACCTTGACAAACGGAAAATATGCACACAAAGATGTACAATAAGGTATGTCTTAAACAAAACATATGACCAACTTCTCTACTTGGCATGACCTTGACAAATGGAAAATATGCACACAAAGATGTACAATGAGGTTTGTCTTAAACAAAAAATATGATCAACTTCTCTACTTGGCATGACCTTGACAAATGGAAAATATGCACACAAAGATGTACAATGAGGTTTATCTTAAACAAAACATATGACCAACTCCTCTACTTGGCATGACCTTGACAAACGGAAAATATGCACACAAAGATGTACAATGAGGTATGTCTTAAACAAAACATATGACCAACTCCTCTACTTGGCATGACCTTGACAAATGGAAAATATGCACACAAAGATGTACAATGAGGTTTGTCTTAAACAAAAAATATGACCAACTTCTCTACTTGGCATGACCTTGACAAACGGAAAATATGCACACAAAGATGTACAATGAGGTATGTCATCTGTATTTTTCGTCTGTGAACAGATGTGCCACGATAAAGATCCTCCTGTCATCAAAGTTAGGAGGTTCCAAAGGGATATCCAAAGATTGCATTCCCTTGACGCAAGTGGTAAGGACTCAACAGAAAGTCGGAGCTAGACAAACGTCTGCCCTGATCTTGGTAGGCAGATATACATAATTAGAGATATACTATGTCTCATAATGCTTTAACGAAAGAATAAAATTGACAGACAAATTGGATCCGAATATGTCTGCTTTTCTCTGTTATTGACACAGAGATAGGTGACATACAGACGGAAGACTAATTGATCAGAAAACTTGCTATCTCCTACAACAAACAGATAAACAAAGACAGATGACCAACTCCTCTACTTGGCATGACCTTGACAAATGGAAAATATGCACACAAAGATGTACAATGAGGTTTATCTTAAACAAAACATATGACCAACTCCTCTACTTGGCATGACCTTGACAAACAGAAAATATGCACACAAAGATGTACAATGAGGTATGTCTTAAACAAAACATATGACCAACTCCTCTACTTGGCATGACCTTGACAAATGGAAAATATGCACACAAAGATGTACAATGAGGTTTGTCTTAAACAAAACATATGACCAACTTCTCTACTTGGCATGACCTTGACAAATGGAAAATATGCACACAAAGATGTACAACGAGGTATGTCATCTGTATTTTTCGTCTGTGAACAGATGTGCCACGATAAAGATCCTCCTGTCATCAAAGTTAGGAGGTTCCAAGGGGATATCCAAAGTTTGCATCCCCTTGACGCCAGTGGTAAGGACTCAACAGAAAGTCAGAGCTAGACAAACGTCTGCCCTGATCTTGGTAGGCAGACATACATAATTAGAGATATACTATGTCTCATAATGCTTTAACGAAAGAATAAAATTGACAGACAAATTGGATCAGAATATGTTTGCTTTTCTCTGTTATGGACACTGAGATAGGCGACATACAGATGAAAGACTAATTGATCAGAGAACTTGCTATCTGCTATAGCAAACAGATAAACAAAGACAGATGACCAACTCCTCTACTTGGCATGACCTTGACAAATGGAAAATATGCACACAAAGATGTACAACGAGGTATGTCATCTGTATTTTTCGTCTGTGAACAGATGTGCCACAATAAAGATCCTCCTGTCATCAAAGTTAGGAGGTTCCAAGGGGATATCCAAAGTTTGCACCCCCTTGACGCCAGTGGTAAGGACTCAACAGAAAGTCAGAGCTAGACAAACGTCTGCCCTGATCTTGGTAGGCAGATATACATAATTAGAGATATACTATGTCTCATAATGCTTTAACGAAAGAATAAAATTGACAGACAAATTGGATCAGAATATGTCTGCTTTTCTCTGTTATGGACACTGAGATAGGCGACATACAGATGAAAGACTAATTGATCAGAAAACTTGCTGTCTGCTATAGCAAACAGATAAACAAAGACAGATGACCAACTCCTCTACTTGGCATGACCTTGACAAACGGAAAATATGCACACAAAGATGTACAATGAGGTATGTCATCTGTATTTTTCGTCTGTGAACAGATGTGCCACGATAAAGATCCTCCTGTTATCAAAGTTAGGAGGTTCCAAGGGGATATCCAAAGTTTGCATCCCCTTGATGCCAGTGGTAAGGACTCAACAGAACGTCGCAGCAAGAGAAACGACAGGCAATTTGCTCCATCTACGTCTGGAATTTTCACTTACTCTACTTTATTTTCTATTCCATCATTTACTTTATTTACGATAATATTTCATTTTCCATTCCATTTGATTTACTGTATATCTCATGTAGTTTTCAGGTTTTATTTAGGCCTATCCTCTGTGCTTAGCCCCTTTGAGCACACACAGAAAGTTATCCTGCCACAAGACGTCAGTGTTGGTCATGATGAGGACCGCCCCATTTAGTCGCCTCTTACGACAAGCAAGGGGTACTGAGGACCTATTCTATCCCGGATCCCCACGGGAATCTTATCTCTGTAGGACTAACCCTTGGACCAAGTTAGACGACAGACCATTTCATCAATATGCAATGGCAAGCAAACATCTATACCAAGAAGACACGCAGTATGTGTAATAATGCTTTACAGCAAATGAATGAATGACAGAAAAGTTTCTCAGAATGTGTGTGTGTTTACCTCAGTGACAAGTAGCTGAACATAGACGACACATATCTTCAACTTCACCTCTCACCTAGTCTCATCAAGGGTGTTGCTCTGCTTCAAGCTCATCCACTCTGCATTGTTCTTTTCCCGTCTCTTCCTCAGCCTTCCTCCCCTTCTCCCTCCCTGTACTGTGACGTGCAGGATTGTATTGGCGAGTCCCGAAGATCGTGTAACATGCTTGTGACATTTTAATTGCATTTGAAGGTTTCCGTCCTAACCGCTAATTTACACATTGCATAGACAACAGACAAGGTGATCAGAAAGTCTCCCCCTCCCCATCTTATAGCAAACACACAGACAAATACAGACGATAAACATATCTAAATGTGTATCACCTTGACATATAGAAATGATATTGGCAAAGACACATTAGGAAAGTATGTCATCTCGATTTGTCATTGTGTAGAACAAAAGCACCATTATCGCGAGCAGATATGTATACTTACAAGACACACAACATTTCTCATGTTTTACAGCATGTCCGTAAGCGACAAACAATTTGATCAGAATGTGTCTACCTTTCTTTAGGGGCCTCCGTGGCCGAGTGGTTACAGCATTACGCTCAAAATCACAAGGCCTCTCACCTCTAGTCGGTGCGGCTTCCATCCTCTCTCGCGCCGATATATGCGAGAAAGTTTGCCCGTTTACTTTCGGAAGGGCGGTGGTCTCTTCTCGGGCACATTGTATCTGGGCTCTCTCCTCCACCGACAAAAACTGCAGGCCACCAGATAACTGACAAATTGTTGAGTGTGGCGGAAAACAACAATCAATCAATCATCTACCTTTCTTTTTGTAAATGACACCGAGATGGAGAATGGATACACGACAAACAAAGTGATCAGTAAGCCTTCCCCTTCTCCATAACAAGCAGTCGACAGACAAGGAATTGTCATATTCTCATTATCTACAACCATACAAAACCAAATACCTCATTATCTCCGAGAAATTGCTTGCTTACTGCCCAAGGGAATCTTCTCCATAACTTTCAAATTTCTGAATTTCTTTCCACCATTAGACCGCTGGAAATCTTCAGCCTCCAAAAATATACACATTTTATTTCACTTATGACTTATTCCTCCCACAAACATATCCGTGTCTTATATAACTAACTTTATCTATATTAATTCAAAGACAATAAACATCCCTCCCTGATCAAAGGTCATTAGGTTCAAGCAACGTAATCGACGAGTGCACATACCTATGTTAAATTCTTTACTGGAGAACTTTATCTTTTTCAATTAGTGAACTAATTTATCTATTGCTTTTTGTACATATTTTATTGATCATATCCTTTCGTTTATTGTACTATTATATCAACTGTACTTTTCATTGAGTCTAGTATTTCATCTTTTCAATTTACAGTTCCATCTTCTTTTACTCTTCGTTTTGATATAGAGAAACATTTCATTTTGTATTTACTATTTCACCGATTCAACATTTCAAACACTTACATTATATAAGATTCTCATAATTGCAATGTCTAAATAACGGTGTGTGCTTAAATCCCAGATATTTAGACACGGCATTCATAAGAATTTTCACCTACTCTACCATTCCATCTATTTCATTGACAGTTATAATTTATTTTACCATTGGATTTACTATATATTCTCATGTACTGTGCAATTTCATTTTTTCTTCATTGTAGTATATTATTTGTTGTAGAGTTTAACATCTACATTATATAAGATTCTCAAACTTGCAATGTCTAAATAACGGTGTGTGCTTGAGTCCCAGATATTTAGACACCGCATTCATAAGAATTTTCACTTACTCTACTTTATTTTCTATTCCATCATTTACTTTATTTACGATAATATTTCATTTTCCATTCCATTTGATTTACTGTATAATCTCATGTAGTTTTCAGGTTTTATTTAGGCCTATGCTCTGTGCTTAGCCCCTTTGAGCACACACAGAAAGTTATCCTGCCACAAGACGTCAGTGTTGGTCATGATGAGGACCGCCCCATTTAGTCGCCTCTTACGACAAGCAAGGGGTACTGAGGACCTATTCTATCCCGGATCCCCACGGGAATCTTATCTCTGTAGGACTAACCCTTGGACCAAGTTAGACGACAGACCATTTCATCAATATGCAATGGCAAGCAAACATATATACCAAGAAGACACGCAGTATGTGTAATAATGCTTTACAGCAAATGAATGAATGACAGAAAAGTTTCTCAGAATGTGTGTGTGTTTACCTCAGTGACAAGTAGCTGAACATAGACGACACATATCTTCATCTTCACCTCTCACCTAGTCTCATCAAGAATGTTGCTCTGCTTCAAGCTCATCCACTCTCCATTGTTCTTTTCCCGTCTCTTCCTCAGCCTTCCTCCCCTTCTCCCTCCCTGTACTGTGACTTGCAGGATTGTATTGGCGAGTCCCGAAGATCGTGTAACATGCTTGTGACATTTTAATTGCATTTGAAGGTTTCCGTCCTAACCGCTAATTTACACATTGCATAGACAACAGACAAGGTGATCAGAAAGTCTCCCCCTCCCCATCTTATAGCAAACACACAGACATATACAGACGATAAACATATCTAAATGTGTATCACCTTGACATATAGAAATGACATTGGCAAAGACACATTAGGAAAGTATGTCATCTCTATTTGTCATTGTGTAGAACAAAAGCACCATTATCGCGAGCAGATATGTATACTTACAAGACACACAACATTTCTCATGTTTTACAGCATGTCCGTAAGCGACAAACAATTTGATCAGAATGTGTCTACCTTTCTTTAGGGGCCTCCGTGGCCGAGTGGTTACAGCATTACGCTCAAAATCACAAGGCCTCTCACCTCTAGTCGGCGCGGCTTCCATCCTCTCTCGCGCCGATATATGCGAGAAAGTTTGCCCGTTTACTTTCGGAAGGGCGGTGGTCTCTTCTCGGGCACATTGTATCTGGGCTCTCTCCTCCACCGACAAAAACTGCAGGCCACCAGATAACTGACAAATTGTTGAGTGTGGCGGAAAACAACAATCAATCAATCATCTACCTTTCTTTTTGTAAATGACACCGAGATGGAGAATGGATACACGACAAACAAAGTGATCAGTAAGCCTTCCCCTTCTCCATAACAAGCAGTCGACAGACAAGGAATTGTCATATTCTCATTATCTACAACCATACAAAACCAAATACCTCATTATCTCCGAGAAATTGCTTGCTTACTGCCCAAGGGAATCTTCTCCATAACTTTCAAATTTCTGAATTTCTTTCCACCATTAGACCGCTGGAAATCTTCAGCCTCCAAAAATATACACATTTTATTTCACTTATGACTTATTCCTCCCACAAACATATCCGTGTCTTATATAACTAACTTTATCTATATTAATTCAAAGACAATAAACATCCCTCCCTGATCAAAGGTCATTAGGTTCAAGCAACGTAATCGACGAGTGCACATACCTATGTTAAATTCTTTACTGGAGAACTTTATCTTTTTCAATTAGTGAACTAATTTATCTATTGCTTTTTGTACATATTTTATTGATCATATCCTTTCGTTTATTGTACTATTATATCAACTGTACTTTTCATTGAGTCTAGTATTTCATCTTTTCAATTTACAGTTCCATCTTCTTTTACTCTTCGTTTTGATATAGAGAAACATTTCATTTTGTATTTACTATTTCACCGATTCAACATTTCAAACACTTACATTATATAAGATTCTCATAATTGCAATGTCTAAATAACGGTGTGTGCTTAAATCCCAGATATTTAGACACGGCATTCATAAGAATTTTCACCTACTCTACCATTCCATCTATTTCATTGACAGTTATAATTTATTTTACCATTGGATTTACTATATATTCTCATGTACTGTGCAATTTCATTTTTTCTTCATTGTAGTATATTATTTGTTGTAGAGTTTAACATCTACATTATATAAGATTCTCAAACTTGCAATGTCTAAATAACGGTGTGTGCTTGAGTCCCAGATATTTAGACACCGCATTCATAAGAATTTTCACTTACTCTACTTTATTTTCTATTCCATCATTTACTTTATTTACGATAATATTTCATTTTCCATTCCATTTGATTTACTGTATAATCTCATGTAGTTTTCAGGTTTTATTTAGGCCTATGCTCTGTGCTTAGCCCCTTTGAGCACACACAGAAAGTTATCCTGCCACAAGACATCAGTGTTGGTCATGATGAGGACCGCCCCATTTAGTCGCCTCTTACGACAAGCAAGGGGTACTGAGGACCTATTCTATCCCGGATCCCCACGGGAATCTTATCTCTGTAGGACTAACCCTTGGACCAAGTTAGACGACAGACCATTTCATCAATATGCAATGGCAAGCAAACATATATACCAAGAAGACACGCAGTATGTGTAATAATGCTTTACAGCAAATGAATGAATGACAGAAAAGCTTCTCAGAATGTGTGTGTGTTTACCTCAGTGACAAGTAGCTGAACATAGACGACACATATCTTCATCTTCACCTCTCACCTAGTCTCATCAAGAATGTTGCTCTGCTTCAAGCTCATCCACTCTCCATTGTTCTTTTCCCGTCTCTTCCTCAGCCTTCCTCCCCTTCTCCCTCCCTGTACTGTGACTTGCAGGATTGTATTGGCGAGTCCCGAAGATCGTGTAACATGCTTGTGACATTTTAATTGCATTTGAAGGTTTCCGTCCTAACCGCTAATTTACACATTGCATAGACAACAGACAAGGTGATCAGAAAGTCTCCCCCTCCCCATCTTATAGCAAACACACAGACATATACAGACGATAAACATATCTAAATGTGTATCACCTTGACATATAGAAATGACATTGGCAAAGACACATTAGGAAAGTATGTCATCTCTATTTGTCATTGTGTAGAACAAAAGCACCATTATCGCGAGCAGATATGTATACTTACAAGACACACAACATTTCTCATGTTTTACAGCATGTCCGTAAGCGACAAACAATTTGATCAGAATGTGTCTACCTTTCTTTAGGGGCCTCCGTGGCCGAGTGGTTACAGCATTACGCTCAAAATCACAAGGCCTCTCACCTCTAGTCGGCGCGGCTTCCATCCTCTCTCGCGCCGATATATGCGAGAAAGTTTGCCCGTTTACTTTCGGAAGGGCGGTGGTCTCTTCTCGGGCACATTGTATCTGGGCTCTCTCCTCCACCGACAAAAACTGCAGGCCACCAGATAACTGACAAATTGTTGAGTGTGGCGGAAAACAACAATCAATCAATCATCTACCTTTCTTTTTGTAAATGACACCGAGATGGAGAATGGATACACGACAAACAAAGTGATCAGTAAGCCTTCCCCTTCTCCATAACAAGCAGTCGACAGACAAGGAATTGTCATATTCTCATTATCTACAACCATACAAAACCAAATACCTCATTATCTCCGAGAAATTGCTTGCTTACTGCCCAAGGGAATCTTCTCCATAACTTTCAAATTTCTGAATTTCTTTCCACCATTAGACCGCTGGAAATCTTCAGCCTCCAAAAATATACACATTTTATTTCACTTATGACTTATTCCTCCCACAAACATATCCGTGTCTTAAATAACTAACTTTATCTATATTAATTCAAAGACTATCCTGGCATTTTTGAGGGTACAGTTACCACATCCATTTCAAATAAGAAGATCAACAATTACTTCCCAATTTTCGATCCTTTTTCACAATCACGTATCTTTAGAATCAGAAATATTTTGTTTTCCTGTTCAAAATACATATTTCCTTTAATAGCAAGATAAGCGACAGACAATTTGCTGCAACTACGTCTGCCCTGATCTTGGTAGGCAAGTATTGTGCAATTTCATTTTTTCTTTATTGTACTATTTTATTTATTGTATAGTTTAACATTTACATTATATAAGATTCTCAAAATTAATAAAAAAGCAAGTAGACAAGCTTCTACTAGTCTATCAACTATATAAAAGTAAAGGTTGTAAGAAATGTTTAATTGATTATTATACATCAGACTAAATAGATATTAAAGACATTTATTTTCTGCAAGACGCTTGGGAATTTTATTGGTTGGGTTGCATTGCACTATATGATAGACAAATATAATATTCAATAAATAAAGTTTAAGGCGTCGATACAGTATATATAATTACATTGCAATGATACATTCGCCACATACATGGTTATGACTATTTTCATATCATGGTTGGTTGCTTTACGATCCTTCGAAAATTTCTTCTGACAGTGAGACATCACCAGCTATAGGTGAAGTATGACAAATTTAGACCTATCCTTAGCACTCATGGCTTTTTTAAAAGCAGTGAGAGTTCATTACGTGCCAACGCCTGTCATAACACAGGACCTATTTTAAGGTTATTGTAATAGTAGTTTATTTATAGTGACAAGTGTATACAGTATGATCATAAACATTTAATATAAAACTAGATCGAATACCCGACCCATACGCCTATATGCCACTTTAAACACAAAACTTGAATATTGTACATAGAAGCATAGTATTAAGAAACAAAGGTGTAAAAATGCATGAAAATATTCACAACAGACATACATATATTTTGAAATATATACATGTGTGCCAAGTTCGGTATATATATGTGTGTGTGTGTGTGTATGTGTGTATATATATATATATATATATATATATATATGTATATACATGTATATATATATATATATAAATAGATAGATATAGATATATATATATATATATAAACAAGCACTCTAAACACTATTCTGAAATATTGTAGTGCAAATTTCCTATAACTAGTGACTATTATTTTTTTTATTATTATTATTGTTACTTCATAGATTAGTTTGTAGTATTTCTTTTTGAAAGTTAGTAGTCTATATATTTCTAACTCCTCAGCGCGACCTGTATTTGTAAAGAGGAGTTATATTGGTAAAGAGGAGTGATTTTGCTTTGTAAAGAGGAGTTATTTATAAGGAGGAGTAAATATTATACGTCAAGGGAGGAGTGAATTTGCCTAGTATATATATATAAGGGGAACTTCATTTTAGACAGAATCAGTTTGGAGTCGGTGTAGAGTCAGTGTAAAGTTAGTCAGTATAGGAAGGGCAAGTTTGACCGATCTATCAAATGTTGTAATTATGTTAATTTGGATTTATCACCATAAGTAAATAGATTGTGAACTTTACGTTGTGTTTTCATTCAAAAAGGAACGAAGTAGATTTGTGTGGAGTTATTACATATACAATTTTGGATTAAACATGCTCGGAAATTAATTACGCTACAATATTTCGACCGTGTTACCGGTCCTCATCAGTCGTGTTTACTGATCAATTGATCATAGCAACGTAACGCAAGACTACAAGGTCGAAATATTTCAGAAAAGTGTTTAGAGTGTTTTCAAATTTTGGTCCAACAAAAGAGACTTTGTATATATATATATATATATATATATATATATATATATATATGTATATATAATAAAAATATATAACATCACTGAAACAAAATTTGAATGCTTATCTACCGAAAATAACTGATTGTCTTTGCATTGACGAAGGATATAGATACTTTGCAACCTGGGCAGGATAATTTGAAACTAGGATACACAATACGTGCATATCTGATCCTACTAACATCTGATTAAGTCCAGTGTTTTCAAAAAGTTTTGATCAGTATTCGGAATACAAAGAAGAATGTAAGAAAAATGAATTTTATATTCTACACTATTTTCTGAACAAAAGGAACAAAGTCGTTCTTCAACAGGTTCTCTATGGTATCTGCCAATCTCTATTCATAATGGTTGTATTCTGCATCTAAATTGTGCCAAAACTGACCGAAAATATTCAGGCATATCCAATACTACATAGTTTTCCCTACCAAAGGTTGTTTTAAAGGATACATAAGTATGCAATTTTGGAATATTAATTCATTGATTCTTGTTTTTCGCCACACTCAACAATTTTTTAGTTCTCTGGTAGCGTCCAGTTTTTATTGGTGGAGGAGAGAACCCAGATACAATGTACCCAGGAAGAGACCACCGATCTTCCGAAAGTGAACTGGCAAACTTTCTCACATATATCGGCGCCAGCGAGAATTAAACTAGTGTCAACTAGAGGTGAGAGGCATTGTGATTTTGAGCACAATGCTCTTAACCACTCGGCCACAGAGGCCCCTTGGAATATTGAAAATTTCATTGGCCCATAGGTTTAAATAATAAAAATCTATTTTTATTGAACCATATTTATATCTATTATTACCTTTGACTTAAAATAATAGTCCAACTCTGAATGATGAAATATTTCTTTCAAATCACTGCGCCAATTGCTTCTTCATCTATTGTAAACAAAATTGGTATATCTGAAAAATTTGTGATTCTGACTTCTAAACGCTAATCGTTTGGCGAAAAGGCAATCACTACCTAGGTTTGATGGAGCCATGACACAAGCGAGTCTCAAACTTGCGACCTCCTGGTTACGAAGTGAATGCTCTACTACTGAGCTACTGCAACCGATAAATAAAGTATAACTTAATGTATTGTAGTTTACATCATATAAGTTCATGTATTGTAATTTACATCATATTATTTAGGCTAAAATTGATCATAACCCCGTGGGGATCTGGGTTGTTAGAATAGATCCTCAGCACCCCCTAGCTTGTCGTAAAAGGCGACTAAATGGGGCGGTCCTTCGGATGAGACCGCAAAAACCGAGGCCCCGTGTCACAGCAGGTGTTGCACATTAAAGATCCCTCCCTGCTCAAAGGCCATAAGTGCCGAGCATAGGCCTAAATTTTGCAGCCCTTCACCGGCAACGGTTAAGTCTCCATATGAGTGAAAGATTCTCGAGCGGGACGTTAAACAATATATAATCAATCAATAAAATTGATCATGTATCCTTCAAAATATTCATCAATTAAAAGTGTACATTAACACCCTTCCATTTATTTATTTTTTTCATCATGAATTTTCAATTTTCGCAAATATTCCTAGATTGCACATGTACCCCATGGGTTTCAAACATCAGTTTTATTTTGGGGTGTTTTTGTTTGTTTGTTTTTTGGGGGTTTTGTTTTTTTTTTTTTGTTGTTGTTTTTTTTGGGGGGGGGGGGGGGGGGGTTCGCACGCATGTGTGTGTTTGCACTTTGTCAAACAGTGACACTTTTGTCTTTACATAACAGGCGCGTCGGCAAGTTTTTGATATTGGGGCGGCGAACTGGATTTTAAAAAAAGGGGGGGGGGGGGGTGACGTATTTTAGCTAATATGTACATATAGTCACCAACACCCCCATATTTTCCTTTTATATATATATACATCCATCTATTGAAAAAATGCAATTATATATTTTACTTCGACTCAAATATTTAATAACATAAGTGATATCAAAGTTGTATGCAAGTCAAACACATTAAACTCATTTCTATCAAAAAACATATATGTGCACTGAGTCATTGAACAATTCAGAAACATCCAAAAATAAGCCCCAAAAATAGCATTTCATTCTGGATGTCTGCTGATGTAAATTTGTCTTGCTTCTTTTCTAACCACTTGAGGATTGACGGATCCGATTCACCATGGAGCTTCAGAAGCTGAATAAAGTTGCTTTGTTCGTTGTCATAGCCACGGAAAGGTAATCCCTGTCTAGCAAGAAATCTGATGTTTCGTAGAATTGTTAACAGCTGCTGTCTGTTGCGTGTTTTCTCCTCTGAATGGGCGGCGGAGAGTACTTCACCAATGTCTTTCGTTTCTCTGGGAAGATTCACTTTTCTTTCCACAGACTCTTTGTGGCAGTCGGAATGTTGATGTTTCCTGAATTTTGACGTGGCATCCTTCCATTTACTGAAGCCTGTATATATAAAACTGCTCTCTGCCTTGGAATTCGAATTTTTGCCTTCCTTTGCGGCGCCCATGCAAGTGAAACAGAAAGCCAAATCTTTTGCCTGAAAATATGTTAAATACATGTATAAATAAACAGTATTATCAACATTAGTGTAAATACTGTAAATGAACTAATGATTAGTTCATTGAATTAACCCGTAGAATATAATGCAATAAATTAATATATATAAAATAATCTTATACACTTACCTCGTCATAATGTAACCATGGATATGGTTTGAACCAGGAAGAGTTGAACGAACGTAGTTCTGGATTCTTTTTGCCGAAAGACCGCTTTGGAAATTTGAAATTAGTTGGTTGATTAATACATGTTAATCCGTCCATTTTGAAATGAAAATGCAGGGATATATGTGAGGGAAAAAAATATAAACAAAAAATCTCAAAAAGTTGTTTAGACAGTAATTTTGATTCATCTTCAGCATTTTCCTTTAGTTCACATGCTCATTCAGCTCATATAGTCCAGTCAATTTACGATTTCGCATGCAACTAATTGCAAAAGAAATAAATTTTTTTGCAAAGTATTCCTTAGTATCAGTAAAACAACATATAACAAATCTAATTTTATCTAATGTGCAGAAATAATATATTTTGATGCATCAAATTTGCTGATAGCTCCCTTTGTTTTATGTCACCGCCGCGCTATCATAGCGTGCTTTCACCGAAATCGTGACGTATACATTTACATTTAATATGCTCAATTACAGTAACAGTTATAACATTGATAATTGTTTAATGACTTAACGACTTGCGGTAGTGTACAATGTTACGTCCAAACATCGATTGATCAATTAATGCAGCATACTTAATACCCTATGTTTGATTACTGTGTACAAACGTCGGGTCCAGCAAGCATGCTATCGAAGCTATCTTAGGACTAAGACATATCTTAAGATAAACTTAGGATGCATCTTAGTCCTAAGTGAGGCTATCGAATATGTCCTAACTTAAGACATATCTTAAGATTCCTCTTAAAGACATCACTAGGCCTGTCCTAAGATAATCTTAAGATATGTCCTAACTTTGTTTATGCTTAAATATAACAATGTTTGAATGCCTACTAAATATCAACTCTTTGTTCTTCTCCACTTCGTCTAAGAGTATTTGTAGCTCCATTTCTGAGAAATTAGGATTCCGTTTCCGACTCATAATTGGACGATGTCTATTCAATCGTAGTCTACCAGTGAATGACAACACAGAGCCAAGCGGCACGAGATTTTTTTCGCGGTATAGTCTCCAATTTAAAACGTTTCATGTTTATAGATTGTGTAAAGTTGAATTAAATAGCCCGTTTTCTATACTCAGTATGTCTTCTAGTAACAAAGTAACAAATTTGAAAAAAAAAAATGGATAGAGAGTATATTGTTAAAAGTATGCATATTTTTTTTAGAGTAGTCAGTGGTGGATTTAAAGGGGGCGCCCCCCTCTAAGTCATGTCTTAGGACTATTCTTAGGAAACGTTCGATAACATGCCTGCAGGTACCTACTTCACCTGTAATCGATGGCTTGCCTTGCCGCCCCACAGGTCGCCGTTATACTCGCCGCTCCAATGAAGAGTCAATTTTGCCGTTGCTTTCTCTTTACTTTTTTTTTATTTAAAACAAATAATGTTTGTATTTTTTTTTTATTTTTTTTTTTGCCGCCCCTTTGCCGACGCCCCTGCATAACTGGGGACATCCTTCCAGTTGGAGACGTTCCCAGTTGGCAACGTCTCCTACAAATGCTAAATTCGGGATCAGCATCATAAAATTGCTAGCCGAGGTCGAAAAAATGAACATTGAACCTGATGACGAAAAGTCCCCAGTCTGGTAAGATTTTCGCATCCTCGGTAAACCGTATATGGGCTTTACATTTGTATAGTGAAAAATCATATCACATGATTTTAAAGACACGATATATCAATGAATTTATTTTTAAGTTGTTGACATAGCAATCCTAATTTAATCGAGACCAAATGTAATTTTTGACTGAAATAGTGCAAATTATACAATCCACCCCCCCCCCCCCCCCCCCCCCCGCAACGAAGTTGTTGGGGTATACAGGTTAGATTGTCTCCGTCCGTCCGTTTGTCTGCGTTTTCACTCTTTTTTCTTTCTTTTTTATTCATTTATTTATTTACATTCTTATTTATCTATAACAATATGATAATGTTTTTTATACCAAAAAATTTGTCGACATCTCAGTGAGACAAACAATAACATCCATAATAAAGGTCTAGGTAAAAAAAAAAATTTTTTTAACCCAAAATCCAATTTTATTAAGTCCACAGTCATCTTCAGGTGGAGAAAGTTTTTTTCTACATCTGACTATATATTTTTCCTCGTCTCCAACAAGACAAAGAAATTGCTATTTTTAGTAATAAATAAAGATTTCAGACTTTATTTAGTGATCTTTATTTATCTGCCTAGGAAATTAATAGCTTTTATCAATGCAATTGTTAGTCATTGAGTTTAACTAATAAAAAAAAAAAGCTCACAATCTGGACAACAGCTTAGACATGAGACAAAGAACATGGTGCATTTGGATTTTTTCTAGGATGCAAAATGAAACTTCAATTCCCAACAGACTGTCACCATGTGGATTTTGACATTTTTCACCAAAAAATAAAAGTAACAAATGCTATTTGGCTCGTATTATTGTTTTTTACACTAAAATTTGTCTCTCAATGAAACAAATAAAATGACACTATGAACAAACCTCTAGATAGAACAATAAAAATTTTAGACCTGAAAAATCACATTTTCTGGGAAGAAATCTTTATTATACCTGCTACGAGAAATCTTATTATTTATTTTTCCTTGTCTCGACATAGGAAATTGCTATAACATCTTTTAAATGTGTAATAAAGAAAAATTTCAGAGTTGATTTAGTTAAATTATACTTACCTGTCTTAGTAAAAGCATGCACAAATTCTCAATTGCAGGCACATAATATTGAGAGGGGGAGGGGATGTTACCGTTTTTATCAACAAACATTATCCGTTATTTTAAAATACAAATAAAGATATATTGAGTGCCCTCTCCCCTATTTTTTTAGTAGTAATAAACGAAAAGAATGCAATTTAAGCGCTTGGTGTTAGAAATAGAAAACAAGTTTTAACAGCATATTAAATAATTTTCAATTTCCTAATGAAGTATTTTTTGTGCTGGTTTGATTAAAATATTTATGCTTAGACGTTTACAAGGATCACCATTTTCATTTTTAAAGCAATTGTATTGTGTCCCCGTTTGAACACGATGACTCACTAAAGTGTCCCCGTTTGAACACGATACGATGGCTCGCTAAAATGTCCCCGTTTGCAAATGTGTGTGACTTCAGACTAGAACAATCGATATATTATACTAAAATTGATGATAAGAAACCGTTTTGAAATGCATTTTTGGACTCTGTTGTAGCATAGAATACATTTACAACGACCAACATTTTCATTTTTTCTAAGCAATTATATTGTGTCCCCGTTTGGACAAAAATTATTTACTAAAAATGTGTGAATATTAATGAGTGTAAATCATGTCCCCGTTTGCATTGTAAAAAGTGTGTGACTTAAAATTAAGAAAATCAACATATTCTACTAAAACTGGTGAAACCGTTTGAAAAGGCATTTTTGAACTCTGCTGTAGCATAGAAAAAATATAGCGGTCCCCGGTTAGATAATCTCCAACACCCGTCCCGTTTGACGGTACATATAAATGTGTGTCTGTGTGTGTGTAATCCAGAAATAAGCATAGAAAATCTACACAAGTAGTAGTATAATATAAATATCACAAAGCCAATTGAGTATACTCCTGAAGAAACTATTCGAGTATATACTCAATCGCCTTTGTGATATTTTCATTATATATATATATATATATATATATATATATATATATATATATATATATGTGTGTATATATATATATATATATATATATATATATATATATATATATGTATATATATATATATATATATATATATGTATATATATATATAATAAAAATATTTGCATAGACTACATAATATATGTACATGTAGCATCCAGTTTGAAGAAAACGAAAACAAAGTCATAATTATATGAAAGCAGCTAATTCACATACACATTGGAAAATTATATTTGCTTAAATCTTCCACATTCCTTTAAAAAAGTTTGAACTACTTTAAATATTTTTTTCATTTTGATCATCAGACAAAGACTCGTCACCCCAAAGCAGCAGATGCACACTGATAATGTATAAAATGTTTATAGATGTTTGTTACCATGGAAACAAAATCACAAACCTATCTTTAAAAAATGACTTTTTCTATTAAAATACGTACGATACGATCTAGTTTACTCAATTATGGAATTTTTTAATCAATCTCATGTCAGCCCCACTCCCATAATTTTGACTGGTTTTAAATTATGATGTCTCCAGCAACGGTATGTTTGATTTTAGTTACTATTGTCACGAACTCACAAACCTATCTATGAATTTTCAGGTAAAATAAATACAATGCTACCCATTTCACTCAAATTAAGAATTTTTTAATTACTCTTTTTTGACAGGCTTTGAAATTCACTCAAGTGTAGAATCTTTTAATTATTGTATTGTCAGTTCAATTTTTCGGGGGGGGGGGGGGCGTGACAGGTTTTGAAATGACCCTGGGGTCATTCTAATATCCTTTTTTGTTGTTGTTGTTGTTGTTGTTTTTGTTAGTTCAAATATCTTTAAAATGGTTAAGATTCCAACCCTTAAAGCGAATATATTCTCGTTGCACATGACACAACGCAACGAGCACCAGGTGTTTTTGGTCGTTGTTTGTCCACCCAATGTGCCTCGTAAGGTGAAAAAGAAAATTCCGAAACGTATTGCACATCTACAGGGCACACTGCCAATCATCTTCCAAAAGATTATTTGGGTACTGCGTGAAATGTAAGAGGGGTTTTTGACCCCCATTTGGTCCAAAGGGTGAAAATAAAAATCCATTAAAGCCAGAAATTAGGAAAAATGACCCTGTCTCTAAAATTTATATCTTTTGAGGGTCAAAGAGTACAACATCTGCTGGATGGAGATAATAATGTTGTATCATATATTCAGTTTGATTGTGCTCATTCTCACAAAAATTCCACAAGTGTGTTGAAATAATGAATTTTCTAAAAGTAGGTCAAAGGTCAATGTTAAGGTCACTAGGTCAAAGGTATTGGTGTCGTTGGAAAGGTCTTGCCACAAGTAATACACATTCCAAATATGTATGGTCTATCTCTTATGATGAAAAAGATATGACCAAGAGTAAAGTTTTCTGAACAGACAGGTTAAAATCTAGATGCCCCCGAATCTTCGACTCCGGGGGGCATAAAAATACACCATTCATGCATTTTATACCATACCTTATAAAATGGAACAATTTTTTTTTTTTTTTTACAAAATTTACCGAAGGAAATAAATTTGTTTTTTTTTTTTAATGCTTGCGTTGTACCTCATGTATGATATGTTTTAGGAGCAAACGACTTTCTCCCTGTTTATCACAAACACTTTAAAAAGTATGAACACCATTACTACAATACATTAGCCGGCCATATTTGAAATGGCATATGCAATGTCTCTCGCTATCGATTTCAAAACATACATGTATTTAAAAAATTACCTACAGAAATGAATTAGTTTTTATGCTTACCTATATATATAATTTGCATTAGAAACACAGGTTAACATTGCAGTAACATGTCGACTCTGGCCGGACTTCAGTTCTGTCGAAATTGTGAACGATTGTCATAGGTCGAAATCACGTGCTCACCGAGTAACCGTGAGTGCGTTCGAGAAGACAATTTAGGACTAGGCTGTTAAATATTGACAAGAAATCCACCTCGAATTTTTTTTGGTATTTCTTTTAAACCTTTTTAGCAAAATTTTCTGACGAAAGAGAGAAGGGTGCAAAGGGGGCAGGGGGGGGGGGGGGTTGACACTCCCCTCCCACGGAATCCTTCTCTTGATCCGCCACTGGCCTAACTTCACAATAATAAACTTGATGTGCATGTGCACAGATATGCTGTAACTTTTACTCATTTAAGATTATTTTGGAATAAAACCATCCAAAGTGCTAAATGCTGGTACAAATCAGTACATTTTAAAACGGCAGTGATGTGTCTCAGAACAGACAGGGAGGCTCGGTGTCAAGGGCACACTTACCCACCCACCCCCTCCCTCGAAAACACGTATTTCAGTTTTTATATAGTACCCGTATCTCAATGACACTACAAGAACGTATGTACTTTATTGGGAAACGTGATGCTTCACAGAGACAAGCCACTGGTACGTACACAGGTCTTTATATAGAAATTTTAATGACCTGTACATGACCCCCAGTTTTATACTCAACTGTTCAAAAATGAATTTACTATGAAAGCCTATTAGTATCATATAAAAAAATTAATTTGCATTCCATTATCTCATAATTACGAGATAACGAGTTAGTATCTAATAAATAACGAGTTAGTTATCTCATTAAAACGAGTTTATTTAATTAGCTTGTTATAACGAGTTAGTGTCTCGTTATAACGAGTTAATTATCTCGTTATAACTAGATAATTATCTAGTTATTACGAGATAACCAACTCGTTATAATAAGATAACGAGGTAACTTGAGAGCCTTCTCTTGTTTCCAATATTGAAGATTAGTTCTAAAACAAATTGTAGTTATGGTATAGTTACATGTACATAAACAAATATAAATATATATATATAGATCATTGAAAGGAATTGAACAATATTTCTTAATAGACTTGCAGTTCTCAACTCCCTCCTCATGTCTTAATTGTTTTTGAAAATACATACACAATGTAGAAAATAATCAACATATATCAATTTGAAAAAAAAATCATATATCACTGAAGTCGTTTGAAGTTTATACATAAGTTAATGTTTGAACAAATGTTGGGTTTTCTTTGAGGGGCTTCTGTGATTTTTTAACAGCAGAAATAAAACCAAGGTGCAGCTGTGGGCTAGGTTGGCCCGCATTTTCGTCCAAAGAAAACATTAATTCAAAATCAGGCATGTAGAATTAGGAGGGGAGGCTGCTTTCCATTTGTTTTTAATCCACAAACATTGTCTCTTAGTTTCACATGCAAATAAAGATATATTAGGCCACTGTCCTCTTCAGAGTCGGATTTAGAGGGGGCTTAGGGGGCCCAGGTAGCCCGGTCCCCTTTTTTGCCACAAATATACAAAATAATGTAAATAAAACTCCAGATTTGGCACCCAAAATACCTGAGTATTTAGTGTATGATTTAACATTCACATTTGCCCCTCCCTTTTCGAAAATCCTGGATCCGCCACTGACATATACATTGATTTTAAAATGTTGAGATTGATGTCTGAAATCATTACATGACTGTACATGTCGAAACTCTAAACAGCCATTCAGATTGATGCGTGTACAAACATCTTCGAAGTCGGTGAATTGTCATATTTTAAAGCCGCAAAGTCGGTAAGTCTGCCTACTTCAGCAGTCGACAATTCAGCAATTTTCTTGACCATGCCGTGAAAAGGTGCCTTAATTCACACTATATAAAGACGGAAAGATACAATGCCGCTCGAACATTAGGTGTTTATTTGTTTAAAGAACTACGCACGGTAATTGCATTATTTTCTGCATATTGTATTTATGTATCTCAACTAATTCGATAAGCAAAAACTTGTTCTGCGAATGATCAATTTTTAATTTAAAGCAGGCAACTGAGGAACAAGTTAATGTTACAGGGGTTTCAACAGTCTCGTTTAAAATTAGCATTTCGCAAAATCTATGGGCGTTATAACGATCTAGTTTGCTAATAACCTGTCATTGGGTCAAATGCTGTCTGACGTGTTTCATACTAATTTTGTTTACCTGATAAAGATATAGGGCTCACGGCAGGTTGACCAGTCAACAGGAGATGCTTACTCCTTCTAGGAACCTGATTCCACCTCTGGTATGTCCAGGGTCATTGTTTGCCATTCTCTTGATTTTGTATTTCTTATAGCAGTTTTGAGGTTGATCATTTTTTCGTTATCTTCACCCTTTTTTTGCTTTTACAACCTTTTTATATTCTGGGTGAGAGGTAGTAAACTAACGTATAGGAAAACTTGGGGGGGGGGGATGTAGAAGATCAGTATAAAATGTAAACCACTGGGAAGGTTTTGTGTTTAGAGTTTAATTATCAGTTTTTACTGACATCGGTAGGATTCTAAAATCACTTTTGATAAATACACGTGTAAAAGTTTAGTCGGCTTGGCACATACCAGTATGTCATATGGGTGATGATATTGGACGAATCAAAACCTGCAATGTGAAGATATATACTGTAGATGTAGTGACCACTGACCAGCATACCAATTTACACATTCATGATCCATAACCAGAAAAGTTTTATTTCTGTTTATATTGTACATATCAGATTTTTTTTTTTCGAATAATTTTGGACTAAATATATATTTGGATTGTAGAGGCATGACTAAAAATCTGCTACTGACCAGCATACCAATTTACACATTCATGATCCATAACCAGAAAAGTTTTATTTCTGTTTATATTGTACATATCAGTTTGGTTTTTTTTTTTCGAATAATTTTGGACTAAATATATATTTGGATTGTAGAGGCATGACTAAAAATCTGCTACTTTTGTACTTCACATACACTGTACAAAAACATGTAAGTACCCGTAAAATTCGTAAAAACTTTTAGATATATTTTCAGATGTTAAATACACATTTTCAAATGTTTACACTATATTTTCAGATGTTATTATTATTATTATTATTATTACAATGTATATATACAGCGCATTATCTAACATTACATCTAAGCGCTTTACAACATGCATAAAACATAATATATCACATAAAACAAAGCAAAGTTACTCATAAAATGCTAAATGGGGTATTTTAAACAAATATTAAATTTAATATCACAAAGATAAATAAGAAGACTAACATGGTTCATTTAAACATTCGTTAAATTTCACATCACATATACATCACACATCACATTTATATATATATATATATATATATATATATATATATATATATATATATATATATATATTCAGATATTAACATTATACTTTCAGATGTTTACACTGATATTTTCAGATGTTGTATTATCTATCTATCTATCTATCTATCTATCTATCTATCTATATATATATATATATATATATATATATATATATATATATATATATATTCTTCCATTAATTCGCAAACAACCATCTAGTGTATTGTCGCGATTGATCAATACACACACACACACACACACACACACACACACACACACACACACACACACACACACACACACACACACATATATATATATATATATATATATATATATATATATATAATTTGATTAAAGGTTTGCATATTTTGATAGTTCCTATTCGTGGCAAGTAAAAATGAAAAATCAGCTCATGTGTATTGCAGTAAGTTGTATAAATAGGATGTTACTATAGCAAAGGAGGAGAGAGAAATCCTTGGAAAAATCATTTATCGAAACCGTGACCCTTGCATTACTAGTTAGGTGATCTAACCACTGAGCCAACCAGGCCAATATCTAAAGTATCATGTGTGGCAATACTTTACGATAACAAATTTAAACCTATCTTTGAAATCATACATTGAAGACCTTTTCATATCTCAAGCAGATGAAAAAATAATTTCAGAGAAAATGTGAGAAATGTCCTGAAATTGGTTAAATTTCTGTTCGCCATAAAAGGAGAAAATGCTAGACATACAGGTACATTACAGACCGATCATTAAAACTTATATGTTCTTGAGCCTTTAAGTAATGTTTTAATCCTCAGTGCATTAGGAAATTCATTAAAATATTTGATTTAGATTTATTTATTAAAAAATGTTACATGATTTTATTGTTATTATTATTTTTAAAATATGTTGATACAGAAAAAGTTTATTTATCAACAAACTTTTTCTTTCAAAATTGATGACAATGAAAACTAAATTTATATATTTATAATTGAATGCAATTTTCTGTATGAAATGTTATTCATTCCTATAATTTCTTACATTGTGTATGAAAGGAGGGGGGGGGGGGGCGTATAGCATTACATAGGGAGGGTCTTTTAAACTTCATAAAATTACAATTCCCTTATTTCAAAGAATTTTATATATGTTCTTATCAAAATTAAATTAAAGCCAAAATCATATCAACCTATGCATTTTTTTTTAATATTTATCTATTTATTATTATTATTATCATTATTATTATTTTGGAAGGTGAAATTGCCCGAAAAATGTTCTTTAGTTAAGATAAGTATGTTCTTGGTCTTTAAATATGTTTTGAAGCCATGTCTATTTTTATTACTATTCAGTACTGTTGAATATACTTTTAATTACATATATAAATACTGAGAATTCTCTATTTCATTCCTGAAGTTGAAAGCTGTGATAAAAATACACGGTTAAGCAATGCATACAAATCCCTATGTTAATCAAATTCCCAGTTGATTATAGAAATATGTATGAAAGTAAAGGGGAGAATTTGAGGTTACTCAAAGTTGATGAAATATTGTAAAGAAACTTAACGACCCCCCTTCTCCCTTTTGATTTTATGAAGGGTGTTGATCTAATGTCCGACTTTGGTGGAATTCATAATCTATGGAAATGAATGAAAAGAACTATCAATCCATAACACTGTTTTGGTTGCTGTAGATTCCTTCTCTTGTCGTCAGATAAAACACGTATTACAGGTAAAATAAATTACGAAGTACCAGTACGTGGAAAGTTTGTCTTAGCGGCTCGTTGGTGTTGGGGGATGATTCTCGCTTTGAGTGCGAGAGGTCCCGGGCGAGTCCATCTGTTCTAGAGATTATTATTTTTTTTAATTTCATTTAAAATCGAGACATAGACGAAGTATATTTGTAACCATCGTATATTGATTTCGAACGGCGGGAACAAAATACAATTTATTTTTTTTTTCAAAACCAAGGGATCATACACTCTTTGCCACTTATTCGTTTTCAAAATCGGAATAATGATTGCATTTCATGAAAATAATAGGAACACGCCGTCAATCAAAAGTTTTTTCTCTACTTAGGCAAACCAACAAACTTAAAATTTAAAGTCTTTCATTTGCATAAATATTTGGGAGGGGGGGGGGGGCTTTGTTTTTATTTTAAAAGAACAAATCTTGTTTTATACTGCTGTTGAATATAAGAATTTAGATATGCAGAACAGGAAAATTACTATAGATTTCGTAGTCCCAGGGGCGAGATACTTTTTCAATAATGCTCAAAAGACTGAGAAGGCTTGTGGGTTTCCTGTTTGATATTATCATGCGTGGAAACAAATCACTGGAAATGTTTTTTTTGGTTTTTTTTTTAGAAATCCACCAAAGTGCATGATGAACACAGTCAAATTCAGCCTGTTTTTAGAAACTTTATTCGAAATAGCAATAACTCGATCCCTAGTTTTCTTTTTTAGCTATGACAGTTCAGGTGGTATTTAAGATTTTAAAATAGTGTCCGTAGAACAAAGAATGAATGATGTGAAAAGAAAATTTGATTGTACTGAAAATGATACTACCCAAGGATAACAAACATCCAAGCGAATTAGAAGAATGAGATTTCTGTAGATAGTGTATAGGCAGTAACTGCTAACATCATTCACCAGGAATTTCATATATATTAATGGGGTTTTTTTCTGAAGGAAGCAGAGGTAGACAATGTGTATCAAATTGACTTGCTTGTATTGCTCATAACGATGTGAATGCAAAATTACTAGGAGAGTGGATTGCTCCAAGAAGTTGATTTATTTATAGGCATGCCAGAATTTCATTTAATCATTTATGATTTGCCTAATCATCTCTACCTTCGATCAAATCAATTTACACGTGTATCAATATCGAATATTTACATGGGTGATATGATTGATAGTTTTGAAGACAATTGCCCTCTCCTTTGTCTTGCTTCTATCTTAAATCTTTGGTTTGCAGATCAATCAAAAGGACTTTGTGCAATTTTTACATGCAAGGACAGTTCAGATGCTATATTTATGTGTATTTGAAATCCTATGGATTTAATCCTCACGCATGCGACAATGAAGGTGATTGCTAATCCAAACTATAACTCTGTTTCATGACAGAATGTATATTTTCAAACTCACCGTCAAGGGACCATCATATAGGGCGATTGATTGATTGATTCATTGATTGGGCTTTAGCGCCATCCGTATGGGCAATAGTGGCCATTTTACGGTGGTTAATTAAACATGAGCGGTTTTGAGATTTTTGGAGCAGCATAGGATTGATTGATTGTTGTTTTTCGCTACTCCACAATTTTTCAGTTATCTAGTGGTGTCCAGTTTTTATTGGTGGAAGAAAGAACCCAGATACAATGTACCCGGGAAGAGATCACCGGGCTTCCGAAAGTAAACTGGCAAACTTTCTCACATATATCGGTACTCTAACCACTCGGCTATGGAGGCCCCGGAGCAGCATAGAATTAAACAGAATAGATATACAGTATATATAGCATTGGTATCTTTATGACATTTTGTGTCGTTCGACACTTCTTTTAAGTACTTTGATTATACTTAAGTGTTGTCTAGGGACTAAGAACCCGCATAATTCTACAGAATCCAACTAGGGACTACATATCAAGGACTATGATCACGTATGGTGACTTCGGTTATAAAATGTTTCAGTTGTTCAGTGCGGATTTCGTTCTAGCTCAAGGTTCTTTTCTAGATAAAATTCCTTTTTAAATTAGGGATATAAGTGGATAGTTCTCGTTTGAATAGAACTGTAAGCACTCATCGACGTACAAGGGGGTATATTGCTTTGCACCTGTCGGTTGGTCAAACCACCAAATGTTGTCCGCTCAATATCTTGTGAACCATTCACATGACTTTTTGTATGTAGGTTGGATATTAGTAGAAGAGGACCCCAATTGATTTACAGGTCAAAGGTTAAGAGGTGCCATGCAGTACTCTGCACAATTGGTGTCTGCTCAGTGTTTTGAGAACCCTTTCTTTGATAGTTATGATATTTCATACAAGAGTTGATCATTGGTAGTAGATGACCCCTATTGATTTTCAGCTCAAAAGATCAACCATCACTAGGTGCAGTGTAGTACTTGGTACAGTTGGTGTCCTCCCAAATATTTTCTGAACATTTTGCTTAATTGTTATGATATTTCATTTGTGGCTGGTTATGAGTAGTAGATAACACTGGTGATTTTCAGGTCAAAGGTCAGATGGTGAAATGCAGTACAATGGTATCTGCCCAATATCTTTAAGAAACCTTTAGTTGATGGCGATGATATTTCATGCATGGATTCGTCATTGATATTAGAGACCTCCGGTGATTTTCAGTTCAAAAGTTCACTGAGTGCAGTGATGTACTCCATGCATTTTGATGTCAGTTGGAAGAGTACACTAATACAATATATGTCTGCTCTGTCCTCAAAGAAATGGGGAATTTCACACCTTTAACCATTCACCAACATTTGATAAAATGTAATAAAGAAGCAAAAGATTGACTGACTGCTTACTCAAATTTTCATGATTTGTTTTTTAACATTGAGTATATGGGAAGAGTGTATTTTATTTAAAAACATTCTTAAAGAATTTATATTTTCAACAAATCTCTTGGTGAAAAGTTTACGAACAGTTTATTAAAAGGATAAAGGCAACCTGCCGTAGCTATACCCCTGTTGAGATATAATGAGGCCAAAATAAAATATAAATACATGTGTGTTTCCTATTAAATTGAACATTTCATTAAGAAAACAAGTCTTGATGAATACTGGGCATGGGATCACGATCTTCGAAGTTAAACTCAAAAAGAGTAGGGTGACAATTAATTTTACTCTTCTGAGTTATAACTCAAGAGAGTGTGCTACGAACACCAACGAACCGATCAAGAAAATTTCCTCAAATTAATATATATGTTATATGCTGCCATATTGAATAAAACACAGTAAAATGTTTTAGAATTCTCTGTTTTGTTTGACACACACAACAGAGAGAGAGAGAGAGAGAGAGAGAGAGAGAGCTGAGTTGTTGCAATGCATGTACATCTGTAAAATGTTGCTTCAACTCACAGACACGATGAAATAAACATACTATCGATCTGAATGTGTCACGAAAGAAAATTATACCGGTAAATGAAGTGTGTCATGATTTTGAACATTTACAAAAAAATGATAATATAATTGCAATTTTTATAGTGCTTTATCAATGCTGAGGCATTCTTAAAGCGCTTTACAATTGTAAAGTTAAATTTACAAAAAAAAGTGTCCCAGTACATACATGAAAAGCAAATTTAGGTAGTATATATGTATATCATTATGGTTTATACTCACGAACATTGCATACTAGATGTATAAGGCGTGGGAGGGGGTGCAGCTTAATTCACTTGCTGATTTTAAATTTGGGGTGAAATAATGATTTGACGATTAATACTTGGTTCAGTTATATTTAAAAAGTGATATAGTGAATGATATTTAAAATACCGTAAACATTACAGTCTGTAACGTGAAATTCAAAAGTTTGCCGATCGCTTTCAATTCTCCTTGATCCGAGGGAGGGGATGTTAATAATTTATGTTTTAAATTAACACTGGGTTGGGTTTTTTTTATTATTCGAATGGTTTAATCTGTGTGTCTTGAAGTGCCATATACTAGTCACACTCTTTTGAGTGCAACTCTGACATGCCTGAGATTTGAGAACAATTCTCAGATTGGAGTAAAAAAGAAAACCGTTGAGTTCGACTCGAGACGTTCGTGATCCCGGGGTCTATATATTTTAAACATTTTGAAGGTCATTTGTGGTCAAAATAAAAATTAGAGAGACTTTATGCAAAAAGAAGAAACTTCCAGATTAATAAAATTGTGGATTTCAGTTTGGAATGCATATTCAATAAAATATTTAAGGTAGCAGTAAAATCGTAGGTGGGTCGGGAAACCAGAAACACACACTTATTTTATTTGATCCTGGTTCGCATGCGTATTATACCGTTGTTGCTGTTTTCAAAACTAGATGTTTAGATTCTTGATCTTCTTCTTCTTCCATTAATTCGCAAATACCACCATTGGTGTATTGTCGTGAATGACTGTGCGCATGACCCAAGGGAAAGATCACTCAAACTATGTACAGCTCATAAAAGCCCTCCCGGCGCTATTTACAATTAAAAACGATCTACCGTTAATAAAAGTTCCAGCGGAGCAATAATTGAGATAAAACAAACGGAATAATACACATAGGCGTCGGAAACAAATTGAAAGTGAGAGAGCTAAACCATAAAAAAGGCAATTTTATCTTGACGATCAAAACAACAATTGGGGGGGGGGGGGGGGTCGCAAAAGCCAGTTCACAATGTCGAAATAGGGAAACATTTCTGCCTTTGCAAAAAAAAGTGAGGGGTGGGGTGGGGCTAAACTCCTTTGGAATGTCTTAAAAAGAGGGATATGTCTACCGTTAGAACTTAAAATTGATTTAGGTTTCATCGCAAAGAGTGAATGAATGTTTATTTTATATAGGTTAGTGTGTAAAGGCACTATACACCAAGGTAGTATATTGGATGGCGGGACCCAATGTTGCTGTGTTTCTTTACTATTTCTGTGTTCAAATACTCCCTAAACATCGGACGACTTGGATCTGTGTTGGAACTGGGAACATCAATATATCGTAACAAATGCCAACATGGTGTGTATATGCTTATTCAAGAACTGGAAGGAAAGATTTAAATTAGAGAGAAAATATTTTCAGTTTCTTTAGGAAATCCTAAATGCGGTATTCTCATGCAGAAAACAGACAACACAGACGCACTGGCTCTGTCGCTAGAATCAGCTCTGGAAGAAATGCTGAAGGAAACTAACACATTTTTCCTAACAATCGGAAATTCACCAGGGTCAACAACTGGAATTAAGCATGAACGTGGCATTTTCATGGTTATGGATTCCCACAGCAGAAACGAAAGTGGACTTTGCTGTCCAGACTTGCTGTCGTATTGAAACTGACCGACAAGTTGAATTTAGTAACTTATTTGCGGGAGTTGTCGGGTTCACTGTCATCTCATGATCCACAGTACGAAATGACGGGGGCTTGTATAAAGGAACAAACTGTGATAACTGATAAACACAGAACCGGAATTCCCTACCTCCTCTCCCATGCTAAACGTACATGAAACGTCAGATATGTTAACGGAACAGTTGATTCCCGAACATTCGCCCACAGCCAGAAATACAATCGAATCAGACAATGGCCATGGTGATAATGCTTCAGCAAGTGTATGCCATGAAATTTCAACTAGTACCCAAACTACTGAAGATGCACCGCCAGTTTGCAGTCATTAATCAGGCGCTCGGATTCACAATTCCAAGGTTCATCGACTGATATCGCTAGATATTTGACGGATGATTTAAATATACTCTCTGATGAACTTAAATTTGCACTAGTCAAAAATAGAATGCCAAGTTCGAATTTCAACTTTCCATCGCGAACGTATAAGGATAAGAGAAGACATGGCGGCGTTATTCATCGACGTTGTACAACAAAGCTTCTCAAGGCCTTTGACTTCATTGCATACTCCGAATCGAATGATGGATTGTTTTGCCTCGGATGTGTGCTATTTCCAAACATCTCTCATAGACGACCAAAGATGCTGATATCAGAACCATATTTCAATTGGAAAGATGCACGGGAAGACTTGAGCAAACATTCTGTATGTGAGTATCATCTGTCTGCAATGGCCAAACTACGTGCATTCCGTAAAGTTTATTCAGATACAGACCAACGGATAGATTTCGCTATAACACTTGGAAGTGATTTAGTCGAAAGAAACAGAAAAGTATTGGCTTCCATTATTGAATCTCGTGTGTTTTGCGGAAGACAGGGTATTTCATTACGCGGTCACCGTGATGACGAAACTTGCCGAGACGGATCTTCAAATATGGGTAACTTTAAAGAGCTGTTAAATTTCCGTACATCTTGCGGAGACGGGGTTTTAAAATCTCACCTTCAATCGGGCAAAAGAATGCAACTTATATATCATAGACGTCAGAAAATGAATTACTCTTTTGCATCAAGCGATACATACAAGAAAAAAATGTTGAAGAGGTCCGTAGTCAGCCATATGGGCCTTATTTTGGTTTTCAATGTGACGAAGTAACCGATGGCAGCAACTGGGAACAACTTGGTCTCGTCATTAGATATGTAGTAAATGGTAAACCAGTTGAACGACTGCTTGAATTTATTGCTTGTGAAGAAGTCACTGGTGAGGCCATATGAGACTCCATTATAGACCACATAGATAAGGCTGGTCTTGACCATCTATAGATGAAATTAATGAGGAAAGGTGTGGTGAAAAAATTGATAAGAAAAAGTGTAAAGTGTTCACTGAGACACGGTGGGTAGAGAAACACACAACTCTTGAAACATTTCAAGACTTATATGAGCCATTGCTATCATGTTCAGACGCCATTTCTACAAGAGAAACAAACTGGGATTCAAAAGCAGTTGTTGAACCCAGCTGACTTTAAGTCAAATTGTCGGACTCCCAATTCATTGCCTCTTTCCAAACTATTCGAAATTTCTTTGGATACATATCTGGATTTAGCCGAAAGCTTCAGAGGAGTTCTTTGGATGTAGTACAAGGATATGACATGGTGACAGATGTTTCGAAAAATTATAGTGAGCACGAGACTGAACGATGCAGAATATGACAGGGTATACACCAAGATGGAGGAAATGGCTCATTTTTCATGTGGAGGAACCTGTCATATTGAAAATATGCCGAGGCTGAATAACAATCAGAGCCATGAAGCAAAGGGTATGCTAGCTGCAGGACTGTTTGCACGCCAAATTGCTAGACAGATGGGTTGTTCTCCCTCGACAATCACTAGACTGGCCCAGAGGATTGCACTGACTGGGTCCGTTAATGACAGACCACGCCCGGGCAGACGTAGAGTGACGTCACCAAACCAGGACCGTTTCATCCAATTACGTCATCTCCGTGACCGATTTCTTACGGCGACACAAACAGCACAACATATGCAAGGTATAATCGGTCGACGTCTATCTGCGTCGACTGTGCGACGTCGGCTTCGATCTATGGGCCTGCGCTCAAGACGACCGTTTAGAGGCAATAATTTGACGGTAATCAGGTGACAGAATCGGCTGCAGTGGACCCAACAACGTCAGCGATGGTTGCAAAGGCAATGGGCGGAAGTTTTATTCACGGATGAGTCCCGTTTTCATTTAAGCGGTAATGATGGGCGTATCTGTATATGGCGAGGTGAACGCTATGCAAATTGTCGTGTTCGAGAGACGGATAGATGAGGAGGTGGGAGCGTAATGGTATGGGATGGCATTTACTTTCGTCATCACACACCTCTTATCATTATTGATGGCATTCTCGCTGCACAGCGTTACATTGATGATGTTCTACGGCCAGCAGTTGCCCCGTTCTTTGCTGCCCATCGTGATGTCACTCACTTTCAACAGGATAATGCACGGCCTCACTCTGCTCTTCTAACAACTGTCTTCTTACGTCAACAAGGGATCAACACGCTTCCATGGCCGGCGTTTTCATCCGATCTGAGTCCAATTGAGCATTTGTGGGACCAGTTAGGTAGGGCAGTAAGACAGGGTCATCCGCAGCCACAAACACGTCGGCAACTGGAAGCAGCATTGCAGGCAGAATGGAGGAACATACCGCAAGTCCGAATTCAACGCCTAATTCGTTCTATGCCTAGGAGATGCCGTGCGTGTGTTGCTGCAGGTGGAGGACGCATACGGTACTGATTTCAGAATTTTGATTTGAATGGTTGCCGCGCTTCTCACTGTTGTTATGCACTGTACAATTAGATATTTAATTTCAAACACAAGATGTATATTTCTCAAAACCATGGAAAGTTAACAATGAATTTCCATGATGCAAATAACAATTCTGATAAAATTTAATTATATATTATTCAATGTTGCGTTTTCATTGGCTGTGAGTATATATATATATATATATATATATATATATATATATATGCTTACAATATCGGGGGCGATCCGTATGAAATCGCGGACCAAAAAATCTATGAATCATATTTTTATAATAATTAATAAACTTTACATGTAATATGTTACTTACAAACTGAGCTGGTCTACGATGATCTGCCACTATTTTTCTCTAACAAACCTCCCCTTTGTAGCACCACTCCCCTTAAATGATCCAAACAACGTATTCGCCCTCGCCTTTACTTCCTAAATGAGTGCGACCTCCTCATCAACCCCCCCCCCCTTTTCATTGTTCATAATTATTTGTCAAGTTGTAAAATAAAAATAAAAAAGCAGACGGTAAGGATATGCTAATTATTTTTTATTTACGTGTTACTAAGTATATTTCTTACCTTTTGACATAAAGCCGATTTGAGAATATTCTTAGCTGAGTAATTCTCAAGAGCTGAATTGAGAATTTTTTTGAGAATTCTCAAAGTTTTATGACGGCGGGGCCAGAAGCACGGAGATTGAGAACAACACACCAGGCTCAACTCACAAAATTATACCACGACATAGAGAAGAAACTGGTGACTTATGATAACATCGACATAGTAAAAACGTCGGAAAAGAAAGTACACGAACATTTTCAGTTATTCAAAGAAGCGCATTTACAGTGTTTAGATAAATGTTCGGACAGCCAGACGACATAACTGCATGAACACAATTTCGATAGCTGCAAGAAGAACCACGAGGAGTTCTGTGAGAGGTTATCGCAATGGCTGACAGAAATTCCGGACATTTCTACTTTAAATGAACAACGTATCGAGGTTGGAAGCACTAAAAATAGATCCAGTGAAAACCAGGAAATTGATGATATGCGTTTCGTTTCCACGGTATCATCTGTGCGTTCAAGCCACTCCCGATTACGCGACGCTAGAGTTAAACGCTTGAAGGCTGAACAGCAGATAATTGCATTGACAAGGAAACAAGATCTGGAACGTGCACGTAGAGAAATTGAAGACAAGGTGAAAATCATGGAACAACAAACGGAACTTGAAATTGCTAGATTAGAAAAATCAGTCTGGCAAAAAGTGGTAATCGAAGACGAAAGTGAGACACAAAATGTGAGCGAATCAGTGATGCAACAAAGAACCGAGGATCACAGAGACGTATGCCGTACGCAACGGAACCGGAAGTCAGAAACACGATGCGTATGATGAAAACGGTAACAAGTACGAATACTCAAGGGAGTTCCCATGACATCCAAGATCAAAGTAACCAAATGAATGAGCCAAACGTCAGTTCAGCGGCTATTGATGTTGCATTCAGTAGATTGACATCCGTTCTTCAAGGATTCAACCTCCCGAAACCGGAAATACTTTGCTTCGACGGATCACCCATGGACTACACCAAGTTCATCTAGAACTTTGAAATGAACATTGAGAACAAGATAAATGACAATAGTACTAGGTTAAGTTATTTAATTCAGTACTGTAAAGGTGAGGCTAAATCTTCTATTGAACATTGTGTTTTATTAGAACCTACAGAAGGTTACCGAACAGCACGAGACATATTGCACTCTCGTTATGGTCGCTCACTTGTGATTGTTAAATCTTACGTACACAAGTTAGTGTATGGAAAGCAATTTAAGGCATCTGCTGTTGATGGGTTGTATAGATTAGCTCTTGAAATGCAGAAATGTGAAATCAGTCTCTCTAAGTTACAGACAGACGGACGGACGACTAAAATGGTAGTACAGGAGCAAAATCTACCAATTCTCCACAAAAAGACAACAGTAGTTATAATTTAATGATTTATTTATCATAAATGGTCACACATTTGACTTGACAATTGACAATGTGGAATCTTGTATCGCCTGTGTGATTTGGGTAGGCTTTCCCTCCCTCTTGGCGTATACAATGAAACTGGGGACCCTAACAATGGGGAAAGTGTTCATCCTCAAGGACCCCCCTCTCCCAGGAACTTCTCACAGGAAGTGTTGTCTTACAACCATACAACGGGGCAAAACTCTTCATTGGGTATCACAACTTGATCCTATTCACTGGATCTGCAGCTTCTGTACCACGGTCTCCTTTGACCTAGTATCCATTATTATGCCAATCTCAATTAATCCGTTGAGATTTTCGAGGTAATTCATACTTGCAGATTTAACAAAGATAAGAAATTTCATCCTAATAAAAAAGCACCATTTGCTTTATCAGCAATAGAATAAAAACGTATAACAAAAAGGGAAAGAACTTAAACCTTGCATGTTCTTCCCAACTGGGCTATACAAAAGTGAGATCTGTTTTGGGCTTTACTTAATCAGAAATTATGAACACTCAATCCTGAGGGCAAATAATATAACTATGGGGCAAGTGTTTTCCTGTTCAGCACATGTGTTATTGTCCTATATGTACTGTGTCCTGTTTGGCAGTGAGGCGTGTCTGTGTGAACATTAGCTATTTGGCAGCTAGAAGTACATCCTTAACATGAAAGGCTGTTTTGTGGTTGCGTAAATATTAAGTGACGTGCCATATTTTTTTTGTACAAAAACTGTGTAGTTTTAAATCTGTAAGTGGGTACCATGTGACTTTTTGTTGTTACATCTTTGGCGTTATTTACAAGACGTCTACAAGAGCAGAAAATATGTTGAGTAAAAATATGAAAATAGAAACAAACAGAATAACTTGGCTACAATTTCCATGTACATAAAAAGCAGAAGAGTCTATAATCTTTGAAGAAAAGAAACTGGTTTAGACAAAACTTCTTTGAACTCCTATAGCTGTAGTACCACATCGAGATTCTGTATTACAATGATAGAAAATCATATAAACCATGTTGATAAAGGCTTAAAATAAAATTCACATCATTAACAACAGCTATGTTCAGCTAAGCTTTGTAACAAAGTGAAACCAAAAAATAAAAAAAAAATCCCATGAAAACGAAAGACATAAGAAGAAAAATATTAAGCTCAGTGTTAGATTACAAACATTCCAAAATTCACAACAAGTACATAGTCTTCATTGACGAAATACTCTCCGATACAAAACAACATATACTTAACTTTTTCCTAATAGAAATATCAACTACTGTCTGAAGATGCACATATAAAGAAGAAAATAAGCTGAATTAACCATAATATATTTTCAAGTCACTGAGGAGAAAAAAATTTAAGTTGATTTAATCAAATACACCTAAATATTGCAAACCAGGTGAACCATCAACGTAAAAAAAAAAAAACGAGATTGTTCTTGTAAGATGACAAACTTCCTTCAAAATCCACCTTCAACAAAATATGCCATAACGGTAACCTCCTTCACCGCATCCCCACAGTTCTTGCCTATCAAACAACCAGTACCCCCTAAAACTGGAAACCACCCATAGGAACATTTTCAACGGGGGCATTAAATTCATACTGCTGTGCATTTTCATCCATCTGGGGTGCTACAGCCTTGTCCTCCTCTTCAGTTCCGAAGTATCGTTCAATCATGTCAAAGGCTTTCTGGTATATTTCTCTGTTCTGGTGGCTTTGTAGAAATTCTATCTTGTCCAAACCTAGATCAAGACAGAAGAAAGGAAGACAAATTATCATTTTAGTTTTAAATATCAGAACACAAACATACTTCTTCCCAAAAGATCTACATCATTTATTTGTAATATTTTCAATCAAAATTATATTTGTTAAGTAACTCCATACTTGCATTAGTATCTGATAAAAGTTTAAAATGTGTATTCATTTCAATTTATTAGAGTTAAAGCTAATAAGTTATCAAATAAAATATATAGGTCCTCACACTTTTTAAGATGTGACATATATTTACAAATTCATATATCAATGTCAGAAAATTGCAATTTTCCTTCAACTGCATTATCAAAATTTCAAAAAAACTGGTTAAAACAATATATCAGTATTCACAATAATTTCATGAAACTGTTTCTATACAAAACTATTCCAAATGTCTGTAAAAAATTAAGAAAATCTATCGTGTAATGAAATTGATAAAGGATTCAATGAAAACAGTTATTGCATTTGGAATCATACTGATGATTATTTATATAAAACTTTGACTTTTGAAATATTTGACACTTAACAAGATTTTTCTTTTACAATAACCATAGGAAAAGACTCCAACAAAATTGATAGTAATATCATGTATAAATCTAAATTAATAATTGGTTTTGCAAAATCTTACGAGCTTGGAACTACTTTAAATGAAAACGCAACCAAATTACAATAGTAACAAATGGCAAAGAACTAAGTTCACTTTGTAAATTGGCTATGTTAATTTTTAATTCAAATTTATAAATTCTTGCTTGAGCCTAATTCTAGATAAAAATCTGGGACTTCATACTTTCAATACCTACACAACATTTCTTCATCATAATTCATTTTATGGACAATCATCGAATGTGAACTTGAACAAGTTCCCAATTTGAAGGCAAAAATGCTGTTTATAGAAATACATGTATCTTTTAAAAAATTATATATAATAGAGAACTGACATCTCAGAAAGGACCCTCAATGAGTTGTTCAATATTAATTAAATTTCAAGTTCCTTAACTCCATAATGACAAAACAAATAAATCTGGCAACACAAAGACTCTACCGGCAGGATAATTCAGTCAGAAGTAGGTCGAGCAAAATGAAACTCAGACGTGATCTGCAACTAGTCATGACAAAGCCACATATCAAAGTTCAATTGAATATCTTCATTCAATACGGAGAAAAGTCCGGAAAACTGATTCTTGCATTCATCAAGGGGCATAATTCAGTCAAAAGTAGATCAAGTATAAAGAAACTCAAACTTGATGTGTAACTATTCAAGACAAAATCATATCTAAAATTTCAGTTGAATATTCTCATAAATTTCAGTTGAATATTCTCATTCAAAGCTGAGAAAAGTCCGGAAAGCTGACAGACGGAGAGACCGATGATAAACTAATAGTTTCCTTCGGCAAAGCCGGTAAAAAAAGAACTCAGTAACAAATGTACATGTGCTCTGTATAAGTAATGTACATGTGCTCTGTATAAGTAATGTACATGTGTTCTGTATAAGTAATGTACATGTGCTCTGTATAAGTAATGTACATGTGTTCTGTATAAGTAATGTACATGTGTTCTGTATAAGTAATGTACATGTGCTCTGTATAAGTAATGTACATGTGTTCTGTATAAGTAATGTACATGTGTTCTGTATAAGTAATGTACATGTGTTCTGTATAAGTAATGTACATGTGCTCTGTATAAGTAATTATAAGTAATGTACATGTGTTCTGTATAAGTAATGTACATGTGTTCTGTATAAGTAATGTACATGTGTTCTGTATAAGTAATGTACATGTGTTCTGTATAAGTAATGTACATGTGCTCTGTATAAGTAATGTACATGTGTTCTGTATAAGTAATGTACATGTGTTCTGTATAAGTAATGTACATGTGCTCTGTATAAGTAATTATAAGTAATGTACATGTGTTCTGTATAAGTAATGTACATGTGTTCTGTATAAGTAATGTACATGTGTTCTGTATAAGTAATGTACATGTGTTCTGTATAAGTAATGTACATGTGTTCTGTATAAGTAATAAGTAATTGAAAGGGTTATGAAAGACAGAATAGCAATATAAATGATTAAACATTGTTATGATTCTAGTATTACACAATAGTTATAATGCCGAATGCAAGGTTTTGAAATGTACAGCACATGAATCTTACAATATCAAAAAACATGAATCATTTACCTTGTAAAAGAAACCAAAAAAAAAAAAAAAAGTTAGCAAAAATAATACTTTGTCCAATTTTGGTTTAGAGAAATGGGATTTCCACATTTTTTAACTTGTTTTGAACATAGAACGGATGATGGACAAATTAAAATGATTTCAGGACATATGGAATCATTATGATGGTTGCATGACTACAGACTAGCATTGACTGCGACATTGTAAGGTCACACTATTTACAAACAAAAACAAAATACTTGACTACACATGTGAAAATATAGTTTAAAGATACTAAATGACAATGTCTTTGTAATGTAAAAAAAGCATCCTCATATCAAGAATATTTCAGAAAGTTAAATTATAATGAAGTGTATGAAGAGGTAGCATTCTCAAGAAAATAATAAGTAACACATTTCAATTGCTTATGCTCGAAAAAAGGGTCAATAAAATGTTAAATGTAACAACTACAGAGGTATGTAACTATGCAAAATAACATTTTATAAGTAAATTCATTATTTAATTTGTGCATACTGTTAAACATTAGATATATAAATGATCCAGTATGCATATTGCAAACGATGAGGAAATTAACATGGTACAAAATATCAAAATCAAAATATAATTTAATACTTGAATCACTATATGAATTTGTTACTGGGTATTGACAGGAACATTTATACAGGTCTTGAGAAGAGAAATAAACCTCAACATTAAATTCAATTTATGAAAAACAACAATATGACACACTAATCAATAATAACTACCCATTGTATAAAGGTAATGCATTGTAATGTTATTAAGTCATAACACAAACTGCACTACTGCAAATTAGACAAGGGTAAAACGATCCAAAATTTTCACAAAGTATACATTATATATATATATATATATATATATATATATATATATATATATAAGATAAAATTGGTTTACTTGCTTGTATAAAAAGATCCTATTTAACCGCTTGAAATGAAATAAAAAAAGATGTAGTATTCTTTTTTCCTTGTAATCGGGATCGATATATACAATGACAAAAAAGGAGGGCACGATCGCAACTTCTACAAATAGAATGCAGTAAACTAAAACATTCCGGATAAAGGTCGCATTTATAAAAAATCGTGATTATTAAATATTTGTTTCTAGTGTAATTATAAAATAGACAATGATAACTTTTTGGATCAAATATTTTTCATTACCAATAAATATACACCCACAGTAAATCATGTTACCTTTTCCAAAACCATAACATACAGTCGCCCGCCTTCTGGCGGCCGATAATAATAGTGAGTGAAAATGATAAAGTTTTCAAATTGTATTCTTTCTTGCGTAACTAATAATAATTATAAATGTAAGAAGAAAAGAAGGTCCAGTTTGGGAAATTGGATAGGTTTTATTGTACATGTAGATCAACCAAGTATATTGTACAAGAAAATCCTCATTCCCAGGAGACCTACACACACAACAAAAAATGGCGAAAGATACTTCCTGTAAAATTGCATGTAGCATGAACTCGTGTCACCGGGAAAGTAAATACCCGGAAAACCAGGTAAGCAAATCGAACTTCGTGCGGTGCAATGAACCATAAAATATTTAAATAGGTACTACAGATCATTTTCCACATTCTAATCGAGTGGTTTTTTTAAACACGTATCGATAAAATAATAAAAATCATAACAATACTGACAATTTTGAACATTAGGAATGCATTAATTTGCTCTGAACTGCGCTTTAAAGATAATCCGGAATTTAATGGTTTCTTCATTCTGACGCGGACATTTTACATCACGTGACTCAGTATGATTGGTCGGGGTTTTTTTCCGCCACACTCAACAATTTTTCAGTTATCTGGTGGCGTCCAGTTTTTATTTGTGGAGGAGAGAACCCTGATACAATGTACCCGGGAAGAGAATAACCGATCTTCCGAAAGTAAACTGGCAAACTTTCTCACATACATCGGCGCGAGCGAGATTCGAACCCGCGCCGACTGGAGGTGAGAGGCCTTGTGATTTTGAGCGCGATGCTCTAACCACTCGGCCACGGAGGCCCTTGATTCAGTATGACAATACACGTTTGTGTTACATGTTTTACACGCATGTATTAGCAATTTATTTTGATAACTGATATATTTTCTCTGTGTCATGTTTCATTGACTTGCGAGAATAAAGAAATGAATGTAAAAACTTATTTAAATACCACCTAAAGGGGTCCACACTCGCTTCTCGAGTATGGGATTACTTTCTGCTTCTTATAATTAAGTAATTATAAATCATTATTATAACAGAAAACCTTTCATATCCTTATAACCAAATAATGTTGTTTTAAAGCACGCCACGTGTTTTGATAAAAATAGCACTTACTTTTAAAGCCCTGCGTGTGTGTCTCGTAGCTAGAGGGTCATAGTGATGTACCCACGTAAATTCTAGTTTGCGTATTCATGAGTTGTATCTCGGTCTATTTTAACCTCTTTCTCGCATAATCTGTCAAAATTCTGGGTTTAGCCGTTGTACGCTTCCTCTCACTGAATTGTTTACCCTCCTTGCGCATGCATGTGCGAAGACCGAAAGAGGAAGTCTCAATTTTGTTATAAAAGGACCTTCGAAAACCACAAATTTTTGCATTTAAACAAGAATATTCAACTTTAGAAATGTGTTATATTTGCAAAGTTTATACATTCAACTATGCAACAACTATGCAACAAAATAGAGAAAGCTCTGGGAAAATTGTCATTTTACGATTTTTTAGCAAAATGAGCTGTAGTGTCTCTTTAAATCGAATACAGGCTAAGGTCATCTGTAGATAATGCATTTACGGTGTAATCGTTATCTGAGATGTGTTCTTTACAAACCAAACAAATGACTTGCGACAAGAGAAAAGAGACCTTCGTGACATGCTTAGAAAAACGTCACAATCGATCGAAAACGTAACACCAAAACTCGGGGATAGAAAACACTGCTAAAAACCCCTCAATGTTAACAACAGACTTGTAGTATTTATGCGGATGGGATATTAGTAGAATTTATCATGTAGGTTATCAGTTTATTAGGTTTTCCTTAGCAAGTCCTGTTTCAGGGTGTTGAAGATAGCAGTAGGAGGTTTATACTTATATTTTTCTGGTTAAATCATTTTTATATGGCGTATCTTTAAAAGGCATATATATATATACACATATATATATATATAAATCAACTCTATTATCCATAATAAATTATAAACTCTTTACTGGTGTTTTCCTTCCGATATGTTGACCATATCAGGAATAACCTTACCTGGGTTGAAATTTTACTAGAGCCAATGTACAGATACTTTGGGCATTCGATCACCTGAGTTACTGTCCCTGATATACTGATTGATTGATTAAATATTGTTTAACGTCCCGCTTGACAATTTTTCACTCATATGGAGACGTCACCATTGCCGGTGAAGGGCTGCAAAATTTAGGCCTATGCTCGCGCCTTTGAGCAGGGAGGGGTCTTTTTCGTTCCACACCTGCTGTGACACGGGACCTCGTTTTTTACGGTCTCATCCGAAGGACCGCCCCAGTTAGTCGCCTTTTACAACAAGCAGGGGGTACTGAGGATCTATTCTAACAACCCGGATCCCCACGGGGTCCCTGATATACTGACACACACACACACACACACACACACACACACACACACACATATATATATATATATATAATTATAGTCTATATAATGCTGGACACAGTAAAGTGAATAAAGAAAATGAATTAAAACAAGATGAACAAATCACACATACATATCATGAATTGTGCATATGAACACACATCACACATGTACATGTGTAATTTTAACTTTTAATCGTGATTTTGGTTAGACTGATGAGTCCTTGGAGTACATCGGCTTTTAACGTGTACATTTCTTTGTTGCAGATGGAAAAAGCATGCTATTTCTTTCGTAAAGGACAAGAGATGAGTTTTGATCAGGATCCTATTTAACATATTTTGTATTAAACCCCAACAGTATATACCAATACATTTAAATTCTAAAACCCCTTTGATTCAATATAGACTAGCACAGTCGTGCAGCCACATCAGTGGGCTACTTATGTACCTCCATCATCTCCACCTCAGTCAGGTCTTATGTACCTCCATCATCTCCACCTCAGTCAGGTCTTATGTACCGCCATCATCTCCACCTCAGTCAGGTCTTATGTACCGCCATCATCTCCACCTCAGTCAGGTCTTATGTACCGCCATCATCTCCACCTCTGTCAGGTCTTATGTACCGCCATCATCTCCACCTCAGTCAGGTCTTATGTACTTCCATCATCTCCACCTCAGTCAGGTCTTATGTACCGCCATCATCTCCACCTCTGTCAGGTCTTATGTACCGCCATCATCTCCACCTCAGTCAGGTCTTATGTACCTCCATCATCTCCACCTCAGTCAGGTCTTATGTACCGCCATCATCTCCACCTCAGTCAGGTCTTATGTACCGCCATCATCTCCACCTCAGTCAGGTCTTACGTACCTCAATCATCTCCACCTCAGTCAGGTCTTATGTACCTCCATCATCTACACCTCAGTCAGGTCTTATGTACCGCCATCATCTCCACCTCAGTCAGATCTTATGTACCGCCATCATCTCCACCTCAGTCAGGTCTTATGTACCGCCATCATCTCCACCTCAGTCAGGTCTTATGTACCGCCATCATCTCCACCTCAGTCAGGTCTTATGTACCGCCATCACCTCCACCTCAGTCAGGTCTTACGTACCTCAATCATCTCCACCTCAGTCAGGTCTTATGTACCTCCATCATCTACACCTCAGTCAGGTCTTATGTACCTCCATCATCTACACCTCAGTCAGATCTTGTGTTCTAATAGCTCAACATCAAAAGTATACCAATGGCGTGTACCAAGACCAATAAAGATGGAACCAAAGCCCCTCACAGATTGAAATTTTGGCCAATGCTTATTATTTAGATGAAGGAAGCTTTGAACAAACTGAGAGGAAAGAGGAGGTGGAGTTCAGGGAGAGGAAATAAATCAACTTTGATCCATGCCATCCTGATCAAAGGTCTTTTGACCTGGCCAGCTCCATGCAGCAATTAAAACTGCTGAAATAGTTGTTTTCCATATTTTTGAATTCCCATCAATATCACTGACATATAAAAGCCCATATAATAACGATTAAACATGTTAAATGTCACTTTACAACTTATTTAAAACATATCTAATGACAAACACTTTTAATCATTTAAAGTGCAAAATTAATGCACTCAAAATTGATAATTCATGGATGTTCAGGTTTCAGTTGTGGAATATCCTGACATGGAAAGTGAGGTGGAAGTTAGTGCAACTGAAAATCCTTTGGGGAAAAATATAAAAGCTCTGGTCTTGTTTGAAGAACAGTCTGTTTAAGCTGTGACATGACAGATAGATTAGGATTAACAGGACTGCTTTATTTCTGAACAAATATTTCAGTACACTTAGGAAAATAATGAAAACAAGGTGTATTCTTTTTGTTCCTTTAAATGATGTTCTGAGAAGAAAAGAGGTTCAAAGGTCTCAGCTTCTGAAACAACAGGCACACTTAGGTTGTGAAGTAGTTCAACACTCCTATACATACACAGTGATTATCGTATTTCTGTGAAGTTACTTTATCTGTATCTTAAATTCTCAAATCTAACATTTCATAATTTAACAATATGATAGTTATGTGTAAATACTACTACATGTAATGCATGAGACCTTCTAATTCTTTCTACCAAAAATAAATCAATTTATTAAAAAAAAATTAAAAATTTCATTACTATAATGTTCCTAACTTTAACACATACCAAAGCATGCAGTTAAATCTTCAACATACAATACAACTTTTATTTTCATCAGTGTGGCTAGTAACGGATCTATAAGCTTCAATGACATCAGATATCTATGTTGTGTCCTCTCATCAGGGGCAGCAGAAGTACCTCCCCATTACACAATGCTACATCACATGGCACGAAGTAGCTGCATATATAAATTCAACAAGATGCGTTTCAGACACATGTATGACTACCCCCTTCCCAGTTCAAAATTGGAAAGGGTTATACATTATACACATGTATCATTTAATTGATAGTAGTGACAAAACACTTCGAGATATCGAGCAAACAATATCTTCGTTTGTCCAGAGTAGACTGGTTTTGATCATTTGACTTCAAAATAAATAGGGTTATCTTTAAGATGTTCCAGTGTTTGTCAAACATAGGATTTGAGATATTGAGCAAACAAGACAATAGCATTTTAATTATATCAGACGCTAATTTAAATCAGGATATTTTTGAAATACATATATTATCAATTAAATGAAATACTTTTTATAAATATATTAGTTTCTGGTTCTCGGTTCTGTCTCTCTGCATCAACAGGCATCTCATAATGAGAATATTCTCATCTGAGGGATCATCACTGTGCCAACCAAAAACAAATTGCTCAGAACAAAGAGGGATGTTCACTGGGTACAAATTCATCTTGATTCAGTGCCCTCGACCTTAATGTTCATCTTTAGGGAATTCTAAAATTAAATAAATATGCAAAGTCAAAATTACTACATCTATATATGAGTAAACAGTGAATACTTTGCCTCTGTATGTATGATAAAAAATATGAAGCAATCTTCCCTACATAGCATTTGTTATATATGAGATCTGTATTTGTTTGGCAACTATGAAAATGTCATCTGAGACTTATTTACAACGTGACATTAATTTTACGATCATATTGCCATGCAGGCCTCTTTGATATGGTATGATATGAATTTCGAATAAAAATGAAGCAAATATTCCTCAATTCACCTGAAAAAAAAAACTTCTCTCCTCTTTTCCTCTCGCATCGTCTTGATTAGTACACCTGTATACACTGCAACTACGTGCCATTACGGGATCAATGTGTTGATCAAAGAGAAAGAAAACGTTCTCCATAAAATGAAACTTGCCCAGCGGACGTATTTATGCGCATGCGCGGAGTGCAGTTTCCGCAGTTACCGTGAAACGGTCTGTTACCGGGGGGAAACACACCAATTTCTAGCTAGCAAACACTGTCATTCCATGGATCTGTAGGTTCTGTATTGATTTTTTTTAATATCACATAATTCGTCATTGTTGTGTTTCACATTCGTCCCCCAAAAATACCCCGCTTTAGAGCTAGTGCTGGCTTAGTCTGTAAAACTTTCTTACGTATAGAGGTCTATGCTACAATCAGCCCCCCCCCCCCCCCCCCCCCCCCCCCCCGGTGAGGATTCGGGTTAGAATAGATCCTCAGGATCCCTTGCTTGTCGTAAGAGGCGACTGTATGGGGCGGTCCTTTGGAATCAAATGAGAAGGCGAGGGGATATATCCCCCTCCCTAACATTGACAAACCAGAGGTCTATCTTTAAAATAATGCAAAACAACCATTAAATGTCTAGTGACAAAACGTTAAATCTATTTCGGAGTCCAGTACTAGTATAAATGGGTGATAAAAGGCCCAAATGCAGGAGTCTCCTGTGACTTCGCTCAGAGACCCCCCCCCCCCCCTCTCTCTCTCTCTACTGGTAAGTCTATTCTCAATTTATGGTCTTGAGGCCTGACCTCTGCCCTGCACACATCAGCAACCTACGAGATCTGCAGACTTTCGCCATTTTTAAGCACCCGTCCAACGTAAAAGCTGGATCTTCCCCTGGTGTTATCATAGAAAAAAGGAGGGATTCCCGCCAGCAGAGACAGCCTATGGCTTATGTCGTACGAAAATGTAATGTACAGCAAAATTGTCATTGTGCAAGATATTTTTGATAAAGAACCTATTTACCCCTTTCGGAACTGAGCAGAATTCCTTACACAAAAGCATTGTAAATCAAATGAATTAAAGAGATCATTAAATCATTTATACCGAGCTATGGATTAATTTCTGTGTGCACCTCATTTGCTTTTCTCAAGACATAAACCCTGTGATTACATGTATCTCCAGTTACAACTTGACCTTCGTCAGAAACACAATCTTCTGTCAATACTTTTCATTGTCAGTTGTCGTTTCACTAAACACCAAGATAATCGGATATTTCGGTTAACTTCACGAATAACTATGCTTTTTCGTACGACTTTTCTTTGATACAATATCTATTTTTTCTAAGAAATATCTGAACTGTACATTTATGGTCAATTTCTGTAGGGTATTTTCCAGTGTAATATCGTCTAATGTCCTGTATCTGTTGCCTTTGACCGCCCGCATAATCCATTTGTTATCCCTGTACGACAACTTTTAAGGTCTGCCAACACATGGTAAATTTTCCACATTTCCCCATTGAATAAAATTTCTTCCAAACAGACTTTTCAGTAGATCACAGGAGTTCGAAATTTTATCAATAATATCAATAAAATTCACTCGATTGACCAAGCTATGAGCTATGTGTTAGCACAGTGAACAGGAATAAAACGTCGTTTTGGAGAAATTTAGAATTTCGCTTTGACCCACCGAGCAACTAATAAAAATCCTCCCAAACAACATTTGCCTACTTAAATTTGCCTTTTAACCCCTCGCTTGTGCTGTCAGTACCCACTTGGTTCGACTAATTGTAAACATTGAACCGAAAACCCTTTGCGTTACGTCACATTTAGTCCAGACCCGACATTTTAGTACATTCCAGTATTTCAAGTTTTAAAAAAAATTGAATAAAATATTACTAATTATTTCACATACTTTAAATCAAAAGAAACAAAACTAAAACATATGTAATCCTCAATTATTATTTTTGGGGTCAGAACTATGTTGGTGTTTTTTTTAACAAAGGGCGATAACTGGCCTTATATATAGTTGCATGTGAGCGATATTTGAAATTAAAAATACCACACTTGCATAGTATTTACCTCTACAGTGCTGACAATATTTGTACAATATTACCTCATTAAATAGGTTTACTCTTTGCCACATTGTACTGTCAGTAGAAATGCTCTTCTCAGTCTATTCCGGAATATACTTGTCCAGAATGAATGTGACGTCACGTAATTGCTCCTTGGTAAAGTCAGAATTGACAATCCTCGGATGATGCAGTATGCGAGGTACAAGCCACGAGCCACGCGAGGAGTTCGGAGTGGTAAAGTCATACACGTAAATGAGCAATCGGCAATACTAGGATGACCCCGTTACGCTTCGGCTGCACTGTACAGACCTCGGATGTGATTGGTGTAGGAATATGCACCGATTTGTTACATTTCTCCGTCGGAAATACCTGTTCACTCTTTTCCATTCCGCGTTTATGTTTATAGACATATATCTTTTCCACTGCGCTGCAGTTTGATAAAGATTGTCATAGCATACATTTAATGAATGACATCTCCTCATTTCTTATTTGTGACTGTTAATTTTGATTTAACGGTCGCGTTAGCAGAACCGGTAAAAAGAAATGTTTGCACCGTTAAATTAATAGCCTTTATTGCCATTCTAATGCAATTCGAGTTAGCATTTTGCCTGATAGTCTTACTTCGTTGAAATTTGTGCTTTTCTGTTTCATGAAATACATTACGAAATATTTTAATTTTACATGTAACACGCAATTTGATTGGCTGAGCACACTGAAAAAAATTAGGTTTTATTGTATAATGTAATTTAGTATGGTGAGACGCTCTCTTGACAACGAAGACGGCACTACTTTTTATAATTATAGCTATGTTCAGTTGAAAGGCATCTATAAATCGAAAATCAATGGATTTAAACGTGCACAATAAAATACATTTTCTTTATACACAATTTTGTCATGATGTCAAGCAAGAAGTATATATTTTCTTCCAAGTAACATTACACAAAACACCAATTAAGGAAAAAAAATTCTATATCAATTCTGACAAAACAAAATTATATGTGAAATAATATAAATATAAAGTATTTGTAAGGTTTGCGGTTTTGTTATGAATATAATTTAACTTGGGGGGAGTTGGGGGTATTGCTTGATCAGCCTATCAAAGCACATTACGTCATGCCTTGCAAAATCTGTATTACATAACATCACGTCCCATCGATTGACATAAAGCTGTGAATTATTTACATATTTTACTGTGTTGGATTTGATTGCATGCTATGACGAGTTGTAATGTAGTTTAAACTTAAAACTTTCATGAAATCAAAAATGTTTAAATCGCAAATTATATTGCATATCATGGTTTTCTACATGATATTATATGTGCTGCCAGATCAAAACATTCTCTTTCTTTCAGAGTGACTCCAAAGTTGTTCTTGAGGTGCAAAGTAAATATTAGGCCTTCATATGTAGCCCACGCATATATTCTGTAATCAAGATTCGTTGCAAACCCCACTTACGTTTTCAAATTTCATGAACAAGGTACATTTTCCAGTTATGCAAAGAACCAAGACGGCTTATTTCGCGTTCGATACTTTGTCTGTATGTTGCCAAGGGAATCATTGCCCGGTGTAAGCATTTTCTATTTTACATCTAAATTATAAACGAAAAATTGTATAATCTTCTTTTGTCTTTTTAAATTAAATTATAAGAAATGAAGCTAATTTTAACCTATGGTATACGATATAATATAACTTGGTGCATTCTACGCTTAATTATTCCGCTTCGCACTTTCAGTTATCACAGCCATTTTGACCGGTGTCACTAATTACCCAAAAAGGATATTAAGGACCCATAACGATTTAGAGCCTCAAATATTAATTTTCATGAATAATAATTCATTATAGAACATAAATTATGCTAATAACTTGTCTTTGTAAAGATACGCTATCTTATTATGTCTATTTTTATCTAAATCATATCAACATTGGTGTTTGACGATATATAATAATGATTTGATTTGATTTACTATTGTTTTCCGCCACACTCAACCATTTTTCAGTTATCTGGTGGCGGAGAGAACCCAGATACTATGTACCTGGGAAGAGACCATCGACCTTCCGAAAGTAAACTGGCAAACTTTCTCACATATATCGGCGCAAGCTATAATAATGAAGTTTATTTGGGTATTTAGTGGCATCCACCAAAATGACTGTGATATGTGACGTACAGACGATTTTACAATTTTCAGTCACTTGGAGCTATTACGGACTTCAGTTTATGAATTGAGGTAAGAAAATCAACTTAAAAATGATATTTAATGTTGCACATTCTATGTAATTGCTTGTTGCACGTCACAAACATTCTGTTTAGTCATACAGTCCGTCTCATTTTAGTCTGGTCCCCCTTCCCACAATTCCGTTCGCACACTCTCTCAATGTAGAGAGTGCGCGAACGGAATTGTGGGAAGGGGGACCAGGCTATTCTTATTTACCACTCGTATCTCGCACACTGATCTCTACTCTCGTTCAACTAGACACTCGATTGTCTCCGTAAATCTCCGACAAGCAGGGTCTCTGCTCGTCGGAGATGTACGATTGAACGAGACTGACTGATCTCGAAAGTGATCAGATTGTCACCATATTGAGTTTTTTTAATTCACGTGATCAAGACAAACTTTTGTAATCTGCAATTTGTTTGAAGAAGAAAGGTTTGAATCAGTTAAATGAGCATTGAAATTTTAAAAGGAGATGGAAAATGTTCAGTTGTGACTTCATAATACAATAACACAAAAACATAACGTCAAACTTAAATATTTAAGGAATGAAGCTGATTTTGACCTACGTTATACGATATAATCTAACTTGGTGCCGCGAAGCAGATTATAATAAGCGTGAACTGCACCAAGATTGATTATATCGTATAACGTAGGTCAAAATTAGTTTCATTCCTTATAATTAAAAAAAACTACATTGTACACGAATCTTAGTTTCTAATTTAAATGTAAACTAGAAAATGCTTGCATCACGCAATGATTCCCATAGCATCACACCGACAATGTATCGAACGTGAAAGAAGCCATCTTATTTCTTCGCATAACTGGAACATGTACAGTGATCATAAAGATTGAAAACGTAAGGTGAAGTTTGTAACAAATCTTAATTACAGATGATATACGAAGGCCTAATGTTTACTTCGCTGCCGAAGATCGACTTTGGAGTCGCTCTGACAGAAAGCGAAAGTTTAGATCTGGCATCACACAGAATACATCATGTAGAAAACCAGAAAATGCAATATAATTTGCAATTTTTGATTTCATACATGTTTTAAACTGCGTTATAACTCACATAGCAACACAGTAAAATATGTAAACAATTCGCAGCTCTATGTCAATCGATGGGACGTGACGTCATGTAATGCACATTTTGCAAGACATGACGTATTGTTGTGCTTTGATAGGCAGATTATGCAATATACGAATATTGACTGGGGTTGAGGGCAACATTGATTATGTCAACCCCCGAGGGACGAAATATTGCCCGACACAAAGCGGAGGGCAATATTTTCGTCCCAAGGGGGCTAACATTATCAATGTTGCCCGAAAATACAGTCAATAACTCTTTTGTTATATCAAATACAGTGTTGAAGAAGCATGGCAAAACAAGACGTAAACAAAGTGGTGAGTTTACTTCCTTTAAAAAGATGTAATATTTATGGTAACAATTGACGTCAACTCAATCCAAAGTGTAATTGTAGTTCATCGTAACATTGAAATTAGTGATGAAGTTTTGAGAACGGGGTTTATTGTTCATTATGGGCTTCTCCAACACATTCATCAGATACTGATCATCAATGTCGTTCAAAAAGTCCAGTTGTTCAAAATTTTCTGAAGTATTTTCCATTGCTACTGTTTACCTGGTTAGAGACAAAACTTTCGATAGCATCGCCGTTGACATTTCACGCTTTTTTGTTTCATTCAGATGGGATGTATAGTGTTTAATGCTCAACTCGGATTTATGTCCTGATAATCCTATGATGTGTCGTGCCTTATATCCACATTCGTCGAGGACTGATATGCAAATAGCCCTTATGCAATGATTAGTGTAAAGTTTGCTCAGTTTCGCCTCCTTACTGAATTTTTGCATCATGTTTCCGAGTGTGTTTTTGTCGACTGGTACATTACAAAACCACACGTTATCTTCGTCCGCATAGAAATCGCGTGGTTTCTGCCAAAGCCACTTGTTGTCGGGACGTAGTTTGGCCAAGTATTTTTCCAAGCTGTTAACCGGACATCGTTCATCTCCAGGCTCTTCATACACTCCCCTCGATGATTTTTCGTAAGAGGCGATGTTGTTTGCTTCACAAAACGCTTCCCCTACAATATTCAAGGATTTAATATCATGTTAAAATGCACTTATGTATATAAACAAAAAACAAAAAACTTCATAAAATTATCATTTTACATGGGCGTCATTGCAGATTTCAAAGTCGGTTTTTTCCATTTCTCGCACGTTTTCCCGACCTCTGTTGAAAAAGAATAGTTGAACTTCGAAGAAAACTTTGTATTGGAAACTGGTAGGGTTGTTTGTAGATGGAATTCCTGTGCTGTGTATTTTTTCCCGATCTTCTTCAGATATAATTTCCTTGTGTTTGGCTTTTCTTTTCCTTCCCTTTTAACTTTAACTAAACATACCCTGAACACGTCATTAACCGGTTTAAATTCTTGATCATTTATGATGTCCATACCTTTGGTTTTCAGGAAATGTCTCTGCAATCCGTATCGTATGGAAATCAATGATGATTTTGAGTACATTTCTCCATTTTCCTTCCTGAATTCCGCATAAAGTTTCCTTAATACTGAATTTAATTTCTCGTTAGAATCACTTTCCAAATCCTTCAAGGAAATATTAGTCGCTTTATCTTCCAAGTAGTCCCGAATGATTCTCACGGACAGATACTAAATTTCATGTGTTCTTGCAATTCCTATTATCCAAATGTTGGTCAATCTCCGCGTCCGAGGTGTCTGCAAATCTCGCCATTTTTACCTGTTGTGTATTTGACTTAAACGATGTGCCAATTGTGACGTCACATTGTTTTTGGAGTCGCAAAGGTTTAATTACGTCACTTTTTATAAATATTCCAATCAAATGAATTTAAAAGAAAAGGTGGGAAAATTCTCTATGTATTATTCCTAGCCGGTCAATATAAACAAAGAGATTGACCGGTCAATACTTTTCGGATGGACTAATATTTCATTTAACTGTTCGTGTATATAGAGTTACTTGTGAGAATATCTTACTGAATATATCAAATTATATTATCCCCCCTTCCCTACTAATATTATATTGATAATTCAACCGCAAACTTTGCAAATACTTGATACGTACCATTATGTCGCATATGATATCGTTGTGTCAGAATTGGTAAAGAATTTTTATTGTTAATTAGTGCTTAGTGTACTTTTACTTGTAAGAAAATATACACTTGTTTGCTATCATGATCATATCAGAATACATAGTAGAATTTTATACTGTTTGGATTACTGATTTTGCATCGAAAACTTGGGTACCCTATATTTATGGTTCTATACCTTTACTCTTTGATAGTAAATTCGAACCAGGCGATATAATGGCCTGTTGGCTACTAGGCTAGGAGGACTGTCGACTTATAACGTCATCTTTATGCCCTGTGAGGATTCGGGTTGTTAGAATAAATCACCAGCACCCCTAGCTTGTCGTGAGAGGCGACTAAATGGGGCGGTCCTTCGGATGAGACCGCAAAAACCGAGGCTCCATGTCTCACGTGTGTGCCACGTTAAAGATCCCTCCCTGCTCAAAGACCATAAACGCCGAGCATAGGCATAAATTTTGCAGCCCTTCACCGGCAATGGTGACGTCTCCATATGAGTGAAAAACGTAAAACAATATATAATCAATCATCGTTATTTCTATTGAAAGTCAATCGGAACATCACTCGACCTTTTTCCGGAAAAAGCCGATGATATTTCGATTGTGTTAAAAGAATCTCCTTGTGATTTCAGCGCTCTCACCGGGATGTATAGAAAGCAACTTCCGTTGTTAATTATATATTTATGAAAATACACTAGGTTCATTTCAAGGTTAATATAGGCACAGGAATTTAGACATGCCAGCCTTTCAAAGAAATTAATACACTGTCGGGCTTTGTCGATGTGTATAGTTTATTGTCTTACCTAATAATATTGGAATCGGAGTGTATTTCAATTCCCCCTTTTTTTCTTCATATATATATATATATATATATATATATATATATATATATAAATGAAAAGATGCCAAGTGGGAATAAGTGAATGCAGATGGAAACCATCATTTTCTCTGGTAGACAGGATGGCCATCACAGTAATGGAGTTGCAATAACAATGACGAAAGAAGCTACACGAGCACTCTGTGAGTGGACACCAATTAATCACAGCATTATAACAGCCAGATTCTGGTCAAAGTTTGTTAAAACCACCATAATCCAAGTATATGCACCAACAAACGAAGTTGAGGAGAAAAACAAGGAAACTTTTTGTGAGCAACTACAACAAGTGATAGAAAACACATCCCACCATGACATTATCCTACTGATAGGTGATATAAATGCCAAGATAGAGCAAGGGTTTGATGGAGAAGAAGGAATTATAGGGCGTAATGGATTGAAATGTAACAGGAATGACAACGGAGAGAGATTTTCATTCTTCTGTGCTGTAAACAACTTAGCAGTAGTTACAACAATGTTTAAGCACAAAGATAAATACCTTCAAACATGGACATCACCAAATGGAACAACTTGCAATCAAATAGACCATGTATCTGTAAATGGAAAATATCGAATATCAATACAAAATGTGAGGGCATACAGCGGTGCTGATGTTGGAAGCAAAGGTAAAACTCCACAAAACTGGAAAGAAACCTACAAAGTCTACTAGATATGAAATGTGCAAGTTAAAATCAAAGGAGATAAGAGATAGATTCAGACTAGAGTTAAGAAACACGTTCAGCATACTAGAAGATGAAATAGAAGAAAGCGACGTAAAGAACAAATGGAAAACGTTTAAGACCTATCAAGAGATCGCAAAGGAGGTGCTTGGCCCGAAAAAGAGAAAACATCAAGAATGAATAAGTGGGGGAAACTGGAAAGAGGTAGAAGAGAGGAAGCAATTAAAGGAGAAAACCAATTCTGCAAGATCCGAAAGAATAAAAGAGAAAGTGTGCAAAGAATGCAGTTCATTAGGTAAAAAAGTGAAAAGAAGCATGAAAAGGGACAACCCATGTGGATAGAGGAACGGGCTGGGGAAGCAAAAATGTCAGCACAGACTGGCAATATGAGATGTGTGTATGTCGCCAGGAAATTGTGCAAAGATCAGCACAGAAACATTGGTGTTATGAAGAGTAAAGACTGTACTATACTGTCAAAAGAAATGGACATATGAGAGAGATGGAAAGAACAATTTAATGAAGTACTTAATAGGCCTGAACCAGATAATCCAGTAGACCAGTTTGATTACAACTTAGATTTACTCAACATAGACACTAATTCCCCATCAAAGAACAACATTCGTCTTGCCATAAAAGAGATGAAAAATGGTAAGGCTCCTGGAGTAGACAACATCACTGTAGAGCTCCCCAAGGTAGACACAGAAGTCGCAGTTAACAAAATTCACGAAATCATAAGTATGGTATGGGGAGACGAAGTAGCATCTGAGGATTGGAGTAGAGGATTGATAGTTAAGCTGTCAAAAAAGGCCACTTGACACAATGTGGAAATTGGCAAAAGATAACGTTAATGGTAACAACTGCGAAAATAATGGTGAAAATAATCATTTCCAGAATAGCCAAAGAATTGATTGATTGATTGATTGATTATATATTGTTTTACGTCCCACTCGAGAATTTTTCACTCATATGGAGACGTCAGCCAAAGAATTAGATAAGATACTAAGGGAAGAACAGGCAGGGTTTAGAAAAGGAAAAGGAACAACAGAACAGATATACATACTGAGAAATATAATAGAACAAGCAGCAAAGTGGATATCAAATCTATACTTATTATTCATAGACTACGAAAAGGCATTTGACAGCGTTCATAGAGAAACGTTATGGAAAAGTTTGCAACATTACGGCTTATTATACTTTCATGTAAAATACTCCGATCTGATTGGCCGAGAAACATTTGTAAAAACATACTATTCCCCTCTGAGGACAGAAAGCCACGCCCTCCAGGGTGATATTATCTAGCAACGGGAAGTATTACTTAACGACGGGAGATATTCTAAAAAATATCACATGCGTCAAATTTATGCGCGTACGGTTCGCCGTAGATTGCTAGACGCCGTCGCTTGAGCGTTTGTAATTCACGCAACTATTACGCTGATTGTGGTTGATATTCAAAATATCGCATTACATTGATTCATTAAACGTCAACAGACGATAGCGACAACATGTTTGCAAACGTGAATGAGAATGATATACAAAGACTACTTGATGAAAAGAACTCAAAAAGCACGCAAAGGACAGTGAAAAGGTCCGTGAACTTATTTCGGAAGTTTTTAGCAGAGAGAAACAAAAGTTCGGAGTTTGAAAGTTATTCCAAGCAGGAGTTGAACGAAAGTTTGAGATTGTTTTATCTATATATTCGGACTCAGAATATCATTCAGCATGATAAAACAGACATTCAGTATAATAAATTAAATAGTTCATGTAGTTGAGGGTAATATTGAAAATTTGGTTTTTCTCGGGGTGAAAATTTTCAATATTACCCTCAACTACATGAACTATTTATATAATACCAAGAAAATGTATCAACATGATCAAAGTGATGTATAACAACAACCAATGTGCAGTAATCGATGGGGATGGAACGTCAGAATGGTTCTCAGTAAAACATGGAGTAAAACAGGGCTGCAATATGTCGGGATTTCTATTCATTTTGGTAATTGACTGGATCCTGAAGACAACAACAACAAATGACAACAATTTTGGCATCCGATGAAATTTCACAACAAAATTAGAAGATTTAGATTATGCAGATGATATTGCCCTCCTTTCAAACAGGTCGGTGGTCTCTTCCCAGGTACATTGTATCTGGGTTCTCTCCTCCACCAACAAAAACTGGACGCCACCAGATAACTGAAAAATTGTTGAGTGTGGCGGAAAGCAATAAATAATCAATCAATCAATCAAACAGAAAAGATCATATGCAATAGAAATCAGATATTTTGAACACCATCTCGAAATCCACAGGCCTAATCATCAACTCGACAAAAACAAAAGTCATAAGAATGAACAACACGAACGACCAAAGCATCACACTGAATGGAAATGAAATAGAGGAAGTAGACACATTCATATATCTTGGGGCAACTGTAAATAAAGAAGGAGGAACAGCCAAAGAAATAAGGAGAAAGCTTGGACATGCTAGGATAGCCTACAACAACCTCAACAAAATTTGGTCAAGCAACCAGCTGTCACGAAATACCAAAATAAAGATCTTCAAGTCAAATATCATATCTGTTCTGCTGTATGGATCAGAAACTTGGAAGATGAACAAAGGAGATGAAGAACTGCTTGATAACTTCCTCTATAAATGCTTACGAAAAATAATGAGGATATTTGACCAGTAAAGATCACAAATAAGAATATCATAGAAACTGGAGGAATAGAAAAGATAAGTACCAGCATAAGAATCAGAAGGTGGATATGGATTGGCCATGTGCTCATATTAACACCAGAAAGACACACTAGAAGAGCACTAACATGGACACCAGAAGAGGAAACAAGGAGGGCCAAAAGAGACGTGGAAAAGAACTGTAGAAATAGAAAGAAAACAACTGGGATTTAAATCATTGAATGAAGCCATCAGGAAAGCAAATTAAAAAAAAAAGAACAGTGGAGAGGACTTATTCATGGCCCGATTCCCCACATGAAGAGACGGATTTAAGCATATATATATATATATATATATATATATATATATATATATATCAGAACGCCGAAATTAACTCAACCGGCAGTCGCCGGATAGCTGAAAAATTGCTCAGGCGACTATAAATAAAACAAACAAACAAACAAAACAAAAAACTCAACCGGTTTCATTTTCAATCTTCAAGAGTTATTACTATATGGCTTAGTTAAACATGTTATTTTACATTGCAACTATGACATCAAAAGCGCCAAATTATATTTACGCTTTAACAAAGATCATTGTGACGTCATAATATAACGTCATGAAGTTTAACGGGAAATTCAAAACAGCACAGCCTACTTCTGATCTGTGCAAGATGTAAAATATACAAAATGTACAATAGTAATGATATGTTTTAGTTGACTGACAAGTTATTACACATAGCAGTTAACTTCTGACCTGTGTGTTAACATGCAAATACAACAGTTTTTGATATGGGAAAATGTTTATTGAATTATATTAAGTTCTACATTTTATGTAGCGTTTAATGTGTAGCGTTTAATGCAGGTTTGCATTCTCAAATAAACAGTTTTTCTTTAGTTTTACGCTCCTTTTCCGTGGTATCTCTCAGGAATATGGAAAGGGGGAAAATGGTAAAGTTCGGACTGAAATTTTTTGCACAGTTTCGAATGTGTTTACTGACTTTGATACATTGGTATTTTGTTTCCCTTGTCCGTTGACGGTGTACAGTCATCCTGTCTTGTAGGGTGTCGCCTGTCTGGCTGATATAATTTTCTCCACAACCAAACATACAAGATATTTGAAGAAGTACGCGTCATGAATGATTTCACTGTAAATTGGCTTCCGTTTTTGAAATTAAACTTGGATCTAGGTGTTAAGTATGCGCGTGTGGCGCACCTTGGTTTATTACATTTATGACGGTATGGGGTTTCATTGTTGCTACTGGAAAAACATGCTCGGGTTAGAATGGATTTTAGAGATGGACTTTGTCGTTTACCTTTAATAATTTTTTATGATTCCGATTTTTTTTTTCATGTCTGTGTCTTTTTCGAAAATAGGGAGGTTGTTATTAATAACCTGAAAAACATTCGGATTTTTTGGATTATGCGTTGAAACGTATGGTATGACATGTGACTGTTTTTAGATTTTACTGTAAGGAGATGTCAATTTCAAAATTTGTCCATATTTTAGTAACTAAAGATTTCTGGTAAATATTGCAATAAAAATTAGAGTTTTTTAGCTGATGAATTTAACTACAATCAAGAGGTGAGAGGAAGAAAAAGTATGATTAAAAATAGATTTGAAAACTAAAAAAAAAAGGACCCTCAACATGCGTTAGTGAAAGAGAATTGGTTGTGATTTCGCCAAAAGTATACATTCAACTGCCATTATTGATGCAGTAAATATAATTTAGCAGTGTAAAAACATATTTGATGATTTGTTTGTGTTTAATACTGTCTAGACGCATGCTATAATGTATCTGAAAAAGAGTGAAAATTGGATTATTTAAATAACAAATGTTTGTTATTTTCGCCGTGTCCATGGAGTAACCAAGACATATTGATTGATTGATTGATTAAAGATTGTTTAACGTCCCGCTCGAGAATCTTTTACTCATATGGAGACGTCACCATTGGCGGTGAAGGGCTGCAAATTTAGGCCTACGCTTATGGCATTTGAGCAGGGAGGGATCTTTTACGTGCCACACCTGCTGTGACACGGGGCCTCGGTTTTTGCGGTCTCGTCCGAAGGACCGCCCCATTTAGTCGCCTCTTACGACAAGCAAAGGGGTACTGAGGATCTAGTCTGACAAACCGGATCCCCACGGGGTAACCAAGACATAAATGTTATATGTAACAGTTATCTTTCCTAATGGAACTCTTCAGCACCATCTTCCTTCTTTAGTTCTTGTTCCTGTCAGACACTAAACACATGCGTTGCACACCACACACACAATATATGGTTTAAGGTAAGTTTAATTGCGATAGTAATTAATTTTGGAGTCCTAAGAGTAACTATGTTACTGAGACGATTAATTAATATATCATTTCTCTGATGCATTAAGCGACTTTGTAGCAAAATAGCCATCATCTAGTAGCTGTGTTCTATCTCCACAAGTCAGTCATTTGATTTATAATTCCAACTATTTACAGAATAATTCCCTGGCGTTACTGTCCATTGTGTTTTTGCAGGAAAAGTTACTCGAAGGACATATTTAATTACTCCATGGACAATATATAGAAAAATTTACTGGAAAGAATACAGTTTTGAGTCGTCTGTTTTATATTCCTTATTTTTAAAATCGAATAGTAACTGTGAATGCTTTACTTGCAAAATTAAGTGCAAAATGTTCTTAGCAATTTGACAATGCTATGGATTAAAGTTTTGGTTATGCAAGGGACAGAATGAGTTACTCCACAGACAGGTTGAAACAAACTTTAAACTTACCAATTTGAAAATAAAATATATTATGTCAAGTTTATTGCAAAATAAAATAGCGGTATAGTGTGTATCAATTGAGTGTGTATTTTTAATATTTATATTTCATACATATTACAAATTGATTAAATAAACAGTATCGGTAATACAAAGGACAAGTTTAACTCTGATGACATAAAAACGATGAAACATTTATATTTTAGATAATGCTCATGTATCTTCATTTGATATTGCAGTAAAATATAAAGTCTTTTTAAGTTGAAATATTAAGATTCCTTACGAAATACAACTTTAATGATTGTTTAAACCCTTGATACTTACCTGTGGTAACACCATGTACAAGGGAAACACCAAACATAAAAGGTAGTAAAATAAAAGGAAATATCACAAATGCAGTATTAGTAGTGCTCAGTGTATAGCAGAAAATAAATGTGGTGGAATGGTACAATTTAAGTGAAATTAAAAAATAATAAAATGTTCGAAATATTTATATATGACATGGTTAGAAATAGTAACTCAAAGAAAATTTAGTGTAACTCAAAGGGATATGAATTAAAACAGTATTTTGTATATTTTAGAATCAATATGGCGTTGACCAATGCCACAAAACAGCAGGGCTATAGAGAAAGAAGGAATATGGATCCTTCAAGAAGGGCAGAACATTTGCAGAAGCGAAGAGAAAAGTACTTTAATAATTTGCAAGTTGGAAAACTCAAGAGAATTTCTGGCATGACTCCAAGAGAGCAAAGGAAAGAATGGCGAAAAATTAAATAGGTACAAAGAAGAAAGAGAAGGGGGGGGGGGGGGGAGTAAAATCGCTGACTCCTCCATCATCTCCAGTTGCTGACGTTTCACAAAGAGAACATCACAGTACAAAGAGAAGGAAAAGAGCTATTGCAAAGTGCTATCGAGACAATGCAAAGCTGAGAGAGGAACTGCAACAGCAGAAACGTCTGGTTTTAAAGTTAAGAATGAAAGCAACACGACAAGAACAAAAAAGTAAGGGAGACACTGATACACCAAGGACTAAAACCAAAACGATTCTCAGAAACTGGTCAACTGAAAAAGGAGGAGGAGCAAGAGCTAAACACAGAAGAATGAAAAAATCAGTTGAAAGATCCCTGATTTTTCAATTTGCTCTCAATGAAGAAATCAAAGCAAAATACAAACTGCTTTGTAAGGGGAAAAAGAAGAGCCTACTAGAAATAATGACAGGGAAACTTATGAGAAAATACAAACTACTTGGAAGAGCTTCTGATGAATTTTGTATCTCAGGAGGTAGGAAACGCAATGTGAAAGGGTCACTTGCCTCAAGGCTTAGAAAAGAAGTACAAGCATTTTATGAAAGGGATGATATTAGCAGATTAACCTGGAATAAGAGAAAGAATTACACGACAAGGAGAAAAAAGGCAAAAAAGAATACTGAATGACACAATCAAAAAGATCCATGAGAAATACCTCATGGAAATTACAAATCAAAAAGTAAATTGCACATCATTTTCCAGATTAAGACCATTTTGGGTGCAGTCATCAAGTGGGGCAAACAGAAACACATATGCATGCAAGCAACATGAAAATATGCAGTATCCTATTGATGCACTATGCAACATCAAATTTTACATTCAAAACGGATGTATGATGCTGCCATGAACTTCACTTGCGAGATGACTGACTTGAACTGCATGTACGGAAGGTATTCAAAGTGCAAAGAGGTGCGTCTTTCAACGGAGGTCTCTGGACAAAAGGTTGATCAAAATGAAGAGACGACGTTTTTTCCCCAGTTTTTCAGTGGATGACTAAAAAAGGAAAGCAGATTAATAAAAGGTGAAACAAAGTAAATAACAGTTATAGTTGAAGAAAAGATCACAGAAAAAGTAGAGTCATTGATAGACAAATTTTGTGAAGAAATGCCGAGATTCAAAATCCATATTTACAACATTACCAATCAGGTTAATCATTACAGAGCCCTCAAAGAAAATCTAAAGAAGCCAGAAGCTATGATATACCTAGATTTTTCTGAAAACTTTCAGTGCAAGCTCTCCAAAGAAAGCCAAGGCATGCATTTTGGTGCATCTCAAAGACAAAATTGAATGCCACTAGAGAGCAGATGAATACAGGTGGACAGAACCCAGATACCCTGAAAGAGAGAATGAATAAAGATGGAGAAGAGATTGAGACATTCGAAAGAACACAACTGAATGACACTAGTAAACAAAAGAACACAGATGAACAGAAGTCAGATACCATGGAAGAGAAACCGGATAAAGAGGCAGAAAAGAACACAGATGAACAGAAGTCAGATACCATGGAAGAGAAACCGGATAAAGAGGCACAGATGAACAGAAGTCAGATACCATGGAAGAGAAAGCGGATAAAGAGGCACAGATGAACAGAAGTCAGATACCATGGAAACCGGATAAAGAGGCACAGATGAACAGAAGTCAGATACCATGGAAGAGAAACCGGATAAAGAGGCAGAAAAGAACACAGATGAACAGAAGTCAGATACCATGGAAGAGAAAGCGGATAAAGAGGCACAGATGAACAGAAGTCAGATACCATGGAAACCGGATAAAGAGGCACAGATGAACAGAAGTCAGATACCATGGAAGAGAAACCGGATAAAGAGGCAGAAAAGAACACAGATGAACAGAAGTCAGATACCATGGAAGAGAAACCGGATAAAGAACACAGATGAACAGAAGTCAGATACCATGGAAGAGAAACCGGATAAAGAGGCACAGATGAACAGAAGTCAGATACCATGGAAGAGAAACCGGATAAAGAGGCACAGATGAACAGAAGTCAGATACCATGGAAGAGAAACCGGATAAAGAGGCACAGATGAACAGAAGTCAGATACCATGGAAGAGAAACCGGATAAAGAGGCACAGATGAACAGAAGTCAGATACCATGGAAGAGAAACCGGATAAAGAGGCACAGATGAACAGAAGTCAGATACCATGGAAGAGAAACCGGATAAAGAGGCACAGATGAACAGAAGTCAGATACCATGGAAGAGAAAGCGGATAAAGAGGCAGAAAAGACTGAAACATTGGAAAAGAGACAGTTGTCGGGTATCATCATTGAGGACAAGGCACCTCAAGATCTTCTGAATCATTACGTTCTTGTACAGTATGATAATGAGCCCTATCCCAGAGTTGTTATTGATTGTGATGACGACGAAGTATATGTTAGATGTATGCACAGGGTTGGACGGAATCTTGAATCATGTTCTTTTTACTGTCCAAAAACTGTAAAAGATGAATGTTGGTATAGTATGGAAGATGTTTTTGGAAATAATTTCACCACCACATCTTGTTGGAAGGTTTTACGTAGATACCACATTGTGGAAAAAGGTTGTTTACAAAACAAAGCAAATATAATGAAGATCTTAAACCTGACAAAAGATGAATCCATTCCATATGGTTGTAATCAGCGTGTTTATGATTACAAATACCAGTATTATTAATTTTTCTCTTTAAAATCTGTCCCATATTAATGATCGAATTTATATTTTGTAGATGTCCTTTGTGTTATCTTTTGTCTTTAGTGTTACAATTTCTTATTTGATTTATAAATGCATGTAAACTGATCAATATTTTAAGGTCATGTGTTTGTTATCATTTATTATATGTGCATGGCGCTTTGAATTCATTTTATCATTGTCATGTATCCTGCTATGTTGTTAATTTTATCCTTGGTGTTACTAGTCAGATTTATTCTAAATCTTTCCACAATTTTATTTAAACTTGCAACAATATACAGTCGTTTTCAAATGAAAAGGTTTGTTGGCAAAACCAGTATTATTTGCTGAGGAAAAATGGTTATTTGTTTTGTACATATAAAGGATTATCAAATGTTACCATACTAAACTCTTGCAGCTACATGGTTTTAAATATTTTTGTTATGGAGCCAATTTTTTTTTTTTATATTATTAGAATAATTTGTATCAAGATGTTAAGATTATAATACTACAAACCTGAAATTTTCGTAAATTAGAATTTTACTGCGACTTCTAACGAAGTGACACCATGGGCATTTATTGTTGGCTTCACGTACATAAAACGATTTTTTTTAGTAAATGTTGATAGAATTCTTTGTGTTTAAGTATTGTTTACGCAACTCTGATGTTTGCTTGTTAAAATAAAAAGTTAGAACTTTGCATTTATTTCCTCAGAATGTTGCTGGTGGTATTTGAACCAATTTGAAAATGACTCATCATGAACAGCAAGCCGTCTATAGCACCTTAAACTGTATGTAAAGAACAGCAAGCCGTCTATAGCACCTTAAACTGTATGTAAAGAACAGCAAGCCGTCTATAGCACCTTAAACTGTATGTAAAGAACAGCAAGCCGTCTATAGCACCTTAAGCTGTATGTAAAGAACAGCAGGCCGTCTATAGCACCTTAAACTGTATTTAAAGAACAGCAAGCTATCTATAGCACCTTAAACTGTATTTAAAGAACAGCAAGCTATCTATAGCACCTTATATATATATATGATTGCAGCTTATTCATGATAAATAAAAAAAAAATATGTGAAGTGGGCTTTGAGAGTTCTCGGACATTTAAGAGTCCAAAAGAGAAAACTTTGCTGTTGTCAACCTTGAGACTTGGCTGCCAAGTAGATATTTGATACATTCTAGCGTGTACATTTCGAATCACTTAGATTTGAGTTGTCAAAACAGTATAATGCCATTATGATAGCCTTAAAAATTATTAAAACTTGACATACGGAGAAACTTTTTCAAAAACCTAAAAAAAACTAGTTGTTACACCCCCTCTCCCTTCTTCTTATTGGAAGAGGCACTCGGTCAAAATTGACTATGATGTGCCTTCCCGGCTCTAACATGTTTTGTTACTCTCATACTCTAAACAGAACAGCAAATATTTTAATAAATTTATGAAAATTATCAAATTATGAAATATGGATATGAATTTTGGGTTATTAATTCTTTATTCATGCCCCCTCCCCACTTTTTCCCTATTTCTATTTGAAATAAAGAAAAAACTTTGTGATAAAATTAAATTTCTGTTTGTTGATGACTTGGCAATCCGATGTTTGAATAGTATTTGAACAAACACAATGATGCATTATTGTGTTCATTTTCATGTACCGTTTCCAGCCTGCTACAGAATAGCAGTCGTAATTCAGTATAAAAATGAATAGATTATTTTTTTTTAATTAGAAGCACTTCTTCCTTGTGTCCATCTCGGATTGAATAATTTATTTTAGGAAGCCATCAAACATACCCGTGCAATTATTTTTTATAAACTATCTTGTCAAACACTAATTAGTATATCAATAAACTTTCGTGCTTTATCAAAATATCGATATTTACAAAATTGATAGTTCTCGTCATGCTCTTGCTGACGACATTTCCTGCATGAGCTTTTGATAAACAAACCTGGACAACTGCCTCGTGCATAGGTGACGAGGAATTCAATCCGTTACATAATCTTGATCAAGGGTGAAAAATTGCCGCTAATTGTCACACATACATGTATTAACTCAAGAATCTCAGGTAACCTGCCGTTAAAATGGATTTTATATAGTGTCAAAATGCACATTCGTTGCCGGTGCTGGAATACGAATAAGCCGTTATGTCAAGCGATATTAGTACTGTTCAGATTTGTTACCAGCAACCTTTTGCCGTTTGACGAATTTGTAGTTAAATTGCGGGCCGCTGTAACGAGTGTCGACTTGTAATGTACTCAAAAAAAAAAAATTTAAAAAAATCAGTGGATAACTCATATTTTCTGTAGAGTTATCGCTCTTTTCTTAATCGAGACGCGCAAGTAAGTCGGTTTTTTTTTTTTTTTTGGTTTTTTGTTTTTTTTTGGGTTTTTTTTTTGTTTGGTTTTTCTTCTTCTTTTTTTAATGTATAAAAATGTCTTCTTGTAAATAAGCTATAAGAAGATACTTTTTTCATTATATGTTTCGAACGTCAAGAGCCTGTGGTCGTCACCATTTTGAAAATTGCTTTGGCGCTGTACACGAGACGACACTTTACGAAGGCATACTTCATGAACTTCATGAAAAACAAAAAATGAAATTTTATTTCTTAATTATTGGTGACATGTCAAGGATCACAAATCTTCGGTACGCAAAGATTAGGAAGAACCCCTTCCAGTCCCTAAACTGCATGAATATACCGATGGAGTTCGGTTGAAAACAAAACGAATTGCGAGAATAGGATTGAGTCGCATCAAATTTTCCCCAAGAGATCAATCCTGAAGTCCTTTGGAGCAGGATGGTTTTTATTCAGCATTTAAAAGATATCTGAAGGAATTTGTGAAATGATATTCTCCGTAATAAGCAAACAGTTATATTGTGAACTTATACATCACTTGTCTCTTCCCGGGTACATTGTATCTGGGTTCTCTCCTCCACCTACAAAAACTGGACGCCACCAGATTACTGAAAAATTGTTGAGTGTGGCGAAAAATAATAAACAATCAATCAATTATACATCACCTCTTACAAGAGTTCCCATGCCAGGGTGCCCCTAAGGGATCCAAGCTTTCTTTTTGAAAAAATGAATTGTGATATAAGCCAATAATCCCGATGAGTTTTCAAAGACAAGCATAGGAGAACTCCTACAGTAAGTTCCCAAAGTTTTTGAGCTTCTTTTTATCGAAAAGAACACTACAAAACAGGTTGGGGAGCGCTATATATCACCATGGGTCCATCTTGATATATAGATGAGAGAGAGAGAGAGAGAGAGAGAGATTGGCTTTTAAATTATGAAAAACAACGTAATATCGAAAAAATATGTTTTTTTGTGGGTTTTTTTTGTTTTTTTTTGTTTTTGTTTGTTTGTTGGTTTGTTTTTAAATTTTATTTTAATTTACCCTGATTACAAAATAACTATATGACACGGTACCTAGATCAAAATGAATGAAGGCGCATAGGAATGAGTGGTTAGACGGTACTTGAGTGTATGAAATATAGGGACATTTCAAAACCAGGAAATGACCGTTTTATAACATTCCCTTTTTTTTTTTTCTTTTTTTTTTTTAGGAATTAGGTCAGTGCGGTGTATATCATCATATACTGACGTAATGTTTATGTAGTTTAGAATCCCTTCACTTTTCATTCACATAACATGTGGCCATTTCTATTGGCTATTAGAGTTTGGCGAACATGAATATTCATTTTACGCTTTATGCGTCTTGGCGCGCGAGTCGGCGCGGGTCGTTTGGAGCATTGCACCCCTTTACTATGCTTCATAGTATTAAAGGAAAATGAGTTCAGATATTGATAGCGCTGTCATAGTTAATCAGTCATTTCACCATATCAATTATGAATTTGTACGGAACGCCTCTATAGTATTATATATTTAAGTGTTGGATTTACATGTTATATTGTATATACTTGTTGGTGCTGCTGAGGAGCGTGTGTGATTAGATATTGAATATGACATTTTCACGGGTTCTATCTGTTGTTTCTTACTTTGTGATACTCTTTGGTCAGGAAACAGAAGGGATTATACGAAATATACCACATAGAACCTCAAATGATATTTACTTGGATCCTTGCAAAGCAGGTTTGAATTTCATTTCATAAGTTTATTTTCCATCGAATTTTTATTTTCAACATTAAAAAAAAAACTGGAAAAATCTATGCATTAACAGTTTCCTCTGTTTTGGAGAGAAAATCAGAAGGGGTGAAAGTTCTGATTTCCCCACTGAAAATCTTTAACATGTGTGTTTTTCTAACTTTCTTCACTTTAATACCCCAGCAGGATGCCCGTGTTTACTTCTGCTGGGTCCGCGAGCTCTCGATTCCAGAGGGCCCCTACAGCGTGCTGTTTCTGTACGCCCTCTTTTAAACTAATTAGTTTATTTAGTGGATTCCCGAAGGTTACGGCGTTCCTCTTCACATATAGGGGTTGGTTCACGCAGCTTTATTGGGCTTTTTTGTCTTTTTTCTTGCGTCGTATTGTCTCCGATCCCAATTTTATTCTCATACTATTTCTGACTCGATCAACAGGCGATTCTATTATCGGCAGGATATCGCTCAATCTTTTATAGATAAGGAAGCAAATAATGGCAGCTCTATTAATTAAAGTACCACAGAAGTTGGTTTGGAGAATGCTTATCTACCTACTTTAATTTGCAATGGTGTGCGAAAACCCATAATTCTATTGATATATCTGTGAATCCTTCTAACAACGGGTATCTGGTTAAAGGAATTCCCAGTACGATGAAGAAGCTATTCTCTCCGTGCAGTCAAATAATTGATACAATTTCCACAGCCTTTCTTTAAAATCGGGCAACGAACAAGAATTTATCATTAAAGGCATAGTTGATAAATGTGTGTGCAAATTTATTACAAGTTTGAAAGAGTCTTTGAACAAATATTACAATGAAACTTTTTTTTGCACGGCATTGATTCAATTAACTACATTGACATTGTAATGGACGGGGGCACCCCCTGTAGTCTAATGACGAGGAAAATTAAGAAGTGAAGTCTGAAATGTAGAGAAGATGAATGCATTGTGCAAAAAAAATGTGATAGATCATTACTTCGGGACCCATTGTTGAAATTACTAAATTCACAAGTATTGAAATCATCCCGAAATGTCGAGTCCTTTTTGTGCTATTGATAAGAAAACAAAACATTAAAAATGTCAGCTGTCTAACAAATTGGAAGGTTGAAAGAATTGAAATGGAACACAATACATTCTGTTTATTTAGTATAAGCATTACATAGTACATGTACCTATCTCGATGGTCACCTGTTCAGATGCCACCTTATACTACTTTGTTCTGTCAAGGATGGCGTACACCGTGAATCTTCATGTACGTAGAAAAGGGGGAGGGAGGGGGGGTGGTGGTGGCAAGAAATCAGGGAAGCCCCCACATTCAGACTTCTAATGGGTAGGTGATGGGTTCAGTTCAATGTCCTGCTACGGTGCTCAGGACATCCCGACACCTCAGGAAGCTCTTGGATTTAATGATTACTTGGAATCATTTTACCTTTGTGCAGTCATTAACTATTTGTACTGGTCAGCTGGTATTCTGTTTTATACATTGTTTTACACCGAGTTTGTCCGATGTCAGTGATGGACATTATAAAATTGCATGGATGAGTTAACATACTAAACTTTTTAAAAAAATTATTTTGTCTATGAAAACATTTGGCATCAAATGATCGTAATCACCTTGATTCAATCTAGGTTTGTGAATGGATTTCAATTTATAATAACAACAATGAAAAAAGTAGAGGGATCAAATATTCATGTAGGTTTTTTATTTTTAACCATTATGCGAATGCTACAATAATTATTGTGGAAGTTTCATTACAATATACATCCGCCCAAATCACTTATCTTAATATTCCAGTGGCTATGTCAGGCACGAATTCACCATCCATGGGCTATAGGTAGAAAGCACATTTGTATGACTTCAGTGTATGTTAGTCCATACCCGGTAGTTTAGGACCAATACATATAAACCGCACGGGTTTGAGCCCACTTTCCTGGGGAAAATTTATGTACAAGTAGCTGTGCTCGCTCTAACGGCAGCTCCGTCAACATTATAATATCTTTCCCCCTTTTCAAGTTCTCTCTCTCTCTTTCTCTCCCCCCCCCCCCTCCCCCCCACACACACACAGAGCGAGAGAGAGCAATAGATAGAAAGTTCTCTGGCATATAAAGAGTCAAACGCTTAGACCCTTTCTTGGTAATCTATTTTAATCCCACTTATTCTATCAGCGGAACGAATTGATTATTGCTAATTTTTCGGCCATTAGTTTGTTGTCTTTCGATAGAAAATTGATAGTGTGTCATGTTATCACCAATCTTAACACATCACTTAGTTCTAGGCAGAATCTCATTACTGGACTGTTCCCGCGTTCTCCAGACGTGAAATTAAACGCACACGACAGTGTCCTCTGGAGAGTAAGTTCACTGACATGCTACTCCGACATATGGATTTCCTCACGATCATTCTAAGCACACAGCAAAGGATCTGGAGGACCCCACCCCCGAAACTGATTATATATATCGATCGATCGACAAGCCTCCCCCCCCCCCCCCCCCCCCTATTTCTTTTCTATTTATATCTATTTATTGATTAAAATTCAGATCCCTGTGTTAAAGAAAGTCCGTGAGTACCGAGTATCTAAGGTCTAAATATTGCAGTCCTTCACCGCAATGGTGATGCCCACATGAGTAGTTTAATGCCCCGCTCGATAATTTTTCAACCAACAAACAACAGAATACTCCGGAACAATATTTGACCATTTTGGGTAAAAATTTAGTTTGTGTGTTTCATGTCCTGTACCATATCTCAAGAGATTTGAGCAGGCCTATAGTAAGTGCTGAAGTCTCAGCCTCATATCCCACTTTTCGGAGGCTTTTTTGGAAATGGCTTTGAAGTATTTAATTCACTGTTTCTTTCTACGAGTTCTATCCATGAATGAATATGTCGTGGAGCAAAAATGAGTCTGTACAAATATTTTCAGTAGTTTGCTGGGAAATCTTTCTAACAAAAATTGGGTTTATAGAATGATCAAATTTACTGCCATTCACTAAAATTAACAAAGAAATGACAGAAGTAATCAATAAAGGGGCCGAAATTATTTCGGTATTTTGCTCATAGTCGCATGAAATTACGATTTGAGGTGGTGGTAAGAAAATCATTTTGTACCACAGGAACCTGTAATTTTGTCTGTAATAATAATAGTAGAGGTCTATACTATACCATCCCCTAATACTATACTATACCAACCTCTAATAGTTCTTTATTTGCTTGTACTAGAACTAGTAGTATTGAACTATATGCAGGGAGTAATGATGTCATTTATCGTGCATTTCATTACTACTTTTTATGCCCCCAGAATTGAAGATTTGGGAGCATCTAGTTTTTGGCCTGTCTGTCTGTGGCAAAAAAACCTTTAACCTTGGTTATATCTTTTACACCATAAGAGGTAGAGTTTTCTTATTTTGTATGTGTATTTCTTGTGGCAAGACCTTTCCTCAATGGAATTTTGGTGTTGATCACCAAATTCTTTAACCTGGTGACCTTAACATTGACCTTAGATTTACTTTTAGGAAATCTGAATATAAGCCATATCTTTCAAATTGTAAAAAGTACTGCTTTTATGTTTCAGTATGTGCATTTGTTGTAAGAAGACATTTCCAATGATACCAGAATTTGTGACCTTGACAATGATCTAGTTTTGAAATTTTCAAAAAAATTTAACTTTTACACCATTAGAGGTAGACCTTTCATATTTGGTATGTGTATTCCTTGTAGCAAGACCTTTCCAATGACACCAAAATACATATATTTGATCTAGTGTCATTTAAATTGACTTTTGACTTGCTTTTAGAAAATTCTTTTAAACTGTTTGAACTACAGTGTCTTTCAGTTTCACCTTGTTGTAATCTGGGGGCTTCAGTGTTTCACAAACTCATCTTGTTGTATGGAGAGTTTCCTGATCTTTGTAAATGGTGATATATAAAGACATGACAAAGAAAGTGAGCACATTGGACGTGAATTCAGCAGGAATCTGTGCATACATTGAGAGTAAAAGATTCATAAATGATTTTTGAACAATTTTTAAATGATTATCATAATTTGGTTTCTCTGTGGCTTTGATGTGGGTAAATGTATCTTGAAATACCTCTGGTTTTACCAGAATATCTGTACAAATACAGCAACCAGACAAATTTGATGCAAAACCTTCATAATTTACACTTGTTTTTAGATGATTTAGTTCTATATGAGCTGTCTCTCAACAAATCTGAAATATGTGATGAGTGTATTTTTTTACCAAAGAATATACTCCATCATTTCAAAAAATGGAGAAATGATCCAGAGATAACAAAATATGTACCTTTCTGATATTTTTTTTGGGGGGAAATGCGCAAATTCTGAGGATATGAAAATGTCATTTTAAATATTACTTTAAACATTTATTAATAACTCGGTACATCTGCATCGGGACTCAGAAGCTGAAGCAGTGGGTAGTTTTGGTTTGAATCGTGCTAGGTTTACTTTTTAAAAAAAAAAAAAAAAAATTGTACGGTATATATAAAACAAGCGAAGTAGATTTTCACATAATTTTTTTCACAAGGGCAAAGTATTATAAATATAATATTAGACATGCTTTTGCTTTCTGCTCAATGCATATGAATGCAGTGTTTTATGTTATTACACATAGTATAACTGTGTATGAATACTATCGCATGAATATTTTAAATATAACCTATCATAGATTTATGCAGGAGACCCAATTAATAAAAAAAATATTAGGAACTTTTGTTCAAGTCTGTAGCTGTCTAAGGTATTAGATATTAATCCTGAATTGTTTGTCTTAATTCTTGTGAAGTGCACATCTTAAGTACCCCATCTCTTTTTATAATATAATACTTTATTGTATAAGTGCTTCATTTCTTTTTATAATATAAAACTTTATTGTATAAGTCAATGAGATAATTATACAAAACATAAAGCATGGATATAAATCGTTACTCACTGTTTGCTGTATCGTATTATTTGCTACCAATACTAGATGGTTTTTTGACCACAGCTCCTACAATTTATAACCCTGGATTCAGTCCTCATAAAATTTATGTGGCCAAATGACTTATAGACAAACTTATACTGAGGTAATTTCAGTCCCTTTACTGGTAATTTCAGTCATTTCTTTGGTAATTTGTGTGAAGGGTAGTAAATTTGGTCATTCTGTGTACCAAATGAAAATGTATGAATATGTCAAATGAAGTAATTTTACCTTGCATGTTAGAGTTTATTGCATTAGAGGCTTTATATACTAATTCTCAATTTTCGAATTTGTTATTACAGTGAAACATTCCACAAAACAGCAGAAATGCATTGACAATCTAAAATTTCATGATTTGGAAGTTGCAGACCAGCTGATCTGTAATACCATGTGGCACTTCACAATTTCTAGCTGCAGATTCCATTTAACTTTCTGCATGTTTTGTTTCTAAAATAATTATTTTAATTTCCTTTGTTTCAGTTGCATTTTCTGGTGATATATCGTTAGCTGATGAAGACATACATTTTAGCAGTAGTCTACAAAATAACAGCAGAAATACATTTAATGAACATTATGAACTTCAAGTGGAAGATCCAGGTGCTGCATCACAGTATAGTGACAAAGAATATTATTCTAGAATAGAGAAATATCTTACAAGAAAATCCACACCTAATAAACCAAAGACAGTTAAAAGTGAAGAACAGGAAAGAACGAAAATAATAAAGAAACAAAAGAAAACCAGATGCCCCAAAGGGTGAGTAAAACTTTTTTTTTTTGATAAGAGAATATTTCATATGAATTAGTGATTTGTGAGCATTATCTATGGATATTAGAACTTTAACAGTTCAAATTAATGAATTTCATGCTAAAATCTTTGGAATTTAGGTTCTTCCTGAGTCAAACTGACTTGATTTCTTCCAACATATTCTAGTCCTGTTTTAACCCTCTGACATCATTTAAATATTATGTTTTATATCTGAAAATCAGAGCTGAAACGAATACCAAAAATCAACATTCAAATATTTGAGACTACAATTCTATTTGTATTTGAATATTCATCAATATCATATATAGAATATTTGACTGACTACCAGAGTTATGTTACTATGTGTACATCTTGAGTATATACTGACAGTTACATCACTTCTCACATCAAACTGTCCATTGTTTCTGGTAGATATATACTTATTTCAAGCTCAAATGACTAGGAAGTACAAGATAGATAAAAGTTAAACATTTTACAGAAGATTTATTATACTCATTTTTAAGATGGGACATATTTTGGTATGATGTTCATGACTGTCTGTTAGCAAAATAATATCCATCCACTCATCCAAATATACATGGTTCACATATAATGTCATCCCTTAAATAAATAGGGAGTGCGGATAGAGGACATTATTGTTTTTGCAATACTCTCAGTATGCTTGTTATTTTAATTTGTCCCTTTAATAACCTAACATGTTTACACATGGGGTGCGGAACAAATGCCCATCACTACATAAGTAATTCTCAAACAATGTTTCAGCAGCCAAATTTGATTGATACACAAACCAAGTAAGTAATAAGTATTAGGGAATAAATAAACTCATGAAATGCTTATTACAGTCAAACCTTGTTATCTCAAACTCGATGGTACTGAGAAAAAACTTATTCGAGGATTCAAGATATTGAGGGTAAAATACTTGAAGAATAAGTGGTTGGGACATCCGAATCACTTCGACATATCCATGGTATTAAAAATATCAGTGTTTGAGATACCGAAGTTCAACTGTATTACCATATCTAGGATATTAGCAAATATGGCATTATTTTTAATATTCTAATTTTAGTAAAACATTTCACTTGATTGTATTTCATATTTTGTCTGTATTTATATCTTTAATCAGAGTCTGCTTTTTTATTTTTTTTTATTGTCTTTCTCACTGACAAGAGTTGCACTCTGTCTCACTTAACCACTGTGAGTTGCACTAAATGCACCTCTTACACAGGAGAGCTCTTATCTAAAAATTTGTGAAGTGTTGCTTCATATCAAATTTGTTTTCCAAATGTATTTGTTATTTTGCATGGATGGAGGATACCTTCTCCATTAATAGTTCAATATGAAGGACGCAGATAAAAAGTCTTCTGTTGAATGTCCTATGAATGTAGGTCTGCCCAAAGACTCCAGGGCAGGGCAAAACTTGGTGTGTGTGTGTGTGTCTATATATATATATATATATATATATATATATATATATATATATATATATAAGATATTAAATAATATCTTCTTTTATGCTGTAATACTAAATTGAAACTAAATGGATATTTAAAAGGAGTAGGTAGTCCTTTGCCAAAATTTTAATTTCATGATCCTAGATAGTTAGGATTTGGTTCCAGGGTGGAGCCAAAGTTATTATAGTTATTATTGTCTTTGTCATTTGAAAGACTTCTGTAATTTGCAACCCCAAAGGTTTGACTCTAGAACTGGTCCAAACTAGTCATATCATGTAAATGTTACATATATTATGTAAAGCCTTTCATCGGTATAGGCACTTTTGAGGGCATACAAATTTTAAGAACACATCCTGTTTTAAACTTTTGCTGAATATTAGAATTTAGCTTAGGTATCGAGAACAGGATTCTTTTTTTTCTAGATTTCGTAGACATAGGGACTAATGTGATACTTTTAAGTAATACTCAGGTGACCAATAAGGCTTGTGGGCCTCTTGTTGATCTGTCTTTCTGTCTGTTTGTCCTTAAACATTTTAACCTTGACAAACGTTTGGATGGATAGTGTTGGGGCTATCAAATTTCACATGTGTATTCCTTGTTGCAAGACCTTTCCAAATATTTTAACCTTGTGACCTTTACCTGTGGGTGTGACCTCTTGAAGAATTTTAACCTTGGCCATAACTTTTGAATTGTTTGGTGATAAAGATTTCATATTCCACATGTGCAATTCCTTTTGACAAGATCTTTCTCTAGGTAGCTAAGTTTTTGACCTCATGACCTTGACCTTAGCGTTTGGCCATGCAGGGACATCAATGTTCACAAACACATTTTGTTTATTTTCATAAGATGAGGACAAACATTTTCATATATTGACATTTCCAGTGTTTTTGCCATTGATATCTTTACAAATTACAAATTGTTGTGGGAGGGGGTTGCTCAAAGGAAAAACCAAATCAATATAAAATATACGTAATGTAGGAAATATTAAATAAAAATTACTCCAAAGTCAGATTCAGGTAAATTCAGGTAAATGTTGTTTTCACTGAATCTATCACCAGTTGCGGTAGCTCAGTGGTTAGAGTGTTCGCTTCGTAACCGGGAGGTCGTGAGTTCGAGCCCCGCTCGTGCCATGGCCTTGTCAAACCTAAGACGAAAACTAGGTAGTGATTGCTCCTTTGCCAAATGCTCGGCATTTAGAAGTGAGAATCACGGGTCTTTCGGATATGACCTTAAAAACAGAGGTCCCGTGTCATGGTAGGCATTGGCACGTTAAAGAATCCTCACTGCTACGGCCCTGAGTGCTAAGCATAGGTCTGAATTTGTGGTACTTCACCTACAGCTGGTGACGTCTCAATATAAGTGAAAAATTCTTGATGGGACATAAAACAAACAAACAAACACTGAATCTATTGCTAAATGTAAATATACAGATTGTTCTAGACATCTTGATAGTACTGACTAAGCATAAAAACATAAATATGCAGTTTTTACAGAGTGTTTTTGACACTCTCAAATATCATGTAAGTTTTGTAACTGAATGTAAACGTGTGCAATATATATTGAAAGCACTAAGATGACCAATGACATGAACATTTTAAATTAGATTTTCAAAGTTTTGGAACAACCTGCCCCTTCCTCACTTTAAACAAAAAAGTTTTACATCATTAGGCTGTCTTGGCACACTGATTTTGAATTACAGATTGCTCCATTCACCCGATCAAGATATAGGGCTCACGACAGGTGTGACCAGTTGACAGTGGATGCTTACTCCTCCTAGGCACCTGATCCACCTCTGGTATATCCAGGGGTCCATTTTTTCCCAACTCTCTATTTTGTATTCCTTACAGGAGTTATGAGATTGATCACTGCTCATTATCTTCACCTTTTCATAAGTATAAGATCTACAAAAGGCTAGCATTAAGTATACAAATGTGTATACACTGCAAATTACATGTTTATTGTTTTTGGCTTGCTATTCAATGTTTTCTGTGGAGCGAATTAGGACACAACCTATTTGTCCAATGAACCATCCATAAAGTGTGTGTGTGTGTGAGTGAGTGAGAGAGAGAGAGAGAGAGAGAGAGAGAGAGAGAGAGAGAGAGAGAGAGAGAGAGAGAGAGAGAGAGAGAGAGAGAGAGAGAGAGAGAGAGAGAGAGAGAGAGAGCACATTTTGGAGAGAGAGAGAGAGAGAGAGAGAGAGCACATTTTGGAGAGAGAGAGAGAGAGAGAGAGAGAGAGAGAGAGAGAGAGAGAGAGAGAGAGAGAGAGAGAGAGAGAGAGAGAGAGCATTTTGGAGTTGGGATGCAAGGGAAATTTTCAAAATTTAGATATAATGAAAGTAATGAATAATATTTTTTCAGTGAACATGATGATATGAACTGCAATTGCTCTGCTGGCATGTAATCCATGATGACTGCTAATGTGCATCATGTAATATACTGGCAGAGCAATTGCAGTTCATAAGATCATTCATGTTCACTGAAAATGTTATTTATTTCTTGGGTAAATCATATGATGCTAAAATGTTTCAGAATGTTTGAAACTTGACTAAAGCTTAACCAAAAAAAACAAAAAAACAACAAGTTGGTTTGATTCAGGAAAAACCGTGAGATTGGAAGCTTCCTTAAAAGTAAATCTTATTTGTAGTGACAAAATATGCAGAGAATTAAGACGAAAGCAAAGAAAGGAAGAAAGGCTGAAGAAAAAAGAGGACAGAAGGCAGAAAAGACTTTTAAGAAAACAAGAAAGGCTCAGGAAAAAGCAAAAAAAGTCAAAGTTAAAAAGAGGTTTAAAGAATGATAAAATTTCAAGGACAAAGAGGGCAGCGACTGCAAGGCCAGAAAGGTTGTGGGATTATGGAGTCATTCCGTATGAAATTGAGGCAAACTTCAGTGGTAAGCATAATTTACAGTGTATATACATGTATATGAATCCTGTTGACAAGTCACATTATGGGAGTCTGTTTTGGCAGTATGTGTATCTCCAGAATTTGTTAGGGCCATAACTTTGTAATGCATGAAATAGAGAAGTTTGCTTGTGACCAGGAAACATTTTCCTCAGTGCTAATGAACTTGGTTGAGGAATCATGAGCCACATTTTTGGGTCACTTGAGTTACTCAGATGAGCTATTGCTGTCTGTTTTGATCTGTCATGGTGTGTCATGTGTTAGTCGTAAACTGTTGAACATTTTCAACTTCTTCCCTGGAATGGATTGACCATTTTCAAACATTTTTTAATGTAATATCTATGGGTCAAGGGACCTGAAGGGTGTGTCCAAAACTATTAATATTAATTTAGTCTTCAAAAACTCTTCTCTACTCCTGGACAGCAGGCAATCAAACTATTGACATGATTATAATAGACAATAAGCCCTTTACCAAAACCATCATTCAAGACCCTGGGTTCAGGGTTCATGCTACAGGGTGAGGCTAAGTTGATCATATTTTGAAAATACCTTATATCTTAGAAAATCTTCTTTACTTTTGGACACCAAGCAGTCAAATTTGGCATGATAATAATGAACAATGAACCCTACACAACAGGATTCAACACTAACATTTTTACCTCGATGGACAACAGGTCCGTTGTAAAAGATTTCTAAATGGACCTTTTAAAACTCTTGCAGACCATCATAAATGTCTACGTTATTAGTAGTCATAACTTTGATTGACTAAAAATATAAACAATTGTTTTGTATGTATAGTTTATTCAATTGACTGATGTATATTGCAGCTGCATTTCAATACACCCGTGGCAGCCATGTTAATCAACTGAGAACATGCAGATCTAGATATGACCTTAAAAACCTTTTGCTTGACAGACATCAAAATTGATACATCTTAAGGAATAGATGACCCCTATTGATTTTGAGGTCACATGGTCATAGGTCAAGGGTCAATCTACTCTGAACATGGAAAGATATTGTTTGCTCAATATCTTGAGAACCCTTTCCTGTTGTAAGGAGTAGATGAACCCTGTTGATATTTGGTTCACATAGTCAAAGGTGATACTAATATATTGTCTCCTCAAATCTTGTTCGCTCAATATCTTAAGAACTCATTGCTTGACAAACATGATTAATGATTGATTAAATATTGTTTAACATCCGGCTCGAGAATCTTTCACTCATATGGAGACGTCACCATTGCCGGTGAAGGGCTTCAAATTTAGGACTATGTTCGGCACTTATGGCCATTAAGCAGGGAACGATCTTTTACGTGCCACACCTGCTGTGACACGGGACCTCGGTTTTTTGCAGTCTCATCCGAAGGACCGCCCCATTTAGTCGCCTCTTACGACAAGCAAGGGGTACTGAGAATCTATTCTAACAACCCGGATTCCCACGGGGAGACAAATATCAAACTTGGTACTCTGGTACATCTTAAAAAGTACATGACCCCTATTGATTTTGAGATCACATGGTCAAAGGTCAAATGATCTATGTGTATGATACCTTTCAATTTTTCATAGAATTAGGTATTTGTTATCAATGGATTGATTTCTCAGCCTACAAACAATAAAGACTATTTGCAGTTTGATTCATTTTCATTGATAGATAAAAATTTAAGTGGATCAATGGTCCACATAGTATTGAATATTACAGTAGGTTGACCTTCCCAATTTTTGGTAGATTCAAGCTGCTGATCCAACAGTTAAGTTGAATCCTGTACCAAAACTGAAATTTATGACCCCTGAGTTTAGTGTGTGTGCCCCAGGGTGGAGCTAAGTTGGTCATGTTTTGTAAATGCATTTAATCTTAGAGAATCTTATCTACTGGAGGATCCCCATGGTGATCCAGATTGTTAGAATAGATCCTCAGTACCCCTTGCTTGTCGTAAGAGGCGACTAAATGGGCGGTCCTTCGGATGAGACTGCAAAATCCGAGGTCCCGTGTCATAGCAGATGTGGCACATAAAAGATCCCTCCCTGCTCAAAGGCCATAAGCGCCGAGCATAGGCCTAAATTTGCAGCCCTTCACTGGCAATGGTGATGTCTCCATATGAGTGAAAGATTTTTGAGTGGGATGTAAAACAATATTTAATCAATAATCGTTACTGGAGGCAAAATGCCTATACCAAAATTGTGAAATTCACAACCTAGGTTCAGATACTAGAATGGGGCTGGATTGATCATTTATTGAAAATGCAATAGGAAATCTTCTTTACTGCTGGACATTAAGCAGACAAACTGTTTGTATAATTATAATGAGCAATGTGAAATTTATGACCTCTGTGTTCTGTCCCAGGGTGTGGCTTAGGTCATCATATGTTGAAAATGCAATATATTTCAGAAAATCTCCTCTACTCCTGCAAATCAAGCAGACTATTAGCATGATTATAATGAGCAATGTAGAATTTATAACCTCTGGGTTCAGAGTTTAGGCCTCAGAGTAGGGCTCAATTGAGTACAGTATGTTTTGGATATTAAGCAAGCAAACTGTTTGCATGATTATGATAAGACCTTTTTGAAAACTGTAGAAATTCATTTGCCCTGGGTTTAAGCCCAAGGTGAGGCTAATTTGATCATGTATTGAAGATGCATTATGTTTAAAAATTGTCTTCACTTAATTGTCTTCACTTCTGTGCATCTACAGGAAGCAGTCAAACTGATTACTTGACCAAACTTCTGAAATCCATGGAAAATTGATCATATTGAATATGCATTGTATTTCATTACAAATCTCTTGTAGTCCTGGACATACAGCAGAAAAACTGTTTACATTCAACTGGCCTTCTACCAGAATTCTGAAATCCATATCCTGTGGTTTAGGAATAATTTCTGGTCCCAGGATAGGACTGTGTAGCTGATCATTTGTTGACAAATGCATTAATTTCTGTTTAAAATTTCCTTTTTATTCCTGTAATCAGCTTCACAAACCATGTCCGACTTTATGAGCACTGCTAAATGTACTGAATATTCAGAGTTCAAATAGAAAATTCCTTTGCTGTGATGTCATAAAACTTGCTCTTCTTGAAAAGAATTGTAATTAAAATTATTAATTTTTTGTAATAGTTCTACCACCAATATATCTATCATTTAGTACAAAGTTAAAAATGGAGAAGTATAAAAAGCACATAGGTAACACAATGATTTCTAAAGACCCAAAAATATTCATAGTCAGGTTACTGTTAAGGCCCAGTGGTCTCTTGTTCCTTTGTGTGAAGTAAGAGTGGTATGTCTTGCATAACAATTTAAGTTTATTTGGCAAGATTTAATTCTTATGCAGTTCCAGATGGTCAATTTTGGGAGTAAAGTGTAAATTATTTCCCATTCCTGTAAGAATAGTTCTTAATGGTTTTGCTTGGTACATATCTTAATTCTAGTGATTATGATTAAAATCTTTGAATGATTTAACTCAAGAAACTTGAAAAACTTTGTCTTATAACTTATTTTTATCAAATTCATTGGAGGTTTATGAAGCAAAGATAAGGCCAATTAGTGTGTGCAAGTATCTGCCGAAAAATGTACTTTGATTTCCCAGTCCTAAATCTTGCATCCTAAATTTCTCCTGTCAGTAGACGTCAAAAGAGAAAGATTGAATTATCCCATGTTGTGTTTCATCCTTGTTAACAAGATGCCAGTGTTGATTTCAACTGATAAACCTTTCAACGATAGTAGAACATACATAAAGTCTGAAGGTTTAGACAAATACATTTCCTTGATTTTGAAATCAGCAACCTGAACATTTATCATTCTCTTTGTAATCCAGAATCCATCTAGTATGCTGTACATGTTATGTCATAACATATGTGGAATAAATTCCCTATACTTAAATATATAAATATTAGAATCAAATTAAGTCATTGGTATAGGTGAAATATAAAAAAAAATTCAAAGATTTTGCATTTATTCCAAAATGCTTTCGCCTTCAGTGGAATTCCACTCTTAGGAGCTATAAAGCAAAAACACTTTGGATTGGAATAAATGTAAAATCTTTGACTGTATATATATATATATATATATATATATATATATATATATATATATATATATATATATATATTCTCTCCAATACCATAAGGGCACAAGGGGGCCTCTGTGGCTAAGTGGTTAGAGCATTGCACTCAAAATCACAAGGCTTCTCACCTGTAGTCAGTGTGGGTTTGATTCTTGCTTGTGCTGTGAGAAAGTTTACTTTCGGAAGGTCGTTGGTCTCTTCTTGGGTACATTGTATCTGGGTACTCTCCTCCACCAATAAAAACTGGAAGCCACTAGATAACTGAAAAATTGTTGAAAACAACATATAATTAATAAATCCAATACCACAACAATTAGATTGTCAAATTTTCAGGATGAGATGTCCCTTATTTAAGACAAATAAAATAGTTCTACATATTAAAAAAGCTAGCACTAAACCTTCACTAAAGCAACAACTGTTTTACTCTACAAATTACATGTTTATTCTTTTTGGCTTGCTATTCAAATTGTTAGAGAGTGAATTGGGACACATCTTCTTTGCCAATTGAGCTGATCCACAATAATTAATCTGAGGAAGGACAAGTTAATTAGGGCACCGCCACATGGCTGATGCTCTGTTGTAATCATTCTGTCAGTCTGTCTGTCAATCCATCTATCTGTCCATCTGTCAGCACATTCTATGGCACATGATAACTTTAAGTTTCCTTGGGAAGATTTTCATAAATTGTATACATAATACTTGGATTAAGCTGAGGAAGGAAGACCCTTTTTGGTTTTCAGATTTACTGGATGTGTCGTCACAAAGTTATGGGGCTTAGAATTTTTTAATATTAATAAGATAATAGCACTTTCTGTTGGACAGGATTATTTGAGATTTTCATAGATTTTAAAGATAATGCTTGCATTTCCAGTTATCACTCTGTCTGTCCATCTGTCAGCACTTTGTAAGGCATGCGATAACTTGAGTTTCTCAGAGAATATTTTCATAAATTTTCAAATATAATACTTGGATTAGGCAGAGGAAGATCACATTTGATTTTCAGATTTATTGAGGGACCCTTTCTGACTTTGTCAAATTTCTAGTTAATGATGATAATTATTGCAAAAATTAGCTCATACCCAGTGAGGTATTCCTTATTATGCACTGAATAAATTTTGAAAAACGACATAGGCCTAGTGTTAAAAAAGGCAAAGGAAAGTAAATACTGTGGACCAACTCCTGAAACAGAGGATTCAGTAGCAGTCTAGAAAGTCTAATAATCATCAGGTATAAAGCAGGACGAATTTTAAAATGAAAAAAAAATTTTAGAGGGTTTTGGTTGTAAGGACATACTCGACATTCCTCAATAATATGTAATTTTTCATGAAACTTCACATATAATTCATTTGCATTTTATCTCATTTCTACAAAAAGATTGAGGTATTTACTATGTCTGTTTTAGAGTAAACGTATTTTGATAGTTCCTTGTTGTTGCAAGTTAAAATGTAAATTCAGCTCTACTGTATAAATGGGCATTAATATCACAGTAAAGGAGAGAAAATTATTTGAAACAGGAAGGTATTGAACCCGGTACCTTTACATTATAAGTTAGGAGATCTAACCACCGAGCTACCCTGGCCAAATGTTGGAAAATTAGACTAACACATAGTCTTATAAACCAGTACTTAATCTTGTAAACTAGCATGTAAAAGTAGTAAATGTGGTTTTGAACTAGAAATAAAATGAAAAATATGAATGTAGTGCTGAGAACATGATCAAACGAGAAGCTAAAAATCTGGTAAAGGTTTAACCCATATATTCTTCCATGTGAAGTCAGTGGGTTTGTTGATACCTGACTTCAGTCTGTGCATTCAGAATTTTCTGATTTCTCACTGTATCTGACCAGCTTGGGTCATGGTCAATATACACTATTGCCATGTCCTACCATCTGAGATTACTGTCATTGAGATGTACACCTACTGGCCAATTTTACTTGGTTGTACAGGGGACTGGTGGTTGTTGACCTGTTTATGGAAGTCTGTTGTTTCTCTTACATATTGCTTCTGGCAGACATTACAACTGAAGATAAATACACTTATTAGTGTTGCAGGGAAAATTTTCCAATATTTTGTAAATGTGACCTGTATCAGGACTGCTAAAACTCTTGATATCTGAGCTATGTTTGACACATTAGCATGAATTAAATCCTTCAATATGGAAAGGGTTGGCCCTTCTAGTCTTATATACTATCTTATATTTTCCATTATATTTCGAGATAATACAAACAATACAGCACCAAGAACACATTTATTAATTATAGTTTGTAGGCCACTGCAACATTTAACATGAAAATATAATTCATTATACATAAAACAATCGTTGATATAACACTTCAAAATGTAGCAATTTTGGAATGCATGTCCAACACTGCATAAAACAGATATTATTGAAATTGGGGTCATACTGCATAACAGCTGTAGCAATAATTGTCACTACTGTAACAATGGTCTCGCTGCTGTGTTTAAGACAACAATAAGTTTTGTATTCAGACTTCGTTTTTGGAAGGGTAGTTCCAGCATATGTGTTTTGATTTATTGAATATTGTTTGAACTTACCAATGCTTTGTGGTTGTTTCAGGTCAGCATAAAGCCTTGTTTAAGCTTGCCATGAGACACTGGGAGAATTACACCTGCATATCTTTTGTAGAAAGGCAACCTGGACACAAAAATTATATTGTGTTCACAGAGAGACCATGTGGGTAAGGCTGGAATATACAATATGTTAAAAGAATAAATATCACACACACACACACACACACACCAAACTCAGTTTTCCTACAGATATTTAGATCTATTTTTTGCAAGAGTTAGACTTTTACAGACAACTGAATTTCAGTGAACTCAGTAGAAATGCAATAGTTATAAGTAACTTTTGTGTAGCATACTCCGTGGATCTAATGGTATGAATTTTTGAAACTAGACAGAATTAATAGCTAGGTCAGAATATTCTGTCAATTCATAGCATTTTTAACATGGTTACATAACAAAGGAAAAGCTGGGGGGGGGGGGGGGGAGGTCATTTACCTCTTTGACCATTATAAGCTTCTGTGTCTGGGTATTTCAGGAAAAGAGCAACTTAACCATCTGTTGGGATCTGACTGAATTCTGCATCTTTGGGAAATATATCAATTGAAATGTCATTAATGCATTTCTCAGTTTTTATCATTTTGACTTGGTGACTGAAGTCCTTCATTTTGTGAAATGATAGACACAATAAACAATTCTGATCATCTATAATGAATTGATCTTTAATTACACTGACTTTCGTCATTGTAAGTACAAGTATCCTTGACATATAAGCGTGTCTACAGGTCATATAACAGAGCATTCTATGCAATCATTTGAAGTTTAAACTGAAATATTACCACATTTCATCTTTCTTTTTAAAAAAAAGAGTAGTCTGTGCGAATGTCAATCTTTTCAGAGATCTTCTCTGGTGCATTTCAGGATTTTTGTTTAAATCACTTTAAACAGAACTCATGTACACATTTGAATAATTCACAATTGTTAGCCTTGGAAAATGTAATAAAGTCAACAGAAAACAGCAGGTGCAGGTCTAAAAAAAAATTCAGAAGTCCATCATTTTTCAAAGGTAGGGAGATTAGATTGATCATTATACCTCTAGACTGGTCATTCAATTAAAATACAGCTGATACACTGTATCATATTATCTAATATTATATAAAATGATTGATATATATATATATGTGTGTGTGTGTGTGTGTGTGTGTGTGTGTGGGTGGGTGGGTGATAAAACATTTCAACATTTCACTTTCCAAACTAGAACCAAAATTTCTAACTTGCTTAAAATTGTTATTTTCTGTCATAGTTCAATTTCTCTTTCTTGTGAAGAATTCACAATTATGACCATGTGAATTAAGACAATGAAAGTTGGTCCCTTTTCCCATGAATGACAGTGATTTAAACAACTGCAGTCATATTTATATTTTTCACCCAGAGGCTAATCAATTACAGGAGTGAAATCACAAATACTAAAAATACTAAAAAACACTGTATAGCTTTCATTTTTAGTCCCTTATCGGCTTTGCCAGAGGTGACTATTAGTTTACCCTCGGTCTGTCCATTGTCTGTCAGTCTGCTTGAGGTTTTCCAGACTTTTGTCCACATTGGATGAAGATATTCAACTGAAATTTATACATGGCTTTGTCTTGGATAATTACAGATCATGTTTGAGTTTCATTACGCTTGACTGCGTTATACCCTTTGATGAATTTGCAAGAATCAGTTTTCGAAAGTTTTCTCCACACTGGATGAAGGTATTCAATTGAAATTTCATTTACGGCTTTGTCTTGGATAGTTATAGATCAAGGATGAGTTTCTCTGCGCTTGACCTACTTTTAACTGAATTATCCTACCAATAGAGGACTATGTATTGCCTGAAATACACTCAGAGTGCTTGTTTTAATTTATTCACCATGATTGAATTGGACAGAATGAAACAAGTTTCCTCCTCCACAGGATGTATGAGATGCATTATGTGTTAACAGTACCTGGTTAACCTTGCTAATAAAATGAGAACCTCATGTTAAATCAAGGAGAATAATAGGAAATTGAGTTCTCTTGATCATCTTTTTTAAATTTACAGATCTGAGAAAGAGTTGAATTCATTATTTCTAATGACCTGTGGACATGTGAAATGATCTCACTCCTAGTAGTGTTAAATAGCATGAAGACAGTTGCCACATTGCAGGAAAGAGGATTTAGAGACAATGTTAGGGCAATTTAAAAACAATGTGAGAGCAATTCAGTGGCAATGTGGCTTAGAAAATTAACCTATTTTCTAATACAGGCTTTTTTAACTCAGACACAGAAAGTTAGAATTTTATTAATCTGATTGTTAAATTTTTCAAGACAGAAATTCTAAGTACTTTCCTTTGCCAGTTAACGATATACAATTATAAACATTTTTGAGATGAATACAATGCTTTATATGATTGAATGATATAAAACATTGAAATTGGCTATTGTAAAGTCTATGATATAATTCCTGGTTTTTGTACACATCTAGACTGCAACAGTAATGTAAATACAAGTATCTTTTCTTTTTCCTTCATACATCTGTGTGCAAATCATGTGAAATGATGTTTAGATAAACTATCATAACACTTGCAATTTAAATTTGACTAAATATTTTTGCATTTTACTAGTACAATATAGATATCAAAACATAATCATGCATTCAATGTTGAAAGTACATACATACTAATAATCAAGATATTTTCTTCCAAATTAACATGGTTAATTGGGGTGGGGGTGGGGGTGGGCAGTATAACTGTGTTCCATATAACCATGTTTTAGTGAAGATGTATAAATACTGATGCAAATGCTTTAAATTCTGTGTACCTAACCAGTCAATTCTATCAGTTGTAATCCTTCAAAACTTTCCTATCGAAATGTAGGTGTTGCTCATTTGTGGGCAAACGTGGTAATGGAGCCCAGGCCATATCCATTGGTAAAAATTGTGACAAGTTTGGGATTGTTGTTCATGAGTTAGGCCATGTGGTTGGATTCTGGCACGAGCACACACGCCCTGATAGAGATCAGCATGTACAAATCATCTACAAAAATATCATGCCAGGTAAGATAGTACAATATTGAGTCATGAGTTCATTAACTGCCAAATCACTATGTTGATTTTTGTTTCTCACTGTTTTTTGAATTGAAGATTGCCTTTGCTGTAAACTGTATCATGAAATATTCTTCCATAATACATTTATTTTGGGAAAATGAGAAAGAAGAAACAATGGAATAAGATTAGCATATATATATATATATATATATATTAATGACCTTTAGATATCGGTAAAGGGAAGAAGCTTGTGTTTTTTATTTAATTGCTATAATGTGTAACAAAGACTTGAGTGAATCAGACACAATATCTTAACTAAGGTCAGATTTGTTATCCTCAGTATCCACAGTCAGTCTTGACAAATTTGATTACTACAATACTATTACTAAAACAAAAATGTTTATTCTGTACGTTGTTATTGATCATAATAAATTTGTTATCACATGATAACTTCAACAACAAAATAAATCTAATTTTAATGGTCCTAATTTCACAAATAGCATAAGAATTTCTGTTTCTGATCCATAGAAATGATAAATTCCTCATCTTGATAGCAACCATGATAAGTTTATAAATCATGTTATCTTTCCCTGTAAATTTACTGAAGACGTCATCAGTGACTTGATGTAAGCAAATTGTTACAGATGGGGAACAAATAGAACCCATGACACATCCAATTGTTTGTTTAGACAAAACAGAATTGAATTTAAAAATATTTATTGTTTTCTAATACAAGTCTTAAAAGAAAGCAAAGATCTGTTTTAGGTAAAGCTGGAATGACATGTTCTGTTTTGTTGAAATTAATGTAGGCTGTTTCAAATTTCAACTGACCATAATAAGCTCTTTGAGGTGTATATAGGTGTAGAATGATTCCTTAACATCAAGACTAATCAACAGACACTTGATATGTCTTTAGATATTCAAGTCTGAATTGCCCTTGATGTAACTGCTTAATGTTTGCATGTCAAGAGTAAAAAAAAATCAACATAATGACTTATGTGTTGTGTACATGAGCTCTTTACAAAATAGGACATGCTACTACCATTGTTTTCAATTTCATTAGAGTTGAAATACTAAGCTGAGCTTGAAATTGGAAAAGAGTGTGGAAGATAATTTATATCTGACCTTAGTGTAGATCAGTTGTCTCTGTTATTTAACAAAATCAAATCGATTCGAAAGCACAAGTGTCCCCTTTTGATGATAGTTTGTATTTAGTCGAATCTCATCTTGTCAAAAATTAAATTCACAAGCTGTCACCATTTAATATTTTAAGGTTATCAGTTTGTTTCTTGGCTGTATTTCATTTACACATACTCCATTTACTGTGCATGCAATTCAAAACTAACAGTGCTATTCATATTCATGCATCATGAAACAAGATAAGGAACAAAGCAATACATATGTATTAAAATTCTTAATGTTTTAACAAATAAATTTTCAAGATTGTTTGTAAACTTGCATTTATTTCCAAAGTGAAATGATCCTTCAAAGATGGATGTATGATTTAAATTATGGATCTTAGATTCACCCATCAGAACAATCTTTTTTCTGTGTGATGAAGCAATATTCTGTGTGTATGTACTTCTCCTGAGAGGTAAACATGACCTAATGATAAAAGCACCTGTTTTTTCCTTGTATCAATTTCTCTTCTAATAACAACTGTAGATTGATTGTAAACAAGTGCTCTTCAGGAAACATAATAAGTATAGTGGAAAGAGAAGCACGTGTAAGGTTCTGAAGATGTCTTCATGATGCTCATTGTCAGTGGCTAATAACTACTAATATTTCACAGCATAAGCAGTGTATATCAGTCGACATTGTGGGATTCTTAGTAAACTTGGGACTATTGATATCAAATACAATTTAGTGTTAGAATATGAGTTACACTGTGTAATTTCTATCTCGTGAATGCAAACTTTTAAAAGGAAAAAAAATCCATCATGCTCAAATTATTTTGAAAAGGCTCTGTTTGTATTATTATTATTGCTCATAATGAAAGTACTGACTTTATCTGTAATTAATGTAATGCAGTATAAATGTTCATAACTCATTCTTGGAAAAGCTGCATGCTCAAGTTTAAGTTCTTTAATTCTTTATGCCTTATGGTATATCAGATAAACAACAACATTTAGATGCAATTATTACTGTATATTTTCAGTATGCATACCTGATTAACAAAGAATTTATCAAATGGACATTCCATTAGCATAATTCTAATCAAGTTCAAATATATTGCTTTATTGATATTATTATCAGAGGAACAAAGGTATAAAATTAACAATCTTTGCTTGGATTGGGTGGCTGTACGGAGCTTTACTTGTGAACGGCAGATGGGTATAAAACTTGCCACAGGTGTACGCTGATCCATCTGGAAATGATATATTCTTTTTGAAGCCCCTGTAGAAGTATTTCTGATATGTACACATAGGCAAAACTTCACCTGAGAAATGTGATTGCTGTAAACGTAAATGTTACTCACTCTGGAAGGGTTGTGGGGTGCAATAATTAACATCCTCACAGTGGAGAATGCAATGTTTATTGGATATAGTACACAAAACACTGCCTCATGCTGATTTTCAAGGAGGGATAGTCTGAAAACCTTCCCCTACATAAAGTAAACCTCATCCTGGTATTATTGCCAAGCTGAACATTATGACGTTAATTAAAGTTTAAACACAAACTTATGTAGTTTGCGTATTGGTAATCATACCCATTTTTTGTATTTGTGGATTAAATCGGTATCTATGTCAGATGTACCTATTGTGCACTTGTATAATATTTTAACTTGCAAGTAAAATGGAGTGAGAATGAACTTGTTGCTATTCCAAATCTTTCCTTCACACTTTTCTTGCCCATGGTAATTGTCTCTAGGAAATGTACAATTACATTCAGTGTAATTGACATAATTATGTGAAAGGCTACTTCTATATATAGTTTTTATTTCATTATTTACACCAACCCCTTCCTCCTATGTATTGTGATTAATTCAGGAATGATAATGGGAGAGTTTTCCAAACTTTGTTTTATTTCTTTGCAATTATCCATCAAATTTATGTTCTCTTTCAGAGTCAATTTTGCAATTAATGTAATTTTGTTTGGATCCCAAGTGATGTTTGAAAGAAAGGGTAGATGATTTTTCATGTATAGGAAGATAAATGAATCTTTAAATTGGACTTGCACTATCAACCAGTAATGTTTAGATTCTTTATTCTTATTTTAGAACTAAGAGGTCGGTTTTAGTGTTTGTTCTGTTTTGTTTCATCCCATGTTGTTAGTAATTGCTGAAAAAATAAAAAACAGTATAAGATTGTGTGTCTTTGCATCCATTTGTTAATTAGTGGTCTTGAAGTCACAGTGATAAAGCACAAGGTTCAAGACCTTGCAGAAAAATAAATCTGAATTATAAAGCTTTCACATTTGGTATTAAGGCTTTTTGAATGATCAGTGCTGGTGAATTTTATTTAAAATTACCTAGTACATATATTTTCAAAATTCAAACTATCAGCTATAAGAGAAATGTTAGAAGTTATTATGTATTTGAATACATTGTAGATTTTGTCTGATTGAAGGAGTAAATATTTTTTAGCGTGCTGTAAATTAAAGAACTGTATTCAGTGTATCATTAAACATCAACTGTCTTGGTAAATATTGTTTGTTCACTATGGTGTGAATTATATTATCTGTTTACAATCACTTCAATGAAATCACAAATCAAGCCATTTCTTGCAATTTCCCCAAAATACTGAAAGTCAAATTTTGGCCAATTTGCTTCAGAAATTATAGAGCAAAGACATAACTTCATCACCAATTCTATAAAATCATTTTACACACCATATCAGTAAATTGTACTGGAGCAATGTGTTTCCCAATGATAAAAAAAATGATGCAAAATATCACATTTTTGTCTGAAATTGTTAAAGACATGAAAACATGTCATTTTCTTGGCAGGTAACTAAATAATGACACAAAGAATTTATTTTCATTTTTGAAATAAAGTGGTATTCCTACTGAAGTTTAAAATATTGATGATATGATTCAGTTTTGATTTAGGGGACAAAAATAATAATTATCAAAGAAGACTTGTAAGACAATTTCTTTGTTGTAGATTCAATAAAAAGTTATGGATTAAAAATGAACAGAAATCTTCAGAGGACAGGGATAATACCTGACTATGTATAGGTATTCAGTTTTTGTGTATTTCAGGTCAGGAGTACAACTTTAACAAGCTGACAGGAAGTGAAGTGAACTCTCTTGGCATGGCATATGACTATGGCAGCATTATGCACTATGCTCGTAATACCTTTGCTAGGGCCACTTATGTGGACACCATTTTACCTCGTAAAAAGCCTGAGATGATCATCCGTCCTGAGATTGGTCAGCGAGTCAAACTCAGTCCAGGAGATGTGGCACAAGCAAACAAACTCTATAAATGTCCAGGTAATTATTTAGAGCAGAGATGATAGTTAGTGTAATTACTGTTACTGCTGGAATACAACATTGGCAGTTTGCAAGAATTAAAAATGAACATTTTCAATTTAGAAGGGTAAAATGTTTTTGACCCGTCCTTTTGTCCTGCTCTTGTTAGCACAGCTCCTCAGGAACCGCTCCACAGAATTTCATGAAACTTCGTAGTTAATAAGAACTTGCTCTGTAGATGCACATATTCATAGGAAATTCTTCTGAGAGTTATGCCCCTTTTGAACTTAGAAATTTGCCTCCAGTGGTCCTGTTCTTGTCAGTGCAACTCCTTTGAAACCACTTTACAGAATTTCATGACACCTTATATTTAATAAGGACATACTGTGTAGATGTGCATATTTGCAGAAAATTCTGATTACATTTTTTTTTTTCAGGAAGCATTGCCCCTTTTGATCTTGGAAGTTTTGGCCAAAATTAAATGTACTACTGAAACTGTTTATCAGCACAACTCTTTTGAAACCACTGATCAGAATTTCATATAACTTTGTATTTCTTATGGACATACTGTGTAGATGTGCATATTCACAGGAAATCCTGATCTGGGAGTTATCCCTTTGAACATAAAAGTTTGGCCAAAATATGCTGTTTGATGCACTTGTGCGAAACCAGTTTTCAGGCCATATTTCTGTTTTAATATTTTATACAATTTACATTTGTAAACAATACAATATTAGGTCATTGCACATTTTAAGATGCGAGACGCACATAAATACAATCATATATCAATGACAGGAAATTGCAATTTTCCTTAATCAGTGTTATCAAAATTTCACAAAAACTGGTTATAACCATACAATAGTATTCATAACAATTTCAAAATGTCTGTGATAAATAAAGAAAATCTATTGCTTGACAAAGAAATCAATGAAAACAAGTTATTGGATTCAATATTTTGAAACATATTGATTATTCATATATAACTTAGACTTTTGAAATATTTTATGTTTAACAATATTTTGTATAACAAGTATAAGAAAAGACTGCAAAAAAATTATGTTCATATCATGCAGAAATATAAATAAATCATTGATTTTGCAAAATCTGATGATATCACGGGAGGTTAGAATTACTTTAATGAAATCAGCAAAGCTGCTAGTATTTATAAATTCTTAATGTTTCTCACATACACAGTGAAACCTGTATAATCCAATATAAGGGTCAGTGAAGCAGGTTGTACAGGTGTCAGATTAGGCAGTTTTCACTGTACTTTTCATGCAATATATTCTTCATATATAGGCTATATTTTAATGATATTTACATGACACCATCAACAAATTCTGTACTTAAATCATCGTCACTCTATATTTAAAAAATGAAATTCCTTTTTGAAAATACATGAGAGTATGAACTGTCACTTTTCATGCTGGCATACTTCATGAAGCGTGTTAGCTGTTCTTGAAAAGTATGTTAGCATGAAGCATTGCAGTTCATACCTTCATGTATTTTCAAAAAGGAAATTATTTCTTATATTTACATGTACATTCTGCTTTCATTTCTATTGGACTTCCCAGACTGTAAAATACACAAATTATATTTATCAAGATTCATATGTACAATGTTCACAAATGCATTCACAAGGAAATGGCTTCATTACAATTTGTAAAGATATCTAAGGCAAAACAATGGAAATGTAAATATATAGTTATGATGTCATCAGTGTGGTTTCATGTTGATCAGACACAAATTATACAACAGGAGTAATCCTTCATGTTTCTTTTAGTTTTTTTTTTTATGTACTATAAAAAGACTTCTAAGAGAATGAAATCAGAATTATATGCATATATATTGTACTTCTTTACAATGATAAAAGCACATTGTTTTGGGGATTTTATCCCAGCCAAGTTTATTATGACCTGCCTTAATATACCCATGTTAATCTGGATATGAGAAGAATGTACAGTATTACGTATCTTTTATCAAATATGACTTAAGGTATGTAATTAGTTCTTGTAAGACTGGTATCAAAGTTAGATTCAGTGCAGGGTCAAATCTATTAATTTTCAAATTTTCCTTGTAATTCACTTGTTTCCTTAAAATGATTTTGTATAGAAAATTTGAGTTATTTCTGATAAAGTTGGTAACTACATATGGTGGTCACGCATGCATGTGTATAGTTCTGTTGGGTTAGACGTGCATGTCGTAGATTGGTAGTTCAGATCCCAGTATGGTTACTTGATGTTTCATGTGTCTTTGGATAAGACATTTAATTGAGAATGACTAGCTGTAAATGGATAAAATCAGCAGATTGAAGTTAATTTGTAATGGACTGTCATCTGTGTGTTAAGTATCTCCTTCAAGACATCAGTGCCTTATCAGAATACAGGGTTTGTAGAAATGCACTTATTTAGGTAGCTTGTATATTGGTAATCAAATTGTATTATTGATAATACATCTCCATTGTTGATGACTGAACATACCTAGTAAAGTTTATGATTATCAGGTGTGTTCTATTGAGAAACATCAAATGGAATGAAAATCCCAATATGTAGAATGCTGAATTGTATTTCATAAAAAGAAAAATATGAAAGCAGCACTTATAAAGCTGGGGTTTTTTTATTTTCAAAGAAAAACTTAATTATATGTGAAGATGGAGCATTGCGATTTTTTCCCCCAAGGAAATTAAATTCCAGATAGAAGAATGGTTCATTTAAAGCCACTACCTCAGCAGTTTTGTTACATAACAAATTTCAAAGCTTTGAATGATATATGCATTTTTTTTATTTTTATTCAGATCAACTTTAGATAACAAATTTAGTCAAATGTTGCATTCATTAAACTTACTCATGCTTTAAATAGTTTTGGATTTATATCAAATTTTGAAAAATACTAAATGAAACTATTCTACAACATTTTTGACAAGTGAATATTTGTAACTGAGTTCTATGCATCTGTGTGGTATAATTTTCTAGTGTATTCAACAGGTAAATTTTCATTCACAGGGAGAAAAACTTGTGTATATTTTGACAATTGTCAGTGTGTCATGTCTGTCTTTTATTTTCTTGTCATCAAAAATTTTTAAAAGAAAAAAAAACCTAACCATCAACAAAGAACAGTGTTATCTTAACCAGGAATCTGAAATCTGTCACCCCTAATAGTCTCTGCCAGGCATGGAAAATGTGTGAGATGAATGGAGAAATCCAAGGACCCAAGTTCCTATCTATGACAGTGAACGAGTGACACAGAATACTGGGTTAATTCTCTTCCACACCTTATTAGGTACCTATATGTGATCAGCACACCTAATTAAACACTGGCTGATAGTTAGCTAATGGGTCCCCTCTACCTGATAAATACAGTACTCAAGTATCAAATTTCTAAATGATAATGCAGTTTTCGGTCATGATATTATCATTTTGAATATCAACTTTGTCAGAAATTTTCATAGCTAGCAATTTATTGACCTTTAGGTTAATTGCACTTATGTTAATGAACAGCTTTGGATCAAAGCAGACAAATGGATTAAAGTGGAAATTGTTAATAATTGAGAAGCAATCATTATACTTTACCAACAATAGGAATCAGTTTCAATACAAGCTCCTCATTATGTTTTGTTCATTTCTACACATATATAGGTAAGAGAAAACTACTGAGAACTATTGTTTAGATTACACGTGTGTTTGCCTATGTGTATGCATAGATAATTTACAAAATATTTTTGACTCTCTGAAAAGGTCTTATGTGATATAGTTTTATTTTTGGCTTCCATGTATGTCTGCCAAATTGTTATCTTGGTCATAACTTTTGAAATGCACAAGAGACAATCATACTTGGTGAAATTTATTTCAGATAAGGGTGAAGGTTGTATAGTGTATATCAAGATCAAAGATTGAATTTACTTGAGTATACAGAGGCGTAGTGTTTCATATATGTCACTTAAGTTCCTCTCTGATTTGTCAGCTTGTGGACGGACACTTCAGGAATCTATAGATAAATTTTCGTTCACACCTACCAAGGGGAAGTCTGCGACATGTCAGTGGAGGATTTCAGCCACCCATGGGGAGAAGATTGTCCTGAACCTAACTGACCTGGATATTCCAGAGTCAAAACAATGTGAAAAGCACTACCTAGAGGTCCGGGATGGACATTTTATCATGTCACCTCTATTGGGTAAGGTCAAAAGGTTAAAGGAGAAAAGGGTCAATGTATTTTTATTGGAAATTATACCTAGGTCCTATTACGTGACAAAGTTTGAAGCATTTTCCTGAAATTTATTGTTAAAGGAAAATATTTCGAGTCTAAACAAATTTCTTGTTTCATCGATATGCTGGTGTATATAAGTATTGGAAGAAACAGCATTTCACAAGACTAGACAGATCAATCATGAACATTGAGATAAACAGTTATGTAGTAGACTGTTTCCTAACAATTGGAAAGTAAAAAAAAAATACAAGACTGATTGATTATGGCACCAACGATTTTACATCTGTGGTAATTGACTTTTGTAGGTAGGTTTTGTGGAGACAATGCCCCCACCATGCTGATTTCTTCAGACAGCAGGATGTGGCTGGAGTATCATACGTCAGATGGACAGGGAACAGGGTTCGCTGCTATGTATGAAGGTTCAAAAACTTTAAAATTCACCAACAAATATAAGTCAAGTGAATAAGAAATCGGCAGTTTTTGAAAATCATTGATTGCATTTCTTGTAACATGTCCAAGTGATTTATCATAATTTTGAAATGATAGATAATTTTCTCTTGATGGTAATTTTATTAAAAAAGCAACACAGTTATCAAAGCATGCAACTTGTGAAAACACTTTAAAGGAAAGAAATAAAAACATCACAGACTGTATTTACATTCAGTTAGCAAAAATAATACCATGTTTAAGCTTTATATGCTATTTTAAGAATGTCCTTGATACAGTTTATTTAAAGAAAAACTCATGATATAAAGACAACAGGTATCGAACTTAATAGCATCTCCCTATCCAAGAAACTTCATGAAAGATCTGTCCACAAAGCACCTGAAACTTTCATCACCACTGCAAGGAGTAGTAGTGGTGAAGCTTAATTTCCAGGTGCTCATTGGATGCCACTGCTTGGTTTATTTTGCCATCTGTGGCCACGTTGCCAAAGTGATCTTGTGAAAGTGATGATTACTTATTACCATGCTTTGATTAGGATGAACCACAACTGTAAAGAATCCAGTGCAAATTACAGAGTCTCTGATCCTCTTACATTTCCATATGAATGATGTAACAAATAAATTAGAAAGGGAAAAGTATACTTTGATACAGGTGTTGTGTGGAATTTTTCAGATATTAGTACAGTAGCACCTGCTGTGCAGATGAGATTTACATCATAAGATTCTGAAAAGAAATTACACCTTTGATTATAGATTTTAAAGATTAAGAGATGAGGTGAATTTTATGAAATTTTATCTGAATTTTCTGCAATTTAGTCACTGGCAGTTTTGTATGCTAATGATTAACTTACATGCAGGTTAACCATGAACATAAATAGTTTTTTCTAGATAAAGTTTCAGCAAGGTGATAATGAAATTGATTCACATACTACATTCACATTTTAAAAGTTTGGGATTTCAAAATTTCTTTTGATTTGTGAAATCAAAATAAGATTCCACTGACTCCGACATCCACGTTCACCTATTATTAGCAAGCAATATGGCAAATTCTGCATAATTGTATGGGAAATTTGATTTGAGGCATGCCTGGTATTCTGAATTAGGTTTATGTATTGATTTCACAGGGCAGACACCAATGGATTCGGACACACCCAGAGGGTCTGAAAATTGAAAACATGTTTTAGTTTAAAGCAAAATGTTAATGTGCATTTCCAAACTTCCATTCTCTGAAAAATGCAGCTGTAGAATTTGCAATACTGAAGATTAGTATTTGAACTATAGACATTAGATTCTTTGAATTGAGGGCTAATCCATTGAGCTTTGGTTGCTCTTAGTGTGTGTCCTGTAAATATATGATATTTATAAAATACAATACAAAGGATTGCTCATATAGTTCCCTTTAAGTTGCTGAATATACTAAATTCATTGATCATTATTGTTTTTCCATGTAAATTGCAATTTATTCAGAAACCCCAATTTATAACATACCTAGAGTACATGAATCACTAATACACAATCTATGTATTCAGTGAATATTTCTAATAATTTCTTTCAGTATTTGTAAGGGATTCAATTCTTCTTAAATTATAGAATCAAAAAAACCTCAAGCTATAGAGTTCATTTATTAGTCTTATGATGACATTTGCAGCTATTTGTGGTGGAGAGATACACAAGGACCAGGGTCAGCTAACTAGTCCTAACTACCCCGATGACTACAAATCCAATAAAGAGTGCATTTGGAAAATTACTGTAGATAAAGATTATTCTGTGGCACTCAAGTTCCAGTCATTTGAGGTAAAAAACTAATTTAGAATGAAAGAGTTATTGTCCTTTGTAGCAACTTTCAACATGTGTTATGTGCAATTATTAAATGTCACAAAATGAGAGAAAAGTTTTAAAAATTAAACAGTCAGATTGATTTTCTTCTTGTTACATTTTAAACTTGATTTTGAAGAATGTTTTTGTTGAGAAAAATGAAACTTAATTTCCTTCTAGATTGAGAGCCATGATGACTGTGTATATGATTACCTTGAAATCCGGGATGGTCCTGATCCCACCTCGAAAGAGCTCGGCAGATTTTGTGGATACAAAATCCCAGAGGATGTCAAATCCTCTGGAAACACTCTCTTTGTTAAGTTTGTATCAGATGGCTCTGTTCAGAAATTAGGATTTGCAGCATCTTTTGTGAAAGGTAAAATTAAAGATTAAAATTTTTGATCATGTTTTAAGGCCATTGAAAACAAAATCTGTCTATTTTTTATATAAAGCAATGACTTTTTGGTTAAACATGTAAGGATACATTTGACAGTAACATATCATGTAAGTGGGATTGTTAGCAGACATGTAATTTTGACATTCTACATTTATAAGTGATGCTTTCAGGATCATAAAAAGTGGAACCAACAATATTTTATACTGTTGCAACCATTTCATTGAATTTGTATTTTATTTTGCTAAGTGCTAAAATCTTTTTCCTGAATTTTTAGGAAATTTGATATCCATTTAGCTAGAATTTCTCTTTATTGAAGAATGTTTTACTTTTTTTTTTTTTTTCTTTTCAATTTTTTTTGTTGTGAAACTTTTCCACACAGGCATATTTTGTGAAACCTTCCCCAAAAAATTCACATTTTAAGAGATGTTTTTAAAATATTGAAATATTATTTTACTGTTAAGGTAAAGAACCAGCAAGTATATGCTTATTGATGCATAATTCCATGTATTGAGTGAATAAAATTTCAGTATGCGAGTAAACATTCTTCTACATGTATTTCAGACTGCATTATTTTTTTTCCATAACTTCTCACAGTACCCTGTCATGGACCTCATTGTTTTTGGTTGTAATATCTATGGTGTATGCATGACAGTATTGAAAATTGAACTTTACCATGAATTCTCTTCATAGACAAAACACTGCTGATGTAGATATGAGGTAAAATTTGTAGATGTTGACTTTGTTCATAATTTTGTAGAGTATGATGAATGTGCAACAGATCATCATGGCTGTGACCATATCTGTGTCAACACCCTCGGCAGCTTCAAATGTGAATGTAAAATTGGTTATGAACTTCACTCTGATGGTAAAAAATGTGAAGGTAAAACATCCTATATAATCTAAAAGATACTGATAAAATCTCTAAATTGTTACCTTAGAGTCATTTCATGACATTTTTTTTAATTTTTTTTTTGCATGTACTACTTTTTATACACCTGATGCAGCACGGTACTCTGTAAAATTACTGTGTGCCCAATATCTTGAGAACCCTTTGTTTCAAACATGAATTGGTCATTGGTAGTAGATGATCCATATTGATTTTCAAGTCAGAAGGTCATTGGGTGCAATGCATTACTCTGTACAATAGCCCATATATGAGTTACCATATTCCGGTAGTATTCTAACATTTACTTTGTACTTGAGTCACATGATTTCTGTAAAATTGAGGGGCACATCACTTCCGGTGAAATTGTTTATATTAGAAACGAGTTCATCTGCTGCGAAATGCCCTTTTATGTTGTGGAAGGATGTACGTCAGATACGAGGAAGAAGGGAAGATAGAGGTTCATGGCTAATGTAAAATTCTTTCCATTTCCCACTTCTAAACAACCCAAACTCTGCAGAAAATGGCTTGAACTGTTAAGGCGCTATGACTACAACCTCTCATGCCACAACAGGTTATGCTCCAGACATTTTGTAGATTGTGAACCAACACCACATCATCTTTACCCCATGCTTTTTCAGTATAAAATTACAATTTTTTGCAGGGAGCCCAGGGAACACCATCTATCTGAAAAAGAAAAAAAATCGCCAGAATGATTAAGCCATCAAAATTGGAGATGCACCTTTCCTTGATACTCTTAAATTCAGTATTCTGCTGCAAGTTGACATAGTCTTAATGCTATCTTTTCCATAAAAAGTGACAAGTAACTCCTCGATCCAGTAAAACTGCTTTAATTCTGGTACTAGAAAACTTTTGAAATTCATGTTGAAAACTGGATATTGATGTGCCCGCATCAAGTACAAAGTAAATGTTAGAATCATGCCGGAATATGGTAACTTGAAAATGGACTATTGGTGTTTGCCCAATATTTTGAAAACCCTTAGTTTGATATTGATGATATGTCATACATGGACTGGGCATTAATAGTAGATGACCCCTATTGATTTTCAGGTCAAAGGTCACCAAGTGCAATGCAGTACTCTGTACAATTGGTGTTTGCCACAGGCAATTATATCGCTTGGGTTCAAATTTACTATTAAAGAGTAAAGGTATAGAACTTTAAATATAGGGTACCCAAGTTTGTCAATAAAAGACAATAATGCAATGGTATAAAATTCTTCCCTGTATTCTAATATAATCACACATAGCCAATCTATATTACTACCAAAGTTCATCTTGAAATTCTGTATACTTCTCAGGATATGCAGAAATGAATTCAGAAAAATGATATACTGTATGACTAAATAACAGAATGTTTGTGCATTGCAACAAGTAATTACATGGAATATGCAGCATTGGATACCATTTTTAAGTTGAATTTCTTACCTCAATTCCTAAACTGAAGTCCGTAATAGCTCGAAGTGACTGGAAATTGTAAAACAGTCTGCACTTTCACTTATCACAGCTATTTTGACTGATGAAATATTTTACACACAGAGCTTTTGGTTTGTCTATTTACCTCCTGTTACACTTTTTGACCTATGACCTTTTATTTATATGATGTAAAAGAAAGTATGTCACAGCTTGATTATGATGATTGATACTTCCTTAAGGAAAGTTATGCAACTCATGGAATTTCTGCCAACTTTACTTATCAATGTTATAAAGAATACTCCTTAATAAAAACACCCAAAATAAGTTGGTTATGGGTGTATAATGTCCTGTTTTTGGTACTCTTGTTATTTAGTTTTATTGTATATGAATACTATACAGGGAAAAACTAGCCAGCCACCCCCCTCTCCCTATTTTATCTTTGCCTTTCCTAAAATTTAGAATTTAAAGTTACCAATACTTACAGTTGTATTTCTATCAAATTGACTTTTGGTGAATTTAGAATGGAATGGTATCGTTTTTCAATGCATGTGAGTAAAAATTTCTTTGTATACAATAAAGAAAAGAAACTGATCTTATTATGCTATGCAAAATAAACAGTGGGACATAAAGAAGAAATAAAATGTTAACATGTATTGTAGATGCTTGTGGAGGCTACATTGATCAGGCCAATGGCACCATACAGAGCCCCTCCTTCCCTGACTTGTATCCCCCTAACAAGAACTGTGTGTGGCAGATTGTGGCACCTGACCAGTACCGTATCACTCTCAACTTCTCCCACTTTGATATGGAAGGCAACAATGTATGTAATGGCAAAAATACCTTAATTTGAGTTTTTAATATTCAATTTGCATTGTTTGAAGGTAATGAATGAAGTCCAATAGAATCAGATCAGAATCACTTTGATTGCTTTGAACCAGTGATTCCTTGATTTTTGTGGCTGACAAAGTGTGTCACAATATCAACAGATTAAATTCAGTCAGCTGCACAGGCCACTGTATTTCAATGTATAAACTTGCATCCTTGCACCTTCTTGCTGACCATATTTAAGGACATGTCAGGTATTGTGATTCATTTTTTCATTCAGCCATAAAATTCAGCAAGTCACTTTGTTAGAGTGATCACAGTAATCCAGGAATGAGTGTAGTGTGTCAACGGATGTCTTTATACATTAGGAAAAGTTGAAGATCTACAGTAGGATTAGCATTCTGTTTTTTCCTCTTGCTTTTGGTATCTAGACTCTTATTTTGCATTTGCACTGACCTTCCATCTACATTGTACTATCAAATTTATATTTTAGCAAGATTGTGAGTATGACTCAATTCGTGTGAGTAGTGGGGTTGGACGAGATTCAGTGATCCATGGAATTTACTGTGGCTCCAACCTTCCCTCATCTATCACATCAGAGAGTAATACCTTGAGAATCGAATTTAACTCGGACAACTCAGTTCAGAAAACAGGATTTCATGCACTTTTTTTCACTGGTAAAATAATTATTCAAAGATTGTATTTCAAATAAATCAATTCTTCGTATGTTGAAAAAGACTTGAAAATAGTTAACCTAATTTACTGGGGTGTTTTCTTGACAAATAAACATTTAAAGTACTTCTTAGATTTATAATTTCTGCTTTTCATTTCATGTTCATATACTTGATTTATTAATACAAGTCTTGGCTTTGAAGTTTTGGGGGGATTTTAATTTGCATAATAGATACATTGTTTCTGCTTACAGACAAGGATGAATGTGCTGTAAATAACGGTGGTTGTCAGCATGTCTGTAAAAACACAGTGGGAAGTTACGAGTGTGCTTGCCATAATGGATTCACCCTGCATGAAAACAAGCATGACTGCAAAGAAGGTAAAGAACCTGACAATTTAATCAAGGGAGGTAAATCTATTGTTTATCAGTTTCAGTGTCATTTTAAAAAGAATTAATGTGATAAAGTCAAGGCCATGCAGAACATATACCTTATATAAGGAAAAAGTTCCTTATTTCAACAGTTTTTGATCAGGTATTGATCATATATCACACAAATGAGTAACAGGCAAAGGGCTTTCTGACAAAGGTCATCAAAGTCATTTGGAAAGGTTAAGGTCACTCAGAACATATACCTTATATATATGAAAAAACCTTCAACAATATTTCAGCAGTTATTTATCTTTTAGACCAAGGTCTTTCAAGGTAATTTTTGAAAGGTCAAAGTCACTCAGAAAATATACATTGTAAAAGGAAAAGGTTTCTTATTTCAATAGATTTTGACTAGGTATTGATTATATATCACACAAATAAGTGATATGTTAATGGCTTTCAGATAAAGAAGGTCACATAAGGTCATCTTGTAGAGGTCAATGTCACTCAACATATACCTTATATATGAAAAAAAGATACTTCCATTTCAACAATATTTGAACAATTATTGATCATTGTGCGAGTCATTCATCATTGGTTAGATGTAGTTCAGGGAGCATCCATCAGTTTTAGATATTCTTGTTGTTTTCATAGCTTACTAGTTTATAGAAAGTATTCTGTAATCGCTTGAACTTTTTTCACAAAATTCAAAAAATGTTCTAGTTCCATCACGTTGCTATAAATACTCTACAGTAAGGAAACTTTCAAACATGCCCCAATTTTGTCCAAGAAATGTAAAAGTTGGAACTATTCTGAAGGAGGTAGAATAATTTGTCTGTAGCAAGTGTCTTTAGATTAAAGAGTAAATTAAATTTTTGCAAAGATTTAAGATTTCAGAAGTCCTTTATAAAACATTCATAAATAGTTTTACCGAATTCTGCCAAATTTTGTTAGGTATCCATGTCCCTAACTTCAGGATGGATTCTTCTTTGTATCTATTGGACAAGTTGAAATGTGATATTTTATATATGCAACAACTATAGAATGAATACTTTAAATGTGAATGTGTGTGCTACAGTTCTTGTCTTTGTATCAAGGTCACACACTCACTGATGATTTATCTTTTTCAATTACTCTCATCACCCTTTGTTTGTATAGTTGATTTCTTCAATTAGGGATTAAACTTTCAAAAAAGTTTCTCTGTATTTTAAGTCTAAATCTTGTAATACATGTACATCAATCAAAACACAAAATGCAGAATAATAATCCATGATTATTGTAAAATCAACAATATTAATTTTCACCTGAGCCAGTGTCCTTCACCTTTGGATGTTTGTAACTGCAATTGTGGACATAACATTTAACCCAGTGAGGGTTGGGATTATGAATTTTGCTATGAACAGTAATGTACATAGGCTAAATGGTCACTTAGATATATATAGATATTTTTACAAAAGCACCCTGTTTTTGGTATGCTGGGGGGGAGAGATTAGTTTAACAGCATTTCAAATACATCAATTAAATATAAAATGGGGGGGGGGGGGGGGGTAAGTTTGTTGGGTTTTGGGGGGGGGGGGGGGGGGTCTTTTTTGCATAATTGTTAGAACTATAATTTTGCCATATAAGACTTGGATATTTAAGAGAAAAATCTAATTGTGAGATTCTCACAGCTCAAGTTATCTTTAACTAGAAGGTGCTCACTGCCCAAGCCATCCATGTGGTCAAATAATTGGATTATCAATTAATTACTGTAGTTTAATTTGAATAAATAATGAGTATCTACATGTATATCACTGCAGATGCCCCTATGATTGTTTAACAATGACTATTTTGCAGTCTGTTTAATTGCAAGCACCTCCCTTTTAATGAATATTACAGGTAAATTTAAAAAATACAGCAAATTATATCTAGTGCACCGTTTCCATACATTGATTCAGAGAATACAGAATACTGATATTCATTACAAATCAGACTCTTTCTTCGTAAAATGTTTGTATCAAAATGCTTTATATTAACTTTGATAAACATATAGAATGATGAATTTAATAGCATCATAGTGGTAAGAACTCAATATTGTTATTTTGCTATTCAAACAATTACTCTTGTTGATTTGTTAGTGACAAAACAACCTTAGTGCATTAAAAATACCATCAAATATTGCAAGCTGTGTAAAATGAAAAAAAAAAAAAAAATCAGGCAGTAGTATGCGCATAGACTTCAGAGTCAAATTCACCTCCAAATAAAAAAATGTGAGTATATATGGTTACAAAAATTAAAATGAAAAAGTAGATATCATTGATTTTGATTTATGCATATGTGATGTACCTCATTTTGAAATGTGTTATTCACCCTTAGTCTAGAAAAATTTGTGGTTCTATCTTGGGGCAATATTTTCAAACAGGAGGTTGTCAGCACAAGATCAAGGATCCAGAAGGTGAAATCAGCAGCCCCAACTGGCCAGACTTTTACCCAAGTCGTAAAGACTGTGTGTGGCACTTCACCACCACCCCAGGGCACCGTATCAGGCTCACTTTTATCAACTTTGAACTGGAACCACATCAGGAATGCACATATGACCATATAGAAGTGTTTGATGGAAAGAATATCAACAGCCACAGCCTTGGGAGGTACTGTGGGAGCAAGCTGCCACACCCTATCACCTCCAGCAGCAACCAGATGTACATGGTGTTCTACTCTGATGCCTCTGTACAAAGGAAAGGATTCCATGCAAGCCACAAGACAAGTAAGTGTAGACTGAGAGAAACTGGGTGATGTTGGGATTTGGTCATAATACATGTACACATTAAGCTATTGTAAACTTATTATTCAAGAAACAGTTAAGAAATTTACTCAGTAAATTCATATCATACTGAATATTCAATCAATAGAGATACATTATGAAGAGTGAAATATTGATGTTATTAATACAGTTTGCGGAGGTGTCTTGGTTGCCAAGGAGACAAAGCACCATTTGTTTTCACATGCGAAACATGGTGACCAGAACTATGACAACAAGATGGAGTGTGAATGGCACATTGTGGCCAGCCCAGGGCATCATGTTAAATTCAAGTTTGACACTTTCGAAATTGAAGATGAAAGTGATTGTGGGTCAGTATTTTATTCTTCAAGGATAGAAAATCTTAATGAAGGGTATTCGATACTATATTCATGAAGGATGCCCAATGCGGTAAATACACACACATACCACAAACACACACACAAGTATTTAGATAACAATCGTACATGTAATCTTTCTGATTTTAGCAGTGACAATGTAATCTTCTTGATCTTAGCTATGACAATGTAATCTTCCTTATTTTACTTCCTTACTTTACTTGTAGCTATGATAATTTAATTTTCCTGTTTTAGCTATGACAATGTTGAGGTGTTCGATGGAGAACTTGATACAAGTCCAGGTTTGGGGAGATTCTGTGGAAGCAAGGTATGGATGTATTTTTCAATGATTCTTTAAAACATTATATGCAAATTAAACTATTTCATAAAGTTCTGCCTTTACTTTCTCATACAGTCAGAATGCATTGTGTGCAAGCCAAGATAAGTGAAATCATTTAATATAAAATGTTCAAGATTTGCATGAATATCATATCATTGGTGTGTTTCCTATCAGAGTTGAAGTTTGAGTGTACCTGGTACTTTGTAATGCAAATGGTTTATGAATAAAAATAAGAAAACAGAGTGGAAAGATAACCTTATTTTAGCATTATAATACACATATCTAAGATGGGATGTATTATGGTATGACATTCATGTCTAACCATCTAATCTTTAGCTTTTTTGTGTCTGGTAACTTGGATACTATGAGACCTAGAATCATAAAATTTTGTCAGCTGATATAACATCTTAGGTAGAAGGTGGGCCACTCTTTAAAGTTTAAATTAAGTTAGCTCACTGTGAATTAAGGTGATGTGGCCAAATATAGCAATCCTTGTCCAACTCATACTGGACCTAGAATCATCAAACTTGGTCAGTTAAAGCATTTTAGATAAAAGGTGTGTTGCACCCTACGTCAAGGACACTGTGACCTTAATTAAGATGATATGGTCATATGTTTCATAATCCTTTTGGGGCTCATATAAATTTGGGTCCTAGAATCAATAAATTTTGTCAGTTGGTGCATCTGTAGAGAAATATAAATTACAGTTTAAAATCGGATCATTATAACTTTAAGAAGATATTTAAAAAAAAAAACAAAACAAAAAACGAAAGAAACTATGTTTTAAAGGAAGGTAATCCCTACAATGTAAGAGAGGAATGCCGTAATTATTACATCAGGAAATACACATTTTGTCCATAAAATTTAGCTATATGATAATTGATATAAATTATTTTGTTTGATACAGTAATGATATAAATATATGCAATATTGTACTACAAAATTTGCAAAGACTTAGCAAGCACTTGGAACAACAGAGGAATTCCATTTGTTTCATTGGGAGTAATCATTTAAGCCATGGTGTTTCAGGGAGTTCAGTTGGACATACAAAGATCATTTTGATAAAAGCCAACTTGCATCTGTCCATTTAAGGAGATTTCATTTTTCCCATGGGAGTAATGATCTAAGCCTAAGAGTCTTGGACATACAGTGGTCATTATGATAAGATCCAAATTGCTTATGTCAGTTAAAATTCAAGATTGATTAATTAAGTACAAAGTAAAAAGGCAGTGGAAATTTGTCACCCATTAGTTATGGGGTATTTCTATGAAATCAAAATTATTAAGTTTTTTAATTCATACCATGTGAAAGAAATCTAAATACATATAATAAAATGAAACATGTTTTGAAATGTAGTGATTTGAAAATTCAAGAGATATATTGACAAGTCAATTATTGCATCAAGGTTAGCATGATTTTGTCCAATAGACATTTTGTCTGTGTATGATTATGATTAATAAACATCTGTCAGGTGTATCATGTGTGGTGGCTGTGCACTTCATTTAATGCTTTGTATACCTTTCTTTGCCAGGTGCCAGATGAGATAATATCTTCTGATCAAAATCTGCTAGTGAGATTCAAATCTGATGATACAATCAACTGGAAAGGCTTCTCAGCCACGTATCATGAAGTTCCCTCCAAAAGCCAAGGATCGGGGGTCATCAAGCAACTTCCTATGTCCTAGTCAGGGGTTCGAATCTGACTTGGAGACCACTTGGTCTTCATGACACTGATTATCCTGATTGTTTCATGATATGCTAAGAATTATTAAGAGTACAGGGGGAAAATGAATGTCCTGTATGCAACATTCATGATTTTAACATATGTGAAATTTAAATGCATATATTTGCTAAACATTTCACATCAAGGTAGTTCTATAAACAAACACATAATGGCAAGGGATGATGTTTTCATTTGAAGTATATTATTTCAAATGTCTCTGTATGTGTATTTAAGAATTTTCAGGTAAATTATTGTTTTAATATGCTTACTATGATAATTATGTTTGTTGTTAAAAATATTTCCATTTTATGTGTACATGAAAATATGATGGATATGTCATCCATGTACATGAAGCCATTCTGAGTTCTGGAGTGTATTTGTTATGGTTTCTTCTCTGTTGATTTGTTTTGTACTAGTAATGTGTAATGCATCATTTTATATATTAGTACTTAGTAGAGATAAGTTAAGAAGATAAAAGAGTATATTTTCTCAATTGAAACATGTATCAACACTACAATTTTGAAGATTTTAGTGAACTTAATTTCACTGAAATATCAGGCCTTTACATTTTGTAAAAAGTATATGTTTTATGTTTCATTTAATATTGTATTTTAAACCAGAAACTCATCTTATTATATACGTGTAGATGTTACACATAAAACTATTTTAAAAAATTATATGAATACATTTGAAATATGAAAAATGAAAACTTATTTTAAAGACAAATTATGCAACTCTGATAATTTTTGATTGCTGTTACCACAACTTATTGTTCAATGTTAACTGGTGTACATTTTATCATTAAAAAATTTATTTTGAAAAAGTCTTTCTTTTGTTAATGATCCAAGACCACAATGGATGATATATATATGTCTCCTTGATTATCAAAGTTGTCATAATATTTTAAGTACAGCTTATTATAGCACATCAATTTCATCAAAAATGGAGGGAAGAAAATAAGGTTTTTTATTTGATATAATGTTTATAGTGTCATATTTTAGTAATAATTTGTCAATTTTATTCTTAACAGTTCTTTTTGTAAGTGTTTCATCTTCATTAGGACAACCTCTGTAAAGCGCATAGAAACTATACGTAATTTTGCACTATGTAAGTGAATATAATGATAATCTGTAAAACTTTTTTAATGAAGCTTATCTTCTGAGACAATTCAAATCACTGACTCCAAGTACATATTAAGTGAACTTAATGTTTACATTGCACTTTGAAGGCCTCTTTATTGCATAATGCTGACATTTTCAAAAAAAAAAGTTAATGTCAATGAAATTTGTAAATTGACCTTAATATATTTTGGTGTACTCTATACTCAATCAACCTATCCTATTTCTGATTGACCAAGACAGTCTCAATTTTCATGCCTTGGTTTCAATACATGTTTTACACCTGGGCACAAAATTGCACATGTATCGAGATATTGAATGTCATACATTCTAGTGATGCAAAGGCATACTTTTCATCTAAAGTTAAGTATGTACTGTAATTTGGTACATGTATTTAAAAGGTAAGACAGGCGAGGAAATACAAGGTGAGTTAGCCAATGATTATGGGTCTTCTGGACCTTCTTGTGCTCAGGTTAACTTCTGGGTAGGGAAATTCATACATGGTAGAATGTCTTTAGAAGATGAAGCCAGGTCTGGATGCCACCAACGAAGAAATGTGTAACCAAGTTCGGTATCTGCTGTACTTTGATAGGCGAATTCCGGTGGAAGAAATAGCACAGGCATTTCAAGTGGTAGTGTTTCAGCAATCTTATGTGATCGTTTAAGTGTGCGAAAGCTAACAATCTGTTGGGTCCCCAAATCCCTTAGCTATGAGCTGTGGCAACCAGAGCATCAGTATGCAGTGCCTTGTTGAAGCATATTAGGTCAAAAGATGATTTTCTTTTGCGTCTGGTGACTGTATATGAGACTTGGGTTCATTATTATGAGCCAGAAAATAAAGCTCAAGAGACGTCGGTAGGTAGGGCCAGGGTCCCTGAGGCCAAAGAAGTTCAAGATGCAACCATCTGCTGGCAAGGTGATGACCACAGTATTTTGGGATGCAAAGACATTATTATGTTGGACTTTTTATCCAACAGAAGTACAGTAATGCAAACTTCCTAGACCAGTTGAGAACTGCCATTCGTGAAAAATGCAGAGGTAAACTCTCCAAAGGTGTTTTGCTGCAACAGGACAACACGAGAGTCCACACTTGCAAGTTGCAATAGATGCTGCAGAGCGAAACAGGTATAAATTAATACCACATCCTCTCTTTTCACCTGACCTAGCTCCTAGCGACTTCTTCCTATTCCCAAACTTGAAAAAGGATATCCGTGGATGTCATATCTGGTCTGACAAAGAAGTGACAGCAGTTGAGAAGTGGGTCATTGGAAAGGACCCCGACTTTTTCAGTTCTGGGCTGATGGCACTTGAACACCATCGGTCTACGTGCATCACACTAGAGGACAATTACATCGAAAAAGTAGAGGTGGCGCTCAACCGGAAATAAGTTAGGCTGGTTACTTATTGACTTGCCCTCGTATTTAATTAAAGTAACACTTTTATGTAGATATATTGTTGACCTATATGGCTGGTATTGGTTTTAGTCTTTACAAAAAGCTTGTTGATTTCCGTTCTGGTCTATGATTTTAAGCCACATGCCTGTAGTTATTTGATTCTCATGCATCGCTTTACTTCTAGTCAATACACGTAACTTGTAGAGATAGAAGAAACCATTCACAGTCGTTATCTGAGCAGCATGAATTGTGGACGCATTTTTAGTTCCTTATCTTGAAATTTCATAGTTCTCAGTTTACTTTTAACAATGTAATTACTTCATATGTGTTTACTTACAACTCTTTTCTTTGGAAATAATATTTTAAAAAGTCATTGGTGCAAGAAATACAGATTATGAAAAATTAACTGTTGTTACTGAAATGTATAGCTTATATAGCTTACTCTATAGCTTAAAAGTCTGATCAGGGTATAGAGTATTGTCTTCAAGGTATACAATTTTTTAATGTAATTTTGATATATTTAGTACCCCCTTGTCGTAACCTGGCGATGGCCCCGTTCTGTTTTATAGTTTGAGTATGAAGGGATTTCATGTTGACGAATGCTTAAGAAGTTTGGGGTCTTGCCGTAATTGAATGAATACAATACCATGTTCGACGAGATCCATTCAGGAGTATTTTCAGCATCTTGGATTTTTGGAGGTAACAAGAGTGGGAGACTGATTACAAGCATAGCCATACTACAGAAGTAACGTGAGCACATAACCCGACAGTTCTAGCACCTACTTTGCAGTCGCAGTACCAGCCAGATATAGGACTACCCCCTGTTTGGCCTTTTCAGCCCAACAATTGTATTTTTTGGAAGATACATGGCGAGATTGTATTTTAACATGTACAAGGTTTGAAAGATTTTCATTCTGATTCATATTAAATATCGCCAATGCACTCATTTTCCCCGAGGAATATACTCTGCAGAATCTATCCCAGAGCAGTACTATTTCCCAGTGATGTTCTTGAAAGGCAAACGCAGCAATTTTCTCTCGGCATTATTTTTTTCCCCCGTGACATTTCTATCGAGTAACACAGAGTGAATGATTCTTGTCCTCGAACAAAGTGTGCTTACGCTGAGGTATAGTTTCGGTTGATTGCAGAGAATTTATGACCTGCATTCTCATAAATGTCTTTTATATCAAGAGCAAACATGCATTTAAGGAAGAAAATATACAAGCCCGTATACAAAAAAGAAAAAAAAGTGGTGTTTATACAGGTAATTTATATTTTAAAACAGTAAGTGTGTTAACAGGTGGATTCAAACCAGGATCTACTAAACATGTTGATTGTGAGCGTCTGCGATCTAACTATCTGATCTACAGTAACTTTGAACATGAATGGCATAAATATGAACCACGATGATAGAAATAGGTTTTCGCATTTTTCGTATTTTTTTTTTTTTTTTTTTTAAATTTCGGCCCCTTAAAAAAATCCTATTTTAAATTATTCCTGAGATCAAAACCTATTTAAATATAATAGTTTTTATTAAGGATAAGCCTGCCCGGAAGGACTTCTAGGACAAAATCCATGCAAAAATGGGCATTTTTACTGAGAAAAGGCTATTTTAGCCAACTTTGAAGGTTAATTTAAAAATTGCTAATACAAAATCATAGGTTCAAAATGCAAATTTGAAAATTTTAGAAATATATAGGGTAAAAAATAACAAATGAACATTAATTTTCAAAAGTGAATTTTTCCGGGAAATCGTTCACTCCTATAGGTCTGTTCTTTTGATATTCCGAATACATCCTTTGTGCAACGAGAGGGGTCCTGTTTGCACAATAACTTTAGTTTTTATACGCCCCTCTAAGATGGGACATATGACATGGTGATCCTGTCCGTCTATCTGTTTTTACCACTTCATGTCTAGCTCATAACTTGTAATACTATGAGACCTGAAATCATAAAACTTTGTTCAGATGATACATCTTGAGTAGAGGGTGAGACACACTGTAAAGTTTGGTCACTCTGATGATGTCTTGTGCCAATAAAAAATTTGAATTTAAAAAAAAAATACTAAATTTTGAAAATTTACATATTAAAATCTAGATATGATATCATATTGTAAGTATATAAGTGTTAATAAGCAAAATGAACATGAAACTTATTATCTTATTTCATCAATTCATTTAATGCATGCACAATCTCTTTAAATAATTAATAAAAAAAAAAATCTTCAATTTTGAATTCTTGCGTGCATTAATTATTCTGCTGAACTGATTTGTACAATAGTTGAATTGTTGCTCTCTTCAAAGCTAGTAGCTCTTCACAATATAAAATAATGAGATTTTTGGTACTAAGTCCAAAAATTTTTTATTTTTTTTTTTATTTATTCATTTTTTTTATTTTTTTTTTTCAGCCTCCAACTGGCATTGATCTCCACAACAATTCAATTAAGAATCTCTTCAAATAATTAATGATATCTACAATTCTGAATTATTGTACATATTAAATGAATTGATGGTGGCATTAATTATTCTGCTGAACTGATGCGCTCCAATTAAAGAGATCATCAAATCATTTATAGCGAGCTCTAAATTAATTTTTGCGCGCAATATATCACCACGTGTGAATTTCTCTTTTCGAAAAATTGAAGTAAAATCACCAATTAAAGTATCTTCATTCAAAATATATTTCCACCACATTGATGTTCTCGTCAATTGAATTATGAGAGCAATAATTGAATTGAAGTACATATCAAATCAATTATTGCTCTCATTAATTCAATTAATGCGTGCATAAATTTCGTTGATAGGAGCAAATTGAATTGATGCGCGCATTAAATCAATTATTGCTCTCATTAATTCAATTGATGAGCACATGCAGTTATTCAGATAATGAGAGCAACAATTAAATTGAAGTTGATGAGAGCAATAATTAATTTGATGTGCAGATTAATTCAATTGGTGAGAGCAATAATTGAATTGATGATATCTTCAAATAATTAAAGATATCTTTAATTATATGAGTTTATGCTAATTTGGCACTCCATAGAAAATGTCATGTTTAAACAAAATGATCGAGGTGTACGTTACAAACACTAACTATTTAAGTGTGTGCAGAATTCCAAACAGAATCAACTTGTAAATTGACAAATCTGCTTTAAGCAAAACTTCTCTACTATATTTAACCTATGTAAACAAAAGCATGACATCAGTCTTGTTTACATAACAAAAAATTATGAGCTCTGTATCTCTCGTGCAACTCGAAAACTGATATTCAAATTTTCGCTGACCATTAGAAATACCTTAGTTAAGCATTCTTAACATTAAAAATGCAAAAAATAAGATATGAAAATTTTTAGCTCAAATTGTATCTATGTCCCTTGAAGGCGTCCAGTGGATCCACTAGGTCAAAGCCCAGGTAGGGGCGAAAGCCCCGGAAGCTCCTGGTTTAAGCATTTTCTGTGGACAAAATCTATACGCTTCTAAGATTCAGAAAATGCCAATATATATTAATTTGAATAAACTAATTTAATCATTCAATAACTTGATTAAGTGTTTTGTAAATTTAGCAAAAAACTACTTACATGGTTGCTTCAAATAACTTTCATTTTTTTTCTCTCTTTTTTTTTCTTGACCAAATGATGTACATATGGTGTGCTGGTGTATCTAGGCAGCTACCCCTGGTTGAAGGCCAGAAAATTTATATATGATTTTCTTAGATCTCCAAATTTAGCATCGCTCACTTATATAGTAGTCACCACTTCCAGATAGTTGCAGACTGTCTTAAATACTACATCATCATAATGGACGACTTTTTTTTAAACTTGAATGAAAATATAAATATTAGCAATGTAGTTTGTGTGTTCGAGTCTAGCAGGGGTTTTATTATTATTATTATCAGATTATTCTCTACTAAAACTGCATTCTTTTCAGTAAATGAGGTAAAATTGAAACTGTTCAACTTCAAGATAGTATAATTGTACCTAACGCCCATTTTCCATCCATATCAGATTTCTCTGGCGCGTTCTTATTTAATTAAATCGGGATCGATTATTTCAGACAAGTCGGGTTTGGAAATCTGATCAACCTATTAGCCCTTCGTGACGCAATATTTGTATTTTGGTTGACAGAACAACTTAGAACTTGATTGTTAGATTCAATCAAATATTGTATTTTACAACAGAATTTTTTCAATATTTTGTGGTTTTAACGTTGCAAAGAATGGGAGTCACAAAGAATAAAAGAAACCTGTTTCATTTTGGATACATTGAAGATGAGCTTGAGTAAGTGTAGCTATATATACACTTGAACTGTCACTTGTGATCATGGACTGATCAGTGCACAGGGTTACTAACTTACTTATACTCTCACAAGTCATTTTTGCTGTAGTGATGAAGTTGAATGCATTTCCAGACGTAAATTTTTTAAAGGGTTTTTAAAGCTTTAACCAACTATTGACTGCATATTTATAAAAGTGGTATATTCTAACTTGCTGACACTCATATGTTCAAAAAAAATATGCTTACACCATGCAGAAATTGTAGATATTTGTGTTGTTAATGGTATAAGAGTTTAGTATGACCTTGAATAATTTGATTGAAGTGGTTGGTTTCAATAAGTCATGTAGGCCTAGTAAGAAAATAGAAGTTGACTCATTTATGCATAACATTGCATATCACTTTGAAATGTGAAGGAAAAACTACCCTGCATGAATGACCTAACAATTTCTTATATAATGCATTTCTTTATATTCAGTTCTCTCTTGAAGTATATGTGCAGTTTTGGCAGATGGAAAGGAAAAGTGATATGGGTAAAGCTTGTCTATAGGTTGTTGATATGCTATACTTTGTTTATCCTGCAATACTGAATATTGGAACTATTATTTTGTTTCAGATTCTGTCGTGGATTTAAATATTTAGTATAACCAATGAAATTTCCATTTTCTGCATTAACTTGGACAACCTTTCAGACATTACACTACATTAGAAGTGAAGTGCGTGTTGATAGAGGGGGTGAGCACCCCCTCCCTCTTTTCATGTACCTGGTGATTGATGCACAAAACATGATAATTTACGGTATCATTGCATAGATTTTGGTTTTTATAAGCAGTAATTGAGAAAATCTACCAAACTGAGTAAATATCCACATACAGTAAAAGAAATACATGGTGATGTGAATTATTTTGGGGTCACCTTCTGCTACTAAACATAAGAAATTTCACATGTTAATTACTCATGTTTTTGGTACTAGGATATTGGCTTGCAGCATTTTGAAAAATCAGGCAAATGAACAGTCTATAGCCATCACAAATTTGTATATTGCAGTATTTGTAACTTCAAAGTCAGGTAGGGGACTAATAAAATAGATTGTCAGAACAGATGCTGTAGCCTACAGTGGGGCATTTGCTCGATTGTCTCTGGTCAGTACAAAGGGTAATTAGCAGTACGAGATTTGTCAGTTTTCAGTAGAGATATGATTTGTCAGTGAATAATAACATTAATGGATATACATGTGTATTCAATTAATCAAACAAACAACTTGTCTTAGTTGTACAATCTTTCACTGACTCTAATGCAAAATGCCAGCAGGTTCAACTTCAGATTACAGGATTTAAACTGTCATTGAGGTTTGAAATTGTTATTGTGTCTTACTGATCAAGAAAGTGAAATGCATTTTACAAAATTGTATTGCTAGACAACTCGAGAACAACTTAGTGAGTGAAGATGAGGATATTGCTGTACAAAATGAGAGGAAATTGAGGCGAAGTAGAAGAAGTGGTTATCATGGATCATCTAGTAGTATTAATGCCATGGGCAGGAAAAGGATGGGAGCCAACAAAGCCCGGCGGGTAGACAACCGTAAGTTTTGAGTTTAGTGTACTATTATAAAACTGTTTCAGATTCTTTTGTTAAGTACGTATAAGACACATGCTCATGTATTATGTACCTGTAAATTCATTGTGTATTGTATATACTTTGTCTTTCTTTTTTTTTTTGGCTGTTAATACAAATTATATTGAGGAATAAAAAAAAATAAGTGTTTGGTGTATAATATTCCCATAAATTGAATAAGACAATTATACCTTATTTGCTTATTCAATGATATATTTATTTACTAATATATATATGTATATATATATATATATATACATCTGTGTCTTGATAGTGAAACAACTATTGCACATGGTAGAGAAAGATGACTCAGTTGAGCTAGACTTTGACATTTTTGAGCCAAGCATGTCAGCATTTGCAGAGCTGTTTAATGAAAAGGAAAAGATGCAGGTAAGTCATATCATAAAATTTAACATAGTTTTTTTTCTTACATATATATAAACAAATAATATTAAGTATTGATCCAACATGTCCATCAATGTGTTTTGTATGTCTGTCTGTCTATTTGTCAATATCTCTGTCATTGGTAATAATATTTGTCCAGGCCACAACACTATGATACAAACACAGTAGATGCTCATACTTAATGCAAAGGTTTTTCATAGGAAGGTGATATTCAAGACCCAAAACTAAGGTCATTTAATTGAGGTTATTGGCAAAAAAAGTTGCAATTTTTTGTCAGGGCCATTCAGTTAATGTATTCAAATATTTAATTACAATGTTAGCTGTATGTGTTAAGTAATGTAATGTGTGTAGGATCATCAAAATATGTATCTGTTTTCTTGCAGGTGTGGAATGACTTTGTAAACAGCTCAGAGGAAGAGCAGGAGAGAATTATCAGTGGAAGATCAGTTCCAGAAACCATCCTTGAAGAAGAGGAAGTGGAAGAGGACTTCCAAATGATTGGAGGAATTACGGAAGGTTCAAATGACAAACGAAAATGTAAGTGGAAATGATATCCTGTATCCCTCCCCCCCACTCTCATCCTCACAAAGAAAGTAAGAATAAAATTCTCTCAAGTTAGAGAAATGGTAGTTCTTATTCATTTAATTCTTAGGAATGCTGCATTTTACCTTGCCTGTCATGCTTATTGACTAGTATTAATTTTTTTCATATATCTTGTATTGACTATCATTGAAAAGGATTTTTGTTTGTAGATCATCCCTCATATTCAGCTGAGGAGTGTTTCAAGAAAATTGACAAGAAAATCAGAACTCATTTGAAACGGAAACATGTACCAATGGTAAGACACAAACAGTTGTAAAATGACTAATTACTATATGCATGTGTACATTATGTACTTATGGTAGCATTTTCAATGTTCAGTGCCATTGTAAATCATGAATTTCTTTGATTTCATAAATTTTCATTGAATACCAAGGTTTGTTGTTGTCATGATTGTGTCAAACCACAAAATTAATTGATCTTTAAACTGTACTGCAGTGTTACTTGTTAAAGTAAATAAAGAGTACTGTATGTGTACTTATTTTAGCATGATTCAAATTTTAGCAGCTTTGATGGTGAAGTAAGACTGCTAATATGTAGTTGTGCTAAAATATGAAATTCTCTATTTATCCATCCTCATACATAGAAGAAACACTTAATCATAATTACTCCAAATAGTGCATCAACTTCAACTGCACCAAATTTTGAATACACTAAAATAAGTACACTGCTAGTAACTTTCCACACAATTACACATTTTATTTGATAATATAAACATTGATAAAGCCATAGTTTGTGGCACAGTTATGAATTAGTTATATCAGCATTCTGCTGTAGTAATACTGTGTTAATTCATTGATACAAGTAAGAAAAAATATATGAAAAGGACCATTTTGAGAAAACTTCAAGTAAAAGAATTCTTATCCTTACCTAGAAACACTGGTGTTTATTATAACTCTGTCTTGTAATTTTGAAAAGCAATATAGTTGAGTTGTGCTAATCCAGAAATTTTGTTTCCAAGCAAAATCATCTGGATAAATGAAGCATATCCATATGTATTTAAATTTCCAATGTTTTTGCCTTTGATAAAGTCCCTGAAACATTGTACTTTTCCACTTGAATGGTGAGTGAATAATGAACAAATTTCCCACTTGAATGGTGAGTGAATAATGAACAAATGCAGAGTGAATGGTGTGTGACACTAAACACAACTTGTTGATCAGTGAATTGTAACAAGATGGCGATGTACAGAGATTTTTATTTATTTATTTTTTTTTTCAATTATCAGTTATAATACTGTGCATTGATTAGTTTTCGGTTATTTTGAAGAGATGCGGAAAGTTGAAACTCTTACTTTGTAATTTTCAATTCTTACATTGGTATTTCTAATTAACCGTTATTATATTGTACAATTGCTTGTTTTGCTATTGTTTTGATAATTCTGTCAATATGTGAGGAGATGTGGAAAGTTGAAACTCTTACTTTGTAATTGAGCTTTAAGCAACAGTCATATTTATAACTTCATGTGCGGGATGCAGTAGATGAAAACTGTGACTTTGTTAACAAATTTTCAGCTCCAGTCGTATTTTACAGCCTCTGCATTTCCAGCACCAGGATGGACAGTTCTATTGCTCTGGCACTGTATTGTCTGCTTATACGAGAGTATCGGAATGCAAACATAATTTGTTTACTTATGTTTGTTGCAGATAAACAGAGCTAATCAGAATTGTTTGTCCTTGGAAAATAATATATAAACTCATGTATTTGTGCTTTAGAGAGGAGGTTAGATAATTGTTGAGTAAGAGAGTTAGAGAGCTGTTGGTAAGCTCCAAATATAGGTACTTGTGTTGGAAGCAGTACCTGAGTGAACATTGTAAGAGTTTTTGGTAAACTCTGTACTCGTACTCCCTTGAACAAAAGTTGTAAAATTAAATTGGACTTGTCTTCCAACGATCTAAATAAAGCCTGAAAGAGGGTTACAGAATGCAAGATGAACAATTTATTTGGAATATCTCAGATGTTTTCTTTACAATATTTTTATTTCGTAATTTGGTATGAAAAGAAATATTTGTATTTTTAAAAGTAATGAATAAATTTTGTAATTCCTATATGACCAGACTATATTAAAAGCTATATATATAGCATTTTTGTGAACACTTCCAAGAACAAGAAAATAAAAAAGATGCATGCAATGTCATGAAAAATATGATGCATCTGTGCACGTAGCATCATTACATGCACATTGGATAATTATGTGTTTCTTATGAGATGTACATTTCTGTAAATGCTTTGGAATGTATCCTGCATGAAGACAAAAAATGTAGAGAAAATTAAATCAAACAGCATTAATTATAAGAAAAATAATGGATAATTCAAGAAGTTGTTAAGCATCTTTAACAATGATTGTTCATAACTGCTTGCATCAGATGTTGAATTGTAGCACCTAGTCATTCCCTGTTGACTTATTATAACATTTATAAATGTACATACAGTTGAACTATGTAATTTAATATTCTTTCAAAGCTTATTTTTAATCAATTACCTTTATACTTTTATGTATTTTCTTATGAGTATCATTTTGTTTCTATCATTATTGTTTTAGAAAGAACTGACCCTTCATGCCAGAATAGTTTATGAAGCACATTAATATGGTGGCAGGGAGTGTTGCAGATCATACCCTTATGTATTGTAAAAAATGAAATTTATATCTTATATTTAAATTCTACTTAGTCTAGCTTTCATTTCTGTCAAAATTCCCAGCCATTAAAATAGATGAACAATATTTATCAAGAATCATAGTTGCATTGTTCACAATTGTAGTGCATTCAAGAGGGAATGGCTATCATTACAATTTGTAAAAATATCAAAGGCAAAAAAAAAAAAGGAAATGTAAATATTGTCAGACATCCATGGTTATTTTGTCTTTCATTCAGATATTGTAGAATAAGTGTATTTTAAGAAGCATTTGTCATGTGTGCAGATTTGGACATTGTCACTAATTACACTGAGTCCAGGGTATACCTACTGTACCTCAAACTGTGACTGATTGATCAATGAAACCTTTAATTTTCATGAATATTTATGAAATGACACAATAATTTATTGACCAATCACAGTCATGATTTTAATATTTAATGTTGCGCCCAGAGGTAAAACATGTAGCATTTGTTTACAAATAATAACAACAGAAAAACTTTCAGATCACTTTTTTTAGAAGCAAGTCAATTATAGCTATATATTAAATGAAACCAATCTTACCAACAGAGGCTATGCTTGCAAATTCTGTATCAATAAATTTATGATGTCAGTTTTTCCCATTCTGCAATCCTTGGATTATTCTGCTACAAGCCACATAATGATCTCTGAGTTTGTGGGGAGTTTTTTGTTTTGTTTTTGCTTTTTTGTTTGTTTTGTTTTTTCCATCCAAAAAATTGTTGGGTCTTCCTGATTGGTTGATATATGAACATAATAATTATTCATAAAGTCGAGGATTTCCGTAATCACACAACCACTTCTGTTGTCATTCTTGCTCATATGTATTTGTTATACACAAACCATGGTAGTAACATTCATTTTATTTATCTAAGACATTTAAAACACATCATGCATTGCAAATGCATAATGTACTCAAAATGGCTTTGATTAGCAACATGTCAGCACAAAGTTTGAAATCTCAATAAAGGAGGCATTACATCAGATTTCTGTTTTCTTTGTAACTTAAATTTTGTTAAAATTGTCCAAGATAGACCTGCAAAAATAAGTGCCTTCCAGATTAATGAAATTTTAACATTTTTGTAGCATTAATGATGCAAAATATTATGCAAATGGTTTTGTCCCCACAAATGATCATCCATAAGATGAAGTTTCCAGACTGTTGGAATCCGGATTAATGAAGTCCCGCTGTATATAATTTATAGTCTGAAGAAATGTTTTATTATTGGCCACACAAGTGGATGGTCTATTTGTGATTGTGTTAGAACATGGTTATGGGAAAATGAGAGAGAGAGAGAGAGAGAGCACTAAAATGACCTAAGGCACAAACAATTATAAAAATTTTTTGGGATGACCAGACCCCTCTTCTACAGAAATGAAAACATTTTACATTTGCAAGATAGCTAAAGATCATAAAAATTAAAAGTTGTACAAAAAGGCTATTACTAAATCTAAATCATATTTACACCTCATATTACATGTTTATTGTTTTTAGCTTATTTTAATAAAAATTGTAAGAATCAGTTTCATGGTTGACTTCAGTATTTTATTCCTTGTACTCTGTCTGATACTCTGTATTCTTATTATGTAGATGCCATATTTATAATTTACTGAATAAAAGATGAAATAGATTTTATTTTTCCTTTCCTTTAATTATACATAAACTGTTGACACAAGGTTATTACACAAATGACTGAACTGGGGCCAGTAGGTGGCATGTATTTCTACTCAACACATAATACAGAATGCTTGTTTTAAATACACCATAGTTGTACTTTCATAAACTGTTCTTTTACTTGTAGGAATCTTTGATCAAGCTGGAGGAGGGTGTGGTCGAGTTCTTCAATACTTGGCCTGACTCGGTGTACATCCAGCATCTAAGTGGCGGGTTTGAGAGGATGATGTTGCATGGAGTGTGCCAGTATCTAAATCTCCACTCAAAAAGTAAGATATTCATGTGTGCTCCAACTGTGCAACCTTGCATGCATAGTATAATCACCCATACATGTAGATTGATTGGTAACTGTAGAATTGACGAGGTTACTATGACATCATACAATTTTGACAGATAAGAGTAGATATAGTCCCTGAAACGTTCTATTTTCCCACTGGAACGGTGAACTCATGGTGAGCAAACGAATAACGAAGGAAGAGTGAACGCTGAACGCAAAGTGAACGATGAGCGCACTGTGAACGCAAGATGATCTATCTATTCGGAATATATCGGATTTTTCCCTTGGAATATTTCATATTAGAGAAATGATATGTAGATTTATTCAATGAATAAATGATAGAATAACATGGAATCGGGAAACTGCTTGTTCTACAGTTTTGAATATATTCAGTCTAAACAAAGCATACAAGTACTAAATGTATATTTAACATGAAATGAACATAAATTTTACATCAATGCACGCAGCAATCATACACAAACAAAAGCAAATTTCATATGTGTATTGTGTGTAATATGTGTATTGTGTGTAGTATTACACGTAGAGATATATGTGTACATGTAAAAGTAGAACAGAAATGCATGTTTGGTATCATATTTAGAATTCTTGACGGGTACTACAAAACAGAGTAAGCTAGAGTACTTTGGCGTACTCTAGAATACCCTGTTAAAATTTCATAGTTTAATGCAATTTGATTTTATAGCTATACCACTTAAGGAAACATTATAAAATAATGTTGGAATATTTGTCAAAAGTATTTGTTTTTAGTGGTATTTTGATCAGAAAATAACATTTATGAAAGATGTATGGCATCCTGATCCCAAATGTAATAATATTATTTTGAGAAAGTATTGAGCGATGTGACATATTGCAAATATCAACTGATTTATCAGATTCTTGAAACGTATTATCTATTCCAAAGGAAAAATCTTATCAGCGTTACGAAATAAAACACAAATTAATTCCATCTACATGCATGATTGATAGCTACTTCTGTACATAGAACATTCCTTTTTCATTTTCTCCTTGTAATGAATGTCGCTCCGTTTGCATTCATGTTCTGAATGACAATGCAGACTGAACGATGAACGAACGGTGAACACCCGGCGAACGCTTTGTGAACGATGAACAAACGGTGAACACCCGGTGAACGCTTTGTGAACGATGAACGCACGCTGAACGATTTGTGAACGCAAAACTGTGAACGGAGAGCGCACGATGAGCGAACGGTGAACGCACAGTGAGTGAACGGAAAAATGGTAAAGTAAAACGTCTCAGGGGCAGACCTTTTATGGATGTGTTATATTAGAGAAGTTTTTAAAAGCTCTTTTATGTAATTCGATTCACTGTATATTCTAACCTTACACATACACACACACACACACAAATATATATATATATATAGAAGAAAATTAATACATTCTAAACTAGACATAGATAAAGTTGGGTTACATCCAGTACTAAGTATATAGTTCTGATCGAAGGTTTGAATATTAGGTTTGGTACAATTTAATAAAAGGTATTAATGAATTCATATTAATTATATATATATATATATATATATATATATATATATATATACACACACACACACACTCTTTTATTCATACTCTTTAGCGTGTAAATCAGACATGAATTGTTTCTCAGTACATGTAAGATTAGACAGATTTTACTATACAATAGTGAGATGATAATTCATTGGATTTGTAAATTTGTTGGCATGCTGTTCTCATGTTCTCATGCACAGAATCCATGAAAAGAGAGGCACCTACAAATAATAGTAAAATCTACAGTATGCATATAATATTTATATATTTTAAATTGTGTTTTAATTCAACAACTTTTTGAGGCATTAAATGTGATTTTGATTAGATAAGATGACATGTAAAATAGAAACAGAACCCTTCTGATTGTATCAAATGGAGAAACTATTAAAAAGTTTGATCACTCCCTTGATTCTTTGTTTTACCAGGTATAGAAAACAATGGGGAACGTCACACTCATGTAGAGAATCCCTATCCTGTGTTTGATCCACCCACTGTTTTACTGTCAACATACTTAAAGCAGTCAGCATCATGACAGCATGCTGGGAAAACACAAGTGTTTTATTAAGTTAAGATATTGTTGTAGTTTGGGTATATATAAGAGTAAATCACCAGAATTCTTGCTAATTGCTATGCATGCCATTTTTCTCAAACCGGAGTAAGGCTAGAGTAAACATAGTTTTTCTCCCATGAAGTTCTTATTTTAAAAGCTCCATTTCTTGATCTGTTTATTGATTGTTATTGCATGTCCAATTTTTTAAGGTTATGGCAGATATACTTGAAAATCTATTTTTTTACCATTATCACACATATAAAGGAGGAGGTTTATAGAGAGGATTCATTTCATTTCAGTGACATCGTTAGAAATGATTACTATTTATACTGAGGAAGTTTTAAATGTCATTGATGGATGTATTTCCACATCAATAGAATACACACATAGGACGATGTAAATGTATCAGTATGAATTTATAGATTATAAATCAAACTGTATCATTTGTTACCCTATAGATTAAAATATTGATATTAATGAATTTTTGTTGGTTTATTACTGATGCATGGAATGAAGATTTTTATAGTCGCAGAGAAACATTTGTTCTCAGCTTGATAGGACAGCTGCATCTTTGATGAAATGAAGCACATGTGCAGTACCCATTAGTTCTTATGTTAATTGTATACTGTATTATTTAGTGTATGTGTGACAAATTGCATAAAGCCATTATACATGAATTATTACATTTTCCATTTTACCCGACAACTAGACAGTGATTCTTTATATTTAAATAAAATTGAAATTGACTTATCAAAAATATGTCTAATAGAAAATGAAATATACATGGTATTCCAAATTAATTTCCGTAGTCCCCACCCCCTGACGTCATGACAAGTTGCTAGTTGCTGATTAACATGCAGGTGAGAAATTTACATGTATGCTAATGTGGTTTATGGGGAAAATAACATGTTGGAACTTAAAAGGGTTGACACAGAAAAACAAAGTGGGTGACCTGTAGTTTTATACGGGGGTTGGGGTTGGCATTATGGTATTGTGTATCGTGCGCCAGTTTAGTGGTGCCCTATATTTTTGATTGCAGTGTGTTGTCTTCGTGCATTTGAACAAGTTAACTTTAGAGTCACTATTTCACCTATATAATTTATAAAGCACTCTTGACTAAAGGAGAAAGTTTTTTCAAATGAAGGACTACACATTCTTCAAATTTGTGTTAGATGCATCTAGAAATCGAAAAAACTATTTTGCCAGAAATGACAGAAGTTGCATGAATGAAAGGACTGTGATGAAGTGACTATTCTTCAAAATATATAGTCTTCATGTGTGATGAAATTTAAAATCACTTCCGTCATCAGACATGTAACCATATTCAGAATGTGTCTGAACTTCTGAATTTTCGGTTTCTTGTACGGCCATTTCAAGTGGAAGAAAAAAAAAACATAACAAGCTTAAACATTAATCCAAAAATGGGTGTTACCTGTACCTCAGTACTCAAGGTATAGTGGAATTGCTGCTAGATAAAATACCAACTGACGATCTGGGAGATGTTGGTGGGAGGGAGGCTGTTGTGAACACACCTAGTATATAGTGGAAGTCATTGTTCTTTGTATTGAAAGACAAAAAATTCAGAAGTGCGAGAAACTGCAGACCAACTGTATACTTTACTGACCTTAGATTAATGTTGGGGAGGATTGGGGTCAGGAGACGGGGAGTCGGGCCTATTTAAATTTCCATCAGCCGCATGTTGATAATATTGTTTCTCTTTTTTTTTTTTATTGATTTTGTGAACAAACTTGAATTTGCGCTACTTGAGAATTGCTCTGTGAACAACAATTTGATATCATATTCTTATGGTTCTTGAGATTATCAAAATATATTTTTCATGCAGTACAAAAATTTAATGCCTTGTGGTGGTTCCGCCTTTTCCCCGGGGATGATATTTTGAGCAAACTGGAATCTGCACTACGTAAGGAACTTGCACATTAATGAGACAAAATTTTATTAACTTGAATTTCTGGATTGGGTAAATGTTTTCTGACTTTATGAAATGGAAGTCTCCTTTTTGCCAGTTATTGCTGTCATTCCATAACAAGGTTGGAGTATCTGATGTTGTTGACCTTAGTTTCTAGTAAAAACTACATGGTCAAAAGTAACCTTTTAGCCAAATACGGCCTATTAATGCCTCTCCATTACAAATTTGCTGGCCATACATGTCTTTTTATTTTGCTATTCGAACGATCGGCTGTATATTTCTAAGCTGTAGTAGAACTGTTTTTGTGGATGATGCAGGATAACCTCCTCGGTCTCGAAATGCTAACGCCTCGGCTGTAATATTTCTCGACCTCGGAAGTTATCCTGGAACATACACAAAAACGCGATCTTTATTTCTTAAATCATGACTGTTTTCTCACTGAATATTATATTGATAATACGCGCACTCAAAAACACTCAAATAACATAATTTCTTGATAATATGTAAAATATCAACGAAAAGTTTCTTACAAACTACTTATACACAGTATAATTTCCAAAACTGTGGAAATGGCGAACTATCGATTTCCAACATCCAGTGAAATATAATTTTTTCACATTACTGTCATTTTAATTTGGTCAATCTACTGCACAACTCAAAATCTCCCTTGCAAACGGGCGATCTCCTGTACAATCATTTCAATGTCTTGAAAAACAGTTGACAATTCCTGTCACCCTTTACAAGACATAGCAAAGAGCCATCAGTGTATATTGCTTAGTATTAAATCGTAGGATATTAAATTGCCCAGAGCATCAAGACCCAATTTAATTTGCATGGGTCAACTTACCCCGAAGCACCTGAATCTATAGAGGGAGAGGGAGGGGGCTAATACACCACCGGATGTCGATCGTTCGATTTTTCTTTCACATCTTTCGGTTTTGCAGTAGTTCGATTGGTGCCCATGATACTACTTAAATCACATTTTCTTCACGATCGGGTGATTTGATGCCGCTTTAGAAGATGTAGACGCAAATAACAGCTGCTTCTTCAATAAAAATGGAATTCGTAAATTTAAATGTTGTGATCAGTCATAGGAAAAAAATACCTTATTAAATATTACTCTTATTTTACGCGCAAATACTCTGAAGCTGATATTATAAAGATGCTGGAGTTCATTCAATGACAATATCTCTGTAGTCTTTGGTGATCAGGTCTTCCAACAGTGTGTTGGAATTCTCATGGGCATAATTTGTGCTCCTTTATCAGCTGACCTGGGTTTTTTTTTGTTGTATTTTTATTAGGTAAAACTGATTCAAAAGCTTCTACGTGAGAATAGAAATTTTCTTGCTGTTCTCTTTAACTCGACATTAGGATACACAGACAACATTTTATATCGCTTTATATATTACAAATGTAACAAGCATTCTGATTGTACTGCAGGCAATACAAAATCCCCTACCGGTATAGTAATTCATTTAAAAGTAGGGCAAGCGTAACTAAACTCAAACTTGATCTGTTACTACCCAAGATAGAGCCACATATCAAATTTTAATTGAATATCTTCATCCAATGTGGAGAAAAGTCTTTGCAATTCATCAAGGTGCATAATTCAGTCAAATGTAGGTCAAGCGTAACGAAACTCAGACTTGACTTGTATCTTTCCAAGACAAAGCCATGTAGAATATTTCAGTTGAATATCTTCATCCAATGTGGAGGAAAGTTCAGAAAACTGATTCTTGCAAATTCATCAAGAGGTATAATTCAGTCAAAAGTAGGTCAAGCATCACGGAACTCAAATTTCATCTGTATCTTTCCAAGACAAAACCATGTATAAAATTTCCGTTGAATATCTTCATCCTATGCGGGGAAATGTCCGGAAATCCTCACGCGGAATGACGGAAAGATAGACAGACCGAGAATAAACTAACAGCCTACTCCGCCAAGTCCTCGGTCGGGGTAACTCTTGGTAGAACTTTCACTTCGTAACCAGGAGGTCAAGAGTCGGGAGGCTCCATTCATGCCACGGCCGCGTCAAACCTAAGACGTAAACATACGTAATGATTGTCCCATTTAGAAGTGAGAATCACCGGTCTTTCAGATCGGAGGTCCCTTCTCGCAACAGGCGTTGGAACGTTAAAGAACCCTTACTGGTACAGCCCTGAGCGCTAAGCATAGGTCTAAATTTGTGATACTTCACCTACAGCTGGTGACATCTCAATATAAGTGAAATATTCTGCAAGGGACGTAAAATAGATAAATAAATAAACAAAATCTATTAACAGTACTAATTTTGGTTGGTTATATATTGTTTAGCGTCCCGCTAAGGTCTGTGGCTACCTTATATGCTCGAGCTTACAGCCTTTGAGCACACACCTGCTGTGACATGACACCTTGGTTTTTGCGGCCTCTTTTCTAATATTTATTCACATGTTGATTCAATATATCCCAGTAAAATAAAAGACACCACAGAGTCTTCCATATCTGCTTCCTATTTGGATATTTTATTAAATAAGACTAAACGGCAAACTAACAACTCAACTGAATGACAATCGAGGTAACTATACACCTCGACGATCGTCAATTTTTCATATTTATGTATGAATATTCTATTATCACGTGTATATGGTGTATAATGTATGTCCTCCATGAGATTCTATGCACGATTCTTTTCCGCGTATGATCAATATTTCAACCGAGACAGGCTACTGAAAGATAAGTTAATGTTACATGGATTACAAATTAGCTTTTCGCAAATACTTTGGTCGTTATATGGCGAGAGCAGCGAGTCAGCCAGTACTGCGAGCTCTATTAAAGCGCGCGACAGTCCGTGTTGGAGTTGCATATACATTTAGAAATTATTTTCTGTTTGGTCACCAGAAGTCCGTCATCAGAAATGGCGGAGATCTCGCATCGAAGATTGATTTGTGGCCCCTAGCTCTATGGAGCTCCAAATAAACACAAACTCAAATAATTGAATATATCTTTAATTATTTGAAGATATCAATTTAATTATTGCGCGTAATAATTGATTTAATGTGCGCATCGATTCAATTGATGAGAGCAATAATAATTATACCCCCGGGGAAAGGGGGATACTAGAATCAGGTTGCCCGTCCGTCTGTAGATGCAATGGTTTCCGTGATCTAAAGTGTTATCCTTTTCACCTAGAGTTAACATATCATACATACAGACTCTCTATGGGACGATGATGATCCCTATCGATTTTGGGATCAAAAGTCAAATGTACTGGACATTGAAATAGGAAAATGGAGTCCGGGCTCTTACGCGTTATCCTTTTCACTTAGAGTCGCTATATCACACCCATGGACTGCCAATGGGACGGAAATGATCCCTACCGATTTTTGGGATCAAAACGTCGAAGGAACACCCTTTGGGTTTGGCAAATTTGGGTGAGGGGGGTATTCTTAGTGAGCAGTGCTCACAGTACCTCTTGTTAATTTAATGCGATTAAATTGATGAATGCAATAATTCAAAAGATGAGAGCAATAATTGCACAGCTAGGGGCTAATTATTTGAGTTTTTAGTTTACTTATGTAATTTGGCGTTCCATTATGGAGCGCCAAATGAACATAAACTCAAATAATTGATGATATCTTTAATTATTTGAACATATGATCAATTCATTTGATATGCGCAACACTTTAAATAATTAATCATATTTTCAATTCTGAATTATTGCGCGCATTAACTGAATTGTTGATAGCATTAGTTATTCTGCTAAATAATATGCGCTATAATACGGACCTTTCGAGATACGGATCCACTCTGACTTTTATCGTGTGTTGAATATAATGATAGGGCATATGTCATTTCCAAAACCTTACAATAACAAATAAGTACATAAACAAAATTGGAAATCACTATCTTTTCAAGAGAAGAATTACTACAACCATTATAAGAAAACACGTTTGATTACATTATGCGAGTTGGCGAAGGAAATAAATCTCGTTGACGTTGAAAAGACAATTATGCCGACAAGGATATCGGTAAAACTTCATGCATTGCATCCAAAGATACGAGTCTACATGCACCCTTTTCCTTCTATCTGCTTTACACCCAGACACTGAGCACCAATAATGACTTGGATCATCGGCGTTCTTCCGCTTTTTAGGACTGTGCATTGTTCTTTACGGAGCATCTGCTAGCGGAACGTTTGTATCGATGTCAACTTTGCCCTACAATAACTTTCGTATTGAATATCAGTTAGTTCCGTATTGAATGTCAACAATTAAATTCATGCTCGCTATAATTCGAATGACTAGAGCAATAATTCAATTGATGCGCGCAATAACCGAAGTATTGCTCTTTTCAACTGAATTGTTGTAGCGCGCATCAATTCAATTAATGCTGGCCAATCCCACTCATGTTTAGGTATCGTTTAAATGGTCCTGATTGAAACCCGAACACTATACATGGTATATATATATATATTACATCGTCAGCGTATCAATAATCTAATTTGCAAACACAGCCTGTCATTTAGGTCGAATGCTGTCTGATGTGTTTCATACTAACTGTTAGGCCGTATGGAGTGTCAAATCAACATACACTCAAATGATTAAAGACATCTTTCATTATTTACTCTAATAATTAAAGATATCTTTAATTATTTGAAGATGTCATCAATTCAGTTATTGTTCTCATCAATTGAATTAATGTGCGCTTCAATTCAATTATTGCTCTCATTAATCAATTCAATTGATGCGCGCATTAATTCAGTTAATGAGAGCAATAATTGATAAGATGCGCGCTTCAATTCAGTTATAGCTCTCATTAATTCAATTGATGAGAGCATCAATATAGTGGAAATATTGCTCGCAAAAATTAATTTAGAGCTCGTTATAAATGATTCGATGATCTCTTTAAATCAATTGAAGATATTTTTAATTAATTTACAGTGCTTTTGTATAAGAAATTAATGCGCGCATCAATTCTTTTAAAGAGAGTAGTAATTCAATGGAAGAGATAATTAATTCAGTGGTGGATATGTTTAATTGAAGATATCTTTTATTATATAGTTGCTCTCTCTCTCTCTCTCTATCTATCTAAAAGAATTATTGCGCACATCAAATGAATTAATGATATCATTAATTCAATTGAAGAGAGCATTGATTCTATTACTGCGCGCAGCAATTGATTTAATGATATCATTAATTCAATTGAAGAGAGCAAAAATTTAGTTATTGCTCGCATTAATTGAATTGATGCGCTCATTAAATGAATCATTGCTCTCTTCAACTGAATTGTAGCTCCATCAATTTAATTATTGATATCATCAATTCATTTGAAGAAAGCAAGAATTCAATTATAGCGAACATCAATTCATTAGAATAATTGATGCTATCATCAATTCAATTAATGCAGAATTGAAGAGATCTTTAATTGAAATATTGTGCGTATCAAATGAATTGATGATGTCTTCAAATAATTAGAGATATCTTCAATTATTTGAGATTATGTTAGTTTGGCGCTCCATAAGTCCGTTCTTGATATACTGATGTTGACTACCGATCAACCGTTTGTAGGGTTCACATCGGGTGTGACCTTTTAACAGATGATTCTTTGGCACCTAATGCAACCTCTGGTGTGTCCAGGGTCCGTGTTTGCCCTATTCTCGATTTTGTATTTTTATAACATTTATAGACTGATCACTGATATCTTCACACATTTACACTTGTATATATGTTTATTAACAAATACAACAAAAGTGTGATTATCTGAGTAGTAGATAAGATGTAAATTCATTAAATCGGTCATCTAGAGAAACATCAACTCTTTTATTAATTAGTACTATTATTATGAAATTGCTGGTCTCTCCGAGGGTCTGTGTCACTGTTGGCATTTACACAAAATTGTATCATCAATGCAAACGATCCTGTGGCCTAACTTCGGTCAAAATTTGCAGCACTTTAACTAAAGCTGGTGGTGTTTATTCTAAGCAAAAACTTCTTGAAGGGACGCAAAGCTGCAACAAACAATGAAATTAACATCAGTTTATTTGAACATACTGTATGGAAAGCACACAAACACATGTCATGAAACATTTCTACAAGAATCAATGCCGTGACATGAAACTGTAAAGTCACTAAACTCGGGCGTATGCTGTCTTTATCAGCTTCCATCAGCAAATTGGACGACAAAAATCCGCAGTACGAACCCGAAGGTACATTAATTTTAATTCAGCATGGATTTCAAAGTTGAACGACAAAAAGTGAATTGTTTTTATTAAATAAAAAATATTATGACGTTAAATTCACCTTGACATTTCAGCATTAAATGAATGCTGGTATTTTAACGTATGCCTACGTAGGTATAACGCCATGGTATTTTTTCTAAAAAATTGAATAAAAAAACCAATGCACTTTTTGATGTCGTTTAATTTGACTTTGAAATCCATGCTGAATTATTTAGAGTCAATGTACCTTCTAGCTTTTATCGTCCAGTTTGGAAATGGAAACTGATCATGACAGCATAAGCCCGAGTTTCGTGACTTCCCTATTTTCAAGTAACAGCGCTGATTCAATTTGTTAAAAATGAATTATACAATTATTATTATTATAACATATTTTAGCAAATTATTACAGAGAAAACAATCATACTAAATAAATGATCGAATTCATGGGGTTCTATAGCCCTATAATTAAAAATGTAAGATACATACAGTTACTTTTTTTTTACCTATTAAAAGTTTTTTTTTTATTTTGTGATTGTTAGCTGTAGGATACGGAAGCCCATTAGTGTAAACCAAAAGTAAATTCAAACCGAAATTATTAAATAAAACGAAATTGTTTGTTTGTTTGTGTGTTTGTTTATAGCCGCCTGAGCAATTTTTCAGCTATCCGGCGGCTGTCACCATTACCGGTGACAGGGCTGCAAATTTAGGCCTATGCTCGGCACTCAGGGCCTTTGAGCAGGGAGGGATCTTTATCGTGCCACACCTACTGCGACACGGGACCTCGGTTTATACGGTCTCATCCGAAAGACCGGCACCCACGTCCCACAGTGGGATTCGAACCCCCGACTCAAGGATCATCAGATCTTTGAGCCCGACGCTCTAACCACTGCGCCACGCGGGCGGCTTAAAACGAAATTAGTAAATAAAAAACGAAATCATTTGATATAAAACGAAAAATTATTAAATAAAAGAAAATAAAACATCCGAAATTATTAGATAAAGTAATAAAAAAGAAAATGTGAAATAAAAAAAATAAAAATCGAAATTAATATATGAAAAACAACCCCCCCCCCCAAAAAAAAACAACCTCCCCCCCCCCCCCCCCCCCCCAAAAAAAAAATCTCACGAAATTAAGAACAATTTGTATGTGTCAGTTATAGAGCTTAACAGAGAAGGAAACATCCTAATTCATTAATGCCAATGGAGCTTGACAGTGAATCTAAGGACATTAAAAAACAGTCAACTTATTCATTCCCCACACGTTTATCTTCAATGTTCCCTGCAAGGTCCCAGACCTCTTGTATCGGGTTACCGAATTTCTCCAAAGTTACTTCAACACTAGCCCCCATAAATCTAGTATTAAAAAAATGTATCGCTCCTATCAGCAACGTACCTTACAATCACTTGACTCAACAATATAACACAATGCGACATTTAACTCTGGACACAACAAAGTCCAGACTTTCTGCTACCCTTTATGATAAAGGTTTTAAGAAAAATAAAAGTGTATGTGGTGGGATTTTTATTTAGCAGTATGTCATGGTCATATTTGATACTACATGAATTCCTATGTAACACTAAATACATGGAACATTTTATCATAACTTACTATATAGAAGATTTTTTTTTCCAAACACACCTTACATAGGATTAATTATTCTTGAAATTATTGGAATGTTAGGATTTTTTGTCCCAGAGGATTATGATAGAATTTTTGTAGGATTAAAATCCTGTCATTCTCCTATTGGATTTGTCTTTAGAGGCTGATATCTATTATTCTAGAAGGATGTGTGAACCCAACCTTGGACTATGACATACTGCTCAAAAAAATATCACCACATGCACTTGGATTTTTCACAAAACCTTTATCATAAAGAGTAGCAAAAAGTCTGGACTTTGTCGTGTCCAGAGTTAAATGTCGCACTGTTATAAGTGTTTCGGTGGTGTGATACGATTTAATTGATCGATAGATTGAATTTTAGCTGCATGCAAACCCGCCTCATCAACAGTCGATTTACACTTTGCAATTAACATGCAGTTTTAATACTTTATAATAGAGGATGTGTGCAACTCTCCTACATTATCATTGCGTTGGTACGACACGATAGTAGGGAAGCCCAGAAGGCTCATTTGTACGAAAGCCCAGAAGGCTCATTTGCACGAAAGCCCAGAAGGCTCATTCGAGAATCAAAATACGACAATTTCGAGATTCGAATCTCAAAATTCAACATTCAAAATATAGTAGCATTTTCTAATTAACTATGAATGTGTAAAAACCCTTTCATTAAGTACAAAAGACCTCGGTTATGTAGTGAAGGTGAAACACTTATATACAAGCTTCATCATCAGTTCCATATCGCTGGAAGTACATGTACACTGTGCTTCATCAGGTCTGTCCTTACAGGCAGGAAAACATAGGTCAATGTTAACAACTAGACTTCAGATCTGCACACTTTGGACAATGGCACACCTCAGGCTCCTACATTTTTCAACCTCATGATCAACGACCATAATATACCACAAAAAACAACCCTACCAAGCAACTGATCTCTCCCAGTTTGCAGGCGATACGCAAATCCACCACACAAGTGGCTCTATCAAAATCATCAACATCAGGCTACAAAGCACTTTGGATTCAATTTCAAACTGGTCCATCCTGTGGGGTTTAAAACACAACCAAAAACAGTTACAATTCTATTTGGCAATATCAGTCAACTGCACACTAAAAACAAATCCCTGCTAAAACTCCACCTAAGAAACCAACCTATAAAGGTGGAATCACAAGCTACCTTTCTTGGAGTAATTTTCGATGAACATATGACATTCTAAGCTCAAAACTAAATGTGGTAAAATACTAAACCTTATGAGTTGTGTTGCAGGCACAAAGTTGGTGCAGATAAACCAACTCTACTAATGTTGTATAAATCTCTTATCACATCCACTTTTGACTATGGTTGCCAAGGCTTACAACTCTAGTTGCAAGACCTATCTTCAGAGTCTCGACAGATCCAGTAATCTGCACTACGAATTGTACTTAGAACCCACAAGAGCACAGAAAAGAGCACAGTCATCATGAAATCGGGAGAACTTCCATTTAACCTCCGCAGACTTCAACTTTCATTAAGACACTAAGTCAGAATCTCCTGTGCTGAAACAAATCATGCAAACACGCTACTTCAAGCACCGCACACATACACATACACTAACCAAAATACCAACAGATGGTGGAGAGAGGGAGAAGTGGTCCTTTTGGGTACGAAATATGGAAATACAAAACCAATTATGGGCTACCTTGCCACCTGCCAAGCAGTCGTTGCCAATGGCTCCATGGTCGTGCAATCACCAAAAATACAACATCCCAATACATAATAAGGTAATTGCACTGCAACACGTAGACACACACTACCAAGGGTTCCAAAAAGTCTACATTGACGTCAGTAAAGACTCCACAACGAGAAAAACGGGTGCTGCCATCTATGACTACAGCGGTCCCCATGAAGAGGGGTATAGATGTACGGACAATATCTCTTACTCGACGGAGATATTGCACCTATAACAACACTCCAGCACATTCACAATAAGGGATATCGGAGAATGGTTGTTCTCAGTGATTTCCTTAGTGCACTACGAACACTATAAACATACCAAACCAGTATATCCGACTGCTCAACACCATCCTATTGCACAAATCTACACAATCCAATCAACACATACTCTTCCAGTGGATACTCACACATGCCAGCATTCAAGGCAACGAGATTGTGGACAGCACTGCAAAACAAGCACTACAACATAGAAATATTACATATGACGTCGCTAGGGGTCATTACAGTACCATTCATCGCATCATAATCAACATCTAAAAAGAACACTTAACTACCAACACCAAACCCATATTCAAAATCAAATCCAATCCATGCATAGAACCGCTCATTTTACCACTCCAACATTCACTACGACAAAATCATTACACGCTAGAAACCAATCTTCTAGGCGATATAAGTCAATTGTCCACAACATAACCATCACAGATCAAAACTCATACAAACACTACATGCAGCAGGAATCACTCCCTTTAACCTTCAAACCCTTTTACCCATTACCACAAGCAATATTTACACTATACCAGCTATAATAGACTTTATAACCTCCACTGGATACATAAACCATATCTAACACAGCGGAGTGGAGTTTTCTGGGTTTTGACATCATATCAAGGCGTTAATGGTAGTCATGGCAATGACAAACTTGTGAACAGGGACATTGTCATGGTGGAATAACACACCTTCACGGAGTTTTTCGAGGCACTTGAGTTTAATATTTTCCTGTAATTGCTTCAAAAGTGATGCATAATATGTATCATTGATTGTTTGTCCCTTCTGGAGATAATCTATCAGTAGAATATCATTGCCATCCCAGAAAACCGAGGTTATAACCTTTCCAGATGATGGAACAATCTTTGCCTTTTTTTGGCGGAGGGGGGGGGGGACCAGGGTGCTTCCATTGTTTAGACTGTTATTTGGCCTCTGGGATGAAGTAATGGACCCATCCATATTAATAAATCTCTGAAGAAAATTAGCAGGATCTACCTCTAAGAGGTTTAGATTAGCACGCGACAAAGTGTGCCTGATATACTTCTGATCAACTGTCAGACGTATTGGTACCCAACGGGCTGAAAGCTTTCTCATTACAAGATCATCTATCAAAATGAAATGTACTCTTTCCTGTGAAATGCTAACTGTACTGGCTATATATCTTTCTGTAACTCGCCTGTCAATCATAACATTATCATAGACTTTATTGACCATTTCTGGGGTTGCAACTGTGACCGGCCTTCCAGGACGGAGGCCATCCTCAATGTTCTGCCTGTCGCATTTAAATTCCGTCAACCATCTTTTCACTGAAGCATATGAAGGGACATCTGTACCTAGTATTACTACTCGTATCACATCAGTATGAATATCCCTAGGTGCTAAACCTTTCTTCTGCAAATATTGGATCACTGCTCTTTCACCGATTTGTCCATTTTGCAAAGGTTATTTGACTTGTTTACTTTAGAGTACTACCTCGTCGATATAAACTAACCAAATGACACCAGTCTTCGGGTACACGACCTGAAATAGTCAGGGAATAGTAGGGATGAAAAAGGACATTAATACTAACCTCCTTCAATACAAGGCTCACAACATATAGATCAGCCCTCGTAGCTTAAACTAGACACATATACACTTAAATTATCAAGAAATATTTCCCAGTTACCGCTTCGGTGCTAGAGCTCAACTGGCTGTGTTAGATAGAGATCTAATGCATCTTCTATGACTTTCTCATAAAATCATGGACGTGCGAGCCTGGTCAACTCCACGTTTAAAACACTTTTGGCCAAATATATATCAGCACACTTTCGACCATCTAAATTATTTAGACAAATTAAGCACAGATGCTGGTGGGTTTCTGATCCGTGAGGGCTCCATGTCGGATACACTTCCTTTGCCACGCCCATTCATAGTCTTCAAGACCCGCCTCCCCGATTATTCAGAGGGAGATCCGAGGGTTGATCGACCAAAGAAGAAGAAATGCGCCAGTTTCTTAAAAAAGCCCGTCCCCCGATTATACTGTGGGGATCCGTGGACGATCGACTCAAGGAAGAGAAGATGGACATAGTTCACTACCTACTAGAGGACTACATCATCCCCGGATCATCAAAACCTGTCCCCGTTACCCCAGGATCCGAGGGTCGACCACCATGTTCCTTCGCCACAACACACGAAGTGTGGCAAGGCCCCTACTGGGCAGTCCGCACTATAAATCCCATCCATCATCGTAAGTCTTAAATGGTACACGCTAGTAGTGAGTTGTGAGCAAGTCTGTCCGACACACACACACACACACACACACACACACACACAATATTTGAGAGGAATAATGAGGTGACCGTCAGTTTTATATGTCGACAGCCAGATAATTAGTACTGTCAGTAGTTAAATTAAGCGGCGGCCACCATTGGAATTAAGGCTAATTCTATACTCTGGTGCCTCTACCGGTTTCCTTAGAAAACATAGTGTAATTTCAACAAAACAGTGTACTGCCAACCTTTACGTCTACCGCATACAACTTAAATGCGTAGTTTTAAATAAATGAAACTTTGATTTTCGTTCTGTTATATTTCAAATTTATATACAGTAACCACAAACCTCTAAATTACATTTGTTCAGTAATCAAATATTGTCTCTCTTAAATCATATATCGTGACCAATATTTCGATTGATTGATATGGATATTGAATCTCGAATGTCGAAATACGAGATTCGAGTTTCGAGATTCAATATCCAAATCAATAAATCGTGGGGATCCGGGTTAGAATAGATCCTTAATACCCCTTGCTTGTCGTAAGAGGCGACTAAATAGGGCGGTCCTTCGGATGAGACCGAAAATACCGAGGTCCCGTGTCACAGCAGGTATGGCACGATAAAGATCCCTCCCTGCTCAAAGGCCCTGAGCGCCGAGCATAGGCCTAAATTCTGTAGCCCATCATCGGCAATGGTGACGTCTCCATATGAGTGAAAAATCTCGAGCCGGATGTTAAACAATATATAATTAATCAATCACTCAAAATTTAATGTCGAATGAGCCATCTGGGCATTCGTAAACTTGACATTCGAGATTCAAAATACGAGATTTTAGATTCGAATTTCAAAATTCAATATCCAAATTAACCAATCAAAATACAGGTCAAAATATTTATTTTTTAAGAGAAGAGATTTGAGGTTACATGTAAGTAAACTTGAAATATGACAGAAATTAAGTCAGTTACAGTGCTTCTTAGTTTCTTTTATTTAAACGCCCTACGTGCACAGTGATTTAACCACGATTATCTTTTCTAACTAATCAAACAATTATCAGCAACATTCGCCTTGTTTATTCTTATTCAAAGTACGAGTTTAAATGTGGAGATGAAATAATTGATTCTGACAATTCATACTGTTACCTCGGGCTCCATTTTAATGAATTTATGGATTTCAATTACACGGTACGAGAAAAATCGGCAAGTAGAGCGCTGTCTGCTCTTTCTCTCTCTCTCTCTCATGAAATTTAATTGTTTAGCAATTAAATTTCATTTTATAACTGTCTGAAGAGGCATTAAAGCTGAAAACGCTTACGGTGGAATGTACCGGTAATTAATTCGAGTTTTGTGTTTCTTGTCTTTTATTATTGGATATATATTTATAAAGTTTCTCTCGCTTGGTGGCATGCCATGACCTTTTTACTTAACTCTATGAATCTTTAGCTAAACCTGTCTTATAGTATTGTACTGGGGCATACTAAATGGAGGGAAGTGCGAGCTATTCAGAGTAAAGCATGTAGACTATTTCTAGGATCCTCTAAAAATACATCGAATGTGGCTACCCAGGGAGACCTAGGATATATGTCAACTGAATCTGCGCAAAATCTGAAAGTTTATACTTCTGTTAAGGATCGCAAATGCTGAAAATAACAGATTAACATAAAAGATACACAGTGATTCGATATATCTATTGGGTTCCTGGGATGAAAAATGTTAAGAAAGCACTCGTACCTTTTAAACTATTGTACATATTCAACTTCTCAAAAGCTCAATAATATCAAATCAATTTTGAGAGAGAGAGAGAGAGAAAGACAGAGAGAGAGAACAACTTGGATACAAGCTTTACATGATGATGGAAGTCAAGTTAATGGAAATAAATTACGAACGTATCGTACACCCCCCCCCCCCAACCCCAACCCCCCCCCCCCCCCAAAAAAAAACAACACTCGGCATTTAGAAGTGGGTATCATGGGTCTTTTGGATATGACCTTAAAAACATCCAGTCTCGCGACGGGCGACTTTCTCATTCGCGCCCTCTCATTCACGTTCTCTCTATCACTAACGCTTTCGTACTCACTCAGGTTCGCTCGCTCTGGCTCTCTCTCTCTCTCTCTCTCTCCTCACTGTCTCTGTCACTCACACACTCTCTCACTCACATACGCACACACTCTCTCTCGTACTTTCTATCGCTTGCTCACTCTCACTAGCCATACCCTCTCTCTCTCATTCTCTCTCTCACACACACTCTCTCATACTCACTCTCTCACCTACCCTTTCTCTCTCTCACACAAACACACACACTCTCACACACTTTCCATGACTCTCTCGCCCCCTCTATCACTCACCTCTCACTCCCTAACTCTTCTCACTCACTCTCCTATCTCACTCACCTCATCTCTCATTCACTCTTTTCTCTCTCTCTCTCTCTCTCTCTCTCTCTCTCTCTCTCTCTCTCACCTACTCTCACTCACTCCTCTCTCTCTCATGTCTCCTCTCTCCTCTCACTCACTCATCTCTCTCACTACTCTCTCACTATTCTCTCCCTCCTCTCCTCTCTCTTCCTCTCTCACTCTCCCTCACTCACTCCTCTCTCATTCACCTCTCAATCACTCCTCACTCTCTCCCTCTCTCACTCCTCTCCTCTCTCTCACTCCTCTCCCTCACTCACCCTCATTCACTCTCACTCACTCACTCTCTAACTCTCATTCTCTCACTCACACTCACTCTCTCCTCTCACTCACTCATCTCTCTCACTCTCCTCTCTCACTATTCTCTCGCTCCTCTCCTCTTTCTTCCTCTCTCACTCTTTCTCACTCACTCCTCTCTCATTCACCTCTCACCCACTCCTCTCCTCTCTCCCTCACTCAACCTCATTCACTCTCACTCACTCTCTAACTCTCACTCACTCTCTCACACTCACTCTCCCACCCTCATTCATTCTCACTCACTCACACTCACTCTCTCTCACTCACTTTCCATGACTCTCTCAGCCCCTCTATCACTCACCTCTCACTCCCTAACTATTCTCACTCACTCTCCTCTCTCACTCACCTCATCTCTCATTCACTCTCCTCTCTCACTCACTCACTCTCCTCTCTCACTCACTCCTCAGTCCCTCCTCATTAACACCTTCCCCACTCTCACTCCTCTCTCCCACTCTCACTCCTCTCTCCCTCCCTCACTCTCTCACCTCTCACTCATCTCTCCTGAGCGTTAAGCAAAGCACGGGTCTAAATTTGTGGTATTTCACTTACAGCTAGCGACATCTCAATATGAGTGAAAAATTCTCAACAGGACGTAAAACACACAATCAATCAGTATTTTGGGATTTTCATACCTAAACGGTAAGCAATCAAAATTAACAGGCCTAGTAACAGAGAGTTAGTTTAACAGTTAAACCACTTATTTGAAGAGAACTGTAGTGTTACTTAAGTGCACATTAATTGCTAGAACCGGTGTAAAGAAGAATGACTCCCATAGAATAATGACCGGGATCATTTTTCGACGTCAAAAAATGACCCCCAGCCGAAGAAATCTGGTTGGAGCTGAATGTAAACTTTCAGACATGGCTTCACCGAATCTCGATACAGTCCTTTTAATATTAAAAAAATATTTATGGAGAGAAATAAAAAGCCGCTATTTGTTATGTTTTCAATATCTAGAAAATATGTTTTCAAGAGACTTTATGGCTTAAAGGCCATCTAGTACTCGGAAATCTTTACGGCAGAGTTCACGATTTCTGGTAGTGAACATGCGCAAGACTGTATAGTTCTCTTCCATTCTACACTATTCCCATATGTTTGTTTATTAGCTCTTCATGTATTTAATAACATTTTGTTATATAAGATAATTACCACTAACCTATACAAATCAAACGACTAAAAAATCTTCGAAGTTAATTAAACTCCAAAGAACACGCAAAAGAATATTTTTTGCAAACAGCACCGCAATGTATAGGCAAGTCCGAAGGAAGGGCAGAAAACTCTAATAGGAAGACGTAAATATACGCGTCAATTCGTAGTGTCGGGAATTTGCTTTAGCCTACACACTGTTTTAAAGTGCGATAATGCCAATGCGGTTGGTGAACTTGAAAATACGGTTAAGAAATACAATTATTTAGTGTATTCTGAATCACCAGCGTTTCGCTATTCTCAGGATATCACTTAAACACTGTACTTTATAAAACACGCCCACATTTGTTACAACCAAACAATAAACACCATCAAGGTGGCATCTCTGGCACCACCAAGTGGCGCATTGTTTTCGCAGCATTGCACAGTTTGAAGGGTACCACTCTAACACATTAACTTTAGGTGTTCTTGGCATTACTTCATCATGTAAATCAAGTACATAATGAGGATGAGGCAGCAAGCTTGATCAATGTATGTAGTTAGTATGAGACGTTTATTATGTCTACAACATTTGCAATACATTTTATTCAATTACTGTCTGTAACCTTGACTTCTGGACTATAAAATCAATTGACAGCTTTCTTTTCCCTTCTTTTATCTCTGTAGACTATTGTCTTATTTTAATATTGTGACGTTCATTGTTTGTGACCATGGCTTATGAACATCAAATTCTTTAGGGATCTTTCTCTCATCACCTACTATATATGTAGTGAGTATAGGACAGAAATATTCAGTCTCTGATTGTGACCCCCCCCCCCCCCCCCCCCCGTCATCAGTGTAGCAAATACCTGATACAGTACTCTTTATATGATATTCACATCATTTTCCCGCACGCACACTGGGAAAAGTAACTTTTATCCCCTATAACCATTGACTTTATTAGCAGCTGAAGTGTAGCTCTCTAGTCTAATTATATAGCTTCTTTATCATAGAACAGAGACGAGCCCATTGATCTTCTAATTTTAACTTTACTGGTGCATGTCCCTATTATAAAAGTGATGCTGAAATGAATTTTGATCTCATTTCAGTCTGATGGCCCTTGACACTGAGCGGACATCCACCAAATTTTCCATTAATTCAGCCGTTCTGGTGTTTCAGCCTATGGTGCTGCAATTCTGTCTATGAAAATACATACCTGACTTTTCTAAAGTGACGATCACATGAACAAATAATTTCCTGTGGGTCTTCTGTAATACTTTGTACTCCAAAGAATTTATTCCGTCGGTTTGCATGCGTTGTTTTCCAGACCTTAAAATTTTTACCCTTTAAAGATAAAATAATTGAAAATTTATCAGGACAGACATAATTTCTTTTACACTGATTTAAATTCAATCATTTCGTGCGTTAATAGAATTAATGAATAATGATAATTATATTTTTAATTATCATCAAAGATATTTTTAATTATATTGATGCGCGTAAAGATATGTTCAATCTTTGTGAATATATTTTAAAATGATGCGCCTATGTACCAAGGGTAATGGTTAGGTAATCCATCATCGCAAACTACGGTTTTGAATCAACAAGCGAGAGAGAATCTCCCTTGGATTACCAACGTCGAATTTAGCGGAAATAACTTATTTCTGTCAAAAATGACCATATTTAAAAGTTTTGAAAGTTTATCCTTCATAGTTCATCCTGCATAAGATTAGGAAAATTCAAGCAATATATGAAATATGTGTTTAAAACGTCTTTGAAACCGTTACCTGAGTGGGTTCCTTGTCGCTTGTTTGTGTGAGAGCATGGTGTACCTAGCTACGTCACTCATGACCCTGGATACCGTCATCTTGTGATAAACAAGTCTGCAATAAATCAAGCTTTGGTTCAATTTAAGAAATATATCATTCCTTGCATAACACAAGATTTACCGTTCTTTAAGAAATAAAGTTCATTTTTCAAACACATGAGGGTATGAACTACGACGCTTCACGCCAGCATGCGTGTACTTTATAAAGCACGTTAGCGTTATTACGCCTTTGATTTGCATTAATTACACCTTTGATTTTCGTTGATACACCATTTAAATTACCGGGTAATACGACTGTGTTTCGCGTTATGACGCTTTTGGTTCGCGTTATGACGCTTTTGGTTCGCGTTATGACGCTTTTGGTTCGCGTTATGACGCTTTTTCACTTTAGTACGCCTTTAAATTATCTTCTGTTTGAAATGTTCCTTTATGCTTTCGTACATGTATTTATCGTTAAATCAGAGGTTAAGGTTGAATATGCGTTTGTGAAACACTGATGCCCCGTACGGCAGCAGAAGAAAGGTCTAGTTACAAAGAAAATGCTCGTAAAATATGATAGCTCTATCACCATGCATTCAAACCGTTATAGGCAAGGTTAATGTTTTGGCGGTCAAATAGACAGATAGTGGGACGTACAGACCAAAAACTATATGCCCGAATCTCAGTTTACGGGGGCATAAAAAATCATAATACATCGCGATACACACTAATTAAATGGAAAGTTATTAGAGGCATCGTTTCTCATGGAAGGGCCGGGGTTTGTTAAAGCACATTTTTCGCATTTGAATTATGCTAAAAGGGTTTGTTCACTGAACAGTGAAGTGGGAAATTTTCTAATTCAAGGTTGTCTACGTTGATGACAATCATAGCATATGCGGATTTAATGGGAGGGGGGGGGGGGTTAAAGTATGCCGGCGTGAAGCATCACAGTTCATAGCCTATGGTATTTTCAAAAATGAAATTTATTTCTTAAATAAACACTAATATTGAAGGATTTTAAATATATTTGCACAGAGGCAAACGAATAAGAATGGTGTTCAGTAACCCTCTGTTAGACGACTGAGAATAAAATTCGGTATCAGAGGCGGCCCCAGGATCGTTATGGCCGCCGTTTCATTTTTCAAGATGACAATGTCAGATATCATAGGGCCAGAATCGTTACATATTATCTCCAACAGCAGAATATCACCACATTACCATGGTCCGCACTCAGACCGGACCTTTTCCTCATCGAGCATATTTGGGACATGCTTGGACAGCGGCTACGCCAACGTCAACAACCTCCTGCCAATGTCCAAGAACTTGCTGCAGCATTGCAACAGGAATGGAATAATCTTCCCCAAAATGACCTGGGACGTCTCGTTAGGAGTATGCCATGCCGAATCCGAGCTTGTCTAGCTACCCGAGGGAGTTTTACCCGCTACTGACTCTGTTTCACAATGGTGGTAAATTTGCTGCGTCACCCTGTGTGTGTGTTGACCCTTATTTTGGAGCATCTGTCCTTTTCTGACTGTACAGGAGGGTTTCGAATAAATTGACAAATGTTTCCTTAATGTTTTTCTGTCATTTGTTTCCTTCCTGACCTCGTGATCTGAATTTCATTGCCTATATGATTCACTTTATGATGATGGTAACCTGTTGTTTCCGGCCAATAGCCATCACCGCCACAAGCGAGGCTGGTTTCAAGCTCAAAAAAATTATGTCCAAGTCAGGGCACTGCTGCGAGTCTTCATTTAAATCCTAAAACAGAAATTTCTCATTTGAACAAAATGTCTCTTTCAGTTCGTGTTTATCATCTCCCATACACACTCCATTTATCCTCCGTCATTTCTCTTAGATCTTCTGAATTTCTGTTGAAATCTGTGTTCAGCAATTGCGTTGATTTGATCACGTGACCAACGTCATGTCATATCCTATTTCTTCAATCCACAAATCCACGGAGCGCCAAATTAACGTAAACTCAGATAATTTAAATTATCTTTAATTATTTGAAATTATCATTAAGTCATTTGTTGCGTGCAATAAATAATTCACACACAATTAAAACACACACACACACATACACCCTCGCTCTCCCCAATTCACTCAATCTCTCTCACTCACACGCTCTTTCTCCACACTCTCCGACCAGACTCTCTTACTCTCTCTCTCTCACTCAATTTCATACTCTCACCCTCATACACTCACTCTCTCTCACACACTCGCTCTCTCTCTCTCTCTCTCTCACCCTCACACTCACTAACTCACTTTCACTCACTCACACACACTCACTCTCTCTGTCACACTCACTCACTTTCTCAATCACACTCACTCTCTCACTCACTCACTCACTCACTCTCTTATCAACTCTATCTCGTGTCGCCAACTTCACCTAAATTCATTGCAAGTATGTGCAATAATAGTTCTTGCGAGGCGAAAGTACTGAAATATTACGTAGAAATTAAACTATATAAATTTTACATAATTAGCCAATGATTCAACGGAAGGTAATTCCATGTAATACAACGAGATGGCGTTCCTCGCTACATTGTTCCCCCTCCACAGTTTTACAACATTCATTTATCTTTTTTATATCAAAATTAAGTTTTTTTCACATGCAAAATAAGATGTATTAATTGGTTGGCCTCACGCCGCTCTTTTAGGGTAAGAATGTAACAAAATGGTCTGATGAATTGTTAGGGGGTGTCATCGGTTAATATGTTTTATATACTATTTCTGTTTATGGTATTTGTCATCATTTGATCTGGTTCACATAAATATGTGGGATTTTCTGCCCTATCCTCCCATTACCTGTATACAAGCTATGCCATGTAAGCAAAGAAATGCGTCGTTGTTTGGTAAACATATTAGAAGAATCAAATCAGAATCAGAAATATTCAAGAAAGTGTCGCATACCAATACATGTCATTATACAATTCATATATATATATATATATATATATAAAACAATGCTCCAATATTAAAAGCATTGGTATCCAGCATTACTGACTTATGAGATACTATCATTGAAATACGTATGATAATACTACTATTATATAACAGATCAATACACTGATCACACTACGTCAGATACGTATAATAAAGGTCAACTACGTCCAATGCTCACAATATTTCCGACGATAAAACACATTATACACTGTCTTTACTGAAAATGGTTGAACAGATACATCATTCATTAAGAAAACAAATTTGTCAGCGTTATTAAGAGATAGAAAAGTCTCACTAGTTTCTTGTCCCTTTTTAAAATAAAAAGTATCTTAAATCAGAATAAAATCCACACTCCATTAAAAATGCATTTCATATTCTATACAGTTATTTATTATTGCATATTCCTTCATTCATCTGTAACTTTGGCTTGGTATATCGACCAGTTTCTATTGCTTATGGTAGAGTCACTTCTCAAGTTTCCTAGTACTCGCCCGTGAGATCTGTTCAGAACTGACTCAACATATAGACTGGTACACGTGGTTTGGTTTTTTGGTTTTTTTTTGGGGGGGGGGGGTTGTTTGGGTTTTTTTTGGGGTTTTTTTTGTTTATTTGTTTGTTTGTTTGTTTTTTTTTGGTTTTTTTTTGGTGTTTTTTGGTTTTTTTTTTGTGTTTGTTTTGTTTTTTTGTACGATACATTCGTAATTTATTTCCATTCACTCGATTTCCATCATCGTGTAAAGCTTGTATCCAATTTGTTATCTCTCTCTCTCAAAATTAATTTGATACTACTGAGATTTTGAGAAGTTGAATGTGGACCTCTCAATATGTGAACAATATTTTAAAAGTTACGAGTGTTTTCTTAACACCTTTCATCCCAGGAACCACTAGATCTATCGAATCACTATGCATCTTTTACGTTAATCTGTTATTTTCAGCATTTGCGATCCTTAACAGAAGTATAAACTTTCATATTTTGCGCAGATTCAGTTGACATATATCCCAGGTCTCCCTGGGTAGCCACATTTGATGTATTTTTAGAGGATCCTAGAAATAGTCTACATGCTTTACTCTGAATAGCTCGCACTTCCCTCCATTTAGTATGCCCCAGTACAATACTATAAGACAGGTTTAGCTAAAGATTCATAGAGTTAAGTAAAAAGGTCATGTCATGCCACCTCACGAGAGAAACTTTATATATATATATATATATATATATATATATATATATATATATATATAAAGTCAAGAAACACAAAACTCGAATTAATTACATTCCACCATAAGCGCTTTCGGCTTCAATGCCTCTCCAGACAGTTTTGAAATTAATATATATATATATATATATAGGACAGACAGCGCTCTACTTGCCGATTTTTCTCGTACCGTGTAATTGAAATCCATAAATTCATTAAAATGGAGCCCGAGGTAACAGCATGAATTGTCAGAATCAATTATTTCATCTCCACATTTAAATTCGTACTTTGAATAAGAATAAACAAGGCGAATGTTGCTGATAATTGTTTGATTATTTAGAAAACATAATTGTGGTTAAATCACTGTGCACGTACGGCGTTTAAATAAAAGAAACTAAGAAGCATTGTAACTAACTTAATTTCTGTCATATTTCAAGTTTACTTACATCTAACCTCAAATCTCTTATCTTAAAAAATAAATATTTTGACCTGTATTTTGATTGGTTAATTTGGATATTGAATTTTGAAATTCGAATCTAAAATCTCGTATTTTGAATCTTCATTGTTAAATGTATGAAAGCCCAGATGGCTCATTCGACATACGAGATTCAAAATAAGAGATTCGAGATCCAATATCCATGCAAACTATCAATGGCACATACTGTGTGTCACTTCTGAGGCAGTTACGAGATATTACGCTCAAGCGCCAAGGAAAACTCAGAAAAGTGTGATGTGTTGTTCCATCAGGACAATGCCCATGTTCACAAGTTTATCATGGCCCTAGCTGCCATCACCGATTATGATTTTGAATTGGCTGAGCATCCGCCTTATTGCTCCATCAGACTTTCATCTATTTCCAAAACTGAAAATAACCATTTCCGGTACCCACTTTCTGCCAGATTATTTGCCGCAGCGCGATAACGCTTTCTACGATTTTGTGGATCATGATATTCTTGAATAGCTCTATTCAATACCTTTCCAACGGTATAAACACGAGCCTTCAGCTCCAAATAATTTTAAACATATAGTCATTTCAATAGAGCCAGTCGTTGACCACTGTTGTAAAAATGGTTGGGAAACGGGTTGAGAACATTGAAGAAATTAGAGCTTATATAAAAGTTCGCACAAAACTCGGTCATTCGGTAATGCAGATTTTTACTGAATTTTGGGGGAAGTTTATGGGTCTGATAAGGTATCTTATGAGACGCTTCGTAGGTGGAGAAAGAAATTTCTGACTGGCATAGAGTCCGTCAAAATGCAGCAAAATCTAGCCAACCTGTGACTGTAACAGGCAAGGCAAATGTCTCTAAAGTTAAGGAAATCATTGGAAGTGATGGCAGGTACAAAGTAAATATTGCCAAAGCTGTTGGCATATCGCTGTCGCGGGTGCATTTTATTTTGAAGTATATTTAGAAAATACGAAAGATTTCTGACAGATGGATACCGCATATATTAACAGATGACCAAAAACGGATACGAGTACAAAACGCTAAGCAATTGCTTAAAATGTTTCCCAAACTAAATCAAAGACAATTTTCAAACATTGTTACTGGTGAAGAAACATAGGTTCGTTATTTCGAACCATTAAGAAAAATTGGAAACAAAATATGGCTAACTAAACACGGTAGAAGGCCTGCAGTTGCCAAAAGAACCATAAGCACAAAGAAGTTTCTTTATTGCATGTTATTCTCGTGTGATGGTACAGCAGTACAAAGTCCGGTGCCGAAGGGCAAAAGTGTTACAGGTTGGAATTACCGAGATGTTACAGTAAAAAGGCTCAAGAAATATTATCATACACGACGCCCTGTGTCAGGATGTCGTCTAATTCATGATAATGCTCCATCACAAACAGTTGAGGTTGTGAAGCAATTTTTGAAGTCGGAGAAGGTTACCATCTTGCAACACCCACCATACTCTTCAGATCCAGCCCCATGCGACTTTTTCCTTTTTCCAGAACTTCAGAAGTTCTTATCTGGTCGTCGTTACAAGTCCCGACTAGCCCTTGGCTCAGCCAACAGTCAGTGCCTCAGAGGTTTACCTAAATCAGCATACCGTGACACAATTTCTCAAATAAATTCAGAAATTGAAATTTGGTATTTCAAACCGCGGAAAACACTTTGAAGGGATGTAATGTTCATTTCACTATTTGTGCGCGCTACAATTCAATTGAAGAGAGCAATGATTCACTTAATGCGCGCAATAATTGAATTATTACTTTCTGTAATCGAATTAACGACACCATTAAATCATTTGCTGCGCAATAATTCTTTTAGGGAGAGCAACTATATAATTAAAGATATCTTTAATTCATTATATGCATAACTGAATTAATGATCTCTTTAACTGAATTGTTGCTCTCTTGAAAAAAAAAATTGTTCGCATTAATTCCTTATACAAAAGCATTGTAAATTAATCAAAGATATCTTCAATTAAATCAAAGAGATCATCAACTCATTTATACCGAGCTCTAAATTAATTTTTGCGAACAATATTTCCACTACATTGATGTTCTCATCGACTGAATTGATGAGAACATTAAATGAACTGATGAATTGAATTGATATGCACATTAATCAAATTGATGAGAGCAATAACTGAATTGATATGCGCATTTATTAAATTGATGAGAGTAATAATTGAATTGATATGCGCATTAATTAAATTGATGAGAGCAATAATTGAATTGATGATATCTTCAATCAATGGAGTTTATGTTAATTTGGCGGTTCATACAAATCAGGATTACATAGGTCTATTAACCATGTTTATTTGCCGATGGCCTTATCCGATAAGCGTCAACAACTGGTTTACAGAAATGTAAAGATATATTATGTAAGAATGGAAATTATGTTTGAATATGGTAGAACACATACGATTTTTTCTCTCAAAAAATACAAACAATGAAAAATGAGTTATGAGAGCTATAGTCACAAAATGTTTGAACAATTGAAAAACAAATCCAAATAGGATATTCTAGAAAATAATTCTTAAATATTAATATAAAATAAACTTGAATAAACAGAAAGTGCAAAATTACCTACTGGAAAATACTCAAGACCACATATTATATGAAGGAAAATCCCATAACTAATATTGTCAACTCCCTTAATGTCAAAATTACTAGAAGACCATATAGCTATTTAAATGAACGTTTTAATATCAGAAAAGAAAGACTTTTAAAAATTCAAAATACATTTATGGACATTACTAGTATATCCGCTGCAGTCATACATGTTTGTGATATTCATTCATTCCTTCTTTCGTTGTTGGTTTATGGCTATATGGCAGTGTATAGTGTTGTCAATACATTGAACTGAATTTATAAAATGGAACAAATAGTTATATCAGATCCGATTGTAATCAGATTGAGATAACTTACCTATTATACAAATCATCGTCTTCGCCTCCCCATCCAAAAAAGAAGTTGGAGAAACCATTAACCGTTGTGAACTGTTCTTTTGTCATTGCAGACACCCCGCCAAAACTAGTAGTGTATACAAGTCTACAAAGTCCACACAGAAATTATATAATTATTCTGACATCAATTTGATTTCAAATGTATTGTTGGAATTTGATATCAAAAAATCACGAAAAGTGTAAATTTACGTGAAACATAAGTATTAACTTGTATTTGAATTTGTCGATGGCGACAGACATGTGTCTGGGTTGATCGGGACATATGTACAAGTTATGGTCGTTCTGAGGAAGCAAGTCTACATCATGGAATATAAAACAATCATAGTTGTATTCACTGCTGGCCTCCTTGAAGCCTGCATTAAACAGGAACCCTCTGTTAAATGGTATATCTTCATCCTGTGAGGTAAACAATGGGACAAAATTAACGTGAAAATCAGTTGGAAAATATAAAGAAGCTATTTATCGATGTTGTGAAGTAAAATTCCCCAACAGTTAGATTCTTCCACGGAAATTCTATTCCAGAGCTGTCCCTCCCCTCCAGATTAGAAATCGCTCTTCTGAGCCAAATCTCACACATCATATGATTTCCCCCATATTTTTATTCATACAGAGTAAAAAGATAAAATTTTCAGAAGTAGTCCGGTTTCTAAATCAAAGACTTATTTCTACAGTCTGTTTGTAACGCGTGTCATATTGTATTGAAGTATTTCCCAGTGAGCTATTGCCGTCTAGATCTGTAGTATGTATGTATATATATTCTTTACAATTCTGAATCTGAAAAAACAAAACAAAACTACCGGGTATATTCGTTTAGACTACGTACTATATTGGAAACATTCTTAACACATGGTCACTTAGCTCATATGACAACAATAGACCAATTCCTGTCATCATAGACACTGCATGTGTCAGAATGTATGAATGCACACTATTTTGATAAAATGGTATAATTTGTTACTTCTGTATTATTAATTTATGAAGAACTTATACATCTATGTAAAATTACTTTACATTTATGTAAGGTTTGGCTTTTCTAGAACAGTGATGAGCCTCCATCCTAGAATACCTCTTGACAAGTTTAACTGAATCCGACCAAGCGGTTATTGAGGAGTCAAAAATGTGAAAAGTGAACTGACATCGACATGGAACGGTTGTTTACTCGCTCGACTGTCAGCTCCTGTACGTCTCAGGTTGGTAAATTTATTACCGAAGCAAATTTAAAATTCGTAAAAACATCTCTGCGTAACGAAACAATTTTGGACTAGTGTACTTCACTACGTGCATCTGTTTATGTTTAATCATAATATTATATATAATCATATTTCATCTCTCTAAATGAAAATGAAGTTCTCTCTCGAATTGAATTGTTGCTCTCTTTAAATGAATTACAACACGCTTTAATTCCTTTGAAAAGAGCCACAATTCAATTCAGTTCAATTCGAGAGTTTCATTTCCATCAGAGGGAAGATTCAAACATGAAATAAAGAACTCTGTAATTACAATTGAAAATATCTTATATTCAGTTGAAGACATCCCTAATTATTTTAAGATTAGACTGAGCTGCAATTCTTTGAGCGTTCCGTACTTGCGTATCATAGCTATAGTTTTGAGCTGTGAATGCAGTCGCTAAAACATAAGGTCTTGGTAAAAATAGACAACACGACAAGAAAGATTACACAACACTTCTTTTCAGATTTGGAGACCTACAAGTTCCACAACATATATTCCATAATCCAACTGCTGCTTAATGAGAAAGGCGTGCATGTGGTTTAGAAATATTCTAAGATGACTGGCTCTGTTCCTATATGGAATGAGGATGGCTACTTTATGGCGGGCCGTGCACTTCTCAGGACGATGGCTACCATTGATCACTGTCTTGTATCTGTTTTCGATGACCTTCCAATTCGATGGATATTTGTTCACAGTGATACTCCCCACTGTGAAAGAAAAAATACCCAACTAATAAACGTAGGTAGAATTTTATATCAAACGATGAAAAGTCTAGAAAATGTGTATTGTTTCAATGTATTATATTCCTCCTCTCTCTCTTTCTCTCTCTCTCTCTCACACACACAGAGAGAGAGAGAGAGAGAGAGAGAGAGAGAGAGAGAGAGAGAGAGAGAGAGAGAGAGAGAGTGTGTGTGTGTGTGTAAAGTGAGGACTAACCATTTTACAGAATTTGTGAGGAATGAGGGCAAAAATCCTGTCCTCACAATTACGTTCTCATAGAAGTGACATACAGCATGTAAAAGATGTCGACACAAAGTGTTAGTTTAGTGAGGACAAGTGGTGTGAGTCCTTATTAAAATTCTGTCTCAAAAACCAATTTTTCATAATTCGAAAGAGAATATTATAGGTGTCTGTATAGTTATACCTAACACAGTACGCTGATTTACTTGTATCAAATCGATTGCTTAAGAAATCAAAGTACTGAAACGAGGTGATAAATAATACAAAATGTCACAAAGACAATTAATGCTATAATATGACTAACAGTGGCCTTTTGTTTCTGAGATGACGATTTCTAAATATGTTTCTCTGTAAATTCTTATGTAAAATTTTGAACCCTATTTTGATCACACCCTATTTTCAGTGACCACAATTTGAACAAGAGGCACATGGGTCACATCGTTCACCTGAGTCACCTTGGTCCTGCTATTATTCATCTGTTGTGATATTTAGTTGTGGTTTTTTTTTCCTATCTTTATTCACATGGAAAATTTTAACCCACATTGTGGCCCCAACTCTAGTCAAAAAGGTCACGACATAATCGAGATACAAGGTAACAAGGTCAAAGATCATGGTATAAAAAGTATCTTGCCTTGAGGAATCTGTACACAACATATGAAAGTCGTGCCTTAAACAATTTATGAGATATATTGTCTGGGTTGGGATTTCTTAAGAACAGGTCAAACTCCAAGGCCAATGTCACAAGGTAAAAAAACCAACTTTGGAATCAAAAGAAAGGTTTTATCACAAGAAACGTACATATGAAGTACGAGAGCCCTATCACTCATCATTCAAAACGCAAAAACAAGGTTAAAGTTTTGGACAGACAGACAGGCAGGACAAAAACAATATGCTATAGTTGCGAGGGCATAAAAAAAACTTGATTCTACACAACTTAGAAAGTTTCCATTTTGATATTACCCTGCTATTCTTTAACATAATTTGTTTTAATGAATTCCTGTATATTGTCATATTCCCAGGTAAAACTCGGCAATGATGACGTCTCCATATGGATGAAAAATTCTCGAGTGGGACGTTAAAAAATATACAACCAACCATATAACACTTTGATCACCTATTGTGGCCCCCACCCTGCTCCCGTGTCCCCTGAATTAAATAAAGTTAAATATGAACTGTCTGAAATTAACTAATCATGGCCCTGTTAATATTGAAAATAAGATTTGTAAAGATGTTTCCCTATATATTCCCATATAAAACTTGATCCCTATTGTGGTCCCACCCTACATCCTGGGAGTCATTTTTTGAACAAACTTGAATCTGAACTACCGGGGAATGTTTGTATGACTAACCATGGTCCTGTTGCTGTTGAGAAGATTTTAAGGATATTTCCCTATATGCTGTGGAATCCTTATTGTTCGTTTGGGTTCAATGTTCGTGGATACCTTTTACCAACGAATTTACGTCACCACGAACTGGTTATTCTTTGCAATAGCTTCTACAGCATAATATTGTATATTTTCAATATAACGTTAATCCTCGAAATTTCATCCCCACGAACCAGTAAATATTTGGCTATCCACGAACATTGGCCCCCACGAACTCTAATGATTTCACGGTATTCCCATGTAAAACTTTGATCCCCTATTGTGGCCACACCCTACCCCCGGGGGCCACAATTTAAATAAAATTGAACCGTTTATTTGCAACTAAATAGTTTAATAATCAAGAATAAATAATCCTAAAATCTATTCATTAATTTGATTAATTTTGCTTCAAATTTTTACCCCCAAAACAACATATTTTACAAAGTGCTAGCTTCTTGTCATTTGATCAAGGAGTTATAAACTTAGTACTTAGGTCCCTGGTACATATATACTTGTTACACACTACTTTTTTTAATCAATTGCTTTAGAAATGCTGTACGCTGATTGATTTTTTTCACAAGATTAATCTGAACTTACCTAATTCTGGAGGAATGAGGGGGCACATCTTCATAACTTCTGAAAATGAGGAAGAATCAAAGTGACAAGATACAATACTACAACTTCGATTTTTGTTTATAACATATTTATGTTTTCTAAAACAACATCTTTCAAAATGAAAATGTTGTATTCAGCATGAGGAATTCATACCAATCGACAATACAGTCACCAGTGACGCAGATTTTAATTAAGTTAAACTGAAGCCAAAGGCAGGGGTAGGAGGGGTATCGCCTGAATTTGAAACTTGTGACGTGAAATACTCAAAACTGAGACATGAAATCTGGAAAGGCAACGTGATCAAACAATCCACCATCTGCTCAATATAAATGTAGAAATGTTAAATGTAAAGTAATTGTAGAAATGTTTATGTAACTTGACAATGACTTAAAGCAATATAAGCTGTCAAAATTGTTATTTTGGGGTCCCTAAAATTTAATCGCAGTTTTGTAACATCTACCTTCTAATACCTGATTATATCGATTAAACTTTTGACATGTTGTATTTTTTGCATTAAATGTAAAAATTGTTCGACAGTTGAAATTAAGTCTTCCCGTACCTTAATTTTTCCGACATTATTTCCGTATGCAATGACCTAAAGTTGAACTTATTCGGCAAAATCAAATGCGCAAGCGCAATATTTCCGGTAAGCACGAAAGATGTCTGACACGAAAGGTTCGAAGCGAGGGAGAAAGCTGACTTTGACTGATTCGGGACGAAAAAGATATAAAAACATATAACATCGTTAACAATGCCAAAATAATGATGGTAACTTAGAATTTTATCTCACCTCGCCGTCCATATTTTAATGACCCGGATACAACCCGATCCACCCCGATCAGTATCAGAATCATTCGTGTCAACATCGGTTATCTTCGGGATTGTCGCCGACGATTAATCAGCTGCCGTTGTTAGGGTCAAACGGAATGTCAAGGAATATATTTTTCATCACGTAAAGGTGTGTAAACGATGCATAAGAGAGGAAATTCGATGCAGTTCTTTTTTTCAATCATATCAACGTTCATTTAACCTCTTTTAATGCCACTATAAAAAATTGCAATTTTGGCAGCTTATATTGCTTTAAAGTCCTACATTTTTGAAGTTACTCCCGTTACACCGGAAGTTGTGGGCGTGGTTACCATTGCGGTCCTAAACTTCACTTCTCGTGGGATCAGGGACATTCATGGTTAGAATAGGTCCTCAGTACCCTCTGCTTGTCGTAATATTGAGGTAACTAAATGGGGCAATCCTTCGGATGAGACCACAAAAACCGAGATTCCATTTCATAGCAGGTGCGGCACGATAAAGGTCCCGCCCTTCTCAAAGGCCGTAAGCGCCGAGCATAGGTCTAAATTTGCAGCCCTTCACCAGCAATAGTGACGTCTCCATATGAGTGAAAATCCTCGAGTGGGACGCTAAACAATATATAACTAACCAACCAGTCTGAACAAGCAATCTCAAACTGTAACATCACAAGCTCTAGAGACTCAGTGGTATTATGTAAAAACAAGAAAGCAACTTGACGCAAGCGTTAAAGGTATCAGGCCGCAGAAGATACTCGTATGAAGAAATTATTCTTTATTATTATTATTTCTTTTTATCAGATCGGACCCTCCTGCGACATGCGTTTTGTGCATCACTACAGGATGAAGAGTTAATTGTGAAGTCATACTTTAATTGAGATGTCTTTTAGTCAACAAAATTAGTTAGCAGAGACAATTTGACGCAGAAGGTAAACGACTTTACAAGGCATATATGCTTGAAGTTTTTACTTGTCTAGACTCGACTCCCCTTATCACCTCAAGACATTGAAATATATTACTAGTTGTGTGAATCCTCAAAAATAGTCTTCAATCTACAAAACACTGTACATCCTTATTGTATGTCATGAGCGAATAGTGATAAAAATGAAATAAATTGAAACCGAAACAAATGCAGTACAAATTGACAACTATATAATGTTTATTACTTTTATATACGCTTGATTTATCTGTTTAGAGATTATACAAATCAAACTCTAAAATTAACAATAACTTCAATCCCCAGTTAAATACTTACATTACAGTAATATTTGGAAGAAGTCAATCAAAATATACGCAGAAACGTATGTTCACTTTAAAATCCATATCAGGACAGACCGCGCTCTTCCGCGGCCTATAATGAGAGGATATTTCTATTTCTAATTTACCGTACTTAACTGAATATGATTTCATTTGGGACACGCTAAGAACCATTTTAAGCTTAGCTCGGTCCAACAGTCACACCATTATATATGTTAAGGAATATTCAGAACTTTTCAAAATGTCCTTTGTAAATAGATATATGCGCAGACACAAGTACAATAGACTACAGTTTAATATATGGATTGATGTGAGTAATATTGCGTAGTGATATACATTTCTCACACTATCAACAATGTTAGACGGACAATACCCATGTGAGATAGCCATGCGAGATTTTTCTGTCTTACGCTGCTGCGATATCATTGATTGTGACATAAATTTTCTGATTTACGTTACACAGTGAAGTAAAATATTTTGCATTCTTTTCTTTTTCAATTTTCATAATATAGCTTTCTGGGGGGGGGGGGGGGGGGGGGGGGGGGGGCAGTCTTGAGTTTTTTGTTTATACATTAAGTGTAAATCAAATGTCCTCTCTGACTGTCTAATAGCCCATTTTCGAGTTACCGTATTCCGGCGGTATTCTAACTTTTACTTTGTAATTGAGACACGTGATCTTTTTTTTTTTTTTTTACCCCGAGGGGCGCATCACGTCCGTTAAAATTGCTTTTGTTAGAAACGAGTTCGTCTGCTGCGAAATGCCCAAGTTCCGTTGTGTTGTGGAAGGGTGTACGTCAGATACGAGGAAGAAGAGGAGATATGGGTTCATGGCTGATGTGAAATTATTTGCATTTCCCACATCTAAACAGCCCAAACTCTGCAGTGTTAATAACGTATTACAACCACAGTTAATATTTACACTTACAACCGCTCACGTCACGACAGATTATGCTCCACACATTTTGTAGATTGTGAACCAACACATCTTCATACCAGAACTACATTTTTTAAAGGGAACCCGGGGGGTCATCATCCCTCTAGAAAAGATTAATCAATCACTGGAATGATGACGCCATCGAAATTGGTGATGCACCGTTCCTTGATACATTTAAGTTCAATTCTGCTGCAAGTTGACATGATCTTGGCATGTTATCTTTTCTATAAATTGACATGGAACTACTCGATCCAGTAAAAACCGCTCTAATTCTGGTATTTTAAAACTCGAGAAATTCACGTTGAAAACCGGATGTTGATGTGCTCGCATCGAGTACAAAGTACATGTTAGAATCAGCCGGAATACGGTAACTCGAAAATGGACTGTTAGTATTTTGTTTTTATTTATTTATTTTTTTTTTTTTTTTTTTGTTGGTTTTTTTTTTTTTTTTTTTTTTTTTGTGCGTTTTTGTTTTGATTTTGTTTGTTTATTTTTATTGTATTTTAAAGTTCAAAAGAGGATTTTAATATTAATTTTTTTCAAAGTTCCAGCATTAATGCACTACACTGTAGATAAAATATGAGAAAAATAATCCTTCATAATTTACTTGTGTGGGAAAGGAAAATTCCACCTTTAGAACAAGACTCGCTGTCGGTGACTCGACTGCGAATCTTGCCCCCTTAGTGGAATTTTCTTATCCCACACTCGTACTATTGAAGGATTCTGTTAGTACTCACCATCGGTAATATTGGTTGAATTGCTTATATCATGATGTCTTTCTACATGATCTTTTATCAAGAAAATCCATGTGACTGAATACAGAAGGAAGAAACCGAAAATACTCCGGATAGTAGGGGAAAGCATCGTCTTCCGTCTGAATCGACGTGTCTTTTCATTAGTTCGTCATAACATTTTGTCACTGTTGATAAGAATATTAATTGTTGCTTTGAACACCCAAACTCGTTTTCTCGATATTGAAACATCAATTTTGAAAAAGATCATGTACTGTACTTCCAATTTTCTATTTAATTTTTGGGCGGTATCAGAACATATTGCGAAGATGGACAGAGGGAATTTCCTCTTCCTTCACACACTTGTAACATAAGCTAGGTGCTTATTATACGTTTGACAATGACTCGAATATTGACCTATCTTATTACTCCTTCGCGTCTTGTATACCATAAGGGGTGTTTATGATTGTGATTGAAGTAACAGCGGTTGACTCTGCAAGAGATTGTTAACATCTGCTGTACATTGCATTATTTCTGTAGGATACAATCAAGAACACAATTCTGGAGGTCTTTGTCGTGGCCCTACTTGAATACAATGTAATATATAAGTTCATATCAGTACTGACAAACATATCAATGAATTAAATATACATGATCTACATCAACTGTTGGGTACTTATGATGCAAGTTCAACAACCAATAAATTTATAAATCAACCATTCAAACAATGTTTCAATCGAACAATATTTAAATGTTTTCATTCAGTAAATATTTCTATCAAGGACCTTGAATTTGTGGCCAAATTGACAAAAAATTGTGCATATCCGTGACTAAAGATTGCGTTTGAGAGTTAAATACAAGTTTTACATGGCACCCTTGTTGTATCAGTTTTTTTAACCTTTAATAAATTTCAGCCATGGATACGTCTTGAAAGGATAACAGGGATTTTGGTGACTCGTAAATGTAAATTCACCAATGCGTAGCAATGTAAAAAAAGGCCAAATGGAAGGCAGTTGAAAACACTGCAGCTTTGTATGATCTCGAGCAAACAGTGGGTAGAACAGATATATTGATTGATTCAGCAGACGTAAAGAAGCAGGAGATCGCGAGTCTTTGGCTACATTTAACATTTTTTAACTATAAAAGTTTTGGTCTTGTCAATGCCACCTTCTAACTGAATTTTGCAACTAGTGCTGCTAAGATAACAATTTGTTGAATATGAAACTTGATTTGCTGAAAGATGTGTAATAAATAACTAATTGATCAACCGATGGAGTAGCCTGGTTATATTTGGTTCGAAATACATCAAAGGAACTAATGTCTTTTTGCTAAGTTTTTGCAGTATTTTTTGAGACTACAGCATCCAGCAAACATTCTACTCAAGGTCTAAGAGAGACAGTAATATCGGAGGCAACTGGACAGAAGTCTTGTTTGCTCGACGAGCCAGAGCTTTGACTTTTCCCCACTGAATCGAACAACTGAGTATGTAGTTACTGAGTTTTAATCTGGATGTGCCGAATACATAATAGCAATGACCTTAAAGGGGTCACGCCTTACTGGATTCGAAATTTGATATATGAACCAATGCCAAATTGTCTTTGTATATCAGTATTTTTTTATTTATTAATTTTTTTTTTTTGCGTTAAAATGGTCTGCCCAAATCCAAATAGCTATAACGACAGTTTCAGAACTGTGATATCAAGACGTATATAGGGACCCCATGATGCCGGTCATGATATAACTACCCAGTGGTTGGGGAAAATGCATCTCCGCCACAGGATCTACAACTATCGGTGAAGAGATTTAGAGCCTCATTAGTGGACCAAGATAGTTCAGGAAAAGGAGAACGTCCATTGTATGTGTCAAGAAACGTAAGCCAGACACTACCATCCTTTGATAGCTTGTATAACTTGATTAAGAAGTAATATTTTCTAATACTAATTGTTGCATAATAAAATTAATCAAAAGCTCTGCTACCCGGGATGGTTTTGGCAGAAAATCAATCTATAATCTTTACCCCTGACCGCTATCTGGCCATCGGCAATCGAATCCGTCTGCCCTCCACATACTGAAGACGATTATCTATATGTATCTTACCAGTAACATTGCTGGGGTTGCTTTAGTATTATCATAAGCTCAGACAAGCTTATCTTTTATAAAAGTTTAGAATGCTAGCGCCACATCTATTATTTATAATTTTGATAGATGTTATAAGAAATGTTAAAATGAATTAAAATTTCTATCATAGTAATTAAAAATATAATTTGTTTTTGTTAAAAACAAATGTCTCTCCAGCTCATCACATTGAGAGTGCACCAAATAACACCCTCCTCCCCTTAATGTACTACATGGTATGGAGGAGAAAGCATGAATACAGACATTACGAACTGCACTTTATGAATTGAGGAAAAAGATGGAGAAAAGATTCAACATCAATGTGACCAGTGTCAGTGATAAATAAAATAATGACTGTTAAGCTGAAGTACCAGTAAGAAAGTGAACATACCAAGAGGCCCACAGGCCTTATCGATCACCTGAGTATTAGTTAAAGACATCACTAGTCCCAAAGGCTACGAAATCTAGAAAAAAGCTCTGTTCTGAATATCTAAGCCAAATTCAAATATTCAGCAAAGTATAAAAAAAACATCTATTTTTAATACTCAAATACCATGAAAAGTGCCTTTACTGCTGAAAGGCTTTTAATTACATAATGTAATATATATAACATTTAACACGATAAATCCAATTTGGACCCAACCTGGTGTCAAAACCTTGGGGTTGCAAAATTCACAATTTCGGTGCATTCTTTTTCTGCTTATCCTAAATATGACTTTAGATTTATACAGTATCAGATGACCTTCAAATGATAGAAATAATAATTGCTATAATTTTGGCTTCACCCTGGAATCAGACCTCCTCAACTCTGGGATCAAAATTTGAAATTTTGGTAAAAGGTCATCTGATCATTTTAAATAAGTCATTCGAGGCCGAGAATATCGATCGATCGAACAAACGTTAGTATATATAGTCTTTTCTTGTACTGCAACTGAAATTAAAATATTTGAAGACTAGTTATGGCATTATTACTAGTCTTGTATTTAAATCAATATTAGCTGTCATTTTGGTGTCGGGAATTTTTGTTACTATTTCAATGGCAGAAAAAAATAAGGTTTATAAGCTTTTGTTTTATTATTTGTGTCAGAAAATCTATTCAAAGGCTCTGAATGAAACAAAATTACATTATTGTATTTTCGTACAAAACTGATTTCTTATATATAACGCTATTTGTTCAGTAGAACCGAAATCTTGATTAAAGTTAGTTTTAATTTTATCAACGATTATGGTTTAAATATAATACCACACTTTTACAAAATATTTTTCTTCTTCAGAATTTAGAGCTAATATTGCTTTAAATTAGTTTTTGGTTCTTAAAAATAAAATCTTTATCAATGACGACCATATGTAAAATACGAGAATATTGTTCTATGCACTCAGGAACCCAAGCATGCCCTCCCAATGACTATTGTGTTGTTAATGCCCGCAATAACTGAAAATATCTTTTAAGGAATGACTCTTAATTTTGAGGCAAACTATACGAGTATAACCTGCCCATTACTAGAAGTGGATGATACAGCGTAAACTTCTTACCCAACCCAGGTTATACTTGTATAATTTACCCCAAAATTAGTTATTCCTTAAATATTAACAATTCACCTGATGCGCGCAATAATTCAAGTAAAGATACCGTCAAATAATAAAAAAAAAAAAAAGATACCTTAAATTCTGAATTATCGATTAATCTGCTAAATTGATTCGATAATTGAAACGTTGCCCTCTTCAAATGGATTATTGATATCAACAACTGAATTATTGCGCACAACTATAATTAAAGAAAGCAGTAATTCAATTAATGTACGCACCAATTCAATTAAAGTACACATCAATTCATGCGCTCAATAACCGATCTCCTCAACTGAATTAATATCATTAATTCATTTGACACAGACAATTCTTTCACACACACATAGATTATTCAATTAGAGACATCTTCCAACACATTCACAACTGAATATATGACCTATGTAATTGTTATTCTGTAGAATACGAGTCTTGAACACCATTTCTTATATGTCCATTCGTAAAATTTGGATTCCATATTGTGCCTCCAGCCTATCCCTTTTAGAATCTACACTTTGTCAAAAGATTTCATTTAAGTCATTCATCTTTTCAAGGCGTGTTACTTGCAATTTTTAAATTTGTTTACCTCTTCTTGATCATTTCCCCCATTGAAGGTGTCAGAAGATTTTATTTAAATCATTCATCTTTTCAGGCCCCATGTTACTTGCAATTTTTTTTTAACCTCTTCTCGATCATTTCCCCATGGAATAGGACATGGCCCTTTGAACAATATTGAATCACCTTTGCCCAAGGATGCTCTGTGTCAAGTTTGGTTGAAATTTGCCAAGCGGTTTTAGAGAAGTAAAAAATGTGCGAAGTTCAGATAGTCAGACTACAGGGACACTCGAGCTTAAAGCTAAAGTGAGCAAAAACTATGCATCTCATGTGAAGTTGTACGTTTGTAGGACAGAGTCCATCTTCATGTTATGATGTCCCTTTCTTGTAAGTCATGCAATTTCTATTTTTTTCTCTCTCTCCACAAGAGAACATCTGCTGTAGATTAAACATTACTTCTAGATTCTAAGGATCTTAGTCAGGGCCACATCCCTGGCAGCTGCCTTCATGTGAAAGTCAAACGTAATTTCTAAAATGCATGCTTATAGGGCATACAACTGCCAAATAATATGTCAACTGAGTGAATGATAAATAGCATTATACATTTCATATCATATTGCATGATCACCAACGTAATTCTCACATAAAAAGCCAACTGGTTCTAAAAATAATTCTGTTCTGAATGTTAATATGGTGGCATAGTGATGAATGAGAAATGCAACAAACTATTGTGACATTGCCACCATACAGTTCATTGGTTTGAGCAAAGATAAGGTGCATAATCATGATCATAGTACACAGAGTACCTCATTATTGTATTCACTGCATACTTCGTAGATATTTAAGCTCCTCAAATCTATCTGTTTAGGGGTTACCCCAACTTCATATACGGGGTTACCCCAACTTCATATACCAATTTCATACACTCTGTCAGTAAAGAATCAACAAATACTTTCTGCACCTTTATTAGTGCATATTTACAGGTGAGATTTTCAGAAAAAGAATCCCAGAATTTTTCCTCCTAAGTGTTTTCGCCTTGCCTCTTCATGATCCATAATACCCCCTGATGTTGTTAGGACAATAAATCTGAAAAGCAAGAAGTATCTTATTAAAAAAAGTCATTCAATAAATGTTTTTTTTGTATGTTTGATACAATCATATTTTTTCACTGCAATATGAAAAGCATCCACAATATTTTCTTTTTCACATTGTTACATGTGTCCCCATTTCATCTGCTACTTTTAATAGTGTTACTGATTAAAGCATTGTACAATAAACTAAATCAATACTGGCAAAAATGATTTTCTCAAGAAATATTAATAGCACAAAAAATGACAAGCAGCCTGTAACAGTGTTCAGTTTAATCCCAATCCACTTTACATAGATTATGAATATTAGATGAGTCGTGATAAAGATATACATGGCAACCTTTAAAACTGAAAATGCAAAGTAAACCAAAAGTAACATACATTTCATGAAAACAGGGTATAGTAGAGCTTGCAGTACCAAAATTCTTGATTATGTTGAGTTTTAACAGGTTGTATTATATCTATGATGAAAACAAGATTTAGTGGAGAACAATTTTCACAATGTACAATTAGTTCAGTTTGTAGGGCTGGGATGTTACAGCCATATTTGATGTTTATTTCTGTCTGAGTTATGATACAATTAATAACGAGAATTCCTGAAGTTCTCCGTAAAAGAACAACAAACACTAGGAAACAGTCGGGTTATACAAACAAGTCAGTTTGGTATATATCAGGCATAAATCTAGGTTATGAAGTTACTCGGGTATTAAGTTCAGCAGGCACACCCAAGCTGATTTTGGGGTTATTCTTTTCAAACTTGACTACTTTTGTATTTCCAATTTGGAATATTTGTAATGAGCTAAACATCAATTTACATTGCACATATGAACAGTAATAGTCAGATGATTCTTTTCGTTGTTCTTGACATGATATCAAAGTGGTTAAATCCCTGAAACCTTGGGACTGACTTCAATATACCAACTGCAACAACCTAAAACTATTCTGGTTCCCACATGATATGTCAGATTTCAAATCAAGAAATAATATTAATGAGTAAAATGATATACCCAAACTGTCGAGATGGAAGTAAATTTGTTGTCCACTTTTCCATATCTCTGATGGAAATGTCAAATCTGGGACTGATCACACCACACTAAAATATATACAATCAAATAATTTAGTAATAAAACTTTAAATTTATAAACTGAAAAATAAAACTAGAAATATGCTCTTTTAAAATTCTTTATCCAAAAATAAAAACAGCTATTAAAGATGATATATGCATGCACTAACATTTCATGGAAAACATTTAGATCAAGTACTGAAAGGTAAAATGGTTTAAAATACAGCTTACATTTTATGATCTGCGGAATATATCAATATAAAGAGCATCAACTCACTTTGTTTAATCGGCCAGTAAGGTTGACAACAATTTTTCCATTTCTGTGGTCATCAACAATTTCAAATTCCCCAATGTAACCTGATAAATCAAATGATTTGTATATGAATTTATACAGATCAAGGCATTTATAATGCAAATAAAAATGTTTCAATACATCTTTTATATACAGGGGAAGCTGGAACTAGAATAAGTATACAGTTGTTTGTAAATTATGCACAACTCCATTCAAATGTGAAACCTGTTGGCATACTATTCAGAGCTGTGGAAAACTGCCGGTCATGCCGGCAAGATTTGGACGTGACCTAAATTAGTTGAAGGTTGGACTGCATGACCGACGTTGCTTGCACTGCATCAAAACAATAAAAATAAAATGTCACCACACAAGTTCAGTCATTACTTCCGATATGCTTCAGTAATCCTCGGCTGACTTCATTACGCAATGTATCATACTTTTTTGTGAGAAACAGAAGCTACTTGAGGGTCTCCGAGTGAAACAAAACTGGTTCCCAGGCTACATGACAATAATATTAAGGCAATACAGGGTTTTCAATAAGAAATAACTGAGCAGGTGAATTTCAATTTTGAGGTGGATCAAGTTGAGTGCTGAAGGTTGTGCAATGCATTAGAATGCATCACGTTAGAGGAAATTCGAGCAGGCGATTTCTGTCGATCAAGACGGCGACATTTTGCCGGGTGCCAGTGCTTATTGAAATCCCTGCAATACAAGCTGTAACTGATGGTAAATAAAAGGAAAAATAAAAGAACAAATATAATAATGTATTTGTGATTGAGCATATATAATTTCATGCAATCGGGGTGAATCTGAAGCAATAAAGCCATCAAATCAGCAAAAAATGTCGATTCATGAATCACTGTCATCCAGATAGTAATTCCTTCTCTTACTGATGTCCACTGACTTTGGAAATCACCAGTTTGAAAAAATGCGAAAGAGAGGCGCTACGCATGTGTTAGATTTGTAAACAATTTAATATACCAAATTTATTAATACAATCAATTTCATTACACTTATAATACTTAAAGTCATTCATGACATGTTGTAATATTTCAAAACAAATGAAATGTGTAGTTACTCATGCCAGTCTCTGTCTTTGTATGACTTCAGTCTCAGTGCAACCCGATTATGTTTGGCAATCATCCTTCCCATGTTATTGTATACGATGCAATGGCGGTTTATATGAAACACTCATTGCAGGTATGCTCTCAAACAATATTCCCTTGTTTGGCTGAATTTTGCTTAAGATCTTGGGGATTTTATAAGTTATACCAGTATGTGTCAACTGGTGCATAATTCTATAGTTGAAAAATACCATCAGTTATAGCGCCGGGAGCATTAGTATGAAAACTGAGTCTAATTAAAGTAAGATATGTAACAATAAAGTACTTAAATCTGCAATCTGCGTTATTTTAGTTTTTATAATTATTTTAATTTTAACTGCTTATAATATATTCGGACAGGCTTAATTAAGTCTGCTTGGACAGGCAAAGTTGATAAACATGCCTGTCCGAATGACAGGCTTCCGAGAAAAATTTTCCACTGCTCTGATTATTTGTTGAGTGATCCTGAAAACTTTCAAAAATTGTAAATTTAAATCAGCCTTTACAATAAACAGTCAACTAAAATTCAAATTCTACTGTTTAGAAGCAACTCTGTTTAGGTCACATTTCTCGTATCGTCATGATGAACGGGAAATAAATTCCATTCATCGGCTATAATTAACTGTCAATCATCGTCTACTGCTTCTCAAATGCGAAAAATTGGCAATAGGTGGACAGAAGTTGACATAATTATGCAAATGAGAATTCCCTTGCTGATGTACTGTCTGATGTTTGTGCAGGGAAAAGGGGTGGGGGGGTGACACTGAATGTAGGGTAGTATGCAGCCCTACAAACAATAAAACTCGGGCACAGTTATGTGGTTTTGTGGTAGGCTGGCACTGGAAGTTTAGTAAATCTATCCCAATGCTGAAACATTGGAAACGTGACCCCCCCCCCCCCCCCCCTCCTTTGCATTGACTCCAACCAAATAAGATTTGCCACTCTTTGTGACAACACTGAAAATTTATATATTTTTGCCATACTTTGCATGCTTTGTTGATATTGACGGCTGATACTTATTATTGCTATATTCTGGGATTTTTTAAAAAAAAATATAGTTTCGCTAAAATGTCACGAACTTGTCCTTGTTTTAATTCATTAACGGCATTGCGCATTCACCTTGACATTGGATCTAAGTAGATCCCACACTTTGCAATAAATTTTAACTTCTCTGTACATTTAAGCATTTTAGTGACCATGCCATTTTTCACTAGAGGGGGCTATACATTTTAAATCACCAGAAGAATGTTGACATACTTTTGGTACATCGGTGATCAACATTGTTAACACTTTTACATTTGATTAATATCATATATTTTTATTTTACTTTAAAAATTTACTTGCCTATGGAAGGTTCTCCTTATAATTTTACCTGCCCGACACTAAAATATGGTTGCCCCGGGCATTGGGCAGTGCTATTTGTCTACCCCTGTAGAGGTAAAACCTTGACAGAGTTGCTTCTAAATGGTAGGAGTCCAGTTACAATATATCAAACTTTTCACCAAAAATTGCAAGCAATGCAGATGGTAAAACTGAAAACTAACATGGTGGTGTGATATACCTTGTGAATATTTTGTTTACAGGAAGACAATTTTTTCTCATTATAGTTATTTAGAACGTTGAGTGCCTGTGAAAATATTATACATATTGCATATAAGTAAAACATCTTTCCTATCAATTATTTGTTTATTAATTTTTTATAACTAACAGTCTAATAGTAATTGACTTTTAAATGAATGTAAAGTTTATTTAGGTAAGGACTGAACTGTCTGAAATATAAATGGAGGTTGTAAACCATTATTGATAAAACCAGAAATTAAACAAGGATACCTCAATATACTTTGTTTTTTGTTAACAGAGCTATCACAATATTCATTGAGGTCTTGTCACATGGGGAACAGATATCATATGTTTTGCCTTCACATGATCATAACTGCCATATTTTGTTTCCAACATGCTGAATGTCAAACAAGCCATGCTTGTTTATTTGATACATACATTTTAATACCTCAATATACATTACTCATATTTTTCAAACATTTTGAAGATCAATAGTGAAAGCAGAAAGTGGAAACTCAAATGCTATACAAAAATATTTCCAGTTTGTAACCCCAGATTTTTATTTTATATATATATATATTTTAATAAAATATTTAGGGTTAGTGGAGGTCGAGTTAGAAACTGGAAACACAACGTCACAAATATTTTATTTTGGTCTAAACTGAAAGAATACCAGGTAGTGAAAATTGAAATTATATTGCATTAAACAATTCAGATTTAAATTGAAAAGACTGTGACCATTACCATGCTTCATCATCACTGTGAGGAATCTGACAATGACTTTTGAACAGGGCCTGATCAGCACCTGACGTTTGCCCTTTTTCTCAGCTGCTGCTATACACTTGAGGGCATCTGCTAATACATTCATCCGCACCATTTTGACCTATGAAGAAATGACAAAACAATTAAATATACAGTAGATAATGTCAATATTAATCCTCAGGACATCAAATATGGGAAAATATGATGACTCCCAATTTTTGTTAAGGTGTCACAACAATGGATGTCTTGCTTTGAGACAAAAGTTCTGCTCAGTACATTCAACAATAAAAAACAGTAGAATAGAGTCTTACATATTGTAAGTTGCTGATTGTAATTATAAGTTATAGACTTTATATGGGAAAATATGATGACCAAGTTTTTAGATGCAAAGACAGACTGAACTTGTGAGGTCCATTTGCAACAAAAATTGGGGGTCATCATATTTTCCCATACAAAGTATATGACCTTTTTGTTATATACTTTCAATTTCATTTAGAAACTAACAATTTTATATTTAACAACTTCTTTATTGATTTAATTGAATAAAAGCATGAAGAATTTGAAAATTAATGGCACAGTAATTTGAGGGTCGGAGTTTTCAGGCATACATTGTGTGATATATACTCACACACTTTTAAAGAAAAAAAAAAAAAAAAAGAGATGAAATTGAAAGTATATAATAAACTTATATACTGACCAAAAATACAATAAATATATAATTATTATTGTTTCAGAAAACCAGAAAAGGTCTAGAATGATAAAAAATGTTGCGGGAGTGAATCACTTCTGCATCTGCATCATTATGGAGTAGATCTCTACCCCCCAATGCAAAAAAAGGCATAATACCATTATTTGCACCACGGTGCAAATTAGTTTTTAGGTTTATTTTGTAAATTAGCATATTGTGAACATTCTTAATGGAATAAGCCAATAAAGTTATTCGCCCTTTAAAACTAATTTACACCACGGTACAAATAACAGTATAATGCCCCCCCCCCCCCCCCCCTCCAAAAAAAAGAAAAAAAAGGAGAGGGCTTCATTACTGCAGCTAGGTGGCCAGGTGGGTCACGTTACACATTTAATAAACTTCTTATGGACGGTCTTCTGAACATTACATTACATACCGAATATTGTACATCTACATATTAACTGATCGTGTCAAGCAACGCTTATTAAATTAAACTACATGTAAATATTGATAATGGTGGAGAAATTTAAAACGGACGATGGAAAAATGGAGGAAATTCGAGACAAAACTTTGAATATCGTCTTTTCAATATTTTGAGGGAGGTACTACACATATTTGAGGTAAGAACGTATAATGCATGTAGTTTATATGCTTTTCGGCCTATAATAAAGTATTTTGTATGCAGTTACTGATATCATAAACAAAAGTACTTCTATGTGCATCATCGCAATTTTACAAGTGAAAATGATAAAAAATTGAAGGGATATAGAATCAATGTACAAAGCCGACATTAAATATAGATGATATATAATTTATTTTATATCTTCTCCACAGACAAAAACAGTTGACAGCAATGATGATTGTCGATTGTTTTGTGTCAGTTTCAATTTTCACGTCGTACCTATTATTGTGGCGGAAGTAAAAAGACCGAAGTCTTATGAATTGTGGGTAAGCAGGTGCTTGCCTCTAGATATATCATTGCAAATGAATGAAAAAAATAGAGAACACCGAAGGAATTGAGTTCTTGTCTTTAAAACGTTTGTAGTAAGGTCTTATTATGCAAATTTGCAATACATTGCTTTAACAGTGATTGCACGTTCGATACAAGATGTAAACAGACTCACATCCTCAGAAAGTGTTAACCTCAAACTTGTTTTAAGTTACTGAAAGGTAACGGTTTTTGTCATGCTTAATAAGGAAATAAGTTTTAGAAGCAGATTTTCCCCTGATTTCATTTATTTATTATTTTGCAAAGTTCATGAATTATTTTCGTTTTAGAAATATCTACGAATTTAAAGCTACATGTATTTTACATAGTATAGTGTGATTTTTTTTTAACGGACCAATTTCGTTTTGAACGAGGAAATATTGTTTGATATTTAATATTTATTCCAAAAGCATTGATCCAAATCAAGAAAGTTTGGCAATGCTGATATATTTATATAAAGGACCTGAATAGCCCCAAATAACACAACTATATTCTTTATATAATAGTAATGGATTTTGAGTCTGAGGTCATTTATATGTTTTTATATATTGATGAAGATTTGATAATATCAATATGATTAAAGTGTTGTTAATATGTTGATGTGCTACAATGGAGGCTTGTACAACACAGTGATTTTCTTTTTTTGTACTACCACGTACCCCACCCCACCCCCTTCTTTTGAACTGGGGAAAAATTAATGTCATTTCCCCTCAAACTGGGAAAAATAATTTATAGCAAATCATAATAACAAAAAAAAACACAAAAAAAAAAACCACAAAAAAAAAACCCCACAAAAAAACATAGGATTTGAAGATGTCAGTGATTTTTACTGTCAATGTGTTTCAAGTGTTCTGGTGGGATGTGTCCCAAGGTATTCTCCTTTAATGAATGGAGAAACAGGAAAGATGACATGCCATAAATTTCACAATATTTACAAAGAAACCCATATTTTAGTGTAAATAGTACATCCATGAATACTGACTTTCATCAGTCAGACTTTGACACAGGTGTTTTATGTGTTGCTGAAATGGTACGAAATGTCATAGCTACTTGTTGTGCCATTCTAATAATTTGAAGTACTTTGAAATAAAAACTGTCCTGCAATATATGAATTAATGTTTTACTGTAGATTGCTTGTTAATCTGTGGTATGTTGTGTGAAGAGATTTGAATAATTTGTCCAAACAAATCATTCAAGTAAAATTTAGAGTGGTTATAGTGAAATCTTTTGAATATCATTAATTTTACAGATGTAATGAAAGCTTTGAATAATGCCAATGTCGTCCATTGATGAGAGACCCAAAACCCTAAGAAGTGGGATTTCTCTCAAGCCTAAGTATGCTGTTCAACATCGCTCGGACATGCTCATTGCAGAGCAGGTGAAAATATGTTTATAGCATTCATTGTATAAATGTGTTTTGATATGCAGTGTTTGGACTTATTTGTAATGTGAAGTAATTTTTTCACTTTCCATATAGATGGAAAATGTTTCAGAAAAACAAGAGACCTTATACAACCTCCTGACAGACTTGGAAAATGCCAAGAGTGAGGAAGAAGTTGATCATCTTCGAACTGAAGTTCAGGCTCTGAAGGAAAAATCAGATGCTTCACTTATTCTTCTAAATGTAGGTGTTGTAATATTAATAAGACTTGTGAGATTATCTGTAGAAAAATCACATTTACCTTGCAAGACTTTATTTCTGTAAATCTGGTTTTCTCAGATTTATCAGCAAGTTTTATTGCTAGAGGTAATAAAATTTTTGCATGTTCTGCAAATTTAAGGGCATTGATTTAAACCATTCTAGTTGAACATAAGCATTACATTTTGCAATCATTGCTTAACAGATATTGTACAAAATAAACCATGAGCTGCAGTATGCACGTAAAGATCTGGAGGAGGCACTCAAACACACAGGAGGAGACATTTTGGCTGCCAGAAAAAGGGTGATGTGGCTTGAGGATCGCATGGGGACATTGTGTGGAAAAGTTCGACTGAGAGTAAGTACTGGTACTTGCTTGGTTTGATACAGTTTAACAGAAATTACACTTCTCAAGCAGTCTGCATCAGTATCATCAATATCAAATGCATATACAAAAGTGATCACCTTGTAGTTTGTTGAAAAACATTATCATTATATCATTATTATTGAAGTTTCTACAAAACAATCTGGTGTCATCTATGATGTATGTACATTTACAAGTAAAGATATTCATAGTATCATCTACAGTTCACTGTTTAGATATCAACCCTTTTCACAAGATAAATATTTTTAAGTCATTTTTGATTTTACATTTATGTTACAGGTTAAATCCATGTAAAACCTAGGAATGTACATATTTATTTATCATATCGAGTGAATCTAATATAGTGTAGGAAGAGTTAAGTACCTTGCTTTTGTCAGGGCCAGCCTGTTTCTCAGAGGGTGTCACATCGGACGAGAGGTTCTACAGATCGAGGTCAACTGACTCTGACATTCCGGTCAGATAGTGATGTCAGTGATGATGAAGACCGATTTCCAAGACAAAAGTCTCTGCCTCCAATTCGTCAGATACAAGATGACTCAGATGATGAAGACAGGGGGAGAGGCATGGGAGGTGGGCGGGGTCACATGATCAACACACCATCCATGAGTGGATCAGAGGATTTCCATGATATGCAAATGAAACGTCCAGGAATGATGGACACTCCTTCTTCAGATGCCAGTTCATCCATCTCTCCTGTCAAAATGGGTATGATGCAGCACCATGGTCCACAGTATTCAGATGACTCTGATGATGAGGATTCCAGTCCACAGGCCAGTCCTATCCCTAAACATGTGAATGTAGCAGTAGAGGAGAACAGAGAAACAAGTCAAAGTGAAGTGGGATCTGAGGCAGAGGATCACATTGGAGAACTGCCCACTATGTTTAACCGTGACAAACGGGAGATCAGTGCTCCTCCCAGACACTCATCACCAGAGATAGTCGCTCTACCCAAACCAGTTATGGAGGAACAGCCCAAAGATGAACCAGGAGAAAATGCTGAGGTACATATAATTTTTGCCTGTTCAGGTTAAGACTGTTCAGAAGATATGTACATAATGATAATTTTTTTTGGATATATTTTATGATTTTAGCAGGGCTATATTTGAGATGTGAACAGTTAGGTGATACATAGATTCAGTGTTTTACTTATAACCCTACAGTGCTATTCAAATACTTTTCCTAAGGGGAAAAAATTGTAAACTGTTATTGTCATGTATGTAATATCATGTTTTTTTGTACCAAAGGAGGATCCGGAAATCGGGAAACAGGAATCTGATGAGAAGACTAGGGAAGAAACTACAGAGGAGGAATCCTCAAAGGAAATAGGGGCTGGTGAAGGAAGTGGCATCCAGACTGATAAAGGTCCAGAGGAAAAGACATTTATTACAGAGGTGTCAGTGACCACAAATAAAAGCAGGGTCACAATTGTATCTCCAAAGAGGGAGGATACTAGACAAGGTGAGGCAGTTTGAAGCACTTTTCAGACTCTAGCTGTTAAGTACTGGCTCTTCATATCTGGACTTTCATGATTCAGCTAAAGTATTAAGATTGGTAATGATATATTTCAGCTAAAGTTTGATTTGTTTGATTGTAAAGCTAGAAGAATGTAGAATATGGTATCTGTACTTGTGAGTTTTATTGTTTTTGTGAATTCAGTCAAACTTTCTGTTTTTGTTTATAAATGATAGATTAAGTATTCAATGTTTAATCTGGCCTGTACTTACTAGTTCTTCACATTCTAAATGATTTGATAAAAGCTTTAATTGATATAAAAGAAAAACATTATTGTTTCCTTTTTCTGTTTTTTCTTCCTTTCTCACATTTTTAACCAATGCTTATTTTAAATGTTCGCAGTCAGTCAGTTTCCCATAAGTCGTAAGATTTTTTTCTCAGAAGATACCACAATAAAGTGATTTCTGTACTACCTGCTTTCATTTTTCTTACAATTACATGCTTACAATTAAATGCTTTCATGCACTTTTCACTGAACGATGTAGAAAAAGAAAGTGGCAAATATTCTGTACAGTACTGCTCATATGATCAAAAATATTTAAACTACAGCTTTAAGTGAGTAAATTAAATCCTTGTGAAATTTCAGATATCAAAGAATTTTCATGACTTATAAAGATTTTAAAAGAGAATTAGATGTTGATATAAACAGACTAAAGAAAAACAGTTTTAAGTGCTGTCTGTAATATGGAACACATTGATAATATACCATGCACACTAGTACACCATCACATTTATTTGAAAAAGTACTTATCTATGGTGTCAATGTAGCACTTGGTATGTATTGACCATGCTTACCAAATTTAATATGCAATATTTAAACATATTCATCATGCATAACTATCAAAAACATATTGAATAAAGCAATTTTTCAAGAAACTTTGACTGCTTTTATTTCATTTTAAACCCAGCAGGTAACAGATTTTCCAGATTTATAATCCTTAATCTTAATTGTAGAAGTGGTATAAATGATAGAATATGTGATTTTTGAATGACCCTTGTATTTGCACTCTATAAATGCATCCTCTGTATTCTTGTACATGTATTTATGCATGTCCCTTCAATTATACAGAACTCATACCAGTAGTTCAAATTTTTACAGCATTTTATTAAATTACATGAACATAATGATCTACACATAAAATTTTAATTTGAACACAAGAAATTTCAATTTTATGTTTAATCTGTGTCCAGGAAATCTTTACAAGCAAAAATGTTACAAGCCAGGTAACAAGTATGCAATGTTTGTAGTAGAAGGTGGGATTTGGTTTGTGTGTTATACATATGGTGAAAGGGAATATGCTTATTGTTATATTTGTAGCATTTACAGAGTTGAGCAGATAATTTGAAAATCTGTATTTGATTGAATATCACAAATATATATACTAGTGTATCAGAATTAATTGCTTGAAATTGTTGCATTAAACTTTACAGGGCTTCATGCATTTCAATTTTGAAACAAATTATCTTTAAATTCTGATACATGTATAGTTATCTTGCATATGATCTCACCGAATGCTTGAATTAATTTAGCAGCATATTTTGAGAGAGTGCTTTTAATTATCTCAAGTAATCAGTTGGAAATGGGATTACATGTACTTGTATTATTTTGCTTTCATTCTTAAAGAATGAAAACTGAGATCTAAAGATTTAATTTTCATTTTGCCTGAGTTAATTTTCTCAGAGAGGTTCATATACATGTAGCATGTCAGATTAACAATATTAATTATTTGAATTTCTTTCTATAACTTTAAATATCTTTAGTATCAATAATGATTTTCTTTGTTATTCATTTAATGTTACATTGCATATATCACCAAACTATTTGAAATACTTGTTAAATGTTACATCCCTTTCATGCAGCATTTTTGCGGGAAATATCCGAGGAGGAACGAGATCTTATTATGGAGTATTGGCAATCAGAGCATCATCGCTTTGAGTATGGACAATATTCTGATGTTCTTACACAGTTAGATCCCCTGTCATACCACCAGATGGGGTTAGCAGTGCCTGGAAGCTTTCTGGAAAAATGTGAGGGATTTACAGAATATTAACAAATATTTAGATATTGACATATATTTTAGACAAAATGTAGATAAATGTATTTGAAACTCCAAACAAATGTTAATGTCAGTTTTGGACAGCTAGGCATTATGAGGCATTATGAGTATACCGCATTTTTTGTGAGTGGAAATTTTTGCGATCCAATCCCTAAAAGGAAGCAAATTCTGTGTTTCCAGTTTCTGTGGTTGCTTTATATCTACCTATGCATATATGTATTGAAATATTTTTTACAATTGATATCCGCAAAGCTCCGCAAAAAGTGGACAACTGCAGAAAATGCCCGTTATACAGTATCATTCTATTATGTTGATACAATATTTTGATTCAACTTTGATAAATTTTAATATTTTAATTTACATACAGATACAGGGGAGTTTGAAGCATTACCATGGAATGTTCCTGAAAACCAGAAGTCAGGAGGAGACATAACAGATATTCATGTGAGATCAAAGAAATAGTATTGTATCTGAATTAAAGATTTTTAAGATACACAATGTTACTTTCCTGCAAAGATGAGTTCTCTCTCTCTCTCTCTCTCTCTCTCTCTCTCTCTCTCTATATATATATATATATATATATATATATATATATATATATATCATTTACCTTTGCATTTAATTTTAGAAAAGGGCTTTGGACAAATTATCTGTAAAAATTCATCAGATGTACAACAAAATATTTCAAGCCACCATGCTGTCTGTCCGGCCATCGAAAAAACCAACAGATGGACAAAAAGAAGTCAGCTTCTTCCAAAGTATTGATCAGTGTAAGTGTCTAAAACATTGACCAGTGTATTTAGTGTCTAAAACATTGAACAGTGTAAATGTCTGAAGTACTGACCAGTGTAAATGTCCAAAGCATTGATAAGTGTAAGTGTCTAAAGCATTGACCAATATATTTAGTGTCTAATGCATTGACCAGTGTAAATATATGAAGCATTGACCAGTGTAAATGTCTAAAGCATTGCTCAGTGTATTTAGTGCCTAAAACATTGACCAGTGTAAATATTTGAAGTATTGGCCAGTGTAAATATCTAAAGCATTGGTCAGTGTATTTAGTGCCTAAAACATTGACCAGTGTAAATATTTGAAGTATTGGCCAGTGTAAATATCTAAAGCATTGGTCAGTGTAAGTGTCTAAAATACTGACAAGTGTAAGTGTCTAAAGCATTGCCCAATGTAATTGTCTGAAGCATTGACCAGTGTATTTAGTGTCTAAAGCATTGCCCAGTGTAAGTGTTCAAAACATTGGCCGGTGTAAATGTCTATAACATTGATCAGTGTAAGTGTCCAAAGCATTGACCAGTGTATTTAGTGTCGAAAGCATTGACCAGTGTAAATATCTGAATCACTGACCAGTGTATGTATCTAAAGCATTGACCAATATATTTAGTGTCTAAAGCATTGACCAGTGTAAGTGTCCAAAGTGTTGACCAGTGTAAGTGATCAACTTGATTGGTGTATACAAGGAACCTGTTTGTCCAGAATATGTACTTTTTATGGTTGAAAACATTTCCTGTCCTGGTTTAACATTTGACATTTTCTTTTTTCTCTTTCCTTTTCCAGTTTCAACAAAAGAAGCTACAATGGCTTCGTCTGTGCTGGGAGCTAAGGTTAGAACTACTTGAGTTACACTGCTGAATTGATGTTACATGATTTTTATATTGAATTTTGTAATATTAATGTTGGTATGGCCTTGAAACTTTAGAATCAATAAATTAGATAAGAAATTCTTTCTTTTGTGAGAAAATTATTATACATTTTATTAAATATTCTCAGACTGCAACTTCAAGTACATCTGTTGAGGACAAGAATCGTCCAACCACCATGCAAACTGTGTCTAGTGTAGAAATTCCCAAAGTGGAGCCACGTAGATTGGGAACATCCAAGTCAGGGCGACTGGTGTACTATCCCAAACCCATCCCTCCCCCCGAAGTGCTGCCCCTCACTAGAACGGTAAGTAATTCATCACTGAGATTAGACAAGTACACCCCAGGTACAGTTTATTATCCATAGTCAATTAAGTTGCCTTAAAGATATAAGCTTATTCCAAAAACTGTTGCATTCATGTTTGGATCATTTCTTCATAACATCAATAAATAAATGTATAAGTGAAAGTCTGAGAAGCCAGATTTTTCAATCACAAATAGTTTTGTGAGTGCATAATTGTATTTTTATTGTGAACACTTGAACTTGGACTTAATTATAAAAATATTGTCATGTTTATTTTATCTCCTGTTTCTACTGAAAATGATTTTGTTTACAGTGGTGATACACACTGATTCTGCCTTCAATTTGTTATTAAAGTAATCAAAATTATATAAGTTCATAAAACAAACAAAATGAAAATATCATGAAGTTCACAAATCTAAAGCATTTTGACATTTTAACAGCAATATGTAAGTATTCCATATTAAATTTTATATTAATATTTTTGCTTTTTCCTTTTACCACAGCAGTGGAGGAGGGACTTTTTCAAATTTCATTTTAGAAATCTTTACAATTACTTTTCATTTAATATTTGCTCATACTGTTATGAAATGTATAATATTTGTATCTAGTACAATGTACTCAAGTTGAAAAGGAATCACCAAGTCTCTTTGACTGTTCATTTCATGTCCTAACCTGATTGGGAGGGGAAAATTATGAAAGGTTTACAGTGCACATACTGTACAGTTTTAATTTTAAAATGTGTAGGCATAAATCAGATCCACATACTTATAAACTAGCTGACAAGATGATATCTATAAAGTACATAAACTTAAGAATTTCAAATTTGCAGAGAATGCATTAATGATTGTATGATTCAGACTGTATAGTGCTTCAGTGTTGATAGCCTTGGTAATGAATAATGTGTACAAATCCTCTATGCAAAATCATGTATATCTTTACCTTTTCCACCAACATCTTTTTGATGTTGCCCATCACATAGTTCAATAATCTGTTAGGTGTACTTATTAATGATGTATTTGTATTTGAATATGAAAAAAAAATCATTTCAAACTATTAGTACCAGGATCTAAACTTCATGTTTCAGATTGTATATAATGGAATGTTATAAGCTTTGAGGGTAGTGATCACAATTTAAGTCTGGTAGAATCAAAACATAATTAAAAGCTTCGTACTAATAAAATAACCAATTATATAGGTGTTGTAAAACATAATTTAAGGGAAATTTCATTTCCAACATTCTTTTTATGATTGGAAAATATCCACAGGAAATAATTTTTCATTGAATCATTCTTTTTTCTTCTTAATCATGTTAATATAAAGAAATTAATGACTAATACATTTATAGTATTTTGTATCCCTCAATTTCTCTCTTGTCTCATTGTATCATTCTTCATATCTATAACTCCTACAAGCAAATATATGGGGGGGGGGGGGGGGGGTATACTAGAATCACCTTATTCATCTGGCCTTCTGTCAGTAATTTATCCAGAGTATGTCCTGAACACTGATGAACAGATTTTATTAAAACGTTGTGTATATTTTAAATAAATGATGATATTGCACATCAGCTACTTTGACTGGGATTTTTTGTAACATTCAAGGAAGTCATAGATATTTTTTTTCAACATTTTGGATGTAAAAGTTCTTATGCCCCCCCCCCCCCCCCCCCCCCCCCCCATCAAAGAGGGGCATATTTCTTTGCACCTGTCATTTGGTAGAGCACGTGTTGTCCACTCAATATCTTGAGAACCCTTCACTTGATCATAATGATATTTCATATGTAGGTTGGTTATGAGTAGAAGATGACCTCTATTGATTTTCAGGTCAAAAGGTTTAGGGTCAATCTACTTTGGACATAGGAAGACACTGTCCACTCAATATAATGAGAGCCCTTTTCTTAACAGACATCAAACTTGAGACACTGATACATCCTAAGGAGTAGATGACCCCTATTGATTTTGAGGTTACATGGTCAAAGGTCAAGAGTTAATCCACTCTTGATATAGGAAGATATTTTCCACTCAATATCTTGAGAACCTCTTGCTTGACAGACTGTTAGGCATCAAACTTGGTATGCTGGTTCGTCTTAAGCGTTAGATGACCTCTGTTCATTTGAGGTTACATTGTCAAAGGTCAAGGTCAATCTACTGGACATAGGAAAATGCTGTCTACTCAATATCTTGAGATCCCTTTGTTTGATAGACATCAAACTTAGTATACTGGTACATTATAAAGAGTAAATGACCCCTATTGATTTTTGAGTTCACATGGTCAAAAGTCAAGGGTCAAATTGGACATAATAATATATTGTCTCCTATACTTCTTTTGGCCTTCCCCTCTTCATCTTTTCATCCGGAATCCATGTTGAGACTATTATGCTGTCACTGTTATTGTTTTGTTACAGAAGATGGCCACTTTTTCTGTCTAACTGGAGTACTGTACAAATTAAGAAGAGGGTATAATGGAATCATTTTGTCCATCTGTTTGTCTGTAGATATGATATTGTCAGGACATGCTCTGAGAGACTGTCTGTGCATATGTAATACATAGATATTTCTGAAAAGTTGTACACTCTTTATTCACCACATAAAGATGTGTCTCATATGTAAGCCATGATTGGACAATTTCTCTTCATTTTACAGGTGTTTCCTCAATTTTAGAGACTTTTGTTTTAGATTTTGTAATGACAAATTTTCTCACAGAGATTACTGCATAAGTTTAGGATAGAGTATAATGGAATCATGCCAGTTTGTATGTCCATCTGCCCATCTGTCTGTATCAGTTTGTATGTCTGTCTGCCCATCTGTCTGTATCAGTTTGTAAGCCAGTCTGCCCATCTGTTTGTGGATATGATTACATGCATGTCTAGACATTTTCTTAGAAACTGTATTTTTTTTCTTCAAAATATGGATTCTTTACTACACCATGATTATTGATAAAAGTTGAAGTCAAAGGAATTTAGTGACTTTTATTCAGATGAATCATGAATATAAATGTTGTAAATCATATCTCTCTGGTCCTCAGCCATGCAGAATTTCAAATATGCCCCTATATCAATGAGCTCTGCAGGGGGTATTAGTCCCTTCATTAGGACAGTTCTAATTAACAGTCTTTTATTCTGTATTTCATTGAAATTTACACAACAGACAATAATTACTTAGTCAATATTAAAGGTAAATACTATACACTTATAGGCTAGTGTTTCAAATATTTCTATAAAAATTTAGACAACAGGAAAGGAATATCCAAGGTTGGCTAACAGCTTTCTGACAGATGGATCCAAAGTGAAGAGGAGAAAGCCAGCTGTGCGAATAGTGGACCAGCGAAATCTGGCACAGGAAACAAAGTTAACACTATATAAAGAGAGGAGTCGGGGTAGAGTTAAGGGTCCTAGTACAACAGAACAGAAATTTCGACTGATGATTGAGAGAGAGAAAAGTGCTACTAGCAGTCAGAGATCAGAAGTGTAAGTGAACCAGTGTTACAATACTTATTTTGAAAGTGGAATTTTAAAAATTTTAAAAATTTTAAAAATTATGTACAATGTATGAACATTGGAAATACATGTTACATGTAAATTGCATAACAATTGTGGGCTATTCATTTCAATGTATTTTCGACATATATATTAGTTTATTCATTAATCTGGAAGAAGAAAATGCTTTTTGTGTTCCATTTTAATGTGGATTAATTTAATTAGTATTTTATTAGGTTACCCGAGTCACTCAGGTGACCTATTGCTGTTGATCTTTGTTCATTGTTATGCATCATATGTCATCCCTTAACAATTTTACATTTTTCACTTCTTGAAACTACAAGGCCAGTTGTTACCATTTTTGGTGTGAAGCATCTCTAGGGTAAGAGGAATATAAATTGTGAAATATATGACCTTACCACCCCTGGGGCCTAAGAGGCAGGGCCAAAATGCTAGAAAAGGCTATATTTTCAAAAATCTTCTTTACTCCCACACATGTGGGAGAAAGACTATATGCACGGTTATGATGTTCCTGAAGCCCTCTATCAAAATTGTGAAATTTATGGCCCCTGAGTCAGGGGATTATGCCCTGTGGTAGGGCCCATATGGCCATATAGTGAAAATGCATTAAAACTGAGAAAATCTTCTCTACTTCCATAGATATTTGAGAAACACTATATGCATGATAATGATGTCCATGAAGTTCTCAACCAAAATTGTGAAATTCGTTGCTCCTGGGCCAGGGGTTCAGGCCCTAGGGTGGGTCAGTATGACTGTATAGTGAAAATGGATTAAATCTTAGAAAATATTCTTCTCTACTCTCATATATATATTTGAATAAAACTAATGCATGCTTATGATGTCCATGAAGCTTTCTACCTAAATTGTGAAATTTGTGATCCCTGGGTCAGGGGTTCAGCCCCAAGGGTGGGGCCAATATGGCCATATAGTTAAAAAGTATTGAATCCTAGAAAATATTCTTCTCTATATTTGAGAAAAACTAAATGCATGATTATGATGTCCATGAACTCTCTACCTAAATTGTGAAATTCATGGTTCCTGGGTCAAAACTAGTTTTTGGCTTTTTTGAATGTATATAAGACTACAATGAAATCATACTGTTGAAACTACTAAGAAAATTATGTCATAATCATAAATCTTTAATGATGACGCACTTTCAAAGATATTTTGATACTGTAAGCCAAAAGTTAATGGCTTTAAACCTGACATTGAGCCTGTAGATGTTTGGATGAATTTTGCTGAAATGTCTGTTAATTTTAGAGTGACATCCTTTTATGAATGTGTTAGTCCTTGGCCATTGGCTGTTGATTCATGCATATTTATTAAAACCCCGTTTCTTGATGCCATAATACAATGTTTTTATTAGAATACATGTTAACTGAAGCACATTTGAAATAAAACTTGAGAGATAAATAATTATTGACCTACAATCTTTTGAAACGTCTTTTTCCTTCTATTCGACAGTGTTCGCAAGTTGGGACTTTCTAGAACACTCACAAAAATATCTCAAGGTATTTATCATCATCAGGTTTAATTCATAATTTTACACTTTAATTGAAGGCACAGTTTTTATCCTGAATAACTACATCAATGATGTGACAGAGTAGATTGTTATGTGTGATTGACAAATTCACTGAAATTCATTTTATAAAGCACACTGTTTAATCAGTAATGTTAATTTTCCTTTGTTACTAAGAGATTTTTTAAGGTATGAAGTGTGAATAATGACAACTACAGATTGTTGAATTTTTTTTCTCCATCTGACACATAAAATGTCACAGTGAATAAAGAAGTACTTTTTTACCATGTTTTAAAGAATTTCCCCTAAATCCCTGTTTACACCACTGTTGTTTTTAACCATCACTACTGCATGATCACCATTTTTGAATTTTTGTGTAGATGAGGTTGACCTTGACATTAAAACTACTAGTCCTGAAGATGAGGACGAAGGTAGTGAAGGTAACATATTGCTATGGAAACTAATTTGCATATTTTTATTAACTTTTTGTTTTATGTTTCTTAGTTAGTATAATGTAGCTAAGTAAGCTTTTGCCTGTTACTTGATAAAGCAGTGATATGAAGTGAAAAAAAAATTCATTATATTCATTTATTTTGAAAATGATGAGGTTACATAAAAAACCAACCTAATGGGGGTCAGAATGACTAGGAAAAAACATATAAGAATATACGTATCACATAGGTATGATAAATATGCAGTCTGACTCCCTAAAATACATATTAATAATAAAATTGAAATCAAGCAGCCTGCTATCAAGTAAGTTGCATTTTATTAATAGATCATTGCAAAATGGATCTGCCCATGATGTGTTTCAATGATTGTACTGACTTTGGAATGGTACAGTTTAAAGTTACATTACGTCCATTTAATGGGTCTATAATTTGTGTGAATGTTATGTCTATAAACTTTGTGAAATAAATAATTCATACAGTTTGTGTTGAGGTTTCTGCTTCTAACTTTCAAACTGAAATTTGAGTAAATGATTATTACATTTAGTTACAGATACAAATTATTTATTATGAAATCCATTATTTAAAGCTGGCAGTGTATGGAGTAAAATCAAACCTAAAAGCAGAAACAGAGAATATTCAGGACTCAAGTGGGAGAGAGTGAAGGTAGGATGTTATTTTATCAAAAACTTTTCAGATCTCCAAGATTATATTGGGTGCTTGGGAAGCCCAGCAGTTTTTCTGTCAGATCTTCAATGGTAGTGCACCATGCTGGTTAATCTCGTTGAGATTACATGCAGGTGACATAAGTTTTCTACCAGCACTATTTCGTATATGGATATTTTTCTTAAAGTTTATCATAAATTTAGTTACTGAAATCTGTAATTTGACTTTTAGACAGTACTATTACATATATATAGAATGTTTTATTGTTGAACTGATAGATGTCAAACAGACCTATTTGTGATAAGGAAATCTACATGTAGACAGTGAGATAATTCTAACTTTGCTGCTTCAGGCTGAAAGCTACTATATTGCATGATTTTATCAATTATCAAAAAGGAAGATAACTCAAATTTCAATTTTAGACAGTGCATGAGTACAGTAATTAGCTTTAGTATGTCACAGTATTATAATAAAATATACATATATATTTCTTGTTTAATAGATAGAAAGGTTATAAATTAAAGCTTGTTATGTAATAGCTTATGACATGAAATATCTGGACAAAAACCATGAAGGGTTTGAATCTTCACTTTTTAATCATTAATGGAAAAATAAATATCAGTAATATAGTTCTTGTCCTTTTAAATGTTACTTCTTAGCTGGTTAGCTCAGTGAAGTAATATGTAGATTCTGTGTTCTATTCTCGTAGGATTTTAATTTTTTTTCCAGATTACTTTCTACTAGCAAAAAAAAAAAAAAATTTCATCAAATAAAGTAGATTTTAAACTCTTTGATTTCAAAATATTATCGTACATACTGTTAACACTTTCCATTCATGACATTTTCTGTCTTGTGATATATGCCCTTAAGAACTAAGTTGATATATTTTTATCAGAATTTTGTAGTAACTCATGTACTCTGTTACAATTGGGTGAAAATTAATGAAAATAAACCTGCCTGTCACATGAAAGTTTAATTTTGGCCTTAAAATGAAATGATTAATTTTGTAAGTCTAATTTGATGAAAATATATTTCATTTTGGTACATTTCAAAAGGTTGCTACTACATTCTCCAATACAGAGTTGACTGTAAAATGGTGTAAAAATATAACAAATGTAAACACAATAACAATACCTTATTCTTTTTTCAGACTTTGGTCCATACAAACCTTGTTTCCAAGAGAACAGAAGAAAGGATTGATGCTGCTAAGGTAAATTGTTTATTGCAACTTGTATACATTTTCCTCTGTAATCTTGATTTACTATTATCATTAACAAAACTTTAATTTTCTAGCACCTTGGCTTGTTACGATGTGGTGATACTATGGTGTTTTATGCACTGAAGGAAAAAATGAAGATGGATGAAGATGAGAGAGTGAGATATGAAGCTGCTAAGTCTCTCATTCTTGTTGGTAAGCTGCTAATAGTAATTTGATGAATACTACTGATTAAAAAAATTGTTATCTTGCAAGAAGGTTCAATGTATTGTTTATACATGTTGAAAAAATTATCGTTATTGAATTCACAGTGATTGGTTGGTTGTATATTGTTTAATGTTCCACTTGAAAATTTTTCGCTCGTATGGAGATTTGTCACCATTGCCAGTGAAGGGATGTAAAATTTAGACCTTTGCACAGTGCTTGGGACTTTTGAACAGTGAAGGATCTTTATTGTGCCACACCTGATGTGACATGGGACCTCGGTTGTTTGCGGTATCATCTGAAGGACCACCCTATGTAGTTGTCTCTTATGACAAGCAAGGGGTGCTGAGGACCAATTCTAACCCAGATCCCCACAGTGAAATTTATTTACAAATCTAATTTTATGATGAAAAACATTCAAAGTACATTGCATATAAGGAAATGGTGCTGCTGAATTCAAATGATGAACTATATGTATTACTTTATGATTAATCAATAAAATCTTTAAGGTCAATAGTAATAGTATAGTTATTTTTTTTAAATATCAGTTTATTTATGTCATAATGTTTTTCACAGGCTGCTGGGAAGAAGATGTCCAGCAAGTTATTCTGAAGTATTTAGTCATAGGAAATGTAGACATTAGACTGGATCTCATTAAAACGATGATTGATGGCAAGAATGTACAGTATGTCAATAAGGTAAATGTTTAAAAACAATCTTTGTTTCTTACTAACTTGTATAAAAATCAAGTAAAATGGTATTTTACATACCTTAGTTTTCCTGTAGTGGTTAATGCAGATTGATTGAAGATCTATCTGTGTGATGGATCTTCAAAATTAATGAATTCTTAAAACTGTACGCATTATAATTTGTTTTCTGCAATAATTAAATTTTCTTTCATTATGGACCTTGCAGAAGACCAGCACATTCCCTGAGCTAGTGAAGGTCCTCAGCCATTTCTGCAGTAACCCAGCAGCAGACGACCCCATTGCTTTAGAAGCTGCTGTGTTACTGGGGCGATTGTGTGTAAATGATGACAACGCTAGAGCAGAACTCAAACGATCTTTAGAGTCCACTACTTCAGATACTCACAAAAAGGCCAAGGTCAGGCTTACAGTCAAGCATAGTTATAAAAAGCAAACCTTCAGAGACAAAATAGCTGCATCAAAAACTGTTGCACATGTATTTGAATTTTAACTATTTTCATTTACTTATCATTGCTGGTAAAATGCAATCAACAAATTATTACTAAACATGCAGTGAAATATATTTTGAGATATGTTGATCAATATTGTAATTTTTTTTCAGTCTTTGGAAATCCTTGTAAAGCAGCTTAATTGTACAGACCAAGACATTGTCCTCAGCATTTTAGACATGATCAAATCATCCTATGTGTGGAAGTACAGAGTGCTGGCAATGGAATTGCTCATTACACTGGGTAAGATCGAATGCAGTTTAGTTTATTGTATCCAGTTTAACAGTGATTATTTTCAGTAGTAAATAATTTACTGAATTTACATTTATATGCATGTAATTTAATTTTATTTGTAACATGCAGTATGATTGGTTCACTTGAATTCATCAACATTGTATAAACAAAGTTGCCATTTAGTCTCATTATGTGATGTTCTAAGAATTTTGTTGCTAAGGCGATATTGGACTGCATCATATAAAATTCACATTTATTTAGAAAATATTCATCAAATAATATCGATAACTGTTTACTAAATCAAATTATAAGAAATAAAAGTAATTTTTCCTCATTTTATACGATATAAAGTAAGATGGGACAGTTGTGCTAATTTATAGACCGCTTCACAGTTTATAATGTGTAAACTGCAACAACTTACTTCATATCATATAAAATGAGAAAAAATTACTTTCATTCCTAAATAAAGAAATGCACAGTAGAAATTATTTCAATATTGAAAGAGAAAAGTTTTGTACAACCCAATTTTGGTGCTAAAACAGTTCTTTATGTCAAAATTGTTGAAGCCTTTTTTCAAATTTTATATGATCAGTAAAATGATTCACTTCAGTCACAAATCAACACATTTTTCCACCATTGATTTTATGTCTGGAAATGAAGAATATTCAGATGCCATGAGAATATTTAAACTTGGTTAACCCTTTCCTTCATAGAATATGAATGCTACACCACTTGATTTGCATGGCAATTTGTAGACAATTACTTGATTTAATCAATTTTATTGAATTAATGTACAACTTGTCAAAGAAAGACAGTAGAACTATGAAATTTTCAGGAAATCTTGTCAGGTTTCTTCCCTTAAATTTACATACAAATTTAGTAGAAAAAAAAATTCAAAATCTTGGTTTCCATGGCAACAAATTTATGAATTTTTATTTAAAAAGCCTGTTCTCCAGAATATCAAGGCATATAGACTTACAGTGTGTCTGGATTAATTATCATGCAATACTGATTCATTTTAAGACACTATTCTTTAAAGAAAAATATATTTTTGTTATTTTGTTTTAGTAAAATAAAAGGCATACATCTATAATATTGTACTTTGCTTAAAAGTATTCTGTTTTCTTCCATTCAAAATTCAAAATGTTGCTATAAATATTATCATAATCATTCATTTAAAGTATTTGAAAAAAAGTATCATTATAAAATGTTAAATAAAAGTAATTTGATCTGTAAAATAATATAATTGGCTGATTCCTTGTATTCACATCAGTAAGATTATTAACGTCAAAGATTCAAACTCAAGCACAACCAGAAAATACACTCATTTTCGCATTTTACAATTCGTTCACATATCTATACAAAAGAATTGCATGCACATTTCCTTGGGCATGAAAGTATTTACTTTCCTTCATAATGACACCTTTGGATGCCTACCATGATTTTCATGGAGACGCCTTTGGATGCCTTCAAGACTTCTCTTTTGATCATTTACTATAAAAAAAATTAACAAGATTCAGAGTGAACACATAATTCAAAATATTGTTTCCTTTCTACATATCGATTACAAAAAGTTTAAGACATTATCTATTTATAATTACTGATACAAATTGAAGGGAAAAGTCAACACATGTTGACTCTGAATTTTTGGTTTAAACTATATTTACTGACTGAAACATTGCATGAAACATACAGACATACCGAAAATGCAACAGGATTCGGAAACAAGTGCAAGCACTTATATAAATCCGTCTCCTATTTTACATATGATAGATCAGGATCATGCTATGGTTATGACATAAATGTATATGCGATTTGTCATTTACATGCATATATAAAATAATGATAAAACAATGATGATGATAATGTGTGATGGGGTTGTGTGAATATTTTAGCATAGAAAATGTACATAAGCCAAGTAACAGAATGCAAGCGCAAGTATTACTGATATCTCAGCTTTTGTAGGATACAGCAAATCTTTTGCTTTGAATAATATATTTACTGATTGAAATATAGTTATGTTTTCAGGTACTGATAAGTCTGAATTTCCGAAAAGCAGAGTGTTTGTGTTCATGTCACACACTTTTGTCAGATTTAAAAGATATCTGGCCCTGAGTTGATTGTACAATGGGCATTCTAAGTCTTGTATATAAGAGATAAACATCAAATTGAAGCAAATACACTATATCCTTCCTGCTAATCTGTTGCAAGGGGAAATTAAGAAAATAATTGTGCTAAGTTTTATTTTTTCAAATTCATTTTAAAATCAATACTATTTACATGTACATGGCAGGTGTAAAGCACGTTTGTCAAGATCCAGAGGTGGTGGAGAAGGTCTATAAGATTCTAGAGCGTCGACTGTGGGATGATCCAACTATAGTAGGCTTCCTTTTTGGTTAATTGTTTTGGAACTCACTTTTTCATAAAGCATATTGTTGTGTACTCTCAGAAATAAAATTGTTTCATGGTACATTCTTTTTGTATAGGAAGTAAGAGTTGCCTCTGCCAAAACATTAACAGCACTGGGCATGTTTAGACGAGCCTGTGACACTATAGAAAAGTGAGTTCAGTTTATAATGCAAATAGTTGTAATCATGAATTTAAAAAAAAAAAAAAATAAATAAAAAAAATAAATAAAAGAATTTTCATCTTTACAGTATTCCTCTCATTAATAAATGCCCATGCACCCCACCTCAGTATCTAAACCAGTTGGAAATAAGCACTTCCTATTTTTTATTTCATCCTCGCGATTCAGATTTTTACTCCAGCAACATGCACCCATAATCATGACACTTTGATACAACCCCTCTTTTTGATACAACCCCCTCCTTTGATTCAACCCTCTTCCTTTAATACAACCCCTCCCTTTCATACAACCCGCTCCTTTCATACAACCCCTCCCTTTCATACAACCCCTCCCTTTCATATAACACCCTCCCTTTGGTACAATCCCTCCCTTTGATATAACACCCTCCCTTTGGTACAACCCCCTCCCTTTTATACAACCCCTCCCTTTGGTACAACCCCCTCCCTTTCATACAACCCCCTCCCTTTCATACAATCCCTCCCTTTGATATAACACTCTCCCTTTGGTACAACCCCCTCCCTTTCATACAACCCCTCCCTTTCATACAACCTCCTCCCTTTGTCCATATAATGATGGGGAACTCTGACACTTTGGTTTTTTTTCAAAATAAGTTACCATTTTAGTCTTAGTGAAGTTTCATAAAGGTGAATGTAATTTTCAATTTTCTAAGTATGCTGAACCTGAGATAAATATAATATATATGATTGTACACTTTTGTAGGTGTCTGGAGGATACAGATGAAGATGCTAGATCTCAAGCAGTTATCTCTGTGGTAAGATTTATTGTGATATAAATATTTGCAATGACTACATGATGAAAACTTATATTTGCTAGTTACTGTATGTAGAGCATTTTTTTTTTTGCTGATAAATTTGTTAATTCCATGTATCATAATTTGCTGCACTGTGACTTGACAGGGAACTCTAGGATTGAAGAATGACAAGATAACTCGTTTGCTACTGGAGATGCTGGAATTGGATTCAAGTGATTATGTTCGCCTTATGGTAAGTCGGTATGTCTGAAGGGTATAGATATACCAACAGTAAATGTTGTAAGCTAAGCAGCAAATAGGAGTTATCTCCCTTAAAATGAATTTATTTTATGACAAATTCAGGTTGTGAGGACATTCGTTACGTTGAACACAACAGAGAAGCGAGTTATTCGAGCACTAAGGGAAAGGGAAAGAGCAGAGGGGGCTCTTGGCAGGTGATCACATAACTTTAATACACAACTGTTGTCAACATTAAAATTTTCGTAAAATGAAGAAATGCACCGTATAGCTGCTGCTGATGCAGTAATTTGAGGTATGTATTTCTGAGTATTTCACCTGTAATGATACTTACAATATGTTTATTTGCAGGGAAGCTAAGAGGGCAGTGGTAACTCTGGAATCCCTAACCCAACTTCCTCCGCCCAGTCCCCGCCGCACACAGACTCCTGCCCTCAACAACAAGGGTAACAGCTCCCTGGGGTTTCTTAGACCTATCACACAAAGTGTTTGATTGACAATCATAACACCTAGTCATGTGACTAAAGGGCCAGCTAATGCCTGCTTTATCTTGAAGGATAAACTAAGAATATATCCTTGGACTGGTTCTCTGCCCTTGATTCTAGTCACCTCATTCAAGGACAGGTAACCACCACTATTAGAGTGGAAAAATTCACTCCTCCTCTGCTCATAGCAGACAGGCATTCTAAAACAAATGATAAATCTATTTCATTCACTTACATCCTGCATTATGCTGAATGTAGAAGTTATGATGAACTGACTGCTTCCTGTGACAAACAGTTAATGGTTATGTATTGTTGATTACCGAGAGTGGCTGTGACTGTAACCAGTGCAGCAGACCAGTCAATGAATTTTTCTTTTGAAAATACAAAGTCACAAATTTTTACTGATTTATACTTCTAATTATGTGTGTATTCAGAGTACACCAGTGTCATAAATCCATATATTTTTCTTTTCGTTATTAGGGAACAAATCAGAAATTGAGTCAACTTTTGTATTTATTACATACAGCCTTGTGACACAGTTATCAAAAAGATATTGCATTGAGCAGTTTGAAAATATGGTTGAATTTTTTGCGACAGGGTCAGCATAAAATATTTATGAGGGAGAGTACAATTATAGAATATAATAATTGATGTGCGACTCCATTGAAGTAAAACAAAACTTCTGATATTAAACATTTAGCAGGCATTTATTTTAGATGCGTTTCATAGAAAATGGAACTCTCCATATAAATTTGTAGTTATTTCAAAATGTTGGTACAACTGAGTAAAACTTATATATATTGGTACTGCATTTGTATTGAGAAAACTGTTCACATGATTTCTTTTTATTTAACATTTTATTCATGTTTGACTAACTGCAGATACACTTGGATTTTTTTTGTTTTGTTTTTTGTTTTTGTTTTTTATTTTTTTTTTATTTTGAGCACTTGTTTATTTGTTACTTTCAATTTTCTTGTTAAGGTCTGTGATAGTATCTTACTTTAAATTTTCATGCATTTTATCCACAAATGAGGGAATTTTAATATCAATGAAGAGCAGATGACAGATTGACTGAAGTATTACATGAATATATGGATTTTCTGTGTTACTTATTTTATATATATAATTATATACATATACTGTGCCTTTTTGAAGTTGTGGATATATTTTTGCATTATGTTTTATTTTAAATAAAGATGTGAAAATAATGTCATTTCTTCTCAACATTTGCCAATGTCTGTGATTTTGAGTTACATTGTAAATTTAACAAGGATACACTAGTACAACATTACTAACTGGAAATATTTGTTTTCAGAAATCCTAGGTATGGATGTATCAGTCATACTTTTAGAAATGATGTAACTGAAATAAAACTGGGGTATTGGTGGTTGTTTTTGAAATAAAATGTTCTGAAAAGTGAGCTTTCAAAATAAAACAATAGGATAAATTGGTTTCAATGAAAACTCACAAGTCAGATCATAAGACAACACATGCTAATCATGACCATCAATGTTATAAATGGAAATGAAAAGTTCTGTGGTGTTTATTTAGATTAATCAAATGTTTAAATTAAACTTTACACAAAATAGTTTTTGTAACAAGGTGCATAATTATGTTCTCCAAACAAAGTTTGAGAATGTATTCTTTAATTGAATTATAGCGTGCATCAATTCAGTTGTCAATAGCATTAGTTTGAAGAGAGAAACTATTCAACTATAGCGCATATCAAATCATTCGAATACTCTAGGTAATATAATATAAATGTACAAGTACGGTTCTTTTGGACTTGCTCTGATAAAATGAGAGATAGGGGAACGTTTGGGGAACATCTGTAACAGTCCACTGGTTAATTTGAGTTCCTGGGGATTATTTTACAACTTCATCTTCACAAATGTCAAGGTTATGCGAATATTTGCAAAGCCTCAACACATTTAAGTTGTTATGAACCAAGACCAAACTGTTCTAAAGTTGCGTAATATTACATTTTTATTTCAAATGTAAAGTTAAAGGAATTTCGCAACTTTTACATGTACATATATTGAACCATTTTTGGTCAATAAAAGGTCTTGGTCTTAGTCTTAAGACCTTTCGTAAAACGGGTCCCAGATAGATTTATTATCGACATAATCTGAGATTTCAGCAGATCATCCCAAAGTTAGCAATTGTGCCATTCCTTATCTGATGAAAATATGAATAAATATAATCTTGGTTCCCAATATTAGTTACACGGTTTCATTTTTTTATCAAGATGTCAACGATATATAGGTTTGAGCATAAAATCGCTATAAAATTCAATAAAATATAATGATGTACACAAAGTAAAAAAAAAATACTTGGGAAGCATTATAAAGAAATTTAATTTCCAACGAGAATCGACTTGAACAATCCTACAATAAACATTGATTTAACTAATTTTAAAATACATGTATACATTATGTACATATGAATGCAACGTAAAACGAAGTAAGAAATATATATTCATACTCTTTTATCACAGATTTAAGTTGGCAAATTCACTGCATAGCACGAATTTAAAATTAACATCCTTTCCTCATTAAAGTTCTGAAGACTTTATGCCACTTGTCACTTCAAGTGCATCATATTTATTTGCGTAATCAATTTTGAGTGCGCCCTTGCATGGCAAGACATACCTAATGTGATAATTTATATCAATCGATTTCTACTTCAACACATGGAGGTCACTTCAAAACAGAACGCTTATTTTTTGTACTTAGTCGAGGCGTTTACCCTACGTTTGTGAATCTGACTATATCCAAGTCCAAATGACAGCTGTTGATTTTTGTCACGATCAAATATATTTGGAAGGGAAGGTGTTGAGGAATGTGTCATTTTGTCTTCCTCTACCTTGATGTTCACCTCGTCCAAACTTCGCGGTCGTTTGTTCGTCTTTTCTGCCACGGTTGGGACAACAGCCTTGGAGAATGGCTGCTTCTTCTTTTTCTCTGCCCTGTGCTTTCCAGCATATGTAGTAGGCTCTCGAGGTTCCTCGTATAAATCTCCTACCCAGCCCTCCAATTGTTTGACCCGTGTTTCTGCATCTTTCTGCTTTCTTTCTAACACTTCTAATTTAGTGTTTAAATGAGCTTTATCAACAATTTCACGGAGGCGTTTATTTTCCTCCGTGAGACGCTTAGCACTGGAGTCAATATCGTTTGTATTATCCTTCTGAACCTGAAATTCCTTGTTTTCTTTTTCTAGTTGCTTTACTTTCTTATTTAGTGCATCAATTTTCAAAGACAACTCAAAATTACGTTGCTCCACCTGCGACCTCTCCTCTAAATCTCTCACTACTTGTGAATATTGATTTTGAAGAGTCAGAATTTCACTCTTGGCCTCATCCAATTCCTTAACAGCTGACTTCAGTCTATCAAGTTTTTCAAGTTCCCCTTTAAGTCTTTCAATTTCAAGCCTTAATAGTCGTATCTCCTCTTGATTTTCCTTCTCAAGTTGGATGTATTTTTTTCTCCATTCTTCAATTTCTTGCTCATGCAATTCCTTCAGTTGTTTTTGTTCTTTTTCATGTTTCGCCTTCAGTTCCTCTGTTTCTTTGCCATTCTTTATACGTTCATTGTCTAAATCTTTTTCAAATTTACTAGCTCTAGAGTTAGCTTCTTCGATATCTTTCTCTGCTTTGGCCAGATTGGCCGACTTACTTTTTTCTGCTTCGGTTTCGGATATGGAGTCCTTCAGTTTCTTCTGTAGATCGGCTATCTCCGCTTTACGTGTGTCGTTCAGCTTTGCCAAACTCTCCACATTGCTTTGATAGATTTTCTTTTCTTTTTCCAGTTCTTCACTTTTACTCGTAAGTTCTTCAATTTCCTTTTTTAGCTTCTGGTTTTCCTCGTCTTTCTCTTTTAATGAATTTGTAAGTTTGGTCTTGTCATCATTTAATTCTTTGATCTCAGTGTCAAATTTATCATCTTTCATGACCACCATTAGCTCCTGTATTTCAGTTTTCTTTTGAGCAAGAGACTCTTGCAAGCCTATATTCTCTGATTTTAGTTTCGAATTTTCATTTTTTAGTGTTTGAATTTCTGAGAGTTTTTCAGACTCAACAGCAGTAACACTATTTTGGAAGGAATTTGCTGTTTTTTCCAAATCATGTAATTTCTTTAAAGTTTCCAACTGTTCTGCCTTCAATTTAATTACTTCTTCATTCAGTGACTGATTGTCTGACTGTAAACCGATGATTTGTGCCTTTAATTCCATCTTTTCCGTGTTCGGAGATTTTGTACCGTCATTACGAGGTGTAGCTAATTCACGGTACTTTTCCATTTCCACTTCCATCTTTTTGCTTTCAATTTTTGCGTCCACAACTTGCTGCTTCAGCTTTTCGATTTCCATCGAATTTGAATTCTGATGCCTTATATGCTCTTCATTTTCCTTCCTCAACTGTTCGTTTTCTTTCTTTCTTGACTCGAGTTCTAATTCAATTTTGTTAAGATCCTCAGTAGTTTTCTGATTTTCTTTGTCTGACTTGATTGTTTTCTGTGATTCGTCTTGCAGTTTGTCTGTTGAACTCTTTGACGCCTCCAAGTCTTCAATTCTCTTTCTCATTACTTCGTTATCTTTTGACAATGATTCATTTTCAGATACAGCCAGTTTCACTTTGGCATTGGCCTCTGTATTTCGTTGCTCAAGTTCTTTGTTTCGTTTTTCAAGATCCTCAATTCTCGCCTCTAGACCAATTTTTTCTGTATCTATCACAACAGTGTTCTTACTCTGTTGGCTATCAAGCGTTCGGTTATCTGAATTGGTGTTAGATTCTAATTCATCAATACGCAATCTTAGCGCTTTATTTTCTGTCCGCAGGTCATCAATTGTACGAAGAAACTGGTTAAGCTCATCTTCCAGTTGCTTTATTCTTTTTCTGTACGCAAGTTCGGCCTCTAGAAGCGTTTTCCGTTCTGCATAGACTGATTCATATGATTCAGTCACTCTTTCTGCCCCAGGCTCTCTGCTCTTTAGTGGATCCATTCTGTAAGTCTCGGATGTCTTGAAGTTTTCGAAATTATCGTGGTCAGGAAAATGGCTTGAAGTCTTTTCTGGAAATTTCTCTTTTTCGGCTGAGGCAATGTGCAAATTAGTATGAGTATGTGTATCTGGCGACACTAAACGCTCTGGGTGAGTTAATCTCGGCGAAGAATGCAGTTGAGTATATTTTTCAGGTGAAACTGAGGACGATTTACCACTACTGTCACTACTTGCAGATATATTGTTTTTACTTGAATTGTTAATATATGAAATAGATTTTGTGGATCTGTCATCGACACTGTCTTTTCGAAGACTAGACGACTCACTACTTTTCCTTTTCTCTTTACTTTGTTTATCAACCTTAGTTGTAGGTCTGGCTTCGTCTGCTTTTAACAATGGATCATGTTTTGAATCTTTCTTCACATTCGTTTCAAGAATTTCTGAAGCGTCCGGTAACTTCTTAGTTTCAAAACTCTCAGTTTGAACCTTACTATCCTTCAAGGTGGTGCTTGTAGGGGGAAGATGAGAATTTTCACCCTCAAATTGGAACAGGTCTATTGATAACGTATCAGCGTCAAATTCCTCATTTTCTACATCAAACGTTACGAGTTTCCCTTTTTCACTCTCTTCGCCTAAAGATTTTAACGAAACTTTCGATTTAGAAGATTCTCCACTTCCATACACTTTGGATTTCGTTGATTTGTTTTCTTGATCTTGTTTTGCTTTGGTAGATTGTTTAATCTTCTCACTTTTACTGGCAGGAGGAACTTTTACAGCTTCTCGTTTTGATTGTTTTTCACTGTTTATCACTTCTGATGATGATTTTCTTTCTTTCTCTTCTGTTGTAGATTTTTCATCAGACTTTGAAGCATCACTTAGGTCCACTTTATTTCGTACATTACTTTGCTTTTCCTTAATTTTATCTGCCTTAGTTTCTGCTTTAGCTGGACGAGTCAATTGAGGTTTACTTAAAGTGTCCCTTGCTTTAATATTAATGCTCTCCTCCTTCTGTTTTTTTAATTCAGTTTTTCTTTTATTATTCGATTTTGATAGCGAATCGTTCAAGTTTTCATTCTTTAGAGAAACATCATTGACCTTTACTTCTGGCTTCTTTTGTGCATTTGATTCTAGCTCTTGTTGTTTTGAATCACGTTTATCATTCTTAAGCTTTCTGTTTACTGTTGAAGTACTTGACCTTTTGCTTTCAGCGTCTTTTTCTCTATCAACATTTAAAGAAATTGTCTTTGTCACAGGTTTCTTGTCTTTTAAATGATTGTTGTTTGACGACGGTTTTGTCTCTTGAAGAAGAAAATCGTTTATTTTACTATGTTTATTATCAGATTTATCACTCCTCTCTGGTTTTTCTGACTTCTCTTTCTTTAGTAAAGAATCATCCCTCTTGTCCTTCCTATTCTTGTCATTCAAATTCACATTTATTCCATTTTTTCCATGAATATGTTCTGGCTTTTGTTTCCTATTCTTCTGATTATCTGGGGTTTGAAGTCCACTTTCAGATTCAAAAGTTCCTTCTTTTATCGGTGGAGTTTGCAGGGAGTTTTCACCTTCAATTACTGGAAGTGCAAGTGTACCCCGTTTAATTCCACCGCTCCGAGAACGATGCGCCTGCGTAGAATCTGTTTCAAACGTGGCCTGTCGGTCCACCGGATCACTTTTTGGCTTTTGCAAACGATCCATGATCGTCTGCTCTATATGAAGACACCATTTTGGGAAGTTTTGACGGCATTATATTGGAGTATTATGAATGAAAGTCGATGCCTTTGCGGTGGATTCTGAAGAAATAAAAAAAGGCCATAATTAGAAATATTTTATTTACATAAATTAAATTAATAGTGTATGAAATTCTTCTGATCATACTTTTATTTTACCTTTTATATAACAGGTGAATGTTCAAAGAGGGCAATAATTCATATGTGTATGTCATAAGATTTTAACACTTTCATTTAGCTTGAAATGAACATTTTCTCTGTTATATCACGACACAAACAAATAATTCAATTCATTGCGAAATTACACGCCTGATAATTAATTGGCAATCGTGATATTTACTCATGTAAAAGCATATAAAGTTTGAAAAACTATAAATTTATGGAAATTAAAGTTATTTGATGTAAGAATCAGCTCTCTCTAATCGCCATCTCTCCTCTTGCTCCTCCTTTATTCTCTTTTTCCCTTCCTTTCCCTCTCTCCATTCCTTCCCTCCCTCACTTTTTCTCCCTTCTCTTCTTTCCCTCATAAACTCTCCTTACTCCCTCCATTTTACTGTACCCGTCCCAACGTTACTATATTTATCTGTTTTGAAGAGCCTGAATACCAGGTATTCAAGTGTTAAACATGCTGAAATGATCTTGCTAAAACAACAGAAAAAAATCATTATGTTGATTAGCCAAAGAAAAAAAAAGAACCATTTGATCTCGATAGTAGAAGATAAATCAATATATAATACAGTGCATGATAATTCAGAAGGTTCTAAAGATTTTGTATTGGATTCTGTGTGTGATCTGCTAATAAATATTTCATATGTTTAGTTAATATATAACATTAATCTGTCTTTGGGAGAAAAGTATAGATGTGTATGTGTTTAAATGGAGAGAGGTAGTAAAACACTGCTTGTTCCATGGTCTCTCTCATCCAAATATTTACCCATTCTAATGATATTCCAGAATAAGCGCTCTACCTTTGTTGTGTCAACAATGTTTAGTTGTCTAGTACTGACATGTACAGTTGATATGCGAAATCAAATACACCAGGTGTGTATAGAAAAGAGATCAATAAATATGAAAACTACAACCACAGCCAACGACATTTTTCAGTCTTGATAAAAAGGATATTTTCAAATGCATATCTCTTTTTGCAAAAATTTGTTTTCCATTAATCGATGCGTATCTATGAATTCAAAGTACAGACTGGAAAGCAAGGTGAGAAATTCTCAGAACAATACCCTCCCATTAGTAACCATCACAACCCGAACTTCAAGTTCGTGATACCGGAGTCAAAACCTTGAAAAACACATAAATTACCATCAGGCAATTTATGGAATTTAAAGGGTAACAGCCTACATGACTCGGACAAAAAAAATTAAGAGGATGTCGATGTTCTGAAAAGAAAATCTGTACCTGCTATTGATGCTTAGTCCCCAACCTAGATGGACACGGAGAATTTACAAGTATCCGGGTAGATCTGCTATCGATCGAAAAGGAGTCTGAATACAGATTTCTTGTGAGTAAACTCCGGAGCTTTTTGTCCAAGGAACGGAATACACCAATCAAATTTTCTGTCCTTGTTTTAGAATGTTTAATGGCGGCTAAAGGAATTATACATACGAGATAAAAGTTTAAACCTAACCATGCTTGGGTAATGGAGATTTAACGAAACGCCTCGACGCTTTACAATACCAACATGATTAAATACTATGCATGCTCAGAATGATCTCAAGATCTCTTTCAATATACGTGTACCGAATACTGAATAGTTCTGCCTCAATCAATTATAACATTATCAAGTATTATATCACTTGTAATAGAAAGAAAGTTGGAAATTGATATGGCGATTCTGAGTTTAAAAATATCAATGACATTTATTTGACACACACACACACACACACACACACACACACACACACACACACACAGATATATATATATATATATATATATATATATATATATATATATATATATCTGTGAGTGTCAAATTATATATATATATATATATATATATATATATATATATATATATATAGACATTTCATATTGGGCGTGTGGAAATAGGATTTGAAATCGCTGCATTGTATGAACTTGTATTCTGAATATGTACAAGTTTGTTTTGTATCATTGTAAGAGGAAATAACTTTGTATATCTATTCAAACATTTATGTTGCCTAAAAACGTGATTGCAAAGAGAACGAAATTGCTTTTCGATGTCCTTAATCTTCGAGACCATGTAACTATCGTCTGTATGGGTATATATATGTTCTCAGAATAGAAACATCTATTCACCTGTCATAGAGTTCAATTTTATCATCGCGCTCAATATTTGCTCAACAATCTATTTTGTATCAAGTAAACATTTATATGAATTCACCTTTACCATGCAAAGAAAAGTATCGATCAAACTAGTTATTACAAAAACATATTTCAGAAATTATGATGGAGAGAGAGAGAGAGAGAGAGAGAGAGAGAGAGAGAGAGATTTGTCATAAAATTACCATATTTTCCTTCTGAATTATCCTTTCTTGTGAATGTGGCTATAGATTGAATAATCACTACGAAAACAAGTCTCTTCCCTATAAATTCGATCCTACATTTACAAGCCGTTTAGAAAGAGGTATTAAGCTGTTGTCATTTTTTGCATTCTTCGATCTCGATTTGATTTTGGTTGTAGGCTCCTCAGTCCTATCGATTGGATATTTCTTTATAATGACATCAGGACTTGAAGGGTTTGATAACTAATTCCATTAAAACAGTGGCCTCTCACAACTTCACACAAAATCGGATCATGTTTCAGCCGACGGCATACTCTAATCCAAAGACGGTTCTTTGTTCAGAGAACTGTTCGCAAAAGTGTCCATATTTTATGCTCCTGGAGTATAACTCTCATCTTGTGTAATTAACAACGGTAGATATGGCATGCGAGTCTGAATTGGGAAGATTTCAACAAAGTTGTCGATAAACACTGGATTTTAAATGTTGAGAACAAACATCGTACCTTCTAACAGGGAGAGACTCGCGTACCGTCTGCGGTATCAACATGGGATAGACGCCATTTTCAACATTCAGTTTTTATGAATTGATACCGAGTAACAATTTTAAAAATCCATTAGTATAGATTTTAAATAAACACATGTTCGTTTCTGTGCAAATCGTAAAATTTGGTTCAATGGTTTTATCCATTTAATTATTGGGACAATAGAAGGTTAAACCTTTGTTCCGTACTAATACACCAGGTCGTCTTTTTTGCCTTGTTCAAACGCGTGCAAATTAATAATGAAAATTATTTCGACTGAATTTAAAATCCGTTGTTAATACGGAATAAGTCACTTATTAATGCTATCAATCAGGTTATGAAAATTTGAAAAGACTATTCAGTATAGCTCGTAAAAAAAAATAAAAATAATCTTGCTGTAAGCTAAGTTCAATCTAAAAGATAAATTTTGTAAGTGCTTTTGAATATTCTAATTTAATTTATTGTATTCATTTTCATTGATCATTCAATTTTCATTACTTTTCAGAAGATTGAGAGTAAATAACGATTTTCAAAATCAAACTATTGACGTTTATATGTACTGTATGAATTACTGCCCAACCCCCACTCCAAATCGACTTTTCAATTTTCAAAACAAATACTATCGCCATGTGAATTATCAGACAGAAGAATATCTGAGGTTACTAAGTCTTGAACCAAATGGAATAGGTATGCTACAAGTTTTATATTGTTACGCAGAAATACTTTATACGACTAAAGCATCATTCAATTGGTGGGTTTGAAATGGAGAAAACAAGTTATTGAGCATTTTCCTCTTCATTTCCATTGTTTGTCATCAAATATTTGGAGATAAGATAGTAAACTGCCTCTTCATCTTCCGACCGAAAGAAAGGTCTTCTATTGTCACATGTAGCTACGACTTTCGCGTCCGGCTTTTGAGCAAAGCGCGGGTCTGGTGGAGACACGAACGGAGTAGAAGTTGCTTTTGGATAAAAACAGGGACTTGTGGTTCCGTTTAAATTGTAGATTTCCGAAATGTTAAAGCTGTCATTTCTACCAGAAAAGCTGGAATCATTATGGAAGGAGATGCGCGCTTTCTTTGATAGCGGTGGATCCATGGAACCGGAGTTGCTATGAGAACTAGCGTAGGAAGCTATCAGATGGTCACTTAAATGAAATTTTGACGGTATACTGGATTCCGAAAAGCTCAAAATATCACTGTCGTACGAATCATGACTATGATAATTCCCAGACGGTTCCGTACTTGAATTCAGAATGGATGGAGTCGATTGTCGATGACTCGCGTTTCTACTCCATGGACGTTTGAAGATTTCATCGGAAGAATCCCACGTCAATGAACTGGATAGTTTTGGATTGTAGTGCGATACATTATGAACAATATCTGTCCAGTCTGAGAGGCAATCGGACGTTTCGTCGGTAGTACTGCAAGAACTACAGTTGGGCTTGGATAGCTGTCAAACAATGGATTATAACATGATATATAGTTATGGCAAAAATAGCACACCAACTCCAATATTTGCATTTATTATACTATTAATGATTTTTCTTTATATAAAAGTAATGCGATAAAACTGTCTATATTCCTGAAAATGTATTTTTGCAGAACCCGTGCTACCCATTGGGAGTAGTCCCTCATTAATATTCATTGATATTTCAACCAATCAAAATGCTCGGAAGACGGAGAGTTCTAAGAACCTAGAAATGTTATTAGCAGACGTCACAATGGGTCATCTGTAATGATGGCAAAAGAGATATCTACCAGTTGCTGTCCGTTAAAGGTAGCACACCGGTAATTATTTTCACTTTTTATTATTATAGAGGGAAAAAATCATTAAAAATCAATTTACAAAATTGATGCTAAATAACGCACTCGGAAATGATCTATGTTACCTCTTTCGTCTGTTGACACCAGAAAAAAAAATTTACCCGCAAACAAGATTACCCTCAAATCCACGTGTTTTTCACATGTGTGTAAATAGCCCGAGTGCTCCTCAGGAAGTAGCCTCAGCTACCAACATTAAATAGTCCCACTGTAAGCAATTGATTACTTCTACAAATTACAAAAAATGTCCTAATCAGGGGTACAAAAGATAAGAGAAAAGAAGGGGAAATGAGAAAAATCACGCATTAAAAAAATATTCTTTTAAATATACGGAACCACAATTGACTAAGTTCTTTTTGATTGGACAATTACGGTGTGATACCTAAAAAAGGACTGCAATACGGAATATCGGAACTACTATTTCGTCTCCGATTCCGTCGTGGTTTTAATTTTTAGTGTGACCGACGAGATCTCGTTTTCTGCGTTAACTTGGACAACTTTTCAGTAAATAAGCACACTACTTGTGCAGATATAATGAGCTCAGGCATTAAGCATCGTTTTTGATTGTGGAAAGGGGAGAAGCAAACGGAGATTAAAGTTGCTTTCATATCTGTCTGAAATTTCTCAGTTAGCAAGACAAGTAGCTCTGCCCGAAGCCCAAACTCGTGATGGTGGTATCCTTCAGTGCACGAATTCAATTCATCGGCTCAACTTTGCATTTTCACTACCATTTGTGACAACTATAAAAAGTGAGGTTTGTATTCAAAAATAACTCAAGAAATTCTAACAAACTGAGTAAATATTCACACATCATAATCAGAGGAAATACACCGTCGATGCTGCGAGTTATTATTGAATCGCCTTCCGCAACCAAATATCAGAAATTTAGTATAAATGGATGTATAAATGTCACTGTGAATGTTTGAGGGTATGCCCTCGTATATGCATGTGTGTGTGTGTGTGTGTATTAATTCGATTGTGAACTTTTCTTATAACGTATGACATTTACTTTTAACTAATTTTGATACAACGAATGCATGGATATGTTTGTTTGTTTGTTTGTTTTTACGTCCCGTCGAGAATTTTTCACTCATATTGAGACGTCACCAGCTGTAGGTGAAGTACCACAAATTTAGACCTATGCTTAGCGCTCAGGGCCGTAGCAGTGAGGGTTCTTTAACGTGCCAACGCCTACCGTGACACGGGACCTCCGTTTTTAAGGTCATATCCGAAAGACCCGTGATTCTCACTTCTAAATGCCGAGCGTTTGGCGAAGGAGCAATCACTACCTATTTTTCGTCTTAGGTTTGACGCGGCCATGGCACGAGCGGGGCTCGAACTCACGACCTCCCGGTTACGAAGCGAACGCTCTGACCACTGAGCTACCGCGACCGGTGCATGGATAAGTGAAGTAGCATTATTTTTAAAAAATTAAATAAAGTATACACCATTAGAATAGTGTTTAAAATCCATTACATCGCTATCTACATCATCTAGAATTTATTTAAGTTTGCTGCTAATTATAATATATACTATTTTTAATTTTATCGACCAATGAAAAAAGGGCTAGCTCGAAAATATGTCAACATCCGTCCCCCTTTTACCAATTTTTCGCATTTGAGAAGCAGTAGGCGATGATTGACGGATGATTATAGCCGATAAATGGATTTTATTTCTAGTTCACTATGACAATGCGAGAGATAAGACCTTGAAAGAGTTGCTTCTAAACGAAAGGAGTCTAATTATGTTATTATATCAAACTTTGCGCCGAAAATTGCAATCAATGCAGCTGGTAAAAAAAGAAAACCAAGATGGCGGCGTGATATACCTTGTAAATAATTTGTAAGACATTTTTTTTAATTATAGATACTTAATACGTTGAGCGCCTGTGAACTAAGTATTTCGATATACTCACGAAAATTCGATTTGGTGTTATTTATAATGCATAGTTAATTAAATACAGTGTATGATAAGTCATTTAGGTACACTTTAGATATTTGAACGTAATGTTATTTATCTTCATTCTTTTATAAAAATAAATAAATAAGAAATTTCACTATCTGAATGTATATACAATTTAGGTACCAAAATATCATTCATTTATTTGTATAAACATACAGCATAAAAAAGTAAGCAAGGCATCAATCATATAAGCTGAATTTTCTATGTAATATTTTTTTTAAAATAACATGTCAAAGGTAAGAAGAGAGTCAAGTGCCTTGTAAAATTAAAGAAAGATTGAATTACTATTATTGATGACGTTATGATTTTAATGGAAAAAAAAGAAAAAAGAAACTGTTTTTACTGTGTTGGTTGAGGAAATGATGTACTTTCTTTAACATAACAAATATTTAACACAAAATGTTATTGTATTAAAATATTCATAGAAAACATTCAACTAGCCCCGATTCAGTGAGATGCCGGGCTAAATTATTGAATAACATTAATCGTATCTTTCTTTTTTTTTTTTTTTTTCACAAAACATAAAGAGCATTTTATTTCATTCTCTTATCAATTGTTTATGAAACATCGCTGATTCTGATATAGATGTACTTGGACTCAGTAAGTGTATAGTCACGTGCTGCCTTGTTAGGTTCCAGGTGCGTCATCGAGCTTCGGTGCAGTCGGAACATCGCTCGGTTTTGTTTTGTTTTTTTTCGTCAATTTAAGAAGAAATAACTCGGTTTTTTCTCAAATTGACGGGAAAGGCCGAGCGATATTCCGATTGACTCCGTTGAAAACGTACATGTATGCACAAGCTGACCCCCCCCCCCCCCCCCCCCCCCCCCCTATAGCATTCAGTTTTCTGCGTAGACCTCAGACGTCAATTTAAGAAGAAATAAACACTAAATCATCACTTAAGAAGGCGAAAAAAAATTACTTACAGTTTATCTGAGTGAACGGAATATAGCAAATGTGAAGGAAGATGATGTCTGAAATGATAAATAATCTCTACGGTATAATAGAACAGTTACAGAATGGATATAATTCGGGAAATTGCAAATTATGACCCCCTCAGTGGACTATAGAATTGCTATTTCTCTAACTGTATAATTCTAGTATTCCTAACCCTGTACTCTTATATGCCATGACTATGAAGTATGTAAGTTGAATGATCTCCGTTTGGACGAGATATGAAATTTTTTTTCTGTCAAACATTTAGATGACTGAGAATATGGGCCTATTTTACGAAAAGGTCTTACAATTTTTAAGGATGGATTCTTCTTAAATATGATAGACACGTGCAAATGTGATATTTTACAAAAACCTAAGAATATAAACAGTCTTTTGTCAGAACAAAACTGCGTACTTGTTGTTGATTTTATGTTAAGGTAAGTTCAAGGTCAAAATCTTTTTATGTCAGTGGATCTTGCAAGCATACAATCACAACGGAGGTGGAAACCTGCAGTTTGTGTTGCCAATATCTGTCTTTAAGACGAGTCAGAAGCACAAAGGTTACTTAATTTAAACTATCGGTTGTCATTAAATTGCTTTAAGGTTACTTAATTCTAACTAGCAGTTAACTTGTCATTAAATTGCTTTAACTAGACGTTAACTGGCATACAAACTCAACTGGGCCCAGCAGGACCCAGTTACACAAAAAGTAGTTAACTTTAACTGACAGTTAACGTCTATTCAAACTATCATATAAAGTAAACTAATCTTTGCACAACTGGGTCCAGTAGGACAAAATTTATCGATACCTTTTCTTTATATCTACATTCTACCACGAACTTCTGCGTCTGGTCTGAAGTGCCAACAGCAGGAAAACGGTTAGTGATTTACCACTTCACGTTCTTGTTCCGAAAAACATTATTTTTATCGATAACAGCTTTAATGACTGTCTTCTGATTGATGGAAAGCTTGTCAGTTAAAATATATTTAAAACTCTTTGCATTGCATGTTTTTCATTGTTTAAAAGTTGATATGAGGTTGCCCTGCAATCTATTTGCATATACCCGTAACGCCTAAATCTGTCCGCCACATATCTTTATTAGAAAGAAAGAATTGGTGGTTCTAAAAATAAACCGAAAGCACTAGATTTGCTGTAATACACAATATTTATAAATGTTTCATGGCTCCATTTAGTATAAAATTTAGTCTCTGAAAACTTAAAAACGTATAAAACACTATTCAACAGGTTTATTTGATTATGAGTTGTTTGCTCATACTTAAGGAAATGCATGCATGTTACCCCCATTCGTTTTATATAGACCTCAAGATCATAAACTGAGAATAGACTTTACGCCAAAATTTTGATTACTTATATCTTAAGATTTAGAGATGTTTTGAAGAACTGCTGGTTTATAAAAATGAAATGTAAACATCTACTGAAACTTTTATTTGTGTATGGAAATTATTTCAAAAGTTAGTTGATTCGATACTTAAGTCTATTCTTGGATTATGGTCTCTAGGCCAGTTTCCTGAATCAGTAGATGATCTCCAAGAAAATGAATGGTGTTTAAAGATGTAGTGAAACGTGGTTTTGTATTCATCATGTATTCAACATAACTGTTTGTTAAAATAACCCCTCGTTCACACAGAGCTACGACTTTAGGACGATCATCCCGATCAAGCCACGATCTGAAAAAGTTTTGAATCGAGACGGATCGGGGTCGATCGGCGTCTAAATCGAGGAATTTGGCAAATTATGGCCATCATTACGACTATACTACGATGCCCCCACGTCCAACACGCTGCTGATACGCTTCTACTACGATGTTACGCAGACCGTTGCCGACCAGCGGCCGCGTTTACTGCGTTTACACTACGTTGTCACTACGACATTCAAGATCATACTACGATGCTACACAGACCTATAAGACTGCACGACGACATCACTACGGTGATGCCGATCATGTCACGCTTGCAGTCCGCTTCTATTACGACTTGGGCGATGATCTATATATATCTTGGGTTTCGAACATTTTTTTTCACTTCTTTCGTATATATCTGGGGTGTGGAACATTTTTTTCACTCTCTTTCGAAGCTTTAAACATGGACGTTGATGCTGAACTGATGCATGTGGCTTTCCTTCAACAAGAGCAAATGTTAATTGAAATGGAAATTGCAGAGATCATTGGGAGACAAAGGCGCAGAAGAAGGCCAAAAAGATGCTGGGTACGCCCATGGCTATCTGCAGATAGGAGGCTCCAATTTGGACATTATGACAGACTTCTTCGAGAACTCAGAATGGAAGACACCAATTCCTTCTTCAACTTTTTGAGGATGGAACCAGCAATGTTCGATGAGCTACTCCAAAGAGTTGGCCCTAGGATTCAGAAGAAAGATACAGGCTGGAGGAAAGCACTAGAACCAGGTATCAAACTTGCCATTACTATCAGACATCTCGCTTCAGGAGATAAGTACCCTAGTCTCATGTATAACTTCAGAGTAGCTAAGAATACGATAGCTTGTTTCATTCCCGAAGTTTGTAAGGCTATTTGTGAGGAATTCAAAGATGAAGTGATAAAGTGTCCAACAACTCCAGATGAATGGTCTCTCATAGCAGAAGAGTTCAATAATAGATGGAATGTCCCACATGCATGCGGTGCCCTAGATGGTAAACACGTAGCCATCAGAAGTCCTCCGAACAGTGGCTCACTTTACCACAACTATAAGCATTTCTTTTCGGTGGTGCTACTAGCACTAGCAGATGCAGATTACAAATTTCTATGGATTGATTGTGGAGGTCTTGGTTCTATGTCTGATGCTCAAATTTTTAACGCATCTGAGCTGAAACAGTGCCTCGAAGACAGATCAATTGGATTTCCAGAGCCAGACCCACTTCCTCATGACAACAAGCCGATACCCTACTTTATTCTAGGAGACGATGCATTTGGGTTAAGGACATATTTGATGAAACCTTTTTCGCAAAGAGGTCTAACCAGAGAGCACTTAATCACAAACTACAGAATATCAAGGGGTCGCCGCGTGATTGAAAATGCCTTTGGTATTTTGGCACAAAGATGGCAGATATTACTCACCACCATGCAGCAGTTCCCAGCAGTGATACAAGACATCATAGAGTGTTGTGTATGTCTTCATAACCTCATGAGATTGCGCTACCCGGCTTTACAAAATGCTCAACTTGACCATGAAGATGACGATCACAATCCGGAACCCGGTGCCTGGAGACAAGAAGCTAACATGCACGAGGCACAGATGCCACGAGGAGCAAACAGGGACAGCATCGCTGGGAAGAGACAAAGGGAACTACTTAAAGAGTACTTTAACAGTCCGATGGGATCGGTACCATGGCAGGAAAGAATGATTCCCCACTAGTGTGTGTTATTGTGCACAGTCTTAGACATTCTAAGCATTAGATGAAGTGATAACGAATACACATCTCTTTCGAGTAACGTTTTATAATTACTGTTGGCGAGCTCAGATGACTTTTGTATAGTGATGGCTTGAATATCAATGATTTTCTCGCTGAGATTATAGATTAACTTATGATTGTGCTAATTCCTCCACAATTATTTGTGAATTAATTTACTTGTGAATTAAAGTACATTTCTGTTATGTATGTTTTTAATACGTGTTTATGATATAAACGCTATAAAGTATATGTTTAAATCCGTTTAAAGCACCTCAATTTCTTTGACAACAAAAGCTGATGGCACCAAACACACGGTTTAATTATCGTCTTTTATTACGAGAACCAAAATTATCATTCTTGAAACATACACATATACTAAACAAGACAAGAGATAACAAGTAAATTTTGATTGAAAATCAAACCGTAATACAATCGAGTTTACACTGGTATAAGTATTAACTTTATAAAAACAATGAACTAATGCTTGTGCACAAAATTGTACACATAAACAGTGTGCATCAAAAATCTATCTGATCTTAAAAACAAAATGAACCACGATTGTCTATGAGGTGCATGTCTGCCACAACTTTAAAATCGCTATAAGAAGTTTCACTGCTGCAAAAATGAAATCATATCGCTAGAACTGCGTTTGTCTATGCATTGTCTAAGTATTGTATTAGCATTCACTGCTGTTGCTGGAGTCTATGTTGTTCGTCATCCATATCTAACAGCGATGTAAGGCCTGAAAACACCATACTTGATCCCTCTTGTGACGGTCTACTGGTGGGAGGAGTACACGCTTGTTTGTCTGGTTGCTGAAATTGCTGCTGCTGCACCCAAGCACGTTCCTGAGATCCACACACAGACGTTGTATTAATGACTTGGGATGGCCATTGTGAGGGATTAGGCTGCCATTGTATGGAACAGGGGTCACTATCCTTGTTTGAGGAAGGGTCAGGTCTAGTCTGGAATTGTTGCTGCTGCTCCTGCATGTCAGTGTAGCGGTTGACCAGTTGTTGTACGTCAGTCTGGAAGCGGCGCCAAAGAGTCTTATTAAGGTCTACCACAGCTTGCTTAACCCAGTTAAAGAAGGCATCACGTTCATTCGGTTCTGGTGTATTTTTGATGCGACCCAGGAACTCCCGCTGCAAATTAATAAGCTGTTCCCGACTACTTGCTAGGTCTGCCAAGATTGCATCATCGGAGGACCGGTTTTGAGTTCGGGAGGCTCTTGAATACGTTGATGTTGACGATACATTTGTCAAAGTGGACACTGTTGTAGTGGAATCATCGACAGCGTCAATAGAGAGAGTGCCGGCACCAGCGATATCAACTTGGGCATCAGCAGTGTCTGATGTCAAAGTCTCTTCATGGGTTGTTGGCACCAATTTTGCTATCATCTGTTACGAAAATAAGTATGAATTGATACACTATCAACATTTTCATGTGCAATGAATATTAACATGGTGTTCTTATTTTACTTATCGGCTTTTAAACCATTAAAGCCATCACGCCAGCTTGATATGTTATGTGAATGATTATTAATTGATTGCTGATGGGCATTCAGGCAGTTTTCGCCTGGAAATATGTTTGTTCCAAAGACATCAAGACTCAGACACATGACATGAATTCAACCCTATAATGAATGTGTGGTTATCTACTTACACTAACAGCAGTGCGTTTTTTTACTTCAGTGATATGGGGCTGCAGGAAACCAAACTCACGCAGGATCCAACTGTCCCTTTCTGTTAGTTCCTCATCTGGGGCACCGGATCGCGTTTTCTTCAGCCGCCCATACCTTGTCCGAATGCTATTGTACCAGGTTTTGATAATCTCAACGTCTTTACCAAGCAGATTGGCCTGTTCCCTCCAGAGATATTCCTTCTTTTGTGTTTCCTTATACCCCTTTAGCTTTTTGTTGTACAGGATTGGATGTGCGCTAAGCCATTCAACCATAGTCTGTTCCTGATCATCCGTAAGATCTGTCAGCACTTTCCTGCGCTTCTGTTGGAAATCATTTCCACTTTCTTTTATTTCAAATTGAGATTCAATAGAGTGGTCATCAGGATCAGGAGTTTCTGTGGAAGGAATGACACCAGCTTCAACGGTTGAAGGCTCGCCATGTTCTTTCCCTCCCTCAGTATTTTCTGTTGCTGTATTTTCAAGAACTTGAGTACCAGACCTTGCAGCCGTAGATTTTCCACGGCCTTTATTACGAGGTTGACGGGGCATTTTCAATTTTTGCAACTGTAATAAAAAGATGTGTAAGCTTCGAAGTCTCAACTGCAAATGATCATCAAAGGTAGTGCCGCTCTTTGAAAAGGTTGCATAATAGGTCGTGGTTATATCAGCGTAAGGTCAGAGTCGGTCTTCGTAAGATCGTCAGGAGCGTAGTGAGGCCGTAGCAGGAACGTAGTAAGAACGTAGTGAGAGCGTTGTAGGAGCGTACTCGATAGTTCGCCGATTGTACTACGCTTTTACCTCGCTTTCACTACGATCATGAAGATCTCACTACGATGCCACTGCGCTGCTTTTACGATTACCGCGCTTCTACTACGCGCTTTCTACGACTTTACTCCGATTCTTGTTGGCCACGATCCCGCTACGCTTGTTTTGAACATGTTCAAAATAAGCGTGGCGAGAGCGTAGAGCTTCCCGATCATGAAGATCCAGCCGCGATCATACTGCGCTTATGAAGACTCTACCACGTTTCTCCTGCGATTTGTCACGATCGGCCACGTTTTCGGCCAATTTTTGATCGTAGTAGAAGCGGCGTCTATGTGTGAACGGGGGGTTACCTTCTATAAGATGTAGCTTTTTGTAATTAAAATGCGATGTGATATTCTCAATTTCACTTTCTATGGAAGATCAGTAAACACTGGGAAAAAAGGAGTACGACACAATAGGAAGCAATTAAAACACTCGAGTGTTTCGCAATAAAACCTTTTTTAAAATTTACTTTTAATAGAATAATCATGATTATTTAATTGAATATAGAAATAATCGTACTTGACCAAGCTAACTATACTACTCTAAGCTGCACATAACTTAAAACATTTATGACACAAGTTGTTGAAATCCTGATAACTGGAAAGCTGGCAATCAAAAGACGACAACAAATTAACTACTTCCTTTTCGGTTTCGCGTACTTTCAAAACCCAAGTTCAAAAATAAAAAGAAGAGAGAAGGCTACCTGAAAATTATAAAACCTCCACGCCGCCTGTCAGAAGTAGAGGACACGGAAAGACGTTCAATGACAGCAAGGGTCATTTCCGAGGAGTAGGGGAAGAAGAAGGGTGATAGAGAACTACCCATCCACATCCTTTGACTTAGACAATGTGGTGGCGTCATCAGACCTGGCAAGATTCACCTCAGTGAGTCTTTCGGTGAGCGTTACACGTTTGGATTTAGTAAATGAATTTCGGTCTTTCAGTGTGATGGATTTCGAGCCAATCCAAACTGCCAGCTCTTTTAACCTTGTTGGTGTGTACGTGTCCCTTATACTCTTAAAAATCCGAGAAGGAATTACACTGACCATTTCCTTCTATTTCCTTCTACTGGAAGTATCACTTAGAAAAGTTTAGAAGAAAGTCTCAAGGGATTCATTATAGTGTACGGGACATAAGACTGACAGCCTCCTGCTGATCTGGAAGGTTTTGGTGTGACACGTATTTAGTCTTGAAAAAAGCAATACTGAACTCTGACATTTGACAAACACACATAGAAGTGGATTGAATCACAACTGTATCCAGTTTGCAAAGCAATTACTCCTGATAATAGTACCTGCAAGCCAAGATACTTTCTACCTTTAATGAATGGAGCGCCATATTAACATAAACTCAAATAATTAAAGATATCATCAATTACTGCTTTCATCAACTAAATTAATGCGCGCATCAAATCAATTATTGCGTTCATCAATTGAATTAATGCATGCTTCAATTCAATTATTGTTCTCATTAATTGAATTATGCGCTCATCAGTTGATGAGAGTAATAAATGATTTAATGCGCGCATTAATTCAATTAATGCTCTCATCAATTGAATATGCGTGTACTAATTCATTTAATGAGAGGAGTAATTTATTTGATTCATTAATTTATTTCAATTCAATCATTGCTCTCACCAATCGATTAAAGAGATTATTAATTCAAATGTGGATATGTTGAATTCATTTGAAGATATTTTTAATTAATTTGCAATGCTTTGTATCAGGAATTATCGCGCTAATAAATTCTTTTAAAGAGAGCAATAATTCATAAAAGAGATCATTAATTCAATTGTGGATATGTTGAACTGATAAATTCTCTAATTATATAGTAGCTCTCTCTAAAAGAATTATTGCGCACTTCAAATGACTTAATGATATCATTAATTAAATTGTAGAGAGCAGTAATTCAATTACTGCGCGTATGGATTGAACTATTGATATCATTAATTCTATTGAAGAGAGCAATAATTCAATTATTGCGCGCATTAATTTAACTCATGTGAACATTAATTGATTGATATAGGCATTGATTGAATTATTGCTCTCTTCAACTGAATCGTAGAGTACATCAATTCAATTGTTGATATCATCAATTCATTTGAAGAGAGCAACAATTCAATTAAAGCGTGTATCAATTCAGCAGAATAACTAATGTTGTTTATAGTATCAAAGTTACACATATCATGTATGGTATTGAAACGTACTAAAACACCTTAGTTCTCTTAAGTTCAATGGTAAAAGTGGTTTGTCTGTCATGCTGTTGTCGGTATGCCGGTTATTCCCTAGACCCATATCAATGTAGTCAAGATCATACACTCTCCTGTTTCCACGTATCAGGGTAAAGGAGAAACTTGCAAGGAATGTTTCTAACATTGCCGCAATTGTAAACATTTCCTAGTCACAAACGAGTATTCAATTCATAGAAAATATTAACCCCCACCCACCCACCTGAATAACTAATATGAGTTGATTTAAGGTACCTTATTACGCCAAGACTTATACTTTTTTTTTGAAAATACGTCACAAGATGGCAATTTAAGTGCTTTGTTTAATTATTTGTATCGAAGAATTTGTTTGTCTTTCATCATAGCTCAGTGGATGGAACATCGAGTCCCCGAGTTCAAATCCGCCAGTCTTAATTGTTCATAATTATTGAAATAAATTTTTGTTTGATTGTCTGTTTGTTTTACGTCCTGTCTCGAATTTTTCACTCACATTGAGACGTCATCAGCTGTAGGTGAAGTACTACAAATTTATACCTATGTTTAGCGCTCAGGACCATAACAGTGAGGGTTCTTTAACGTGCCAACGCCTACCGCGACCTACGTTTTTAAGGTCATATGTTTTTGAAAATCAATTTTTTTTTTTTTAAATCCAAAATTGTATATTTTCTACCATTTTTGACATATGTACTTATTACATATCATCATATCTTTCATGATTAAAATTATCTTTTTGTTGAAAATATCTCTAATGCATGTCAATGAGATTATCCATTAAAGGTATTTTTAAAAAGGGCTTATTTTTAGTTATTTTGGACTTTTGGGGTATGCAAGACATTGCTGACATGCATTAGACAAAGAGATTTTCAAAACAAAAAATTAAAATAAACAAACAAAATACTGATTATTGGGGGGGGGGGGGGGGGGCTGAAACCAGGCACCCGTGCTCCGAAATACTTCATGAAACGCGTTAGCTTTCCCTGAAAAGTATGCCGGAGTGAAGCGTTGCAGTTCATACCCTCATGTATTTTCAAGACTAAAGTTTATTTCTTACATTCTACTTTCATTTCTCTCGGAATTCCCTGCCGTTAAAATAGACGTACTATATTTGGCGCGTTTTCGCAACTGTGACGCATTGATAAGGAAATGGCTATCATTGCAATTTGTAGAAATATCGAAGGCAAAATCGTTGGGAATGTAAGTATTGAGTGAGCGATTAGGGGAAATCAAGGCATCGCATCTACATGCTGTTGCCTAAGAAATTCCAGAGAAACTCTTGTAACATTGGGTCTTGCGTTGTTATATTGCAATGCGGTTAGTTGTCTATGATTCTGAACGAAGGACAAAACACATTGTTGAATAATTTCGTCCCTGTACCGAATCCCTATATGTTTTCCAAAAGAGTTCTTCCATGTGTAGTTATGCCTCCATAGACCATTAGACTCCCTACGCTAAAGACTAACGGCGTCGACGTCTATGAAGCTTTCTCCAACTCCAGTACACCCCTTATCGGCCAAAGCCAATATGTAGATGAAAATGAGATTCATCTGTGTATAAAATTTATGCCCAATTTTGTACTCTAAAGCCATACCAGTGTTTCTGCAGCAGTACGGAGCGGATAGCTAGGCGTCACGTGTGGTATGTTCCCACAATCATTTTACGACCAGTATTTGAAACTTACTCACACACCCGGAATTGTTCTAGCTGTACAACTTGAAGACTGAAATCGATTTCGTAGATGAAAAATCGGAATAAAGTTGTATTTGTCGGGGTGACAACACACTTGGACGAATAGATTGTGGAGGGTCTTGCGTGTTCAAGAAATAATGTTCGCGTTTTCTTGATGTTGCAAGATATCTCTGCGGGCGAGAAAATAAAAGCAGAGGCGTCAGCCGAATTTATTATGAAATTAAAAAAAGGACGGATTAAAGATTAGTGAAATTTCATGGATGTTAGGAGTGCCCTAATGTACATGCAGATCTGTTTTCGAGACTTTTGAGAAACGGGTCAACTTTTTGAAGACTAAAAGAATTGGTCGTCCTCGAAAAGTGTTCCGTCGTGGAGAAACCAGGTTGCTACGGTTGGTGAAACGGAGGAGAGGAAAAGCGATTGATTGATTGTATACTGTTTAACGTCCCACTCGAAAAATTTTCACTCATATGGAGACGATGCTATACTGGTAAAGGGTTGCAAATTTTATACCCATGCTTGGCGCTTACGGCAATTGAGCAGAGAGGGATCTTTATCGTGCCACACCTGCTGTGACATGGGACCTCAGTTTCTGCGGTCTCATCCGAAGGACTGCCCCATTTAGTTACCTCTTACGACAAGCAAGGGAGAATGAGGACCTATTTTAATCATATGTCTTGTGTAAAGTACAATATTCTATATTTTTTCCATGTATTTTTCCATGTTACATCATGAAAAATACAAGACTGTCAAACAATTTCTTCCACAAGCGTGTCAAAACATTTTCTTAATGAAGAAGATGCAGCAATGGCGCAATGCATAACGCGTTTAAGGTCTCCGGTTCAAATCATGACTTTTTTTTTTTAAATTAAGGTAGCCCACAACAACAAATTTCGATGACTCAGTACACAAAAAATATACATTTTACTTTCGTGTGTGACATTTTTCTAAGGGGCGAATTGAGTAAGTACAACTCTTTTTTGAAGGAGGAGAGGAAATGTCTTGCTTCATCTAAGTCGTATAAACGTTTTTTAAATACGCAGTTTTTCCACCAAACTTTTAAGAACTAAAATACATTGAGGATGTAAGCCAGGATGGACCTGCCGAATACGTTTCCTTTACAAGAAATAAATCGTAATATTTTAGTAGTAAACAACATATTTCTAATTTCGGATTAGTGCAAAACTAATGCAAAATGATGATAATAATAATGATTGTATTTATATCGCGCTTTCCCAGTTGCTCAAAATAATAATGTATTGCTTTTCAATACATTATTACCCGGCAGACCTATCAATCCAGAACTTTCTCATTCAGTGCAAGCTGGCGCTAGAACACTAACATTCTGACAATATTTTTCACTGTCTATAGCCAGGTACCCCTATTACACTTGGGTGGAATGAGGAAATTCGTGTAAAGTGCCTTTCCCAAGGGCACAACATCAGCCCTGCCGCAGCCAGGATTCGAACCCACGACCTATACGGTCGAGATTCTGACGGCCTTTGTTTTTTCTCTCTCTTTTAGAGTCTGATGGCCTACCCACTAGGCCACCGACGCCATATATATATATATATATATATATATATATATATATATATATAAATATATATATATATATATATATATATATATATATATATATATAAATTCTAGTCAATGTCTTCTATACTTTAGAATTCATTCAGTCATCTTGCCTATGTATGTGTTTTTCTAAATTTTCCTTTAATCATTCTTATGAATTATGCAAGCATGAAGAACACCTCTATTAGATGCTATAAATAATTTCCAAGCCCTGTCTCTCAGAAATAAAACCTTATTTTCAACATTTTGTATCAAAAAGTATGATCCAGCAGGCATGCTATCGAACGTTTCCTAAGAATAGTCCTAAGACATGACTTAAGATATGTCTTACGACGATTCTTAGGATGGTCCTAAGATATATCTTAAGATGGACATAGAAGCTCTCTTAGGACTATCTTATCTAGGACAGACTTAGGAGATTCTTAAGAGAATTCTTAAGAATTATTATCACATCACAGACCAATGAACGATAATACTATTGACTTAAAACGTATACTGTTTTAATTTTTTGTAAAATTGTATGGAGATATAAAAGATAATATTATCAAATTTTATTTTAAAAAGTAAATTTCTTGAATAAGACCCTCCCCCCTACTATTTACTGTTATTTTAAATGAGATGAAATTGATTGACACAAATTTTAAGGGTTTTCGGAATAAAATATGTTTTCCCAACAAAAGTAACAATAAATCAAACAATCTTGTCATTTATTTCTCTGAGTAAAAAAAAAAAAAATGGTTCTTTAATCTTTAATATAATTTTTTTTCTAAACAAGAGGTCATGATTTATCTTAAAATTGAAAATTTTAGAGGGGGGGGGGGGGGGGGGGGGGCGCCCCCTTTAAATCCACCACTGACTACTCTAAAAAAAATTATGCATACTTTTAACAATATACTCTCTATCCATTTTTTTTTCAAATTTGTTACTTTGTTACTAGAAGACATACTGAGTATAGAAAACGAGCTATTTAATTCAACTTTACAAAATCTATAAACATGAAACGTTTTAAATTGGAGACTATACCGCGAAAAAAATCTCGTGCCGCTTGGCTCTGTATTGTCATTCACTGGTAGACTACGATTGAATAGACATCATCCAATTATGAGTCGCAAACGGAATCCTAATTTCACAGAAATGGAGCTACAAATACTCTTAGACGAAGTGGAGAAGAACACAGAGTTGATATTTAGTAGGCATTCAAACATTGTTATATTTAAGCATAAACAAACTTAGGACATATCTTAAGATTATCTTAGGACAGGCCTAGTGATGTCTTAACTTTAAGAGAAATCTTAAGATATGTCTTAAGTTAGGACATATTCGATAGCCTCACTTAGGACTAAGATGCATCCTAAGTTTATCTTGGTCCTAAGATAGCTTCGATAGCATGCCTGCTGATGATTGGGTCCTGAAATTAGGAAAGATAACTCTTGCAAAGGAACTTTTAAACAATACTTATTCATTAATTTAATTTTCTTTTCAGTAAAGAATTTTTCCTTCAATTTCTCATATTCTATTAATTGATATGCATTTCTTTTCTATTGAAATAAGGTTTTTCATATTTTCTATCCACAGAATTAGAAGATATTCAAATATTGGTGTTGTTAGGTATACGTTTTCCTTAATAAATAAATATAACAACCTATATTATGGAGTTTCAGTGTTTTATCTAAATGTGTGATATAGATATCCAATAGAATAATGTGAAATTTCTGGTCTTTGTTTAATAATTAAGTTGAAATTAATAATTTTAAGAAATTCAGAAAAAAACTTGAAAAAAATATATTTAAAATAATTATATATCTGTATCAAATTTGAATGTTGCAAACATTCATAATTTACAGTTCTGTTTTGAATTATGAAATAAAATTTTAGTGTTATGAACTACCTTAAATTGTATAAAACACCTTAACTTAACAAAATACATGTATGTATGTTTTTTTCTGTATATGAATTAAACAATGGAACCTTTGAAAAATGCACATATATATATATATATATATATATATATATATATATATTATATATATATATAGTTTGGGCTACCAACATATACAGCCTTGCTAATGTTTAAACTTCTGTAATAACCATACATTATTCGAAATAATAATCATATGAAAAATAAATAAATCCCAAAAAATTGTAGCCCTACAGCGTGATAATTAAAGGTAGTCTAAAGGATATGAAAAACAGCTGATTGTTGCTATATTTAGTGCATTGCTAGGCAACCAATATTAAAATTTTCAAAGTAAAACATATATTTTCTTATTCAAATACATGTGCACTATTACTAGAGTAGGAATGAGTAAATTTGAAGAGGGGGCCATAACGACCTCTTGTCCTATCTGGTCCTTTTGGATGGGACATAAAACAAATAAACAATGAACGTATGGCATTCAGTACAATACAATTTATGATGGTGCATGTAATTGAGAGAAACATTGAACATTTTCACACCTCGGAAGATTTTCAGCAAGCATGCACTATTTATATGATGGCACAGAAAAGGATATTCTCATTTTCCAGTGATTTCGTACACAGTAAATTTATACACATTGTTAGTAGTATGTGACACAACGGTATTATATTATGACCTACCAAGGACCGCATTGCGCTTTATCTACTGATCTTCGGTATTGCTGTTGTAGACAGTCAGTAACAAACCTAATAAGCAATATAATTTCATAGCTGATAAATCCTTAGTTATAAAAGGTTTCTTGTTTAGTGTGAAAAACCTGGATCATTATTTAACGCTAACTTCTCATGAAATAATACAGGATCCGCACCGTAGTACGAGATACCGTTATTGCGCGCTTAGCTTGTAAAAATGAAGATCGGATCAGCTCTCATTTGGTAAGCTCACAAGTTCGCAAATTTTTTAAACCCATGTCGGCCAATATTCACCATTACAATATAAGTTCAATAACCCCACTGTATTGTCTTAATTTATAGACCTGTTCTCCGCTAATAACTTCCAAATCGAGGAACAATATATCTTTAAACAATACTGAGAAGGATACGAAAATGATGAAATAAAACATGACATATATACCTCAGAATTTTGCATTACGTGCGGTGATTACAATATTCAACAGGTGCATTTTTCTCTTTTCTGCATGAAACGTCAAAGAAAAACAAGATATGACGTCACAGACGTTTAAGTATACGCGTTCGAAAAGTAACGTTAGATCTAACGGGGAAAATAGGTCGCAACTCTGTTCAACTTTCTTTTTATCTCGTAGTCATTAAATATGCGAAATTATAATGAAGAAATAATCACTTCATTTTAAAGCGATAAGAAATGTCTAGACATAATAAAATTGCTCATAATATCGAAATTTCACATCTAAATTAAGTCCACAGATTTTTCTTATTTAATGAATGAATAGAGTATAATATTCCATTACTACACTAATTTTTGCTTCCTGAAAAAATCAATTACAGAGTGTACTCATTTGAAGTTAACTTTTTCAAACATTTAAAGAAAAACAATCTCTCTCTCTCTCTCTCTCTCTCTCTCTCTCTATATATATATATATATATAAAAGTAATTTTTCTGGGTTATATTTAAGAAATAGAGATCGCATTTCGTGTATGTTGCAGGATAACTTCCGATGTCGTCGAGAAATATATAAACCGTGGCGTTAGCCGAGGCTTTATATTTTAAACAATGTTTCGAGACCTGGATCATCCACAAAAATTACAAAAGCTTTATTTTCATTCACTACGGTTCAGAAATATACAGTCGATCGTTTACCCATACATCTAAGAATTAGTTCACTTTGTCTCATGGCAGATTAGGCCCAGTGTTTTTTGCTGACGAAAAACACGAGACAGTAGGAGGATACTACGTATATCCATTTTGAAAAATATATCAAGTGTTTAGTTTGATGTCGACGGATTATATCAACTGCTTTGAATACACAGTCCAAGAAAACTACACATTCATAGAAGAGGGTTAACTTATCTGTGCATCGCAATGTTTGTTTAAATGTGTATCGATCTCGGAATGCGGACATTGTTTTATACTGATTGGAAAATATTCTTCAGTCATTTATAAAATTATTTTGGAACATATATTAATCACTTTTTATGATTATAAAATCGAATTATTGGTTGCCGACTTTATTGTTGTAATAGAAAAACACAGAAAATGCAAGCGAAATATGTATCAAATCTTTTCTCATAATCAGTTATTACATATGAAGGTATATAGCATAATGATGACCGCTGTATTCCTTTGAATTTTGCAATAATCGTAGTATAGAATGATTCATTTTAACAAGTTAACGCGGTTTCGATTCTCGCTCGCCCCGATATACTCGTATGCGAGAAAGTTTGACAGTTTACTTTCGGAAGGTCAGTAATCTTTTCCCCTGTAAAATGTATCTGGGTTCTCTCTTCCACCAATAAAAAACTGGACGCCACCAGACGACTGAAAAATTGTTGAGTCTGGCGGAAAACAACAATTAATTAATTAATCAATCAATCAATCACTAGTGTGTATATATATATATATATATATATATATATATATATATATATATTACAAATCTTGTTTCTCTCTATGAACCTACCAATTTTTGCACGCGACACAATCCGTTCATATTGACTATAAACGAAAAGTGATTGATTGTTTGTTTTACGTCCCGTCAAGAATTTTTCATTCATATTAGGAAGTCACCAGCTGTAGGTGAAGTACCACAAATTTAGACCTATGGTTAGCGCTAAGGGCCGTAGTAGTGAGGACTCTTTAACGTGCCAACGCCTACCGTGACAGGGGACTTCCGTTTTAAGGTCATATCCGAAAGACCCGTGATTCTCACTTCTAAATGCCGAGCGTTTGGCGAAGGAGCAATCACTACCTATTTTTTGTCTTAGGTTTAACGCGGCCATGACACGAGCGGGGTTCGAACTCACGACCTCCCGGTTACGAAGCGAACGCTCTAACCACTGAGCTACCGCGACCGGTGAAAGGAAAAAATGGAGTTGAAACACGCGACATATTGCGAGTGCGTAGTAATTTCATGTCTATAGCAACCACTTTACAATCAAAACAAAAACACCATGTGATTAGATGATGCAATATTGATATTGTATTGAATGCAATAAAAATAAAATATTTTCCAATAATAAACAGATCTGTTTCATATTTTAAACAGTTTGCTATAAAACAAATATGTAATAGTAACGGAATCGTCTGCACACTTGCAGTAATGGCCGAATACGGACAGTTTGATGTAGGACGAGAGCAAGAAATTATGGACGTCTACATGAATGAAGACTTCAACGATGAAAATTTGGACAAAATTGTCGGCTAGATACTATTTAATAACGACAACATTGAAGCAAATTATCAAAATTGTATGAAATTACCAATCTTGGACATGCCGGAACTCCCTCCACCTGGAGTTCCTTGTACACTTGGACGTAAATCAAAACGGTTTCAAACTGTGGATGAGGAAGCTATTCAGAAATTATTTGAGGAACTACAATCTAGAAGTACAAAGAAGAACACTGCCTGGGGAATGAAAACCTTTCAAGGTAAAATAGAAAAAGTTTCACGTACCCCCCCCCCCCCCCCCCCCCCCCTGTTTGTTGCACAAAATGTAAATTAAAATAGACTAATTGTTGCATGTAAGCAATCAAATAGCTATCTCAATCTTTATTCAGACGACTAGTTTCATTTCTCTTGCATACTGGACCCTTGAAACGTACGGCTTTAAGACAGACATGCAAAAAATCTCAACACCTGAGCTTGGCTGTTGTCTTAAAGAAATTCTACTGCGAGGCAAGACCAAAACAGAACAAAATTAGTGTAAACACCCTATATCACAAAAACACGCTCATTAATATTCGTGATGCAACTAAACCACTTGCTAAATGTACATTCACAAAATTCCTTCTAAATATCTGCAAAGCCGCACGTTGACAATAATTACACGCCTCGTTGTGTACGTGCAACGGCCATTCAATTGCTAAGTGACGAGGGATACGAATCGAGACAATAATGTTTATGTCTTCGCACAAGAATTAATCCTTACTTCGTTCTTACACGCGAACTGTATCGACATCTCAAACAAAAAAAAAAAAACAAAAAAAAAAAATAAAAAAAAAAAATTGATTGATTGGGGTTTTACGCCGTGTTGGCAATATTTCAGCCATTTTACGGCGAGTAAACAACTGAAGCATGGTTGGTTATGAAAACTGAAGTTTCCCTGACGGCCCTCAGTGAGCCTACTCTTTTTCGAAAATCAAGGAAACGATCTTTTACGTGCCAAGGGGGTTGTAATCCTTGACACGGGCACCCTTTAACGTCCCATCCGACGGACTTAAAAGTTAAAAATCGTAAACAGGTAAAAATACATATCATTTTGTGTATATGAATAGGTTATATTGTTAAGGATCAAATTTTTCTGTAAAAGTCGCATTCTTGTAAATATTTTATAATAAAATGATAGTCAATATTTGTAAAAAGTTGATACATTGATTGCACATTATCAAAAAGTCTATTTCGTTTGGGTGTAAAATCACTACATTCCAAAAGAATGTGTTGTATAGTTAATGGACAGTCACAAGATATACATTCAGGTTGAAGTTCTCTGTTTAATAAATAAGAGTGTGTCAATTTTGAATGTCCGATGCGAATTCTTGAAATAATAACTTCGTCCTGGCGTTTCATTACAATGTTACACGATTTGTTTACTTTGTTTTGAATAGAATACAGTTACTTCTGTCACAGAAATCCCAATATATTTGCCAAAGGTAATTTACAGATAGTTTTATGTTATATTTCAAATCTGTGTAAGGAATTTTAAAATGTACAATATCGTTTTGTAGTGCATTCTTTGCCTCTTTGTCTGCTTTGCTGTTACCATGGATATCAATATGAATAGGAATCCAGCAGAACTCAACTATTTTATTTTGTTTAGTAGAAGATAATACTGGTTTAAAATGTCTAAAATATATTGATGATCAATATTCATATTACTTATAGACTGTAGACAAGATAGGGAGTCTGAGAATATAGTGAAGTATTTGTCCTTAGAAATTTTAATGTACTCTAACGCAAGTTGGATAGCCTTTGCTTCGGCGGTAAAAATTGTTGCTTCATTTGGGAGTCGTGCTGAGAAAACATTGTTATTGATTACTGCAGCAGCAGCAACTTTATTTTGGTCTTTCGAACCGTCTGTATAAATATCAGTTGTAGAATGTTTAGATTGTTTTAGTTCAGATAACTTTTGTTTGAAAATAGCGGAATTTGTTTCAGATTTTTTATATTCAGAAAGTGAAGTGTCAACTTTGGGTTTTAGTAATTTCCATGGTGGTATTTCTGAAAGTGATGAGGGTTTTATGATGTCCATAGGTAAGTCAGAATCATGTAAATGTTTTTTGACTCGGAGACCAATTGGTTTTATACAGGTCTTAGTTTTTTCATACAAAATCTTCAAACTGTGGGTGGAAAACGCAGTTAAATGCAGGATTGTCATTGTTAGCTTTTAATTTAACAACGTATTGTAAGATAAGTTTTATTCTACGTAGATCTAGAGGTGGTTCGTTTGCCTCAACATACAAACTATCTACAGAAGAGGTTCGAAAATCTCCTGTGCACAGTCGAAGTCCTTGATGGTGGATTGCATCAAGGACTTTAATGTAGGATGTTCTTGCCGCTCCATATACTATGCAGCCGTAGTCTAGTTTAGACCGGATGAGAGAGCGATACAGATGTAGAAGAGTATTCTTATCTGCTCCCCATTTTGTGTTTGCAACAACTTTTATTATATCAAGGGCTTTTGTACATTTCTCTTTGAGCATTGCTATATGCGGAATAAAGGTGAGTTTATTATAAAAAATGACACCTAAGAACTGAATCTCTTTTACAACTTTAATTGGAGTGCCATCTAATTCCAACTGCGGATCATCGTGGTGTTTCCGTTTAGAACAGAAATGCATGCATGCCGTTTTAGTTCTGGAGAATTTAAAACCATTTACATCAGCCCAGGTTTGGATTTTGTTTAGACATAACTGTAATTTACGCTCGATGAAATTCATATTTTTGGATTTATAACAGAGAACAAAGTCATCGACATATAGACCTCCATGAAAGTCGTTTTTAAGTACTTCAGCGAGACTGTTTATTTTGATACTAAATAATGTAACTGATAAAATACTTCCTTGTAGCACGCCCATTTCTTGTTCGAAATTGTCTGAAAATGTAGATCCTATGCGAACATTGAAATGCCTATTACTTAAAAAAATTCTTAATGAAGTTTGGTAAATGGCCTTTTAGACCTAGATTATGAAGATCTTTTAAGATACCGTATTTCCATGTGGTATCGTATGCCTTTTCTAAATCAAAAAATATTGAGACGACGTGCTCTTTCTTGACAAAGGCATCTCGAATATACGTTTCAAGTCGTATTAACTGGTCGACCGTGCTTCGATTTTTCCTGAAGCCACATTGTATATCAGTTAAAATGTTATTAGTCTCAAGAAACCATACTAAGCGTTCGTTGATCATCCGTTCCATGGTTTTACATACGCAGCTTGTTAGGGCTATTGGTCTGTAATTATTAGGATCTGAGTGATCCTTACCAGGTTTTGGAATAGGAATAATAGTTGCCTATGACCAGGAAGATGGGAAGTTACCATTTTCCCATATCATGTTAAAGATTTGCAGAAGACATTCTTTGGTAGGTTTAGAAAGGTGTTTTATGATTTGATAATGGATCTGGTCCGGACCTACAGATGTATCATGCGATTTTTCTAGAGATTTTAGTAATTCATCATAAGTAAATGGTTCGTTATAACATTCATTGTTTTCAGATGTAAAATCCAAAGTTTTCCGTTCTTCTGTATTCTTGTTTGAGATGAAATTTGGGTTCATGTTGTCTTTTGGTGAGTTCTTAGAAATAGTATTCACTATAAAAAAAAAATCCTTGAGTCACACACTTTCCACCATGTGCGAACAAGAACGCGTTGAAAATCAAACTGTCGCTGTTCTCGAATTCTCTTCCACAGACTCAACTGAAATTCCATAAAATAACACCACGTTCTCGCTTGAAACTAACAATAATTTCATTGCATATCCAGGGTTTTTCTCCAACTCTACTTTCCATAACTGCACTTTCAACTTCTCGTGCAAGTGATTTTCCCGCTAGTCAGACTGAACAACTACCTTCTGCAATTCCGGGTGGGGATCAAATAATTTTCAAGATAGCGACAGCTTGATTTTTAACAAGCAATGTTCTCAAATGAAGTTTGATGTTTATGATATTGCTGATATTTATGAAAACACTTACCAATATTAAATTTGTAGAACCGACAATGTATTTATTTTGTTCATTTTTTTTTGTGCACTATATTTTGACATGCAAGATCGCATTCCACGCGCTGTTCCAACAAACAAACTCCACCCGTGGATTATTTCCGGAAATAAGTTTCAGTAATGAATATAAATATAACAATTGAACTAGCGATTCACAGAAAATTTGCCTCAAATCCAAATCCGTTCATATTTCATATTGACCATGAACAGCTAAAAAGTGTTGTATATATATATATATATATATATATATATATATATATCTCAAAACAATAATTAATTGGTATGTGATTATTGTTTTAAATCATGGTTGTTACATATACTTAATCACGATTTTGCTTTATAACATGAGATTTTATCTGCGAATCTAATTTTCGTTACACTAAATCTGTTAATTAGTACTATTTATTTTCGCACTGAAAAAGATAATTTAACTTTTTGGGTTTCCTTCTAGTAATCAGAGTTTGTAGTTTTTGTTTTCTATTTTATTCATTTGTTTATTATCCATACGTTACTTTTGTTAAAGATCATTTAAATATGGTATTGATTTATGCATGGAAGTTTCATGGGGGCATTCTCATTTAATATATATCCATACGTTCTCCATATGTTTAATAACTAACACGGAAGTTGTCTTGTGATTTTGTTCTTGTGATTTGACCGTTTTTTTTAGCCAAGTCACCGAGGAATTTGTTTACTTTTTTGTTTTTTTTAAGTTCCTTTTGATGATGATGATGATGATGATGATGATATGTATATATATATATATATATATATATATATATATATATATGATTGTTTGTTTGTGTTACGTCCCGTCGAGAATTTTTCACTCATATTGAGACGTCACCAGCTGTAGGTGAAGTACCACAAATTTAGACCTATGTTTAGCGCTCAGGGCTGTAGCAGTAAGGGTTCTTTAACGTGCCAACACCTGTCACGACACGGTTCTCCGTTTTTAAGGTCTTATCCGAAAGACCCGTGATTCTCACTTCTTAATGCCGATCGTTTGGCGAAGGATCAATCACTACCTATGTTTACGTCTTAGGTTTGACGCGGCCATGGCACGAGCGGGGTTCGAACTCATGACTCCCGGTTACAAAACGAACACTCTACACTGAGCTACCGGTCTAGGTACAAAGGAATATATTAACGAATGCATGCATGGGATATTCTCTAAAATGTGAACAGTATCCTTAAACTGCCAGAATGAACTATAGTGAATGCCGAAAAAATAAGTTTTTTTCTTCCAATACAAAGTTGAAATGTTTGAGTGCTGAATAAACTTCAGCTCGGTTAAAAACAGGAGGCTCTAATGGTGGTTGAAATGAAACATAACATATTTATACATATATATTTACAAGTAGATGAGCAGTAGTTTAATGGTGCAGTAGTTGGGAGCGGGTCCAATGGCTAAACTGACCCTGATCTCCACAATGTTGGTGCTGCAGTCACTGCCTTCGATAAATGTTTCCACTCTCTAATGGTTCGAAGGAAAAAGGACTCTTTATTAACTTCCTCGGTGGTTCTAGGTTGTTTGTATATGTATCCCTCTCGTTCTGCTGTCTCCTGGAATATAATATGACTCTGAGGTGATGTCCACCAGTCTGTGTCGGATCTTGTAACATATTATGTGTCGAAGTGGAGTTTTTTTGTCTTTAGTGAATCCCAAACTGGTTGCTCAAGTAGAGGGGTAACACATCCTGGGGAGGTATCTGTATAGTGGTTGAAGACAAAGCGAGCTGTTCTTCGCTGCACCTGTTCGAGTTCTTTAACAAGGGTAGATTGACGTGGATCCCATACAGTTGTTGCATACTGGATCGATGGTCTGATCAGAGTGCAGTAGGTTGTTGCTTTGACTGTTGATTTGCAGTGTTCCAAGTTCCTTCGAAGAAAGTCCAGTGCTATTGTTGCTTTTCCGATGGTGTTAGAAATATGATTTGTTCATTGTAGGTCTTGACTGATGATCAAGCATAGGTATTCCCGCTATCTACAACTTCTAGTTGGTGTCCATGGGGATGGCAATGTGTTTGCAGGGGCTGAAGTTTGTTAGTGATTCTGATGACAGTACACTTTTCTGGGTGGAAGCATATTTGCCAATTTTGTTCCAAGGCTTCAAGGGAGATAATGCCACCATGGAGTTTCGATGTGTCAGTCTTATTCCAATTCTCTCTGTAGACAAGGCAGTCAACTGCAAATAGTCTGGCATCTGATGTTGATCAGATAGATGGCTTATATAGACCACAAACAGAAGAGGGTCTAGCGTAGTTCCTTGGGGGTACTCCAGGTAGCATATCTAATGGATTTGATGGCTGTCATTCGAGTGCGACTGACTGGATTCCGTTGCTAAGAAAGTCTTTAATCTAGTCTAGAGTTCTATTTCTAACTCCATAGTGTACCAGTTTCAGAAGGAGACGCTGGTGTGGCACCTTGTTGAATGCCTTTGAGGAATCAAGGAGGATAATATCAGTCTTGTTTTCCAGGTCCATATTTTTGGCTATCTTGTCTAAGTCACAATTAGTTGTGTCTCGCATGAACGTCTAGATCTATAGCCATTACGTTCTTCGCAGAGTGCTGTGCTCGTCCAAGTGGTCCATGACTGTATTGTGTATAAGATGTTCCAAGTGTTTATAGACTATTGATGTTAGAGATACGGAACGATAATTTGTTGGTTGGTGTTTTTCTCTCCTTTTTTTGTATATTGGCACTATATTTGCTGTTCGCCGTTCATCTGATATTGTTCCTTGGTCTAGGGATAGCTGGAACACCCTAGTCAAATATGGTGCAGTGATGTTTGCTGCACTTTTAAGAACGAAAGATGACACTTCATCTAATCCTGTGGTCTGAAATGTTTAAGTAGTTTAAAGATGTATTTTTCATTTACAGTAACTGTTGTCCATGGATAGAAATGCCCTAGTTCCAAGGTCAGATAGATTTTGGAGATCTTCCATTGTATAAAATGAATATGTTAAAAGGTAACCTTTGCAAGAATGCCTTGTACATTTGAAAAAGACTGTGTTCTGCATTATATTGCACATGCATGGCTATGGTATAGGCATACTCTATTTATCAAGATTCATATGCGCATTGTTCGCAAATGTGAAACATTCATGAGGATATGGCTATCATTACAGTTTGTAAAAATATCAAAAGCGAAAACATTTGAAATGTAACTATATCAATATTGATTACAAGATTGAATACTGTTAGTTATCTTGGCCTTTTCATTATTCTGTCTTTGAAATGACTTACAGACGGCTAATGCAAAGTAAAATTAAAAAAAAAAAAAGAAAGAATTTTAATATACTTATTAAACATGCAAATAGTAAAAATGATATTAACTATTTTATATACGTAATTAGATATATTCTACAGATGAGGTTTTCTTTTTAATTGTTTTGGCGATGAAAGCTACTTTATGCAGTGGAAGATTATGTAAAATGTGAACAATAACTTTAATTTGCCAGAATGAACTACAGCGAAGGACTAACTGCTGTGGGAAAAATAAATTTCTTTATAAAAATGTGAAAGTTTCTAAATAGTTTGTTTTACACAGTAATTATTACATTTAATTCATGGAATCCTCGTATGCTTGCAAAAGAGTCTTGATGGTATCAAATAGTTGCACCCGTATTTAATGCTTGCGTCAACAAGTTTTCTTGTTGTTTACCGCCAAATGCCTTCGGAAATTGCTAGTGCAAAGGGATTCCGTATAAAATATTTAGATGATATGTTTTAAATAAAACGAAAATCAAAATACGGCAAATAGCTACAATACTTCGTGTCAATTGTGATATTTGATGCACTAATACTTTAAATAAAACAGCTTATAATTCAACAAATTTTGTATGATAAAGCGACAAATTATTGCAACATATATCGAGAAAAAAAAATTAAACGGAAACATCAAAATTTTATTTAATGGGTCTTTAAAATACTTCAATGAAGTATGTTTTCACCATCAAAGGAGTGATACACACTCGATTATGTTACATCAATTTTTTTTTCATTTTTTTTTTTCAGAATGATAAAAAGATAAAAGATGTTCTGGTATCAATAACAGATTTTAAAGTTCACGATATGCTGTTATTACCAGCCGCGCAAGAGCGCGGTCTGTCCTGATATGGTTTTTCAAAATGTTCATGCGTTTCTGCGGGATTAATGTAAAGATATTTTTTTTTAATGATTTCATCCAAAAATTACCGTAATGTAAGTATTTTGGGGGATTGAAGCTATTGTTAATTTTAGTGTTTGATTGGTATAATCTCTAGATAGATAAATCAAGCGTATATAAAACTTAATAAACATTATTGTTGTCAATTTGTACTGCGTTTGTTTCGGGTTCAATTTATTTCATTCCTATCATTAGTTTCTCTTGAAACACAGAAAGGGTGTATAGTGATTTGTAGATTCAAGACTATTTTTGCGGATTCACAAAACAGCAATACATTTAAGTGGTCTTGGTGTGATAAGGATAGTCTAGAATAGACAAGTAAAAACTCCAAACATATATGCCTTGTGTGTACAATTTGTGTACAATTGTCTCTAACTAATTTTGCTGACTAAAAGACATCTTAATTAAAGTATGACTTCACAATTAACTCTTCATCCTGTAGTGATGCACAAAATACATATCGTCAGTATGGTCCGATCTGATAAAAAAAGTAATAGTAATAATTAAAAAAAAAAAAATAGAATGATTTCTTCATATTTTCTGCGGCCTGATACCTTTGACGCTTGCGTCAAGTTGCTTTCTTGTTAAATAAATGCTATGAGTATTTAATAAAACACGCCTAAAAGACTCAGATAGATATTCAATGTTTTTTTAATGATGCGACAAAAGAACACCATGATATTATTCATTAGATAATGTATCTTGTATTTTCTCATCTTATCAAAGTTATACGTGTATCAACTACACCGGAGATCATCCAACAATGCCCGGAATTAACGACGGGGAAAATCATAACACCACAACTCCATGGAGCTAGGCTGGGGTAATAATATCGAGGACAAAAGTCTTCTGATGAAAAGCAACAGGGCCATAGTGCTCAGATAAGCGTTTTGGTACATGGACCATTCTTGTTTTTCTTTCTTGCTTATCAAGAATTTTAGACAACTGTGAAGCCAACATCTCTAGTCTTGTCCCCTCCACCTCCCACTCATTTTGGAAAGTGATGATACAGTTCAATAGTGATTCTTGTTCATGTGGAATTTTAAAATTTGTAAATATCCCGCCAGTCGTCATTAGCAACATTATAGCTTTTTGTGTATTTATCTAAAAGGGATTTTGATCATATTACTTCTTTTTAGGTATTTTGAAGCGAAAATGGAGTATCTGAAATTTTATGCAAAGAAATTGATTGATGTTAATGCACGAACTTGCCACCATATATCCCCTACACGATAGGAAATGCAAACAATCAATGGTAGTTTATCGATTGCAGACTGTGGCCATATTGAACATAATTGCATTATTATATGTTTTCTCATAAACTGTACTTAACAATAATTATGATCATATTGTTCAATCAACACTTGATTTTAATGCCTCATAAGTTTTTAGTTTTCATATATGAGCAATAGAGTTGTGCACATGCCTTCAATTGGACCAATGAAACCTTGGTGCGATCTTCTAAAAATGCTGACCGACTGGACATATGTAATATGCAAAAAAAATGCGTTTCTGCTCATAATGGTGTTAATAGTAATAATGATAATAAATAGTAATAGCAATAATAATTAAAAGAGAGGAACGGAAATGTGTTCTTTAAAATGAAAAACAAGAATTTTGGTATGTAAACTATAACTGATTTTACTATTTTTTCACCAATTGAAAAATTATGTTAGTCATTGATTATATCAAAAAATTGAAAAACACGGTGGCGTTACGTCAATACAGTTATGTCAATGGTTATGCATATTTATTCAGTTAATCATTCGATTTTTTTTCATTTGATGTCGTTATTACCCAATTTCGTGTAAATAAACTTGAATTTATGTCCAATATTATTTTTGTATATAGCTTACACAATATGTTATGTCTTTGATTATTTACACGACAGACGAAAGCCCAATTCCATACAAATAATAAACAATGGCTTAACAGCTTACATTATCAACATTGTTTATCATCCGGCGCAGAACTCTTTTATTCATTTTTTTCCTTGTATACTAGTATTTTATTTCGACAGAGTAGCAAGAACATATTTCGACAGAAGGAAAGACTTTCACACACACACAGAGAGAGAGAGAGAGAGAGAGAGAGAGAGAGAGAGAGAGAGAGAGAGAGAGAGAGAGAATCTGCAACTGAATAATGGGAGAAACAGATAGATTCCATCACCTGTACTTATTCCTTCATTCCTCAATTTTTCAAGGGACATTTGATAAGCCTCGTGTCTCGAAAACTAAACTCAAGTTTGACAAAAACCATAACTGCCTGTAGACATGATCATACACCCTCTCCCCTTTTAGTTTATAAAAGATTGCTTATAGAATAAATATAATCATTTTCATTTAATGGCATTTTTTAAATGTTTATTGCTGCATACGTATAGTAAAACGAGTAATATTAAAACGAGTAATTTTAAAAATGGTTATATTTATTCTATGATATGGGGAAAGGGTATGTGATCCTGTTTACATTTGAGAAGTGTTATTGGTTAAACATGTTCAATTTGTTTATACATATTTTAAGATCTTTGTTCACACCATGTATTAGAATACCTACTTTTTGAACAGTCGCCTTAGGCTGGAAAACTGATATAATAATTAATATGAAAAACTGTATCGCTGTATCGTATATTTACACCAGTCTTTTTTTGTTGTTGTTTTTTTTTTAATTACGACTAAAATTAATTCCTATTGATACATGATATCTCCTCATTTTTTCTGTTACTCATGACAGCATCAGAGATTAGTCGAATTCTGATTTAAAGCCGCATTCGGAACATTGATGGCTTTTATCACAGCTCTCATCAACACCGGGGGATTTCTACAGCATCGAATATAAAACAAATACGAACTGAGGACATTTGTAAATATGGTATGGGAATGGTATTTAGTACGTCTTACTTCTCGAGAGAATATGTGATCAATAGGTGATATTATATTACTTGGCTTTCAAATTTGTATCAGTTTGAAAATCACAAGAACAGGACGCTGATACAGAGAAGGTGCTGGTGCGCTTTCATATCGGATCGGACGAATAATGTATTGGTAAGTGTACATCAGTAATTTCTAGTACTCACGTGCCCTTTATAACATCTGTACATAACAGATATATTAAAACGCAATATATAAGACATGTATTTCTACAGAGAATGGTTGACTAATAAGATGTCAATATTATTGTTTGTTGTGACATTGTGATGCAGTTGAGGATAGCTGAAAATGAAGCGCAATATATTATATTGCAGCTTCTTTCTTTCATAGCAAATTGAAGTTGGGTTATAAATATTATAATTATGTTTTCAAAAAGTCAATGTATATATTTTTTACTTTCCAAAAAGAATCACACTTGAAGAACAATACTGTAAGCTATTTATTTTCTTAAAAGCATAACGTTAATTACATGTCCTGTAAATTCAAATGTAAACGTATTGCTGTCTTAGCTTTTGGAAGTACAAATGCAATCATATCTTAAAGTTAATGAAAAATTAATGTTAAACTGATTTTTTTTTTCATACATGAAAAACTGTAAGTGTCAACAAGTACTGAAATGTACGTTATGTTGTCTTAAATTTACATGACAAAATTAAAACTATTTTTAAAAGCGCTGTATTATAAAATGTGTAATGCTACAAAGAAACACGGAAGGAACAATATATATATTGCATGTTCTATATATATATATATATATATATATATATATATATATATATATATATATATATAATTTTGATGCCTAATATGTAATTCACGTTATTATTATAAATTCACAAATGTTTACTAAACAGTTAGTTGTAAGCTTATTGGTTAAAAAAAAATATTGCTTTTTTGTAGATTGTCGACTATCAAAGTAATTAATAGGTATATTTGATTTGTAAATCCTTTACTCTAATCTCAAAAGTTGTTTAAGTTTTGTGTTGTAAGCATAGATCTATATTTTTTGTCTGTATTTTACGTTATGCAAATATAATTTGGAAGATTTTTTATTATTTGTTTCAAGTATACTTAAAAAACATAACGAATTTACAAAATATGTTTATTGTACATAAAATATTATAATCAAATAAAAGATAAAATACTTTTATCTTTATAGAACATACAGGCTATTAAATTAAATCTTCAAAGACCTTCTTTCGGTGATCTTCAACATTGCTTGAAGCCAGAAATATTTATATTTCCCAATAGAAGAAATTAAGATTTCAGTTGCTAAATCAAGATTAAAGAAACAATTAATCGGCTTTATATTGAAAAAAAAATTAGCGTAAATTACATTGCTTTGTAAATTGAAGATAAAGTTAACTATCAATATGTCGATGTATCGAATTCGTACATCATAGACGATTTAATATTTACAATATAAGTGTAACGCAAATTACATATGGTATCTCCTGAAAAGGTGATGTACTCTTGCAAGTCATTTTGTCCTCTATATACGCTTTCCAACCATCTTTGTAGACATGTTTTATCGAAATGAATAATAATTGTACAATGATTTTTTTTTGTAATTAAGCAACATCTATTATCAAGATATTCTACCACGGTTACTGAAGACATTAAAGAAAGAACGCGTCCATTATATCATTCTCCTATATATACAGAATAATGAATGCATTAGCAAAACAATGATACGTATTAAACGTGCACAAGAAAAATAAATACATGGGTTTAAAATGTAATACTTATTGAGACCATATCGGTTTCATGTCTTCGTCCCGAGACCGGTCGCGGTAGCTCAGTGGTTAGAGCGTTCGCTTCGTAACCGGGAGGTCGTGAGTTCGAGCCCCGCTCGTGCCATGGCCGCGTCAAACCTAAGACGAAAAATAGATATTTAGAAGTGAGAATCACGGGTCTTTCGGATATGACCTTAAAAACGGAGACCCCGTGTCACGGTAGGCGTTGGCACGTTAAAGAATCCTCACTGATACGGCCCTGAGCGCTAAGCATAGGTCTAAATTTGTGGTACTTCACCTTCAACTTGTGACAGTATGAATGAAAAATTCTCGACGGGACGTAAAACAAACAAACAAACAATCTTCGTACCGATTAGACGTCGTGTATTGTTTTAAACAGCTGTTAGTGCAGACTTAGTTTATGGCTATTCCGCAATCTTACTTCTGTGTTTTGCATAAAACAACAATAAAATCGGTGACTAATAATTTTATTTCACTATCCTAAAGTTAAAATGTATGTTACATAAATGAAGGATTTTTGCTATTTAAATTCCGAGGTCGGCATATGTGTAAACATACATGGCGATGCACAGAAAATTTAATCCTCTTCCACGTGTGTGTAGTTTTCTTGAACTGTGTATTCACACTAAACCCACTGACTCCCATCTATATCTCACGCCATCAAGCTGCCATCCTCCCATACTTCAAAGGAGTACCTAATGGTTTAACCATCTGCATGTGCTCCACTCCTACATCAGGAACAGAGCAACCACTTGAAAAACTATCTGAGCAAGAGAGGCCACAAAGCCCCAAAAGTGCAAGCAACTATTGATGGAATGTCAAAACACGACAGATAATCCCTACTACAATAGAAAGAAAATTGGTAGGTGAAAGAGTTCCAATGGTAACTACTTACCACCTGTCTTGAAAAACCTTAAAATAAATTCTGCTGAAGCATTTTCCCATTCTTCATAGTTACCAAAGAATGTCCGAGGTCTTCAAAGAGCCTCCTATGGCTGGCTTCAGACGTCCCAGAAATCTCAGAGACATGGTGATGAGAACCAAACTGGAAAATCCTTTGTCCAGTGGGAGATTCAAATCGTGTTCTGATGGCAAATGCCTGATGTGCAAACACAGCTCGAGCGCACAGAGTTTAAAGAGCCCTGTCACCGGCCTATGCTACAAAATTCTTGGGGATACTGTGATCCTGTCTCATAGACAGTTCCCTAATAGTTCAGGAGATATTGAATCTATTCTAGGACAGAAAGTTTTGATATAAATTTTCACTTCTATGGCCCAGTGATTCTTTAGAAGATTTTAAAAGATTTTTCCTATACATCAGCATGCAAAAGTTTGATCCCCTATTATAGCCCCAAACTACCCCAGGGACCATGATTTAAACAAATTGGAATCGACTCTTTTCAGGGAGTTTTCATTTAAATTTCAACTTTTCTGGCTCAGTGGTTGTCGAGAATTTTTTTTTAAAGATTTTCCCTATATATCAGCATGTAAAAATTTGATCCCGTATTGTGGCCCCACCCTACCACCGGGGACGATGATTTTAGCTTTCAGGTAAATTTCAACTTTTCTGGCCCATTGGTTCTTTAGAAGACTTTTTTAAAAACATTTTCTGTATATACTCGTATGTAAAATTTTGATCTACTTTTGTGACCCCACCCTACCCCGTGGCTATGATTTTAACAAACTTAAAGCTGTATTGTGTCAGGAAGCTTTCATGCAAATTTCAAGTTTTTCTGGCCCAGCGGTTCTTGAGAAAATTTTAAATGACCCCCAACCTATTTTTGCCTTTTTGTGATTATTTCCCCTATGAAGATGGCATGATCTTTCGTTTGAACAAACTTATATTTCCCTCAGCCAAGGATGATTTGTACCAAGTTTGATTGAAATTATCCTAGTGGTTCTGAAGAAAATGAAAATGTGAAAAAGTTCATGGACAGACGGACAGACAAAACTCGATCAGAACAGCTCATTTGAGCTTTCAGCGCAGGTGGGCTAAAATTAAAAAAATATCCCGTTTCATGAGTGAAATAAATTCCATATTCAACAATAAAACATTGAATTTTCTGGTTACTACATTTTCTAAGGGTTTTCTTTTACCTATTGTGCATTAGAGCTGGATCTTAATTAAAGTTCAAAACAACATTGTACAGAAAATATTGCACCTTAAGAAAGATATAAAAATCAAGACATATGAACAATAACAGTGTAAGACAAGTTTAATTCGATTTTGTTTTGGTTATTCAAACCTGAAAATTGCAGTAGCAGTGAGAGTTCTTTAACATGCCAATGCCTACCGTGACACGGGACCTCCGTTTTTTAAAGTCATATTCGAAAGATCCGTGATTCTCACTTCTAAATGCCGAGCGTTTGTCGAAAGAGCAATCACAACCTATTTTTCGTCTTTGGTTTGACGCGGCCATGGCACGAGCGGGGTTCAAACTCACGACCTCCCGGTTACGAAGCGAACGCTCTAACCACTGAGCTACCGCGACCGGTTTGTTAAAAGAGGATAAAATGCTGGGCTGTAGTGTACCTTTCTTCTTTGGGAGTAAACATATACACCCTACTAAGTTTAGTGTAACAATGTTTTATCATTTTTGACTTTATAAGAATTGTTAAGTAGAAGCTTAAGAAAGTAAACTTTCACGAAAATGAAACCACATGTATTTCTTGTCTTTCAGGATGACATTAATTTGGATTTTGATTCACACAACTTGTCTGTGCTGCCCAACACTTGGTTGGATAGGGAACTTGAAAAACATTTCTGATGTTATCGAATATTACAGTAATTTTTGTGGAACCAACTTTCTCTGCTTGGAAAAAGAAAGAAATGGATCACCAAAGATAATTAAAGATCAATCTTTGTCATTCTGCCCTTCGTGCTCATGTTCGGACGACTGTCACGTGATAGGAAATTGTTGTCCAGACATAGCCCTTAATAGTTGCATTCCCACAAAATACTTCGTTAATGATATTGGCAATGACGACATCCATTATAATTTTGTATCGTATTGTCCACTAAAGCAAGATAAAACACTAGCGGAAAGCTGCACCTTACCCACTGACCAAACTAATTTTCTGGCCAAAACACCAGTTACTTCGAAAAAGACAAATGTTTCCTATGCAAGTAAACGATGTGCAGAATGTCATGGAGAAACTGATGTAATAGCTTGGTCGTATGATATTGACTGCCTACGAGGAAAGTTGGATTTGAGCGTATATTCGGATCTGACAGAATTGTGGACTGTTATTCAAATGAATAACTGCACAATTCAATACATTCCTCACCATAGTGATAGTCCGCAACCCTGCAACACAGAATCTGTGATCAGGGAATGTAATTTTACTGGACTTTGGGATATATATGATGAGGACTTGAAAACTGCTTGTGAAACTTACTGGATTCCGTACGGGGCATTTCAGAATGTATTTTGTTTCTTGTGCAATACTGATAATGATCTGCGGCAACAGTTCGATTTGCGTCAGAAAACAAATCGAAATAGAACGGTTTCAGAACAGAGTGGGGAACAATGTGGAAATGGGTATACCAACACCTCACACGGATCAGAAAGAGCATGCACATGGAATTCCTCCAAAGAAATGGGGAAAATTGTGTATTCAGATGCAGAAATAATTCTATCCGAAACATATAATACGACCTTAAACATATTTTTAGCTAATTTCACATTTCGTTCGATTAATTTACAAACCGAGATAAAGGAAATGCTGTATACACGAAAAGAATTGAACATTTCTAGTGAAACCCGTTCAGTTAATATAACATCATTGTACATAGAATACGTCAGGTCGGGGGGATATGAAGACTGGTGTGAAGACGATCATAAAATAGAGAAAATCTACAAGGGTTGGAATGCGAGACAAACTTGCTCATGTGATCAGGAATGCTACAAATCCATCTCATGCTGTCCTGATGCTGCTTACAGACAGATCTGGTCATGCATTCTACCTGCTGTTGGGGGCATTCATCATGCAAGCTTTATTCAGAACGTATTCGTCATTAGTAAATGCACGGTTGGTTATAGCAATGCCTTCATAAAATCTATGTGTGAAAATTCACAAGATTTTGCCTTACTTAATGTACCTGTCGTCAATGTTCAAACGAATGAGGCCTACAAAAATTACTACTGTTACCTGTGCAGCAATCAAAATGAAGTGACAAATGAAAATCTTTCTTACATAAAGCCATGGAACATAACTATAGCTTGTCCACATATATTTTTTCCTGTATTAATGCCGTCGTTGCAGGATGTATTGGACTATGCGAAACAAAGTAGTTGTACCCTTTACTTTACTACGACTCGTTCCGTGGACACTTGCTGGATAAAACGTCATTCAACGATCGATAAATGCAATGTTACTGGGTTAGCTACTACTGTAAGCCGAAATGCCCAAGCTCTGTGTGAGGACTCCAAAATAAATACAATGATAAAATCCAAAAATGAAATGTACAAAAACGTAATTTGTGACGTTTGTAACAGTGGCATTTATGAAGATCCAATCTCCAAATGCAATATGACGGGCAAATGGAAAAACAACGCAGGCGATTCTTCATTCAAAGATAAGTGTGAAAATGGTACATTGGAAAAACATTTTTATCCGTTCAAAAACCGATTCTGTGTATCTTGTAATGGAATAGGAAGCTCTGATGATTTTAGAGGCGGTTTGGAGAAAATAAGCAATAAGAAAACTTATCGACAGTTTTTCTCAGTTATGGATTTGTCTCAGGACAAAAACAGAGTATCAGCTAAAGATTGTAATTCCACAGAAATTTATGATTCATATAAGGTAAGTCTAATCGGATATATCACACAAAATTGCTAGATTGCATAAATATAATAATTATTACAGTCATCATATTTGAGATTTTTTTTCTTTTATTTACAGAAAAAATGTAGAAAGCTATACTGCTCCCCCGGGAAGTTTCTACACAAGTTTTCCTGTATTTCTCTGATCAATAAGCTTCAAATTATCCAATATAGTTTAGCATTCAAGGTTTTGATTTCTTACGATCCTAATCTGGAAGGCGTTAGCTTGAATTCGGTTCTAGAAAATCTTGAAATGTATTTTGAACATGCTCTTTCTAATGGAACTTCCGATGTGTATGTTACAGTTACTCAATCACATTTCTATGTACAAAAACCCTGTCACCTCTTAACGGTTTCACAGTTTACTTCTAGCTCTGAAGACGAAGCTCTGGTTAACCTTCAGATTCAAATCATGAATATAAATGGACCAATAGATCGGGCAGAGGTAGAAGTTCATCTGCTAAAGTTTACAGAATGGAATATCAAACTGTATGGTATAACATTAAAGCTTCAAGAAGATACCCAATCATGGTATTTACCTATTCAAAGAGAAATGGCAAATTCCCAGTCAGAATGCATAAGCCATAAGTATCAATCCACGGGACATTCCTCAGGGTATTTGCATTCATTTAATGTTAACAGATTATTAATGTGTCCACAGATACAACTAGAGAGCGATGAATTTACTTGGTCAGAATCGCATTTACAAATTTCAATACCGGTAATTAGACGAAGCTTTTCCATTAATGAGTTCACGAGAAGCCAAAACAGTACCGTTCGAATTTGCTCAGATTCATTCAAGGATGTCTCAGAATCGTCTGCAGTGATGGAAACAGTTTTAAACGTGACGACATTTATTTGCACCATTATTTCACTTGTTTGTTTGTTTCTAACCTTTTTGATATATTGCATTTTACCGGTTTTACGAACTGTTCCAGGCAAAAACATTATGTGTTTCTCGTTCTCTCTTTTCTTTGCCCAACTGATGGTTTTGATTCGCTCCCACTTTAACGATAAAATTGTATGTGCGTTTGTAGGTGGTCTCGCTCATTATTTTTGGGTATCTGTGTTTATCTGTACAAATATTTGTTGTTTTCACATGTTTAAACTGTTTGTTAGTAATTCATTGGTTCAAAATGATAAATCAAAAGAAAGGAATGCAGTAATTCGGTATTGTTTTATTTCCTATGGTCTACCAATTCTACCAATTGTCCTTAATGAAATCCTTGCGCATTTTCTAATAAACGGTAATAAATTCGGATATGGAGGAAGCAGATGCTTTCTCTTAAGTCCTTTAGCTTTACTTCTCACATTTATCCTTCCCACTGTTCTGCAATTCATATTTAATATTGTCATGTTTTCCTTAACTTTCCACTACATACGCAATACCCCAAAAATACAAAGTTCTCAACACAGGAACGAATTTTCTATTTTCTTAAAACTGTTTTTGTTGACTGGAATATCCTGGATGTTAATGATTATAGACGGATTTTTCGAAATGTCTCCATTTACATTCCTGGCCACAGTTGTGAATGGATCTCAGGGTTTATTTCTCTTCATATCATACATTTGTAACAAAAAAGTTCTGTGTGCGCTGAAGAAGAAATTGTTTAAGACACCACTGCAAGAAACCGCAAGTAGCGTGTCAACGTTTTTGCACTGCAAAAAAACGTCTGTTTACTCTAATGTCACTGACACGATGGAAATGCTCCAGTCCACAAATATGTAGGGGTTTTATGGTAATTATATTACCCTTTAGGAATTTCGCCAAGAAGGGTTTATTTGACTTATGAAGGTTAATCACAATGTACAGACTATGAGACAATTTACCAGAAATGTAGACAAAACAAAGTATAAAATTTGAGAATGTACACTAAATTTCCATTTGTAAAACGCCTAAATATGAATAAATTTATTTGACAAATTTACAGATGTTTGATGTTATGTGGATTACTGAAATTCATTTGACCATTTCTTGCAGGTTATCACCCAGCCTTGAAGAAAAGTGGATGTAATGGACTATATTCTTTTACATGTATACGGGGGTAACAATAGATTTTATGACTAGGGAGGGTACCCATTATAAGTGTTATTTATGGCACGTCAAATTACATTTTACAAGTACATTATTTTCAAAAATATGTTTACCGTGCCATCGTTGGGCACCGTAGGCCGAGAGCAGAACATTTTTATAGAGCTAATGGAATACATACTACGATACATGTCTATGCATTTATTGATAGGTTACGCTGCTCCTTCAGGTCTTTCGGATATGACTTTGAAAATGGAGATCCCGTTTTGCGACAGGCATTGGCACGTTAAAGAACCCTCACAGCTACAACTTTAAATGCTCACAGAATTTGTACATGTTGTTATGATATATTACTGCTGATCAAGATGGATTGATGAAGGTAATTTTAGAAGATTCGGCACAAACATTAGGTTGGTTGGTTGTTTATTGTGTATTTAAGGTCCCGCCTGAGAATCTTTCACTCATATAGAGACGCCAACATTGCTAGTGATGAGCTGTAAAATTTAGGCCTATGTTCGGCGCGTACGACCCTTGAGCAGGTCTTTATCGTGCCATACCTGCTGTGACATAAGGTCTCGGTTTTTGCGGATTCATCCGAAGGACCGCCCCATTTAGTTGCAACTTACGACAAGCAAGGGGTACTGAGGACGTATTCTATCCCTGATCCCCATTTAATCACAAACATTATAATGTTATAAAAGTTTGTGCTCATAGAATTATATGACGAGGTAAACAATCAAGAAAAGTGTAACATTATCTAATGCGATCTGTGCAAACAATGTGCCTTGCAAACTATAGTTACTGTCATAATACGAATGATATTTGAGACAAATTGGCTGTGTCTTATTTGCTCGCAATATGATATAGGTGGCAGGGGACTGTTTCTTTCTTTCTTTCTTATTGTTCTGAAACATGTGGGTAAGGCGTATACATCAAAGTCGGGCTATGACAGACTGATAACGTAATATTTCCTTTTTATGTCTATATTTGTCAATCAGGGGCAGATACAGGAATTGAAGTTAAGGGGCGCAACTTCGCAGGGCGAAAAGAGCTTGTGATGAGCAGCATCCATTATAATAGAATTCAGTCTATATTCTGGTGGTGAAAAATCCAAATATGAACTAACTTTAGCTTTTTCAAATTATCGTGTTCAAAACTCTCAATGGAACAGAGTGAAGTTTTGTGCGAATATGATGTGGACTTAATTGTTTGTTGACATAAAAGTGAATCAAGTTTGACGTCGTGTATACTAGGTCTTTTATACGAAGGATGTCCTACGTCTTGGTGTTTTTGAAAAAAAGCCCCATCACATTCACGCTATTTTCCTGTGGGCTAGTCAAATTTCCTACATTGTAATCATTATCATTGCACCTTTGTTTGACAATAAACAGCTGCAATCATTGTAAACATATGCTGCTAAATATTTAACTTTAACTAGAATACATCTGCACTTAGACGTAGGTCGCAAGACTGATAGATTATATATATATATATATCATGCGCGGATCTAGAAGGGAGTCGGGGGGGGGGGTGTTCCGGACCCTCCCCCCTCCCTTGGAATTTGCAAAGATAAAAAAAATTACAATATAACAATTTATAAGAAAAATAAGTTGACTGTTATTATATTATGAATATTTCTGAATTAACTTTCTTAGTATTGTAATGTCATTATGAAGTTAGAATCAAATCACAAATGTTATTCGAGTTTGTAAACAAATCTAAACAGGAGGGATTTGTTTATTATCCTATTACGAGTGATTGACATCATAATCTTGTCATTATGCCACTGCATCGTCATAAAGTCATCTGCTTTAGTATACCTCTCAGTCTGCTTGGGACTCATTGTGACAGAGTAGTATTCGTTTATCATTCTAAGTAAATATTAATAGAATTCTCTCATAGTAATCCGATTATCATTTCCTTCCAATTTTATCACTTGCTTAGTAATAGATGCAAACGATATCATGGGTGAAAGGAAATTTGATTTTTTACATGACTCTTTACTGAAAGCAGCAGCAAAAATCTGGCAAGTCTTGCAGTTCATCTTTAAGATACACAAGTTGCAAGAACGACTACAACTATGATGTGAGTGTAATGAGGTCCGATATATTGCCTAGAGATGGTAATCCGGACAAAATTGCCGAGGCGCTTTATCCAGAAGATGGCTCAGTAGATATTTGTCCTTTGAAAGTGTACGGGGATGGCAATTGCTTCTATAGGACCCTAAAGCCATTTTGCTCATGAAGAGAGACATATCGAACTTCGTGCCACGACCGTATTAGAACTTGTAAATGATTCGAGAAAGTATGCATCAAAGGCAACTTACGACAAGATGTGTTCTCATCCCACAAGTGTACAATATGTTGTGGAGACGTCAGTATCGGACAGATCACTTGTATCGGGGAATTTTCTCAAGTCGATTCAGAATGAAACTCTAAATGCAATCAAATCAAGGGAATATTGTTCTTTGATTCATTTTTTCGCAGCGGCAGATGCCCTGAATGATCCAATATATAGCATTTATCCAACAATACAAAATGTTGCTGTAAACAGACATTTTCTTCATTAAGAAATAAAGCCATTTTCAGATGAAAAGGTACATCAGGGTTCCCCCATCTACATCATGTAGTCACACACTGAAAATAGCAACCCAAACAATTGGTCACCAAATCATTTTGTGGTTTGTTTCCCAGTTTTACCTACTGAATCCAATGAAATGAAGGAGCCTGCCCATAAAAAGTCAGAACTTTGTATAGATTCAGATGATACCCCGGAAATCACCATGGACTCACAAAATGAAAAGACGGGTATTAAATCTGATGAAATGAATTTATTAAGACAACAGAACATGATAAAGATAAAACATCTTTTGACGATTCGGATTTTTTTTTATCTTGGTAAAATTGTAACAGGTGCAATAAAGTTGAACACAATGCCCTCAGCTGAAAAGATAAGTTATATTCAGAATCAGCCCTTGCCAGACGATTTAGCCAAGTTAAAAACAGGTCGTGCTCAAACAACGAATACGGGTGAACTCAAAAAGACTTTACCATTTCAATCTTCTTGGATGAATCAGTTTTCATGGTTGACCTTCAGCAAACTGTTAAATGGCGGTATGTGCAAGTTTTGTGTCATGTTCCTTCAGTCAGATGTCCAACATCAAAATGGAACCTTTCGCCGCGTATAAGAAAGCCCTTGGAAAAACATCTGCCCTTTCAAAGCATCAAAATTCAGAACACCACAAGAGTGCCAAATCTGTTTATCACAAAACCAAGATAACATTCAAAGTGCCATCTTCGTCTCTTCCGTATAAACTCAATCAGCAAAATCAGGCACAGTATCAGCACAACATAAAGTTGCTTGAGAAAATAGTAGATGCGATCATTCTTTGTGGGAAACAAAATATTCCTCTCCAAGGACACAGAGATACCACAATTGATTCCTCAAATAAATGCAATTTCCTGACAATATTACAGCTGTTGGCAAAACATGGTGAACCGCTCAGGTCTCATCTACAAAAAGCAAAAAAGAATGTCTTATATACCAGCAAAATCATTCAGAATGAGGTTATCCAACTCATTGGAAATCACATCACAGGTACAATTTTGTAGGTTTTACAAGGGAGGAGTTTTTATTCCATAGCTGATGAGGTAACTGACAAGTACGCTAACGAAGAAGTTTTAGTTTTGTGTCTCAGATTTCTAGATACTAGAGGACACCCTGCTATCATTAAGAGAAATGTCTTACTTTCAAATATAGGCAGAACTATTGGGGAAGCAATTGCTGATAATCTTATTGAAATCTTCCGCTTGCTTGCAATTCTGATTGAGAACATGCGAGGGCAAGCATATGACGGTGCGGCAGCAGTGACATTGGAAAAACGGGGGTGTCAGGGACGAATCAAATCTCTAAACCAATTAGCTTTGTACACATAGTCGGAGTTATGTATTGAATCTGAGTATCTTCTCAGCCTGCAAATTACCCCTTGTGAGGAATATGATAGATGTCTTTAATTCAGTGCTTATTTTCTTTGACAGTTCCCCTAAACGACAAGGGAGGGTTTCTTGAATCTATTATAGAAAATGACGGGTCTGTAGATTTTTTTTCAGAAAGAATCTAGTTGGACTCTGTAAGACTAGGTGGATTGAGCGTCATATCTGTTTTGATGTGTTCTACACTATGTACAAGTTCGTCATCAAATGTCTGCAGCACATTCTCAATTAAAACCTTGATTAAAGTACTAGTGAAGACTGGTCTTGGGATAGACAAACTAAAGTGACCGCACAGGGGCTTTTGGCTTCGATGACGTCCTTTTCTGTGTTGATAACATTTGTGTTTGTAAGGTATGTCCTAGATACAATAAAACCTTTGACTCTCAAATTTCAGAAAAGAGATATCGACATTTTCACTTCAAGTAAGTTAATTGAGGAACACGTGGATAGGATGAAAGAAGTTCGTAGAGCGGTAGATACCGAATTTGAGTCTTGCTTTGAAGATGCAAAACAAATTGCAGACGACCTTGATATAGTGATTAAAACCCCAAGGGTTTGCTCCAAGCAGCAACACAGAGAAACTGTCTCCACGAGTAATCCAAGAGATTATTATAGATCTGTCGTGGCCATTCCATTTCTGGACTTTTTCCTCAGTGAATTAAATACGAGGTTTCAGAAAGAAGATCTGGCGGCATATTCGATATGCTCTTTGTTGCCTGTCAATGTGACAAATATTTCACACGAGAAATTGTGCAAACTTGCCACAGAACTAATATTTTGGGGGAGCGACCTGCCTTGTCTTTCTGTAAAGGAAATTGTACAATCATTTATCAGGCATGGAAAACGAAGATTATTTCAGTCAAGTCTCTTCAGCTAAATAACACTTCCTACCAGAAAACATCAATACGCGACAAAAAGGTCGCCCGCATGGTGCAGTGGTTATATAGAACGTTTTTCTCTCGAGAGTTGGAAAATAAAGGATTGAACATTATATCACGGGTTCGATTTTGTGAAAAGGTTCGACTCTCCCACCCCTGGGAAAAATTTCTGGATCCGCGCCTGTGTATATATATATATATATATATATATATATATATATATATATGGAAAATAAATATATAACAGAAGAAAAACATTGAAAATCCATTACATGTTGTATGACAACTGATCATGTACTCATCGATGAACGTACCAGAAAAGAATTTAATAAAACAATGTTTTGAAAGGGTCAGAAAAAAGGAGAAGGGTGAATGAAAAAAGTAAGTAGCTTTGAATAGAAATATCGGTTAATTTCCCGGAAGCTCCTGTGTTTTACTTTTATTGATAACGAAATCTGGCGCAAAACTGATAGTATTTATAGCATGGGTGTAAAATATGTGTTTTAAAATCACTTATACTACTATACTATTATTTTGTGTACTTTTTAAAAATCGTAATTCGTAATCAAGTTCTATTTTTGAATTTATAGCAGAAACGTTTGAAATTCGTTAAAAAAGACTGTTTCTGCGAAAATTGTTGAAAGGGGGATACATGAATTTAGAATAGAATATACCAAAAGATATTGTTTTTCAAGGTGGTTTTTTTTCCATGAAAAGAATTTAAAAAACCAAACTAACAAATTCAGGTGGAAATGAACACAGGTCCGATTTAAATCTAAATTGGCATATAAACAGTATATAAACGTTAATCATAAAAATTCTGAAGTAAACTATTCTGATGAAGAACTCATTAAACCATTAAATCCGCCAATATCTTTATAGGAAATTCAGTCTATTTCACACATGAAGAAAGAACTATCATAATGTTCACATTTAGACTTTAGTCGATCATTTTCGGAGCGATGTTACGAAGATACTCGGTATTTGATTTGTTAAAAAGGTTCCTCGATTGTCATTGATTTTAAGGAGGTTCAAATGTGAACAAAATAAAGTTAAATGCAATTCACCCCTCATATTCTCAGTTCGTTATAGAGTACAAACAGTATTAATGGAAAATTAAATAGAAGTCTATTGACCAAACCCTTGGTCCCTGGTATACCGTTCGATCTTTATGAATATGGCGTCCTGGGTGAGGTTTAAGTGGGGGTGTTTGTAGAGGGGATCTCTGCTGAGACTTCACCGACTATTAAACTTATAGATTTGGTATAGTGAAAAAAACCAAAAACCTTTTAAATGCCATGCATGTGCGTCTAGTATTCTTTGCATGTATATTTTGACGCGACCAGGGCAGTAACAAGGCTCGCACTCACGAGATAAGAATTATATGCTCAGACCACTTAACTTCCGCGACATTAGAATATAAGTATCTGTGATATCGCTTGTTTGAAGCCGGGTATGCTTAATAAAGGATATAAATTCTTACTTTCCAATAAAATTATCATAATATTTTATAAAATTCTTTCCCTCTTTCATGGGCACCAATCAAGCTACTGCACAACCGAAAGATTTTTTGATCGACATTCGGCTATGCAGTAGATCCCCCCCCCCCGCCCCCCCTCGCTTCAGTTGCGTTGGGAGTAAGTTGACTCGTGCAAATTGAATTGGAAAAATAACAATGTGATGCTCTGGGTATTTTAATATCCTGTGATTTCATAATAAGCAATACACTGTATTGGCTGTTTGGCGCTTCATTTTGTTTTGAGTCGGTAGTGAATTTTTACCAATAAAGTTAAACTTTTGAACGAAAAAATGTCATAATCCTACTCCATATAAAATTGCAAATAAAATATACTAACACTGCCATTGGCTATCGTGTCTTGTGAAGGGTGACAGGGATTGTCACTTGGTTTTCAAGAAATTTGATATAAATAAAATGATTGTGCAGGAGATCGCCCTTTTGCACAGGAGATTTTGGGTTGTGCAGTAGATTTACCAAATTAAAACAATGAGAGTACTGTGAGGGAAATTATATTTTACTGGATGTTGGAAATCGATAGTCTGTCATTTCCACAGTTTTTGAAATTAAAAAGTTTGTAAGAAATTTTAAGGGTGTTGAAATTTACATCATATTATCACATGGACGAGAAATTGTGTCATTGGGTGTTTTTTTAATGCGCGTTTTATCAAGACAGCAGTTAAGCAACATCTATAATTAAGGTATTATGATAAATAGTGTCAAATTTCCAGTGTTCAAACTGAAGAAAAAAGTTTTCGTGTTTTCTTCATCTATCCACTTCGCATCTAATTTGGACACCTTTCTCTTTTCTCTTGAATCATATTTTTCAATAAAACGTGTCTCTTGTAATAATATTACATTTGCATTAATATTAGATAATGGAGTAAATAGCTTTGTTCTTTTTTTTCTCTATAGAATTTAATCCTCTACATTTTAATGGATATATGCTACATGTATGAAATCCATATCACTTTCTGTTTGGGATATAAATATACTGTATATGATTATTTATTCCCACTTCCTGTCTTTCCGCGACGTGACGGCTGGTGGCGTTAGGGTAGGATACGCTCTCGATTGCATCTCGTTAGTATTAGCTTCATGACATTTTTTCCAGGCCAAGAGGTAACAGAAGAGTTGGAGGTGCCCCATTTATTAAGTCCTGATCACCAGTAGTCGTTGTAAGCAGCTTCTACGAACAATGTGGAGTCATTCAATTGAAGAATTCAAGCATTTGCTCAAACTTGGCCTCCAAGATTCTTTCATGACATTCTTAACCTGAAGCAACCACTCATTATGAGATGATACCTCTGTCCTCTAGCGCGGTGCACTGCAGAAGCATTGCCAGACCTAACTGTTTTACTGCATTGGAAGGCGTGCTTTGCAGAAGCATAAGGCAATCCAAAAATATATGATGTTGCAAGGGCAGATGTTGAAAAGAATGTATCCATGCCTCTGAAAGCAATAATATCCCTGTCGCTTTTGTCACAGCTTGCATATTTTGGGTCTCCGGGAAATGGCTAGGCTGTTTGCATATCTTACAGCAAGTCCAATACTCACAATTGAAACGAAGATGGTCTTTACCACCACAATTGGTACATTTTAAAGATTCAGTCTGACCCCGATGTGAAATGGTACATCTTAAATCTTTGCACTGTCTTTAATAGGAATTTGTCATTAGACATTGCATTCATGTAAATGAAGATATTAACATTTAGTATCTCTGTTATTTTTAAAGTTGAAGGGTTGCGTATATTTTAACATTTTATTCTCAAAGTAAACTCGGCACCACTAAATTCTTTAAGCATGTTAATAGCACAAGAGTCCTCTACAGAAAGAGGAACTACCCTGACCGTCACTCTTACAACCTCTTCATCTGATTTCTCTGTCTCTGCAGAGAAAGGATTGGTCAAACACAGAAATACTAATGTTATTGAGATTAAATCCCCACTGTGGGACGTGGGTGCCGGTCTTTCGGATGAGACCGTATAAACCGAGGTCCCGTGTCGCAGTAGATGTGGCACGATAAAGATCCCTCCCTACTCAAAGGCCCTGAGTGCCGAGCATAGGTCTAAATTTGCAGCCCTGTCACCGGTAATGGTGACAGCCGCCGGATAGCTGAAAAATTGCTCAGGCGGCTATAAACAAACAAAAAACAAACAAACAAACAAACATAAATCCGTTTGTACACATTTAATGGCATATCAAGTTTGGGACGAGTTAATCCCTAATGATTATCTCCAACGGAACTTTATTTTTGATGGTGTTCAAAATAGATTTAATATTACAGGCACAAATCATGCTAAATCTCTCAATTCTGTTCAGTGTACGTACTATACTTTGAGAACGTTGTACCACCATGCAAGAAAAAAAACAAATTCTTGGTGAATTCTCAGTGGCAATTATATTGTTTGTAATTCTCCTCTACGTACTTTTGGTGCTCTTGAAACCATTCCAAAAATGGTAAAATTAGGCTTCTTCATGATGCAAGCCGTCTAGAGCTTGAACGATTTATCTAATGATAATTCTTGTGTTATATGGATTCAAAAGATGTATGGAAATTAATTACTAAAATTGTTTCTTAGCTGCGATTGATCTTCAAAGTGCATATTGGTCTGTCAATATTCATCAAAGTAATTATGCGTGCACTAGGTTAAGTGGGTTTTTTTTAGCATGGAAATTAATTACTAAAATTGTTTCTTAGCTAAGGTTGATCTTCAAAGTGCATATTGGTCTGTCAATATTCATCGAAGTAATTATGCGTACACTAGGTTAAGTGGGTGTTTTTTAAGGAGACACCCAACCCACTTTAATTTGATCTACACGTATGATGCTAAATTGCCTTTAGGAGCAGCCAGGAGTTCCTCTAGATTTCCAACTTTGTCCAGATATATATGTGCTATCACGAAAACTGTTTACTGTGCTATAGTTATCACTGTGTATCACTGACACCGGATATTGCTACCAGTTGAAGCGATGACGTTTGAAGAGATGAGAATTCCTTCTTTTTAAACTAATTTTTATGCATTTGTTGATGCTACCCACTTGTTCGATTGTTTCAAAGATGTACAGACTTAATGTCAATGACTTAGAATTACGTGAAATGATGTGGATTTCGTTTCATGACTTAAATTAAGCACCTTATAGACGTGGACTTGATGAAAGAAATTAGCAATGTTAATTAGATTCAGGTCCGGTGTAAGGCGAATTGTTACTCGTTGTACGGCTTATTGTGAAATACAATTTTTTCACTGTACAGCAACTTGTTAATGCAACAATTGCAGAAATATACAACATTAGGGGTGAAGCAGCAAAAAGTCGTCCCTCGTATGCACCTCGATTTAATGCGCTAAGCTCTGTGAGAGAGGAATTGATATACACTTGTTTTCCAATCTCAGCATGTTTACAATCATGTTCTTTTCGAAATATACTATAAACAAACGCACTAAGTTCTATTCCATTCGATTATTCATTGTTTTATTCCTTTTCCGCATGAATTTCACCTCTGCAAATTGTTGCTGAATGAAAGGATGTCATCAGTGGCGGATTTGGAGTCCTCCCTCTCCTTTTTGTGAACAAAAAAGTAGAACTACCAAAAGAATATAAGATTTGAAATTATACATACAAATAAGTGTAGCAAGAGAAATAAAGCAAGTATTTGATACTATGCACAAAGTAAAGCTGGAATAACCACAAAAATAACCCAAAAAGCCTCAAAACTCTGGAGTCCCCAACCTTATGTCCGCTTTTAACAAATCCTGGATCCGCCACTGGTCATTGAACACAAAACAGACATCATCCTAACAATAAAATTAAATTAAAGGCTGAAAATTAAAGTTCTTTGAATCTGTTTGCATGACAAAGACGTTATGCATAAATTATCACATTTTTCCATTGCCCTTAATCATCACACATAGCCAACAAACTAGTGATTCCTTATATTTAATTCAGCCTAGTAGAAATTGAAATATTCATGGCATTCCATTTTAATTTCCATAGTACCCGCATACTGACCTTTCACTTTGCATGAACTAAGAAATTTAATTACATCTAGTAGTAAGTTTTGGGGAAATTAACACACTGAAGCTTCAAATGGAAAACAGTTGGAAATGTACATATATACTTATATCGACATTTCCTAATGTCTTTATCTGAGATAACATTACAAACAAGGCACTGTCTTGATGTTCTCATCAAGCTATTTGCCGGATTATTATTACTACCAGGCACTTCTTCCGCGACAGGACCCCCCTCCCCCCAACTTTTATTTTTTTTCTAAAGGTTACTTTAGTTATCACTAAGATAAAGAAATAATGTATATACAAGGAGTAAACTCTCTGGTGTATTATTTTCATCATGTGATCAGTTGATTACTTCCTGTAGGTTGCCTTTGGCGTTTGTACCGATTTCCACGGAAATAAACCGGCTGATAGCACCTAGAACCACAAAATAAAAAGTAAAACGAAACAAAAAACAACAAAAACAAAACAAACAAACAAAAAAAATATCAAAACCAAAAAAAGAGTTAAGTAAAAGTAAAAAAAAAACTTAGACAGATGTTCCTTAAATAAATCAAATGCATTGAAATCCGAACTGCCTTATGTATCGTACATATACCTTACACATATACAGTAGATGCATTTCGGAAAAGTTTTTTTTTCATATGTCGATTCAGTATATTACAGTGAAATCAGACTAAACGACACCACTGGTAAGACACGATTTGTAATGAGACGGTATGTAATAATTTGTTATATAGTGTAGCACGAATGGCGACGCTCTGTAACAGATTGTTACACACCGTTAGGCGGGTGGCAACCGAATGTAACAAATAATTTCCTGTTATGCAACGCTAATGTTCATTATTTGGTACAGTATGTACCAGTTGTATTAGGAAAAGACACATTGTCGCATGCATGCACTGTAGTCAAAAGCTAAATGTAATCAAACTGACCTGTCTGATTCATTGAGGTGATCTACGAATTTAGAGCATATGAGAACATGAAAAGAATGCTCCCAATACAAGATGATGAAATATAGGTTGGTAACTCCTCGTGCCCATTGCTTTACACGGGTGTTACAGCATGATACAGCTCTCAAACTGATATCAAGTTTGTTGTCTGCTGCAGTGACAAATCTTGTAACGTTCTTTATGTACATGCATCCATAAGTATGTCTGCATTGTATGACAGGCAACCCAAAACAACGATCTGTCATCATTCAGTTCCCCCTTAAATCTTTTTAACACGGAGCTAATTTTTTTCTGTCACATATCAAATTAGACAAGCGGAAAAAGGCCACACTATCTGCATTGAGTTAGCTTTCTTTATATATACAGAAGCAAAGCCTCCATAAAGAATTTACAGTGTTAATTATGAACTCCAGACTGCCTTGCCACATTGCTTTGAGACATATTAGCTTCCAGCATCACAATAGCATGCAAACGATCATTTTCAATCATGCGAATCGAACGCGATATTTAACAAATTGAGTACTCAAACACGCGTTCAGTATATTTATCCATGCCTTTAAGAATAAAGAGCAATCAAAAAATACTTTCTATGTTTTTTACGCAACTTTTGAGTATACACGGTTTCTTTTCCCCTTGCTAGTATAGCTTTATAACGTCGTGCCCTATGCTAATAAACGTGTGTACATAGATAAAATTGCAGCTCGATATTGCAATAATAAGGTATACTCCGGGAACACATTTTTATCAATCAACTGTGTGGTTGTTTTGGACAAAAGCTTCATGAGTAATAAAGTCAAAACTAAGTTTAAGATTTTATCAAAATAATTTTTTTTCTGTATTATTGAATATCAATTTTTGTTTTGGAAGACAATGATGTAATTTTGATGTAGAAAATGTTTGTTGTAAAATTCTATTTTGCTATTTCAATGACAGAAAGAAAAAGTTTATAAACTTTTGTTATTTACTCGTGATATTTATGTAGAAACCCTACTCTGAGACTGAATGAAGCAAAATGAAGTATTGTCTTCCCATACAAAATTGATATTCAATAGTACAGAAAAAATTCTTTTGATAAAATCTTAAACTTAGTTTTGAGTAAACACACATCTGGTTATATAAATTGTTTGTCTTCACATCCGGGTACGTGTTGTATATATGCATACGTGTGATGAGCGAACAAAGCAAGAACTGTTGTGTTTTGTTTTCTGTATACGTTAGTTCTTAGCCTTTAGTTAAATAATAATAATAATAATAAAATAAGTAAATAAATAAATAAATATAAAAAAGGCGATTTTGTTTTCTGTAATGCACAAAATCCGGAAATTGTAAATATACGGTAACCACTTCTTCATTTAGTGACTTACTAGCATATCCGTGTGGTAGTTCAATGTGATCTTTATTACTATCATAGTAACTATGCCTTTCTTAACCCAGTTTTTATTAAGAAGACCCTCTCCCTTTGTTAAAAAAGGACAGCTTCCTCGAGCCCCGAAAGCTAGAGTCGCTGGAGTTCCTGTTCTGAAGAATAGCATAGCAAACAAGGACTATACTGGCTTCGGTGAGTGATCTAATGATCATAAGAAATGCAATGTTGAGCATTATCTTCTACCTCTATGAAAGTTTAAGATTGTAATTTGAATTAATTACAAGGAGATGACCAAGACAGCAATATTTTTAGGTCACCTGAACCAAAGTTCAAGCTAAGTAATATTTCTGATAAAAATGTGTCTGTGAAATGTTGCCATTATCATAAACTTTTAACAATTCTATCGTCTTCTCCAGAACCACCAAGCCACATTTAGTATCTTTGGATGAAGGGGATTTTAGTTAATTCAGTGAAACACAATTCCCCTTTCCAAGGGTAAATAATCTAAAAATAAGATGTGGTCAATTAAAAATATTCTTTTCAAGAAATATTTGACCAGAAATGAAAACTTCCTTACATACTAAATATTCAAGTTTGTCCAAATCATGACCCCCCCCCCCCAGGGGATAGGGTGGGGCCTCAATATGGAATTAAAGTTTTAAGCAGTCACCTTCATTAAGCAGTCGCCTTCATTTATCTTATGTGGTCATATTTTTCCTCCTGATGAACAACCCTAAATAAAATGGTCACTTGTCTAACACAGTCAACAGTCACCATTTTTTCATCTGAAACCATAATTTTGCCCTGCATTTAGTGACCATTTTGGCTGCTCACATGATTCATATCTGGGGCTTTCATAATGGGATATCTGAATGCTTGGAGATCCTGAATTGTTGGTAATTATGTAATGATATGTGTGATTTAAGCATGAGGTAATCAATCTAATTTCATATGATTAAGAATTCATATACAGCTGATTAGGCAACTGTATTTACCATATTTGTTTTATGTAAACTCAGGGAGTGGAGGCGCCAAAATATTGCAGGAGAAATGGCCACAGTGAGACAGGTTCTTACACTTAATGAGTGACATGATTAAATTGATGGATTCGAGGCTTAGTGCCCATGCTGTTGCAGTTTAATGTTGGAAAGACACAAGTGTCAGATCTATTAAAAAGAGAGGCAGAGGTTACAAATATTGTTCAAAATAATGTATCTGGTGCAATATAAAAAAAGGTCAGAAGACATGAAATGAAGATATTAATGACTTGATAACAGAGGGCTATATCAGGTGTAAGACCAAAGTCAGTGACTATTAAAATGTAAAAGATTTAAAACATACCAAAAACATATAATGGTAATTTTATGATACAAAATATTACATTTCAATAAAGAATATATATATATATATATATATATATATATATATATATATATATATATATATAATATTTTGTCTCATTCTACAGCTGATTCTAATAATTGTACATCATGATCAATATCATGTACATCTATGATCCTCTATTCAAAGCACCTCAAGGTCACTGTGCTTCCAAAAGGTGACTGCTTAATACAGTGTATGTAGGAAAGATCCTTAAAAATCCTTTACTTAAGAGCAACATGGTCATGACTCACTAACTATTAGGCCATTATTAATTATGTAAATAGGCAAGTATCCCCATGTAGTGCAGATTCAAGTTTGTTGAAATCATGGCTGGGGGGTGTTGTAGGATGGGATCTCAATAGGAGATCAAAGTTTTAGACAAAAATATAAAGGAGAATTTTTTTGAAAAATCTTATTTTCAAGAACAGAAGGGCCAGGATTAGTCATATTCCCAGGTAATGCAGATTCTAGTTTCTTCAAATCAATGCCCTGCAGGCAGGTTTTGGCCACAATAACATGGGAATATATGGAAAAATTTTTCTCAAGAACAACAGGGCCATGATTAGTATGAAGTGACCCTCAGGTAGTGCAGATGATTCATGTCAGTCTGGGCTAAGGTGGGGCCACAATAGGAGATCAAAATTTTACATGAAACTATAAAACTTATTTTCTTTAATCATCTTATGAGGAACCAGTCAGGCCACGATGAATCACATTAATATACAAGCATTCCAATGTAGTGCAAATTCATATTTAATTAAATCTGGGGCTAAAATAGGGATTCACAGTTTTCCATGAGTCTCAAAATATATGTCGGAAATTGAAAAAAAAAAAATTCAAAACTAGCATGGCCACACTAAATCATTTTAATATGCAAATAATTATATACCCAGAAGTTAGGGTGGGGCTAGAACTGAGGAACAAGTTTTATGTAATACATGAGTACATGGAGAAAATCTTTTAAAAATCTTGTTCTCTAGTGCAGCAAGGCCATGTTACAAACATTGAAGAAGCATCCTTTTATTGTGTGATTCAAGTTTGGTTAAGCCATAACCCAGTGGAGTTAGGATAGGGTCATAATATGGGGTAAAATATTGTCATGGAAATTAATAGTGTAAAAAATCTTTTAAAATCTTCTTATGAAGAACAGCAGGACCAAGGCATTTAGGTGAACATTGCTACCCAAAATATGTTTTGTGAAATAATGATACCCCTGTATGGCAGTAAAGTAATTATGGTACCCAAACAAAAGTTTTGTTACAAAGAATACACATGTCAAATTCCCAGATCAAGGTCACAAGATAAAACATTTGGTACTAAATAAACAAGGTCTTATCAAACGGGATGAGCATGTGAAATATGAAAGTCCTAACACTAACCATTCAAAAGTTAAAGTTTTTCAACTGTATGTCAAACTCAAAGTCATGAGGTCAAAACTTTTGATACCAAAAAACAGATTAGTCAAAAGGAATATACTTGAGAAATATGAAAACCCTGTCACAAACCATTTAAAAAAGTATTGCCAAAGTTTTTCAAAAGTAGGTCAAACTCCAAGGTTAAGATCATGAAGTAAAAAAAAAATTGCTAGCTAAAGAAAGGTCTTGTCAAAAGAATTACAAATGTGAAAAATGAAAGTCATATCACGAACTGTTTAAAAGTTAAGACCAAGATTAAATTTTTCAAAAGTAGATCAAATTCCAAGGTGAAAGTCACAAGATCAAAAAGTTTGGTACAATGCCAAGGTTAAGTTTTTGTGGACAAACAGACAGACAAACCAAAAACTTTATGCTCCAAATTTATGATTTTGGGGAGGAGGCATAAAAATCCTTAAAAAACAGAAACACAAAATACAGTTTCATGTTCATTTTTAGACATGAGAAATACTTAATAATTGATTTATTGACAACACAAAAATGATGTAAATGCTGGGATGCTGGGTTGATAAAGTATTACAACCACACTAATGTTAATTACAGTCATTAACAATTCAAGGTCACCAAGTTCAATGTCTAGCATGACCCCCATGAGCACCAATGACTGCCTGACAAAGCCTTCCCAAGGATGCAATGAAGTCTCTATAAAATGTCTAGGGATGTTATTCCACTCAAACTGCAGAGCTTGGGTCAATTGTTGCAGAGTCTGAGGCAGAAGTTGTCTTTGGCAGATGTGCCTTTTCAGTTCATCCTATGCATTCAACTCTGGTGATCTGGATGACCAAGGAAGAACCTGGATATTGTAGCTTTCTAGAACATTACTGTAGATTCCTTATTTTACACAAGTACTTAATATTGTGAAATGACTTGTACATGTCAAATCGTGAAAACATAAATTATGAATGCTCTGTTGGATCAAGAGTTTTGTGTTTTAGTAACATAAAAATAAAAGTGAATGATTTTATTTTATGGGTGATGCTTCTCACGAAATTACACAATGATAAATTCTACGCATATAATTAGGAATTTATCGAATTTGTTAGATGAGCAGTATGTGGTCTGGCATTGTCATGTTGGAGTACTGCCACAGGATGCTGCATTATCATTGTCCTTCTGGATGCAATTTTGCTCAAAACATTCATTTTGGCACCTATACACTCTTGAGTCTTCCATCAAGCCTTTGCAGTAAAAATTGAGATCCATCACTGAACCAAACTGTTGCTGTGGCCATACACAATGAAGTTGGTTCTGGCAAAGTTGAAGAGTATTAACAATGCCACAATTGATCTGCATGCTTTAATCCCAGCATCTTCTTGTAGTAGATTGCAAACAGTTTAGTCTGACATTTTGCAAATCCCAGGAATAGCAGATGATGCTTTTGTGAATCATTGATAAAGCAATCCTGTGCTGTTGAAGTCACATCTGATCTACCTGCTTTATGATGATCATTTGTTGAACCATGCTGTTGGATATCTACTCCAAAGGTGAGATATGGTGCTTTGTGCAACACTGAAATCCCTTGCAACTGCAAATTGTGACACACCTGCTTCCAGTCATTCAATGGTGCTGTTGCTTTGAGCATCATTCAGATGCAGCATTTCTCAAAGAGGAGTTACATTTAAAGACAATGTAATCAAATATTGAGAACCCTTGCATTTAATAGATTACTGGTGCCTATCCAATAAACAATAGCATTAGATGTTACAAGGAATAATGAGGCCATTCATTCCAGACCAATAAAAAAATGTATGAAAATATCATTTGAAAAGATTCAGTGAAAAATTACTACTATGCATTTTTTTTTATCAATATATTTAAGGTAGGGCTAGTATTTTGTATATACTCATACATGTAGATTTCCTATGATAAGACAATGATTTCTTACCTAGTGACCTTGAAGTTTGGCCTAAATTTCAAAACTGTAAACAAACCTTTGACTTTGCTGATAACTTTTAAATGGTGAGCAATATTGCTTTCACATTTCATATGTGCATTTCTTGTGGCAAGAACTTTCTTTTGGTAACGATGTTCTTCACCTAGTGATCTTGACCTACGGTTTAACTGACTTTTATAATAGGTAATCTAGGCAATATCTCCCGAACTGTGTAAGGTAGGGTTTTCATATTTTATATATAGGTTTCTTATGACAAGACAACCTTTTATGTAATGCCATGGTCTTTCACCTTTTGACATTGATCTTTAAGTTTCACCCATATTTAAAAAATTTAACATTGATCACAATTTTTCAATGGTGAGTGATAGAATTCTATTATGTCATTTGTTCATTCCTTGTGACAAGGCCTTTCATTTGGCTCCAAAGGTTGTGACCATGGAGTTTGGCATACTAATCCAGGCAATATCCTGAACAGTTTTGTACATGTAGATTTCTTATGACAAGACCTTTCATTTGTTTTTTTTGTTGCCTCAGTGACAATAGTGTTTCACAAACACATCATGTTTGTATGTATATTAGTCTTACTTTTGGTAAAGAGTGTGTGAAAGGCAATGTGCATGGACAACATGTAACATAACATACAGATCATTTTATCGCCCAATCACTGGTGTAGATGTTGGAGTTGTCTTTCTTTGTTTACAGAGGGCAATTGTAATGAACAGCTGCAGAATATGCTTTCTTGTCTGACAAATTCAGCACTTAACCAGTCAGCTTGTGAGGAAGAAATCCTCAGCTACAACACATGTATGAAAAAAGCAATAGTAAGTATTTCTTACTTGTATGTAACTGATACTAAATAATTCCTATACTCAGATAATATTCAAACTTAATATAAAGCACTGTAGTCCCCAGACTTGTGATAAGTAGCTAAAATTTGACAATGTAATATATATAGAGTTTCTGGTTTGTATATCATGTGAGAGAGAGAGAGAGAGAGAGAGAGAGAGAGAGAGAGAGAGAGAGAGAGAGAGAGAGAGAGAGAGAGCTGAATTCACACAGGCATGCTATTCTATAATTTCCAATCATTCTCAGTCTGCCATCAAGGTATTGACAGCATCTATATAGTCATTAGATTTATACAACATTGGCGATAGACTGGTGTAGAATCAGATTTAAATACAAAATATCTACAGACCAATTCAAGAGTTTTGAATTCTACCTTCATGGGTTACATAAATATGTATATGTGGTGATTTGGGCTACATTTTAGTAGTTTAATAGTGTCCTTGATAAAAAGTATTCCGGTCACTAGTATGGTTGGTATGAAATTTTTCTAAGCAATCAGAAATATTCAAATTTGAATTGACTCTATAAATTCTTTAATTTAGCATTCTTTACAATTGCATAGTTTTCTCAAAATTGTACATAGTAAATTTTAAAATTGACATTTAAATTTTGTAATGTAAAAAGCACTCTGATGATATAATCTTGCCCAATCATTTTTGACTGTTTGATTATGATGCAATTTAACCTAGTATACAATGTATAAAGATTCTGATTTAAGATTTTTTTCATGACCCTTGAGTCAACTAGGGGTACTTTCATCTGCATGCCACCAAAAAAGACATGGCCATAGATGGCTATAGATGAGTTTACATGAAAGTGTATACATACATAACATAACAAAATATGTCTTGTCAGTCTACCTGAGGTACATAGATCAGTTGCAGTTTGGTGTTGATGCAAATAATACTTACTTAATGCAAACTTCAACATTTTACTTTCAAACTATTTGCAGATTGCTTGAATGCAGTATTATGAATATTTTGTTACAGTTCTGCTAATGTACTGTGATATGGCTTTTTATTTCAGAAATGTTGTATTAATTAACTCTGATTAGAGTTTATAAATCCCAGAGATGATATTCATGTCATACCTGCTGCTAATCCATTGGCACCTGAATGTAATCACCTACCTGGCACACCTGTGTCCTGAATTGTAAATGTATATTTCTGTCGATCACCTCTCATTAATATCTTGGGGGAACTTTAAAAATATATAGCCTTTGAAAAGTTTTTTTTTTATTGTCATTCCTGCAAAACTCAACTAGGATTAAACTCAAATGAAGAGAAAATTAAAACAGAAATGACAGTGCTTCGAAGAAGATTGAAAGTACATATTCTTAAACAAGTAATTAAAAATGTTGCATGTATCTCTGCCAAGAGATTATGTTAAATTTTTTTGTTCATTTGATTGTTAGCAAAATTTTAATTTGTCTCACTGTTAGCAGAATTATGCAAAGTCAGGTTTTTGTTGAATGGGTGGAATAGATTGTTCAGTGTTGACTCAAGATTATTTCGTGCCATTTTAGGGGCATTTTTAGGTCATCTGAGTCACTCAGTGTATATTACAGTGTACTTCTATATTACTGTGTACCTGTATTTTACTGTGTACCTGTATATTATAGTGTAGTTGTATATCACAATGTACTTATACATTACAGTGTACTTGTATATTACTGTGTACTTATACATTACAGTGTACTTGTATATTACAATGTACTTATACATTACAGTGTACTTCTATATTACAGTCTATTTATATATTTAGAAGAGATGTAAGATTGTATTTGGTGTGTTTGTCTTTTTATGTTGTCTTTGACTGAGTTTGTGCAACTTCAGAATTGTAGCCTTTTTAAAATCTTTTGAACTAAACAAAATAGACTTTATATTTGGTGACCAAAAAGATGGAAGTTATACATCAGGCCAAGGTAAGTTTGCCACCATTGGAACATGGCTACGATCAGGAGCTCGATGTTTTGATATCACTAGTCCCCCGTCTTCGCTAGCCTGGGGTTTTGATCCGCTGAAGATGAGAATTACCTAGATCAGAACTCTTAACTTTCATGCTAGTCATCTGTCTACTACAGTATATATCTGTGCAGGATCTGAACCTTAATCAATTAATTATTTTGGATTTCAGGAACTTGGGCGGATGAAGAAGGCTAATAAGTGTGTAGTAAACCCTACCACAAGTTTTGATGGACGACAGAAGGTTCCGCCGCCTATAATCAACAAAGTCATGTCTAGATATCCAATGAAATACAAAAATCTCAAAAACATCAAATGACAAAGGTACCGCAGACTCCCACAACACTGGGAATGTAAAATTATCAAAATATTGGCAACTTTATATATTAGTTTGTTTTTTTTAAAGATTAACAAATTGATTGATCTGTAACTATTGAATTTAGATACGTTTAACGAAAAGATGACGATATCAAGACAGGGTGTATTACGGAGAGTTCATCTTTTTTATTTTGTAGGTTTTTATGCCACAGTCTGAATGGGTTGCGTGTGTGGGGATGATAAATGTACAAGTCTGGGTTTTTTTGCATTAAATGTGTTAACATTTATACCACAAAATTGTGTTTTCTACGGAATTCTTGCGTACTTGGACGAACTTTCCCTGCGGGAAGAAAGAGAGTACGTAGATCTCATCAGATACACAGATTTAAACAATTATGTAGGAATATTCTGTATGTATAGTCAATATAGTTGAACTGAATTTAATATTCTCTCAATACTTAGGACGCTGGTATAGATACCAACGATCGTCATTTTAGCTTACAGGTACCAAAGGTCCGTGTGAACTGTGTCCATTACTTCTAAGTGTCGAGCATCGTTACTTGTCGTCGTTGTAAAATGTTCAACATATATTTGTGATACAAATGTATCTGCTAAGTGATCAACATATGACGACAAAATACACATAAACACGGGCACAGAATACAATTTAAAAAAATCCCACATAGGATACGGACAGGATGTTTCAAAACTTCCGTTAACGGATACAGGTATTATGTAAATACATGTCATATGGCAAAACTACTGTACTATTATTACTGGGTTTTTTTTTATCATTTCACTCGCATTCTGTTTCTGCACTGACTATATAAAAAATTCACTATTAAAAGTAATTCAGTTCACTTACATAGTAGAAGAGAAGATTCCAGTAGTGATGTGTGAACAAGCCCGTAAACCTTTCATCCCCCCCCCCCCAAAAAAAATTAAAAATGGGGAATGGGGGCATGGTGTTTAGGCTGTCTATTATAATTATTTCATTTGTTTTACAGTAAAAAGTAAAAGGAAAATGCATATATGTAGATAGATCCTCTGAGCCTATTTATAAATAATAAATCCGGGTAAGCGATTCAGGCTCAGAGTGGCATATAGTTTTACTATAGTAATTTGCATTCCTTGCGAGAAAAAAAAAGATAAATCACGAAAAATCGCCACGTCTTCACTTTGGCTTTGAACATTTTGATGCAATGATGTGTTGACAACAAAACGCTTCTGAATCAAATAGTTTCACTTTAAGCGACATTTTAAAGCTTTTGAAGAACAACAATAAGCTGTCATCATTTGTGATATGCTGTCTAGGAGTGCAGACGACTGCAAACCACGTGGTCACGAAGGTCCCCACTTCATTCTTGCTACCTCAGATCACGGTGTTGAGTAGTCGTGTGGTCTATTCATCAAAAAGAAAATTTCAAGATTATTCACTTTAACAATCTATCATATATTTTAAGTTCATAAAATTACTAAAACTGTCAGTTTTATGTCGTTTACGTGTACGTTGATCTCTGAGTCATTTGGTAGAAACCAAGATGTGTTTTCTTTGAGAGAAAGAGAAAAAGAGAAAGAATTTGAAAAACGGCTTTCTTCGAACGATCCTATTTATCTTATGACACGATATGAGATTATGCTGTTGAAAATAGTTACACTCTTAAAATAGTTGAAGGTTTTTAATTGTATGTAGAATTTATGTTCAAAGATATTGCGAATAATTTCTTCCGCAGATATTTTGCATTATCCGTGATTCTGCATGAAATAGTTTTTAATAGGACTCGGAATTTCCCGCACTTTCTTGTTGTTGGAGTGCAGTAAAGTTTCGGACGCTATATAAGTAACCTACATTTCCCAGATGAGTACCAAGTTAAATTTTTCCTGGTACGTGTAGGTTCAATACCAAGTAATTATATGTTTTAGAATGATAAAACAAACTGCGTTTTCAAGAATTTTGAATGTTGTATAGTATAAAACTAGACGCTGCTATTGATCTATTTTCTACAAAGAGTTTCAACTTTTGGTACCTGTACTCAACTGTTATGGAACCGCATGCATGGTATGCTATATTACTACCCTAATGACAATATCTAGTTCCTTTATAGAGGACATAATCGGTGTATGATATAGAAAGACTATTTTTGGAATGAGGTACAGAGGAAGGGAGTGAGAGAAATAAGGAGGTGGAGCTACTTGTTCACTTCCCCATGTCTTGACATGCTTGGTTTAAGATTATCGTGAGGAAAATGAATTTTGTGGAAAAACTGAGACTTTTGATACACAGAGTTGAAAGTGAAAACTACATTGCGATAATGTTGCTAACATCCATAAACTGTCTAAAATTAAATGTAATTAAGGTATATATTAACTGATCTGTTGTATCACATTTTGTGGCCTAAGATCTGTCGGGGAATAGAATAGCTTTCGTCGTAGCCAACCCAGATTTTCCGTGTCTGAAGTACATGAAAATGAACTGACAAAGCATAATATTGCAATCCTTCCTCTAATGGACGTATATTTCCATTCGTCATTTGCAACAAGGTCGCACTTGTAGGGGTTTATGGCGCATAATTGAATACTTTTTGATGAAAGTGGGTGAATATTGGTAATCTTAATCAGTCTGGTCTATGCCATCTCCCCCGATCAATGAGATAGTTATCGGAGACTGTCACGTTCTGTGCTTTTTCAATCATTTGCAAATCAGAAATTATCTTCGCTTTAAAATACTTCGATAACCCATATTTATAAACATAGAAAAGAGCAAACAAGGGGCTTGGAGTCGTTGGTTTTGATGCGCTCCAGACGGCATTTATATGGATTATGTTCTATAGCCATGATATTCTGCTTTTCTTTCATTTCTTACTGGACATCAATTTCCATTGAAATTCAAATTTCTCTCAGTAAAGTAAAATAATTACATTCCTCTGTATTTTCCACATTAAACTACATTACAAGCTTTGTATTTTATTCCCCCTCCCCCCAAAAGCGAACATCATTTTGTCCCCTCCGTCAGAGCAAACAAAAAATTTGAATAGAAAAAAGTCCTCTCTCTTTTTCATAAATGTTTTTTTTTTTTTTATTCTAGACGCTTATCGCTACAGAACCGCCATCGACTAGATAGAGCCCAACAGTTGCTGTTCTGCAAAGAAAATTCACATACATGTACGAAGGAAGCAGTATTTCAAAGTTTTTAAAAATAGGAATATAAGCATTGAATGATTTTTTTTTTACATTTATTGTGCTAAGAACACGAAAGGTTGTGCAGATTAATTAACTTACTTAATGATAATGATAGAAGTTACTGATATCTTTAGTTCAGTCTACTTTGGCTACGTGAGAGTTTCGCGTAGAATATTTATTCACCGAACCTTGAGGGCTTTGAAAATTTACTACTTACTCTGCATATATCTATAGATGTATACTTCGAGGGTAGCTAAAGCGTTTTAATGACCGTGTAAATGTCAATAATTGTTTTATCATATGACTGAAGAAACTCTTTACTGCAAGACCTAGTCGAAAGAGGTTATAGACTGGAGTAATCGTTTATTATATGATTAAACACTTTAAAACATTGAAACCGGCTTCTATGATATGTAGAACCTGCCAAACAATATTGGATTGGTCAGTTTTTGATCTATAATTCATTAATTGTTACTCCATATTCTGGTACCGTAGAAGTCGCCCTTTACAATTTACAGTACAAGGTAGTCGAACGTAAGTAGAAGCGTAAGATCTCATTGAATGACCAAAAATAATTAGCCATATTAATTTTGAAATCCTCAACCTATGTCCTGAAGAAAAATGTTGTATTCACCTCGAAGGCACGTGCATATGAAGATAACGTTTTCTTTTGTCCAGATCAGTAAAACAGCTCGGAATTACTCGATCATATAATAACGCGCATGATTCGATTTGTTAAAACACTACTTCAATAATATTTTTGAAAAATATTCCCATTGCTGGTGAACACGTCATTTCAAAACACATAGATGTATACTTAAAGTTGCTTTGCTTCATCTAGATCTTGAATTACTAACTTGTTAGTATTGCTACTAAATTTGAACTAATATTTAGTATAATTTTCATATCTTAACCTTTTTAGTATGGTACTAATGTTTACAGGCCTACAATATATATTAGTTCCAAAATTTGTGTTTCCAAGTTGTCATTTGCAATTACAACCAATATTTATGATTTATACACAGAAATGGGGTTCGTTGTTTGTTAACTAATATATCTGCCGGGGCTGATTGTACGACACTTTTACTTTTTATTAATGAAACCCTGTTATTTGTGCTATTCAGTATGTCTGATATATTTTTTCTTCTGTCTGTGGTTATCTGTTTGTGATAAACCCATTCAATTACAGAGACTGGTACAACGATCGTAGTAAAATAAAACATGTCATAAATACTTAATGGGGCATTGGCTGTTAAATGGGGATTTTTTTTTTTTATTTCAGAACCATGGTTGAGATATTGGTTAAAACAAATATCACAGTTGAAAAAATAAACAAAAATAAATTCGTAATGAATCAATAATCATTCGGTCATTTTTTCCACAAACAACGAGATAAGCTTTATTTCAAAATTTAAGAAAGAGTTTTAAGATTTCTCCATTTCAATACGACGGTGATAATTATTATGTACTGTGAAGTTGTTCTATTCAAATTCATTTCGGAAATAATCGGCAAACATGCCTTACAACCGTCATAGGAAACCAAGATATATCAGGTTTTTCAATTCTAAGCTAAATAACACACACACACACACAGTGTTATTTATATATATATATATATATATATATATATATATATATATATATATATATATATTCTCATGAATAAGACTTCCAATTTCAATGAAACTTGATACTGAGTATATCTTGGATTAAATTTTATTGGTTTGAAAGGTCACGTCCCTTTCCAAAGGGAGATATTTAGAAATTCGGGCGGAAAAATCTTCTCGACCTTCCGAAAAACCACTGAACTAGAGAAAAAAAGACTTTCAAGCATCGATGTAGATGTATATTGAAGGTATCAAATTTGTTCAAACTGTGACCTTGAGTTGCAATGTAGCCCTTCCCGATTCTTCTTTACATTCTGTGTTTTTCTTGTTGGAGGAGGGATTCCCTTTTTGGTACAACTATAAGTTACATGTATAACCCAGGTACTTCTTGGAAAACAAAACAACGTTTTCAATTAGCATAAACCTAAATAAGATCAAATTTTTATTCAATATAAAATATAGAAACATGTTTTCCACTTGTTGGCATTTTTAATCATGTTAGTTCGAGCATAATATGCCAGAACTGTATGAGCTTTAAAAAAATAAGTATGTTTAGAAAATATTAAAGTATCCAATCTAAATATTGCTCATTTTTGTCAAAATTTCTTCCAATGGTTTGAGTAAAACTGTTGGAGCGCTTTAATTGAGATTTGGTGAGTGATTTGTCTAACTATTTACCATTTCGCGAATGTAGCACTGGAGGCAGCGGTTGTAAGTCTCATCCGCAGTTGTACCGTGGAATAAACCCACGAGTTTAAAATATATGGATAAAGTTCCTTGTCTCATTAACAAGGGTATACTTCCTGAAATCTATATGTATGAATGTAGTGTAGACGCAAGCCGAGGTTCGATTCTCTATCCTAACGCTGTATCAAAGCTAAGACGTAACCAGAGGCAGGTACTGTCCCATCGACAAAGCCCGGCAATGCACGGGTCTTCGGCAAGATAAAAAGTTCCCCTCTGCTACGACTGTAGAAGTCATGCATTGGTCAAAATTTGTGACACTACTCCTAAAGCTAGTGATGTTTCTACTTAAGTAAAACAACCTCGAATAGGACTTAAAAAGCACACAGACCTAGTTTTTTTTAAAATTGTTATTCGAAGTTTGCAGTGATTACACCTTGGTCATGTTTTTTACACCATACGAGGTAGACCTTTTCATATTTGGTATGTGTATTCCTTATGGCAAGACCTTTCCATTGATACCAAAATCTTTTTGACCTGGTGACCTTAATATTGACGTTTGACCTACGTTTAGAAAATCTGAATATAAACCACATCTTTTTAATTTCCTAAGATTGCTCTTAAGAAATTTCTTAAGACCTATCATAGAAAAGATCTTAAGATTTTCTTAAGGTGTTTTCAAAGCTATCTTAAGCATATCTTAAACTAAGACGTCTTAGTTCATGATATGACATAAAAATATTCAAAGTTTTATCCATTTTGAAGAATCAATTGATTAGAATTTTTGCCTTAGGATGTTAAACGGGATAAACATTACATTTTCAATATTCAAAAGCGTTAAATTACAAAAAAAATAGTAAATCGAAATTAAAACGTATGATTTTTTCCCTTTTTTAAATGAAGAAATAATTCTAATTCGATAAGTTAGTATTGGCTGTATTTGAAAGCCTTTTATTTACAGTTCCTTTTAATCATACAGAATTCTGGAACCATGAAAAGCGCGCCAATTTTCTCGTTCCTTGACAATTCGGCAGTTGGTACAAGGGTGATGGACACAGAAGGATGAATCGAAAGAGAAGTCCTAACATTTCCCAAATCGACATTGATATATTGCTAGATGAGGTGGAGAGAAACAAGGCAACTTTATTTTCAAAGTTTTCAATGTATCTACAAACGCTTCAAAGAAAAGGGCTTGGGAGTGGATTTGTGAAAAAATCAACAATGCAAACAACACAGACGACCACATTAGGACTGTGGAGGAAGTGAAGAAAAAATGGTCCACATACATGAGCGATAGAAAGAAGAAGGCGTCGCAACATCGGCGAGAAGCTGGAAAAACTGGAGGAAGCCCCCACCCCAGGCGTTCAACACAACTCAGGAAAAAATTGTAGGAATAATTGGTGCTACCCCCATTACTGGCATCGAAGGGGGTATCGACACATGTGAGGCCAATCTAGCACCTGTTCCCTTGGGAGAAGAACGGTACGATATGAATTTCTGTTTTTCCTAGTCAACTCTCTCTCTCTCTCTCTCTCTCTCTCTCTCTCTCTCTCTCTCTCTCCTCTGGGGTCAGAGCGGCATTCAGAATGTATCTTACAACATTTGTTTCATCATTATATACATATAATAGCCCAATCATACCAAAAAGTCTAAATTTTATTACTGACTCAGACGGAAAAACGTCCTGTGATAAGTCGACCTCTGATTTGAGCTCCGTCATTAATGGTCCCGGCATAATCACTCGCCCAAATCCTTTCCGTGTCTGTGGATAGATCTTCATCTGGAAGGGGCATGCGTTGAGAAACGCACATATTGTGCAATGCAACACAGCTTATGGTGATGTCACATTATATGCGTGGACAATACAGAAGACTTCCTCCACTTGCGTTTAGACAGCGGAAGCATAATTTAACAACTCCAAAAGTTCTATCAACAGAATTCCGGGTGCGGATATGCGCTGCGTTGTAACGCTCTTCTGCATTTGTTGATAGATTACTTACAGGAGTAAGTAACCAAGGACGCAGTGGATAACCGCTATCCCCCAGTAAACATCCTTCTGTAATCCGTCCAGTTTCAAATAAGTGACTCAAAGCAGAATTTGACCATATGAAAGCATCATGCGTTCCGCCAGACCACTTGGCCACAATGTTAATAAATTTTAAATTTGCATCACAAACCCCTGAACATTTACTGAATGGTAATTTTTGCGATTGATATATAAATGTACGTCAACGCTTGGAGATTTGATCCTACTATGTGTTCCATCGACGCATCCAGTAGTGTTTGGCATCTTTGCTATCAAACAAAATTCGTTCATGTTTTTGGTCAATTCATTGGAACTAAGAGGCATTGTAATGTGTGTATTGGCGATATCTACAAAGCACTGGATTACATCTTTTACTATTTTGCATACACTGGGTCTTGAAATGTTATGTACATCGCCAATAACTGCCTGAAAACTCCCTGATGCATAGAATCTCAATGCAACCATTGTCTGCAGTGACAAGATTGATTGATTATTTATTGCTTTCCGCCACACTCAACAATTTTTCAGTTATCTGGTGACGTCCAGTTTTTGTTGGTGGAGGAGAGAACCCAGATACAATGTACCTGGGAAGAGACCACCGACCTTCCACAAGTAAACTGGCAAACTTGCTCACATAACGCCGCTGCCGAGATTCGAACACGCGCCGACAGAGGTGAGAGGCTTTGTGATTTTGAGCGCGATGCTCTAACCACTCGGCCACGGAGGCCCCCTGCAGTGACAAGAAATGCATGAGATCTCATTGTAGGCCGTTGGAGTTCATTACGAAATTGTTCACACAAACCATGGATAAGGGTCTTGAAAGTCTATACCTTCTTATGATAGCGTCATCAAGATAATCAAGAAGGTTATCAATGTCCCACCGGTCGCGGTAGCTCAGTGGTTAGAGTGTTCGCTTCGTAACCGGGAGGTCGTGAGTTCGAGCCACGCTCGTCCCAGGGCCACGTCAAACCTAAGACGAAAAATAGGCAGTGATTGCTCCTTCGCCAAACGCTCGGCAGTTAGAAGTGAGAGTCACGGGTCTTTCGGATATGACCTTAAAAACGGAGGTCCCGTGTCACGGTAGGCGTTGGCACGTTAAATAACCCTCACTGCTACGGCCCTGAGCGCTAAGCATAGGTCTAAATTTGTGGTACTTCACTTACAGCTGGTGACGTCTCAATGTGAGTGAAAAATTCTCGACGGGACATAAAACAAACAAACAATCAATCACTTATCAATGTCCCTGAAAACTCTTTCACGCCTGATACGTCGATTTCGTCGAGCTAGCAACAACATGGGCGCAGCCATTTTTTCCTAAGATAGACTTAAGACATATCTTAGCCTGTCCTAACTTTAAGAAAATTCTTAGGAACTTTCCTAAGATAAAATACTTTCGAAAACTTCACTTAAACTTAAGAATTGTCGTAAGTATAACGTAAGACGTTTCTTAGTCTTAAGATAGCTTCGTAAACATGACTGTTGTACTGTTTTTTATAATAAGCATATGCATTTTTTGTGAGAAGCGTTCCATTTAGGTGTAATCTTGGGGTATCGGTGTCTTTTTTATGACTGATGTGAGTCAGCTTTATTGTAGCATTAACAAATACTGGGATTGAAATAAGCTTCTAAAATTTAGAACCCCTATCTCCCTAAATTAGTAACGTAGTCAGATTTGTCATGTCGTACCTCAAAGAGTACATGATGCATGAATGTCAGGATATACTGTACAAAACTTATCAAAGATAACAAACACATTGAAAATATGTACCTCCTAATTTGGATGCATTTTCACTTTATTGAATTTGTTTGTTTTGAACTTAGTAATTTTTTGTCATGTCAGACTGATAGCAGCTGTTGTGGTGAGTAATTCGGGCACCGAATCTATGTATTTTTGGAGATGTCGTGGGCAGTCACTACAAACTTCATGTTGACTCTGACTGTTTGTGACTGAAGGAGATTTGTGGTGAAGTTTTATTTTTCCGTTCAGCGTTTCCTTTGTAGATAAACTGTAGTTTGTCGATTTTAAACTTGGTGCAGTTCAAACCGATCTGATTTAATTGAAAAGAAATGAAAATGTAATACTTTGTTACGAAAGCAGGGTTTGTTCGCGTAGACAATTGTGAAATTTGACATTGTGAGAATTGAAATGATTTGTGTTGATTTATGGTAAATCAATTATATAAACGCGGATTTACCAAGTCCTTTGATTTAGCATTTTATTATTCAACTTATATGGCTTAACGTTTGCAAAGAATACCTACGTGGTCTCCAACGATGAAAATATCACACGGTATTTTATATCATATAATGCTATGGACTTATAATTATTTTATAATGAAATTTATTCATAGGGATGGCGCCTTGTTCGAAACATCAAACCTTTTGATTTGGATAAAATTTCGATTTAACCGATTAAATTTGTCGACGTAAATCCCACCAAATGTTCGGCATACCTGTACTTTTGAAGATAGAAGCATTCTTAGTTCTGTAACCAGCTGTAGGAACATTTAAACCATTTAATCCGTCCTGGTTCATATGCTGTCGTCTGCAGTTTTGATGGTCTGTTTGTCTGCTCCCATCATGCACCAGATCTTGTAAGCGTCGGCCCCAGCACTGATGACAATCTGGGAGCAGCTTTATCTCTTTATTTATATACAATAACAACAAAATTTTCTGCATTTGACGTACAATTAGTTCAAACACTGAAATGCAAAATAGGTCTTTGAACATTTTTTTTTCAATGATGAAAACACATTTTTAATTTTCATAACACAGACAACCGTCTTTGTGTCGCAAATACAGACAAATATTTAGCAACAAAAATAATTGTTTACGTTAAGCAAAAACCAATACAATAAAAATATCTTTGAATAACATGAAAACACCATTCAAGTATCTCTATCTCTAATAAATTAATCACGTGACATTAAAATATCTCACATTATGAACACGTGGTCCTCGGACAAACATCGAATTTATCAATTTGATTTTAATGTCAAGGAATTGGGAATGTATGCACGTAATTCATTATGCAGAATTAAAGTTTATCTTTAGGTTGGCCTAATTGCGCTTTCATTAGCATCTCTGAATAGTTATTTAAAATATTCCCATCTTTGTCATCGCATATGGAAAGTGTATAAAAATATATACTAGCAAGAAAAGTATCCTTGAATGCCCTATAGTAAAATAATTTTTAATAAAAAATTAACGAAATATACATATTAATAGATGATACCCCATATTCGTCAGACAGGTTGCCTTAACGATTAGTATACATTTCTCTTTCTTTCTCTCACTCACAAAGGTATGCTCTCTCCACACACTCACAATATATATATATATATATATATATATATATATATATATATATATATCTTCAGAAGAGCCTTAATCTCATCAAATTTAGTAAGGTAAGAAAATAGGTTCAGTGTTCACTCCCACCTCAGACACGGTGATAGTCAATATCCGTTTTATCACTTGGGAGATTCTCTTCACACTAAGTTACTTTACACCATATGAATTTAATACACCATTGATTTTATGTTCTCATCAAACGTCGACGACCAGTTTTCTCTTAAAAAACTGTTGGAATTTTTCACCATAAAATCAATTATGAACAATTTTCACACACATCTTTTTAAATAGAGACCAATAAATCGCTATCACAATGTGTAATCTCGTCATCAGTTTTTCGTCATTTTTCTCAAATTCCATGTCGCTTCTTTGCACATTCTTACGTGTATTGATACATATTTACGTATTTTGGAGCGACGCAAAATTAGTTGCTGGCCGGATCTACAGCTTTCCGCAGGATTTTTATAATTCCGATGTAACTTGTTCATTCAGTGACAACCACAACTTGCTGCAACCATGTCGTCATATTGTTTGAGGATAACATTTTCATCGTCATCGAAATAAAGAAGACTTATTGAGTACAGTTTGTTTGGTACACAACATGGAGTGGAGACATCTTTGCCTACTTTCAGAGCATGTACAATACTTTGGACTGTGGCGTGATTTGTGGGTTTCTGACTTTGACCCAAAGGAAAAGGACACGCACCCTTACAGTGATAAGCGTTATACCCTTTAGGGGAAATAATCCATCCTGACCATCCAATCTCGTCAAAATCCACGTACATTTCGTGTTTCGCACAACTTCGTCTCTTACGATTATACCGGAAGTCTAAAGCCCGCTTCCCTTTTCCCTTCATTCCCTTTCTGTTCTTCTTCCGTCTTTTTCTCTCCTCCCTGCGTTTCTGACGTTCTTCCTTTGACAAACGCCTTCGTTTTTTGCGAGTTTGTTTCACTATTTTACTGTAATTAGAACTCTTGCTTAATTGCTCATCTGTGTTTCTTCTTTTTCTTACTAATGTGGTATTTCCCAAAAGTTTTTGAAGATGTTCATTGTAATATTCATCTCTTTCTTTCTCGTTTAACAGTCTTACCACTTGTTTGAAATTCCTTAGCCTTGTTCTTTCCTTTTTCATTATGTCCCTTTTTATTTGCAAATAATCTGCAAGACAAGCAATAAAAGGTAAAGAATCTGGAAATTAATTCCATATTCATAATTTGATCATGAGTGTATCATTATTCATAAATGGAGTCTGTAAGTAATAATCGTTTTTTAAGTAAATGTTTAAAATAATATGCAATGTCATGTGTGTTGCTTACAGGTGCTTTTGTTGACACGCATATGAGTTATTGGTTTGTTTGTTTTTTCGACTTCTATTGAAGAACCAATGTTCCAATTTCAACTTAACTTGTCATAAACGTTCTTTGGCATAGGGGATTTAATTTATTCATTTGAAGGGTCATTTTCCTACTCAAGTGGTGATAATTATTGTTTTGCTTGTTTTCCGCCACACTCAACATTTTTTCAGTTATCTGGTGGCGTCCAGTTTTTGTAGGTGGAGGAGAGAACCCAGATACAATGTATCCGGGAAGAGACCACCGACCTTCCGAAAGTAAACTGGCAAACTTTCTCACATATATCGGCGCGAGCGGGATGTGGTGATAATTAAAATTACATATATTTAAGAAAGGTAGAAGTGTAAGAATAATCTTTTCAAGAACCACTGAAATAGAAAAGATAAAATCTCAGAATTTCTTTGTATAATGAAAATTATTGTTATTTAATCAGGGGAAGGGCATGGCTACAATAGGGGTTCAAATGTTTACATAGGAACATACAGGAAAATTCTTTAATAATTTTGTTCTAAAGAACCACGAAGTTACAATATAGCTCAAATTGATATGCAAGCATCCTCATGTAGTGTAGATTCAACTTTGTTCATACCATGACCACTGGGACCACTGTGGGCCATAATTGGTATTTAATGTTTTACACTGGAAAATATAATTCATCAAGTGAGATACGTGGCCCATAGGCCTCTTGTTGAAAAATTATGACTCCATCCAGGCAGATGGATATACGCTACCATCCCTTTATGTCCCACTTGCATTGAAGGCGACAAAGATTTCCCTCTACCTATTGAACATTGCCCATTATTACCACGTAAAATACTTTTACTGCCACTTCCACCAAGCCATGACATTTAAATAGGAAAAAGCTTAAATGATGACAGCAGTCGCATCGGATTTCCTTTTCTTTCTTTTTTTTTTTTTTAAACAATATTTAGTCCAACTTATAAGGAACGCACGGATTATTCAATTATCAGTTCTCATTAACTCGTGGATGAAAGCAATAAAATAATAATGAACAATATCTACGTGTTTTCCATTTCATCCATATCCATTTGCATCAAGTTGGCATGTTCGAATGTTGAGTAGAAGAGATAGTACAAAAATTGTCAAATACGGAGTGATTTCGATATTAGATGAATGATAAAAATGATTTTAGAACAGTGCGAGTATTGTTTTAATACCTGCATAATTTCTAAACGATCCAGGGAATGCTACATGATTTTACCGCATCAATCAAACATCAATATATCAGTGACATTTTAAGTTCAAGCGTCGGAGATGTTCAAATTGTCTAGACTAATAGGTAGTCGGGAAAAGAATAAATACCGCGAGTTTTTTGTAATTACGTCATTAAGCATTTGTTGTACAAACATGAGGGTCGCCAAATTTACACGTGATAGATATCAGAAATATTTGGGTTCTGTTGATGTTGTCAATTAAAACAGAGTCAAGGAGATAAAGATCAGCTATGAATTTTTCATTATTTTTTTCCAGAATCCATAAATATACGGCGTTGATGCTATCAGTGGAGAAATCTCATAGATAGCATCGGCGCAGTAATACGTTTGGAAGCGAAGAATGTGACCTTAACGAAAGGTCAATGTATAGAGTACACCAATATTCTGTCTAAGCTAAATCAAGAATTATAATCTACTGATCTGTGAGAAAATCGTATTATACTGCAATCTGATAGCAATCTTCTCTCTTGATAAATATCGATCAATTAATTTAGGGTCGCTGACTTGACCCTGAATTTTGATTATCTGCATATATGTGTGCGACAATACCAACATATGTGTTATGATCAAAGGAAATATAAATCGAAATTAGAATTATATGTATCTTGTTGCCTGGACAACGCTAAGATTTACACGATTCGCATTTTTCGAATACAAACATGCTGGTATATAAAATTATAAACAAATTAGTCAAAATTCATATAATAAGGTTATTTAAAATTGAGAAACTTCAAGTCAGTAATTGAGTGTAGATTTGATTTTGTAAAATATTGAAAAATAAAATCCGATTCCTTTCTCTCATCTGCACTTTCAATTGAACACTACTCCACTGCACTATTAGTAAATCAAATAAGAGCCCGATTTAGAAAAGAAAGTGATTCTACACGTGAAAATGATGTAATTAAAATGGCTTTTAATGATTAAGTAATTATTTATTTGCTTAACATCCTTGAATGAAAAGATAAGTAAATCATTCGACGGGATGCGTGGAAGCTAGACGGGATTGATCAGATTCAGTGAGATATCAGGGGATCCATCAATTTATATTGAAGCTGAAATGTGTGGTTAATATCACCCATTTCTTTGATGCTGTTTTGTCGATGGAGTATTTGTTTTAAAAGGCGTCGAATGTATTTATTCAAAGGAATATCACATGCTCTTGGTAATTGTAAAACAGGCCCAATGTCAGAAACAAACACATTGGGAACGATGATCTATATTTCTAAGGTGTCTTAGTTGCAAATATCTAAGGATTCTGGTCAAATTATTAAATAAAAATGGAGAGTCGTTATTTTTGATTGCTAAAATATTATCAGAATTACTTGACGTTGCCCAAAGAAATTAGTCGGACAACGTTGTATAAAGGTCGGAAAAAGATCTCCTGAAATGAAATGAAAATTGTAATATATCCAGTCATGAATATTTTCTATACAGTGTACCTGTTGTAAAAAAAAATCGAGAAGACTTGCCTTCATCATTTGGAGAGATGTAGTTGGGATGACGAGACAGCCCATCATCAGTGTAAACAACTAGAATTGGTTGTTTGCTATCATGATGCTGATGACGTTGTGCAAATCTGACGTAACTTCCATTTACTTCACGACCAATCACGGAAGTTGTTGAAACAAGTAGCCCTAGAAAATTAAGAAAGTGTAAATAGATTGATAAAAACAAATTGGTTTGAAAATGTTCGAGTGATAAAGAGAGAGAGAGCTGAGGAGATTACTTATGTCACGTGATCCATACCGTGATTCTCTGCGGTGCCATTAACCCAGGCCTCCACTGCTTTCTTAACGTTGAACACATACCATCCATGCGCTAATGCACTTATTCTCCTGGCATCCAAAAGTTTTAATCCATCTATTGAATATAATTTGACAGGGTCTCGCACTTGATAAATCTTTATCTGAAAGTACAATAAATAATGTTGTGATGTAAATTCAAAATGTTTGCGGGCTGCAAACTGTGACACTGTCAAGATCAGTAGTTTTTATTATATCAACGTGAAAAAACAATTACTTTAGCAAAACATTTGTTTAAAAAGTGGCACAAGACACCTCTAGTTTAACAGCCAATATAAATATAAACACAATGCAATAGGATTCTCGTGATAAACATATGAATGAATGAAAATTACCTCTATGACATAGGGTGGTTTGGTTTCTTTGGATGTTGGAGGGGCTGGCCGCATTTTGAATACATGGAATTCTGCAGCTAAAATTTTCTCCCTCTCCGAAAGATATGATATGTTATAGTAGAAATGCATTGACTGATTCCACTCTGAAAAACAAGAAAGTTTCTTTTAAAAGAAAGTTAATATTTTTTTACAGAAAAAAAAAATTGAATATTAATTTTATTGTGTAAACATGAAGTTGAGTACAATGTACATGAACTTGTGTATATATAATTAGATATTACAACGGTAGTCATAATTTGATTGATGGTTTTCCGACTACACAACATGATAAGATGTCTGATATATATTCCCTTTATCAGGTAAACAAGGAATTTAGAGGGTGTTGAAAAAACAAAACAAAAGTTCTTTCATATTCGTTGTAATGGAAGTGCAATATAAACGATCTTTTGCTCTAATTAGCTGCCTATCTTCATAGCAGTCTTTTTCTTTATTTATTATTTCTTAACAGATAATTTTTATTGCATGGTGTAATGCGAGTTCGCTTCACTGCTATTTCAAGTCAAGTTTCTTCGGGGGCTTTCTGGAGCCATCAGAGCTTATGATTAATATATATTTCCTTTCAAGTTCAAATATGAAATGTATACACACTACATGTCGTTGATTTTTATTGAATTATTCAAAGCAATTTCATTTTTGTTATTTTGATCCACATTGAATGTTGCGTTTTATCTTCAAACCGACTTAAATAATATCAGACGTTCAATAGATAGATACTATGTAATGTGGAGAATGTTTTGCTGAAACCACATTCCAAAAAAGCGACGTAACTATTGATAGTCCAGCTTTCAAGTACAGTACTTGTAAGATTCAAATTTCAATATTCATTTAGCACATGTCTAATCCCATGCCATTCCCTGGACACCAGAGGTTTTCTCATGCCTAACACTGATAATGACCCATGTCAACTTTACATTTCCAATTGTAAATAGAAATTTAACTAATACTATATTCAAAATGTATTTTAAATGAATATTATTCTGATATATGATTAATAATCTGTGTAGGTAGACTATAAAAGACAAAATGAAGAATTGTTGCTTCATTTCATAGAACTGAAGCAGGAATTCCATTTCAGTACTACGAAAATGGAGACGAAAGATACATATCGAGCATGTTAGGATGGAGGCGGAAGTTCTTAAAAGGATTATGAGAGTAGATGTAGAAATATAAAGATAGAATCGGAAGTTATAGGATATAGGCATCAGTTCCATATCTGGACTATAGGATGTAGGCTTCAGTTCCATATTAGGACTATACTAGAATGGAAGCGGATGTTTTATATCAGAACTATGAGGATGGAGACAGAAATTCCATATTTGAATTATACTAGAATGGAGGCAGCAGTTACCTATCAGGACTATGAGAAGGAAAGCGGGAGTTCCATATCAAAATCATGCTAGTTTCATATTAGTACTATGCTAGAATGGAGGCAGAACTTTCATATCCGTACTGTACTATGATGTGGGGACTTCATAAGACGATAACGGAAGCGGAAGTTCCAAATCAAGATTTCGAGAATATTTTAGAGTGGATTCCATTTCGAAGTGAGAATTCCATATCATGACTAAAAAAATGGAAACGGAAATTTCAAATCAGGACTACGGGAATGATAAAAGGATGTTCCATTAACGATCTTCAGTCAGTTGAAGCAACAGGTTTATACTTTAAATACATATGATTGAATCAGTATTTTACCATACATGTCACACTTTATGACCGTGAAGCATTCCAAAATGTTGCAAAAACTAATCCCGATCTTGAATCATCACAACGGAAACCTTTATTTGAAGGTCACTTGGGTTCTATTGGTTAAAAATTATTAGGATTAGATAGCTTCAAGTTAACAGACTGGAACTCGATAAGCTGTATTGCGTACATGGAATCAGATTTTTTTTCTGTGTGTGTATTGTGCTCACAATCAAACATTTTTTTTTATCGAACTTACAAAGCCAATCATGTTTGTGTTCTTGTAGACACAGGAAACGCAGCAAGGAATTGTTTTCCTGAATGAAATTTTAGACGCATTGCAGCCTTTATCTAACGCTAATCTCTTTTCACCACAGAGTCTGTGTATAGCGATAGCACATTAATGCATCGAATATTTTAGGTCCTATTTTCCGTATATAATATACATCAATACCAATTTCCAAGTTCGAATTTCAAAGTCCATATCTTGAATTATTTTGAAAAAACGTCTTTTTTGACAATTGACTTATGGAAAGAATTTGTAACGCGGCGTTTAAATTGAAAAGCGTTATCTCTTTCATACTTTGTGCTCCACGTTTTAGATAATATATGAAAATACGAAAAATCTATCGATAAAATCTTTATATATATATATATATATATATATATATATATATATATATAATGTACATCATTAGAAGAGAAAAGAAATTATGAATGTATCAAATTATCATTTCTAAGTTCATGGCAAAACGATATCAAGATTGCATAATTAAATTGCAGTGACTAAGCCTATTTTTAAATACGGAACCGTTTAATGAATTTGTTTTAAAATTACATCAGGGTTTTAAACAGACGAGTGAATCATATATTTAAATCTTATGAATTATGAGTAAAAATGAGGAAACCATGAACCCAGCATAATTCACCCTATCTCTCAATTAACATCAGTCCAAACTAATTGTATAACTAGACAGCTCGGCTGGGTACCATGTAAAGTGGATGGGAGCTCATATATAATATTGTTTAAAACAAAGGCGTGATTACTGAGAATTACCTGTAATTAGAAAACTGGAGCAGGGGCCAATTCTAGCGTTGTGATGAGTAAGTCGGAGCGGTGGCTTCTCATAAAGTACAGGACAGGTGGCTGCATGCAATTGTCTATAAATGGTATGTTGGTTGTTGTGAGAAGAAAAAGGACTGTGTGAAATGAAGAGTGCCATTGTTTGTCATGCACTTTGTATATAGATGTGGCGTGAGTCAAACGTTGACAGAATAGTGCATACCTGCCATATCTAGTTTGCAATCAGCCATTTTGTAAGGTCTGTCTTTCTTGCTAAATTATATTACAAGAAGTGGGATTGTTTGGGTATTGCTGGAATCTATATAAACCAGATAATTTGTTATTATTGTAGTCAATCCACAGACCCATGGACTCTTTTCGAACTCCGTGCAGCACAAAAGACGCAGTAAAAGGGACGAGACCTCATCGAATCATTACCGTTCAAAAGACCTACTTTTCGAGGCCAAATTAAAAGTCCAAACGAAAATACATTACAAATCTATACGACAGTTGAAATCAATTAGATTATCTAAATTATGAATGAAGTTATATATCAGAAGGTATAATAACATGAGAGGAGCAGGGGTTGTCTACTTTGCTCCAGGTGTTATATTATTAGATACATATAAGATAAACCCTCGCACCTGTTTCAGAATAAAAGCAAAAGGCTTTCATTTTAATCTTGTTTACAACTATCAAAATATTGAGATGGTTTTATATAACATGTATACATGGAGATCATTGTGAAGGCTCTGGATATTCAATTAAAACTTTGTGACGGTTTTCAAAACAACACCTGTAAAATCTTGAACAACCAGTATATAAAGGACCCAACTTTTTTCACATTCCACTTGATTAATGGGCTCTGACCCCAGCGCATGATGATTATGTGGGTATTGTGTACTGAAATCATTTATCATATAAATTATTTAAATTGATTTTTCTGTCAGAATATCTTATTCCAGGTTTTATGGACGAGCGAAGGTTTTCCCTCTCGATGTATCGCTCATAACTCGTACTTCTGCAGAGAACCATTGCTCATAATAGAACGCAATTCAAGATTACTACTAATAATTCAGCAGACCACACCCGTATTTATTTACATTGAAATACGCCTTAGTATCAACAGTCAAAAAAAAATAATACATTGAATGTGTCAAAAATGCGATACTCCAACCATTTAGCAGTGCTCAGTTTTGTGAAACAAGGCCTCATAACACTGACACATATGTGGTCCTTATAAAATCTTGTGGAACAATAGATACTAAGGACGAAAGTCACATTGAGATTTGATATAACAGTGAATTTATGACACTTGTTCCATGCGGGGAATATTGCAGTGTTAGAAATGGTAAAGTTTGTCACTTTTGACTTATCACTAATCATCGCTGATAAATAGATTTTACCCTGTGACTTTCAAAAGAAATTAAATGATGTTCGCCCGTGTAAGGCGTCGCCCTGTTCTATCGTCTTCCTGCGGAGTTGTTAATCACGTGTAAGGGTTTACTTCCTGTTATCTATCAAATGTGTTTTACTGGATCTAAAATGATAAAGTGAAGGCTTCTAGAATTAAGTGATATGGCAACGCGTCAATCAACTATTGTCTTCTTGTTTTGCAATAAGAAACGATGTATATGCTTTCCTTTCCAATTTTATGAATATCACACGTTTGTCTAGACAACAATTAATGCAAACTCTGATTTGTATTGGACTTCATCAACTGTTTTGACTTCGTAGTAGTCTTATCGTTTTATAAATCCCTGACAGACACCGATTTCTCAGAATCCTAATCTAAGCTGTATAATTTGAAAGGTTTTTCCTTCTGTAGTAATCGTCTGGAAAGTTATCTTTTGTTTGGATGTAGAGGATGAAATACGATTACCTCGGTGAAAGATCAGTCAAATTTTATTGTCTTCTTCTCATTATATACTCTGCAGAAAAAAAGAAGATAAGATTTCGCTCATTATGTACTTTTTGCAAAGAACACAACACGTGGGTGTCCTTATTCGTCAAGTTGAAGCAAACCAAAGCGAGCGATAGCAAACACGAATTTTAACAAATTATATTTCTTTGTCAAGATTAAAAAAAATCAAGTCATAATAACCTTCGCTTGAGAATATGGGTGGAACTGACTCCGATACAATCTTGTAATCGAAAACCTACACCAAGACAATGAGAAATAACATTACAGGTGGGGCTAAAACGTATCGAAGGCAAGGTTTTATGAAAGTGATCTTGTGAAGATCAATTAAAGCAATCTGTGACCATGATTAAAATATAATCAACTGAATATTGAATAGTTCATATCACTACCTTGTTGCCGTTATCATTGACCTAAAACTCATTACCAACGGAAAAGCTGTATAGTCGTGTATTCGTACGTTTCGTAGGTTTTTTTTTATAAATACATTACTGAAAATTGAAGCGAACGACGATTCTTGAGAATGTTTTACAGATATTGTGTAAATTAACCGCACTTCCTTATATTGAATGAAAATCGTAATCGAAGCAAAGGATTTAATATGGTGTTAATCCCAGGCCATAAAGGCACTTAACGGCAGAAAATCAGTCTCAATACGAAATGAATCGTCTGTGGAATATAAAGTACTTCTTTCGGGAGTAAAGAGTTCTTGCACACCTGTTATTGAAAGCCAAAATTAAAAAACATCAATTGAAGTCAAAGGTTGTTTAAACTTGTTTTTCCATATAATAAAAAATGTTTGCAAACTATTATAAAATACTGTACAGTCGTGTTTATTAAAGATATAACCCCTTCACGTATCGCCTGCAGAACAAAAAAATACTTTTAAAAAATTTAAAAAGTATGAATATCCGTTGAAAATCTCTCTCTCTCTCTCTATGAATATATTGCCTGCATCACCGACAATGTTTTGCGTGGATATTTTAATTGATCATCATTTGATACTGAAATAAAAGGGTTACACTTATATTAAAATACTCTCCTTAGTCATTTTGTCCTATATACATTAATTGTAGAATGTGAAAGCATACTAAATGTATTTCATACATGAAGATCAAGAAAAGATTTCAGAAATCAGATTATGTACTTTGTTTTAATTACAAATATTTAACCTTATTGATCAGCATGAATTTTAAGTGAAGTTCTTTATAACTTCCACTACAAAACAAAACGCCAGTTCCCACAATTACATTAAAAATTGTCCAGTAAAGATATCTACATCGACACAAGCATCCTTCTTTTTTATTTCATTCTCAACGAAACATTTTTTCTTCGGGTTTATTCTTCGAGCACACAATTGGACTCCAGTTTAATATATTAGGCTACCTGGATTGCGACCATTCACAAAAAAACCCCCAGTTTTGTAATATGATTAACTCATGCATACAAAAACAAATGATAAACATATTTCTAAAATGGTTGTGTGAAATGACCTTAAAGGAACGGAATTTCAGAGGGATGCCCTTGAGGATCGGAGAGATCTCGTGTTTTAGTGACGTGCATCAGTCCGATCTAGGTCCTGGCGACATTTTTCAAACCCAGCGTCGATTAATAACAAGCGGTAAGGTGAATTCCACGCGTTTTGGTTTCGACCTCTGTTAAACTGTGTCTTCATTGCGTTTGCAGGTCATGCGTGAGTTCTCTCCCCTGAGACACTTACTCATTAATAAAGAATCGCTTTCTCTTTGGGATACTATAATGCTTCGATTCAAAACTAATTAGGCCTAAGATTTTTGTAGACATGAAACCGTTGTAACGTCAATAAAGTTATTTTTATATCAACACTGCTAATATTTAATAAACTGGTGTTAGATAACATTGAAATTTGGTCCATATATGTATTTCACACCTGATTTTCACGATAACCGTCGACATCAAACTCAACACGGGTACACTATAAAGCGTATCGTGTTCAATTGCTCCTAATATAAATGGGACTCGTGCGTGAGTGGTGATCCCTTAGAAGAGTTATTATTTGAACAACAGAAATCAAATTTCTTCACAGATGGTTTTCAGCACAATACAACTTTCTCCACCTTTATTCTCCTCTTAAATTACGATGCATTTCTGGACCCACCTGTTAAATCGGGTACAACATACTTCACGTATCGTAGCTGCAGCAGTGACTTACAGATTACTAAACTAATACAGTTTGAGCTTGGGCTTCATCAAGATATTCGAGAATAGAAATTTCTGTTAAAATTCGTCCATTCGACTTAATCTTCCATAATGCACATGCAGAGATTTAGGGATCTAGCATTTGGCGACGACACCGTGTGATTGTGTACACCTGTGTTGACAATTTCAACACCTGCGGGTGCCGAATAAGACTGTTAATTCATGTATATGGTCGCACCCCCTGCCAGGCCATTCACTATCCCACCGTACGTAATACCTCCATCATATCCCTGAAAACTCGCAACACTGAGAAATGAGTGTAGATTGTCAGCTGAGAAAGAACTGTTGGTATATCATACCGAGTATATGGAGAGGATGCGGAATTTGATACATATGATAACTTGGAAACGATTAAGATCACCCATCCCACATTTGTCTTGGTGACAAGTGAGAAATTGATGAATTATTAGAATCAGGGAACAACAGCGCGTGTGGTGTGCACCATTTGTCTCGAGACTGAGGGCACCGTGTACAACTACACGAAACCCAATCGGATTCATCGTTTGTGAATGATAACAGAATGTTTAATTCGATCTTCGTGGTTTAATTACTACGTTTTCTGTGGTCACTCGAAAAACACAAGACAAACTAATTTTTACTAATATAACATATTACTAAATGTGCATACAGTGTAGTCACACAGTGTACTTAGACAAAAATTCAACATTTGATTGAAACAGAAACTTTGCATAACACAAAACATCTCCATCTCCGGGATACGAAAGCGCGTCGAGACGACGTAAACACCTATTATTAAATAATTCAAATTATGGCATGCAACAATATAAATCTCTGAAACTGCTTTATTAATGTTTGATAAATTTCAAACGCATTTGTTTGTGAACAACATTTAGGCTTATGTTGCCGTAGAAATCTGAACTCGTTTCGGAGCAACTGTCCCGTAAGCGCCAAAGAGATTGTCGAAGATAGCAATATCTAGCTACGAACGACAGCCACTGGCTCTGAATGCATCGAAGCCCTTAGAAAACCCACTCGTAAATCGCACATCCCTTTCGAAATCGTCACAAAGAGATAAAATCGCATAATTAGAGTTCAAACGAGTTTAAAAAACGAAGCTTAGTCGCCTATTGAAATTGATTGTCTGCCTAATGTTCGTAATAAACAGCATATGAAATCTCGTCTGATTCCACAATGGTGAGGTCATAACGTGTTTCTGGGGTCAGTATTGAGAGGTTAAGACTGCGGCATTTGAGAGATACATATTACAATGATGCCTATCAAAACACAAATTACCAGGCGCACATAAAAATCATTATCGAAGCTCCAGGGCCATTATGTCATACTCGTTATTACCTTTCAGCAGCTTTACAGATTTGTAAGTTTTTTGCGTTTTTTTTTTTCTTCATTGTAGAATCGTCTCTCGATGGGTGCACGCGCCAAGGGAAATTTTGCCTATCTTTACACTTATGCATGTGATCTTTATCCGAGATAAATTTTTTAATCTTGAAATCCAAGAACGATATCTTACCACAAACTGCTCTCTACACTAATACTGAAAAAAGATACACTGGAAATGATACTCACGTCTGTCAGGGAAGCTCCGGATAACGTCCGCCTTATAGGGACTTTCCCTTTTCATTAGACCCCCACTGTCCGTTATACTATTGTATAAATCCATCATGTAATCCGGTGGTGGCTTTCTAAAAATCCTTCCTGGTATTCTGTCTATTCCAAAAAAGTTGGACAGCCTTTGAATAACTGCAGTTTGGTTTGACGACTGTGGCACGGCTTTCCGACTTCCGTGCTTTTTGCAGGCAACGGGAACACACTCACACACTATGAGAAACCAGCACATAAAAATCACACTCTTTCTTGTGGACGAGGGCTGAAAGAATCCATTCATTCTTATCCTCATTAATAAATAGAAAATGCATACAAAATGTCACCAGCTTTCACTGTGTTATCTGGAATTCGTCTCGTTTATTTTACTATTTTGCATGATGTTCGATGTTTCCTCGCAACTTCGCAAGCTTTATACCGCTTTCGCGTAAGCTGACGTGTGTCCAGAATAGAGAGAGAGAAAAAAAAATCTTCATCCAGGGAGGTCACTTGAGCAGTTAGTCAGTGTCATTCTTCGGAGAGAATAGAATCCTAAAACACTCGAGGTTTCAAGTAGGCCTTACACTGTGGACACCTGGCAAAGATCCTCTTGGTCAGAAGACACCCAGAAATTTAAAAGTCACTATATCGTGAACAGAATTTAAATGTTTGTAGTATTTACACATGCCAATATATTCCTATGTTCCCACATACGTAACTTTCAATTTATGCTCAATGAAGCACTCAGATTTTTGTTGTTTTTTCCCTGTTACTCTAAAATAAGTGTGTTTAAATATTCATAAGAGTTCCCAAAGTGTGAGGCAGAGAGAAAGGCTGACTCCACCCGCTGTTGATCCTCATTGGTCCGCCACTTGTCAGACTCGGTGAGTCAGCAAACCTCGTGTTTCTGTTTATATATCGTATAATTCAATTTTCAGGTAACGTCTTATATCTATCCACCTCTCAGAATAGAAAGGACAATTTTCTGTGTCTGATGTAGAAAGAAAAAAAAAACATTCGCGTTCAGATAAGTATTTGCCTATTGGCTAAAATATAAGCATTCCTTGATAATTGTTGACAATTGTTTTCAGCTAATATTACAGCTCATCGTAAAATGCTATCACCATTTTATCTGTGTGGGCATGTTGCAGTTAGGATAAGAGTGGTTAATACGTTGGGGAAAATATTTTCCTCGCTAATTAGCTTAACCGAAACATTTAAAATTTTAAACATCTTGAGGTCGCATGAAAACATCCCTGTGTTTATCTCTTGTTTGTGACCATAAACGCTGGAAACTCCCTCTTATTTACCTTCGGTTCAAAGCCCGACTGAGACCACAGTAAATCAGCTTTTAAATTAAGCTAATTTCTCCTCAATGGCAGGTTTCGATTAAACCAAGGTCCTCTTCAAACGCTTCACACCTGGTCCAAGTACCTTGTCGTTCTAATAACTGGCTTGTTCCATCAATGGTTCCCGAGCTCTCCCGCGTTCGCCGTCTCGATGGTCCAAACACTGTATGGGAACTATATTATGCCTGAAGATGGCAACACTATTCATCCAACATCGCTTATAATCTTGACATGAAGTAGAAGCCAGCGCTTTCATTCAGATCCGTGGGCTTTTGTTAGGCCCCAAAACTTGTGCAGGTGTGAGAGAATTAAAAGTTAACGATATACAAGTTGGGTCAATAAAACGTCCAATCAATTTTTTTCTTATTTTCCTCATGAAAAAGTCAATTTGTATGATTGAATGTGGCTTGTACTTTAAAATAATGGACGTGTTAAAAATTCTCAGAGGCTGTCGAAACCCAGGGTTTGGTAAAATAAATCAAAGTGTGTATATCATTTTCCAAAAAGTCTATTCAAGCCTCTCCAAGTTATACTTCTTTCCGAAAAAAAATATGATGGCTATATTGAAAATAAACACACTTAAAGGTTGACCTAACTGGACTTGATCAGCTAAGAGAGATGAGAGGGACTTTCTTCAGACCTTACTAAGAAACAGTCACCCACAGTTATTTAGCACTCAAGAAAAAGAGACACTGACTTGAACTGTTTTTATTTAAGGAAAACGAAAGGAAATTACTTTAAAATGATTATCATTTATAAGTTTCAACATCATTTACAGATATTGAAATTATATGTAACTTACATTCTTTTGAAAATGAATTGTAACGACCATGATGATTATGGAATAAAAAAAATGAAATTATGTATCTTAATGAAAATATTGTTAATTACGAACGATAATTCAGTTTTGTTTCTGTGGCATATGTACGAGTTGATTTTCTTATTACATATGTCATATACCCGAAACGAAGTCTGAACTATCAAAATATTTTCATAATTCTATCAGGTTGGGACAAATCTCCCAGATGGGATATCATCGCCCAGTTGGGATATAAGTAAATATCCTATATGGCTTACTCAAGTTTACGCGACAATTTTTCGTTTCCAGAGGAATGACATTTGTTATTTATACTATAAAGTGTTATAACAAATAGTTCCAAAACATTATTTACTTTGTATGCAGAATAACACAAAAATATTAATAGGAGAAGTTTCAGACGTATTGTGCCAATACATATGCGAGAAGTTGTGTAAATCAAATGTAGATTCTCAAAATTTCTAAAGAACATTTCATTAAGTTTGAAATCACAAAACTTTTCCAAAATCAACAACAACAAAACGTAGGACACTTCCTCATGATAAATTAAAGACTACTTAAATGTTTTTGAAATCATATGCAGCTGCTTCTTCAATAAAAATGGAGCTCGGTAATATATATATCATGTGATCAGCCATCCAAATAATTACTTTGTTAAACACCATTCTCTGAATTTGATATAAAAAAGGATGCTGGAGTTTCTCATTCACAGTATACATGTGCGTCGTCTTTCAGATGATCAGATCTTCCTACAGTTTATTGTTTATTGAGATTCCCATGGGCATTAATTGTACTCCTTTATTAGCTGACCTGTTTTTGAAATTTTATTTTATTCCACAGCTTCTGCATGAAAACAAAAAAATCCCTTAATGTGTGGTCTTCATCTCGATATCTATATACATCAACGACGTTTTATCTATTAACAATATTCACTTTCATTCATACATCGATTCGGTATATCCCAGTGAATTCGAAATAAAAGTACCATATAGTCTTCCATGTCTGCTTCATATTTCGATATTTCATTCAACATACATGTTCTCTCTCTCTCTCTCTCTCTCTCTCTCTCTCTCTCTCTCTCTCTCTCTCTCTCTCTCTCTCATATATATATATATATATATATCTTAACACCTGCATATGATGTTTACGTCTCTCAGTTGATTCAATACGCAAGAGCATGTTCTTCGTATGATTAATTCTTAAACAGGCTATTGACAAATAAGATTACAGGGATTTTACAGGGATTTTAACAGTCTCGTTTAAAGTCCGCATTTCGCAAATACTATCGATATTATGATAATCTGATTGTCATTAGGTCGAATGCTGTCTGACGTGTTTTAAACGAAGTGTTAGGCCATTCTTTACATGCTGATTTTAACTATGGCTTACTCGTTTCAGTGATCAAGATATAGCACACTGCGGGTTATGCCTACCCCTCCTAGGTAACTGATCCCACCTCTGGTGTTTCCAGGAGTCCGTGTTTGCCCTGCACTCAATTTCATATTCTTTATAGGATTTATGAGAATGATCACTGTTCGTTATCTTCACTTTTTCATGTTTTTGTAGGTGCTAAATGAATACTATTCCGCTGATGTTTCAGTGCTCAAGGAGCGCCATTTAAAATGAACATGCATTGAGGTATATCAGTGCCTGTCCATCAGCTCAGGAACAAATAATCAGAATAATTGATAAATTTAAAATATAGCCTGTCCTTTGTGCCAGGAAAAATTACGTTACTTTTATAAAAAACAAAACCGTCACCCATAATATACCTGGTTAACAATTAAAAATTCAGATATAAGTCGCCTCCGTTAACAATTATGATTTTCTAGGGGGTGGGGTGTGAAATTTTCATTGTTACCTTCAACATACACTATTTGTTTCGTTATACTAAGTGTCATATATTCATTAAATATATAGAACAAAACACAAAAATTCAACTGAATTTCATTTTTACTTAGATGTCGTTGTAAACAAGTGACAACAAAATTTCAACACGGTGAAATTAATTCAAAATCATTAAACAACTCAAAACGAAGCTTTTGTGTCGATTATCGCTTGTTTTATTTAAAGTGTCGCTGTAACGTAATGCAGACCGCATCTATTTTCTGAAGTCTACGGCGAACCGTACGCGCATCATTGTGATGATATTTTACGAAAAGTAATGTTTCTATCACCCTGAAGTGTGTGGCATTTTCTCCTTTAGGGAAACATGTTTTATGAAATATTTCTTTTCCAACCAAACTCGATTATTTTACATGGAAATATTATAATCAACCTTTTAGAATTCAGAATGTCTGTAATGATAGCAAAGTAAAAAGGCAGCCATAAACTTGATCTTTATCAGGTAAAGGGTTATAGAGATAGTAAGCAGTGGTTTTAGATCTTGAGCGAATAATTTATAACCTTGTGAAATTCAAAATGAAAAGGATTCATAATACCACAAGACATATGACCAAAAGAGTTCATCTACTATTCCTTAGGACGTATTAGTATACCAAGTTTGATGCCTCTCATGCAATGGGTTCACAAGGTATTGAACAGACAATATCACTGATGTTTAAGTTAGTTTAACCCTTGACTTTATGACCTCAAAATCAATAGGGGCCATCTACTCCTTAGAGTGGACATAGAGGTAAATGTTTATTTTCAGTCATACAACCTCCAAACTTTCCCTTTACGTTCGATCTCTGTTCTTAATTAGTTCATTCTTAGCCTCTCATTACGAGATTTCGGTCGATGGCAACACAAAACGTATCCTTCCCCATTCGTGCCATATTTTCTGACCTGCAACAACAAAGACAATTGTAAATTTGGACCTTGTTCATATCTTGCAATCTAATGATGATGCTTTATACATTTCTCCATCATTTTTCTGAAACCAAGGTAAATAATGGCAAAGTATTCATTTAATTTATGTGCGTCAAAATCTTCAAAATTTATATTTTAGATAGATAATACCTCAACTTTGCGATTTTTCACTTCCTTCAATAGAATTTTTTGAATCAGATTAGCCTTCTTTTACAAAATTTTGAAAGAAGTATGGGAGGCGAATCTTTGCAATTTTTTGGCGGAAGATGCTTGTAAGAGTTGTACGGCTTTGTACACAAATGGAGGCCCAGGTCATTTGTTTTCGTTTGAATGAAATTTTTACTTATAGTGAGAGCAGCATGTGGCCCGAACGCAAAGTAAGCGTTAAAGATGGGGCAGAAATTTTTTAACAAAACAAGAGGCCCACAGGTATTAACGGTCACCTGAATATCATAGCCCATACATAGATCTGTCGGGGAGTATCATATTTGCATTTAAGCCTCATTCTGGAATCTTTTGTTCACAGCTTTATGATCTTTTTAGATATACATACAAGTCCTATTCATTCACAATACAAGGGAAGATGAAGTCTGAAGCATTTAAATTAGCCAATATTTTCCTGACCAATCTTAGCTGCAATGAATTTCATAATTTAGTAAAGGGCTTCATTGAAGACAATGAACATGCATTTGGTTGTTTTCCCACGTGTAGGAATAAAGAAGATTTTTAAAACTTTCGTTGTTTTTTATTTGCAGTTTTTGCCCCAACCATGAGATCTCTGGGGAGCTGTGATAATAAATTTCACAAAATACATTCCTATTATCGTAAGAGATCTTGCCGCTCCCGTAGTGTACCAGGGGAGAAAGAGCCGAGAAATTTAGAATTTGTGTCCCCCTTTTCCCAAAGATGCTTCATACAAAATTTCGGAGGTATTGGAATGGTAATTATCAAGAAGTTAAATTAGTCACACATTTAGTCACTGATCACTATTGCCCCACCTTATACCAAAACCTCTACCCATGGGATCACAACATTTACAATTTTGGTAAAGGGATACCTACTCATTCTAAATATCCGTTTAGTTCAATTTGGTATCAATAGCATTAAATGGTTTTTTTTTTATGTTTTACACTTGAAAACTATATACTAAATTTGGCCCTGTCTGAGGTCAGAACCTCTACCCCGGAGATCATGAAATTTACAATATTTACAATATTAATAAAGGGCTTCCTCCTCTACATTAATATTCATTTCGTTTTTGTTACAAATGTGCAGTTCTAGAGAAGAACATTTTTTGAAAATTGGTCACTTTTAGGCAGTTTTGGCCCCGCCCCTATGGCCCCAGGGGGACAGGAGTCCTGATATTTACAATTTATATCCGCCTTGTCCCAAAGATGCTTCAAAGTTAGTTTGAAAAGAATTGGAGTAGTAGTTATCACCAAGAAGATAAAACTGTTCAGTTCTTAACACAAATTCAATATTAAATCACTGACCATTTTGGCCCCACCATCAAACAAAACCCCTACCCCTGGGATCATGAAACTTCAAACTTTGGTAAAGACTACCTGTTCAGTATCCAATTATCCGTTTAGTTCAATTTGGTATCAATAGCATTAAAGAAAAAGTTTTGAAAATATTTTACCCATACATACCATATACAAAGATTGGCCTCATATTGGAGTCAAAATCTCGCCCCCCTGGGGGGGGGGGGGTGTCCTGAAATTTACAATTCATCTCCATCTTGTTTCAAAGATGAAACGGCCAAGATAGCTAACAGTATTCAGTCTCGTAATTCCTATAGAAATTACAAATCAGAGAGATGGCCAAACACAGACCTCTGGTCATACAAGAGGTGGGACCAGGTGCCTAGGGGGAGTAAACATCACCTGTCCACCTGTCACACCCGCCGTGAGCCTTACATTCTGATCATGTAAACGGAGCAATCCGTAGTCACAATCAGTGTGCCAAGAACGGCCTAACAATTGGTATGTTGTTTAACGTCCCTCTCGAGAATTTTTCACTGATTTGGAACAATTGGTATGAAACACATCAGACAGTATTTGACTTCATGGTAAGTTGTATTGGTAAACTAAATCGTTATAACGACCATAAAATTTGCGAACTGCTGACGAGATTGTACAAACCCCTGTAACATCAACTTGTTTGTCAGCAGTCTGCCTCGATTTAAAAATTGACCATATGCAGAACAAGCTCTTGCGTATCGAATCAGTTGTGAAATATAAATACCATTTGCAGGTGATGATTGAATGTTGCCACATAAATAAGGGAAGTTGACGATGGAGAAATTGAAATCATCCCGTTTGTCATAAAGTTGAGTTGTTAGTTTGCCGCCAACATCTATTTTCAGTAAAATACCCAAGTACAAATCAGAAATCGACAATGAATGAAAATGATCATTGTTAATAGACAAAACGTCGTCGATATATCTAAATGTCGAATTGAAGGCCACAGCAAGATATTTTTTCTTCTCGTGTAGAAGCTTTAGAATGAATTCTGCTTCATAAGAATATAAAAACAAGTCAGATAACAGAGGAGCACAATTCGTGCCCATGGGAATTCAACAGACTGTTGGATTGATTGATTGATTATTTATTGCTTTCCGCCACACTCAACAATTTTTCAGTTATCTGGTGGCGTCCAGTTTTTGTTGGTGGAGGAGAGAACCCAGATACAATGTACCTGGGAAGAGACCACCGACCTTCCGCAAGTAAACTGGCAAACTTGCTCACATAACGCCGCTGCCCAGATTCGAACACGCGCCGACAGAGGTGATAGGTTTTGTGATTTTGAGCGCGATGCTCTAACCACTCGGCCATGGGAGACTGTTGGAAGACTTAATAACCAAAGACTATGAAAATATTGTCAATGAGGAACTCTAGCATCTTTTTAATATCAACTTCAAAGTACTTGTGCGTGGAGTTAGAGTGGTGTTTAACAAAATAATTTTTGGGATGACCAATCACTAAATATGAATATTTCCTTTTACCATTTTGGTTGACGAAGCAACTGTCTATGATGTCAAAAAGTCTAGTCTTTAATTTATTGTGAGGTATGGTCGTCTAAAATGTTGTAAAATCGTACGTTTTAATGTTGTTAATTTGAGAAAAATTTTGTGATTTCAAATTCACTAAAACCTCCTTAGAATTTTTAAGAATCCACATTTGATTTACACCACTTTTGGCATAAGTAGTGGCACAGTATGTTTGAAGTCTCTCCTTCACAGCAGTTAATATTTTCGTACGGAGCAAAGATAGGGGCTTGGTAGAACATTTACTGGACCCAGCAATGTATCTTTGTTTGTAAGGGTTTTTGTGGAGTTTGGGGATCCAGTATAGGTACGGTAACTCATATTCATCCGCATCATTGACTAGGATATTAAATATATTTAAAACTGAAGCATGATTTTGAATAATTTCATATTTTTAAAGGGCAGTTGGAGTATACGTGCGATTAATAAATGTGGAATTAATGTTAGAATGCAGTTGTAATAATGAGCCTTATAAACAAATACAATGTTGTTGCCAGCTTTGTCAGTGGAACCAATACATATTTCTCATGTAACCTATCTAACTCTTTTATCACTTCTGATTGACTAAACACAGAAGGATAGATGGTACGTATTTTTGTTTTGACATGTCTGATACAGGATTTTAATATTCCTCTTATTATACTTTTTATCCATTCTGACAAGGTATCAAGTTCTTCTTTTTCAGATTTAGCCCATCGTCTGGCATAATCTTTGACAGAATTTATAATAGAGATGAAGTTCCATCGCCAATTGAAGGACCAAGGTTCTCTGAATTTAGGACCTTTCAAAATAAGTAATTTTAGATCTTCATTTTTAACTATATCAACATTACCTGTAATGACATGTTCAGCTGGACTATAGTTAAAAGAAGACGAAGAACAAGAACACGTAGGTGGATTGAGCATAAGATGGTCTATATCTAGGCACTGTAAAGTTTGTTTGTAGTTAAAAGGTTTGGATGCAATAGTGGAAATGTATCTGTAGGAAATACAAGGTGTAAACTTGAACTTGAAATACTCTGGAAGACAAGACTGAACTTTTTTATGACAAAGAATGTTGCTTATGTTGACAGCCTCATTTCCTTTGTTAGTAATATGAGTTTAAGGAACTGGCGGCTATATTCGGATATTCATCCAAAACCCGCGGTGGTTTAAAGAGCCTGTGATGGGCAACATCCATATTCATAGAATTCAGTCTATATTCTGGTGTGCAAAAATCCACATATGGACTAGTTTTTTCTTCTTTAAATAACGTATTCAAAGCTCTCAATGGAACAGAGTAAAGTTTTGTACGAATATGATGTGGACCTAATTGTCTGTTGACGAAAGATAAAAGCGAGTCAAGTGTGACATCGTGTATACTAGGTCTTTTATATGAACGATGTCCATGGCTGCGTTTGCGTCTATGTGTATTAGGAAAAAGTCCCATTACAGTCACGTTATTTCCTAATGGACTAGTCAAATTTCCGATATTGGATATGTACTGAACCGCAAAAGAAACGTCGCATTTTTTTTTTTTTTTTTTTAGAAATATTTGATAATATGAAATATTGTTTGTAAATATTATAATCTGTGCTAAATATGCATGAACACGAAACGTGAACTCTACAATCATTTAAAGGTAAATTACGCTTCACTGATTTTAGCGACACGTTCAATTGTCATTGAATCTCTCGCCTCCCGTGGTACACACTTTCCAGCATTAAATTGAAAAATGTTAATGCTCATGCTTTTCACGCTTCATTAGGGGGTATAAATACCGCGAACATTTAAATGATTATCAGTATAAGTTTTGAAAGCAGAGCTATGCCACGTTTGAATCGACAACAGAGGGACCAAGCCATAGTAATATTGTGTGCTGGGCAAGCTGCCAGGGTGATAGCAAACAACTTCAACTGCAGTATACGCACAATTGAACGTTTACGCCAACGTTTCAATGCAACTAACAGCACAGACGATCGCCCACGTAGCGGTAGACCACAAGTTACAACGCAAAGACAGAACAGGTTCATGCTGCGCCAGCATTTGAATGACCGACTCACAAGGGCATCAGAAACAGCACGCAATACCATTGGAACACATCAGCGACCCATAAGTGACGACACAGTACGTCGTCGGTTAGCAGCAAATAACCTCAGATGTCGCCGTCCATACAGAGGTCCTGTCCTTACACAAAGACACCGTCGGGCACGTCTTCAGTGGGCTTTACAGCGGCAAAACTGGCGTAATCGACAATGGAGGAATGTCATCTTCTCCGATGAAAACCGATATTGCATTTCTACACACGATGGTCGAGCAAGAGTTTGGCGAAGGAAGGGTGAGCGTTACAATGACAACTGTGTTGTGCAAACTGATCCATGGGGCGGGCCGAGCATCCTGGTGTGGGGTGTTATTGGCCTGAATTCGAAACTTGGCCCCGTTGTCTTCCAGAATCTTGGTCCAGGCAGAGGAAGTGGTGTAACAGCTACTCGCTACATTGATGGAATTATGCATAAAAAAGAAACCAAATAATACCGAGTACATTGTACATTTCATTTCACTATTACATATTTTTAGAAAATAGGGGGAGGGGGAGGAATATGTTCCAAGTAACTCAAACACATTTTAAATATTTTTTAGAGATGTCTACGTAATTATTTCATTTCATACCTTTGGGTGTACACGTAGAAGCGATTATATGATATTTACGGTTTCAAGAAAACTCATCGGAAATGTATATGGAAATCATGAAAACATTTGCAAAATAAATCTGAAAAGTACAAGGTAACTGGGCTAACACATAGCTACTCTTTTTGCAAAGTCATTGCATATTTCAGTGATTTGGGATCAACATTATGTTAACAGCGATTTAGTATGGACTGCTGTTATCCAAGTTCATACAGCACCACCTTCTCAGTAAAATGTAAACTAATCGTGCATTCTCCCAAATGAGAATTGTCGCAAGCCACGGTTGAAATATGCTCATCTCCCTTGTCACCCATGGCTCTCTGCGTGAAAATTTTCTCGTTTCTCATAAATATGCAAGGCGAGAATGAAGTCATTCTTTGACCAATAGAAAAACGCTTAGTCTAGAATTGAAGATTTGGTTTAGCATAGTTGCGTTTAACTCAATAATGCCCGCGGCCATGAAAACTTGTGCTTTATGCAACGCAACTATCTTTGACAAGAAACCATATACCTCAACACATCTGCTCATTTGTTAAACGTTCAATGTCGAAATCGCCATATCTGTATACACACGAGTTCTGTTTTGGTTAGTTTACCGAACAAGTGGAAGAACAACGTCTTGATTGGTAAAGGGTAATTTGCTCGCACTCTATAAACAGTTTCAATCTCCGACTAACCTGTGCTTGGAACCTCAGCAACTCGCCGAATTGTGTCATGCAGATTTAAATTTTCACACAGAGTGCCATGAGTGAAAATGGGGAGGCGCGTATATTACAGCTATAGCTTGTGACGTTGCCAAAAGAATTATATATATATATATATATATATATATATATATATATATATATATATCCTAACAATTCAATAATATCTCACATGGGATATGGTATGCTATTTGGGTGATTTGAACCATTAGATCACTGAACTAGCCTTATCAAACTTTGCTTCATGAGTTGATGAGATGATTACCGTTCCATCTGTAAGGTAACATTAACGGTCACCAAGTATTATCAGCTTCTAGAGTGAATGTCACACAATGCAGAACATAAATTAGAAGCGCATACGTGGATCTGGAGGGGGTTGTGGGACACCCCTCCCCCTTGGAATTTGCAAAGTATATGCTATCACGAGTTATTGCATTTGTGCGCCAAGTAATTCAGGACAAAACCAAATAAAAAAAAATATCGTGAAATAATTATTTCAAAGTAATATATACTGGACAAAAAAAGTTAAGGATCATGATTTCAGAATTATTTCATTCATAACAAAACCAAATAGATTATGTTAAATATATACTTAAAATGTTCAACGACAATCGAACAATACATTTTAAACCTGTTTTTACAAATTCATCAATACGTTAAGCAGCCAGAGCAATCATTGTCAGGTAACCCCCAAAACAGTTTGAAAATCGGTATGAGCAACAATAACAAATTTCATTACAAATGATTGAATCTTTATAAAGGCAATATCAATAGGGTGTATGTCCACCCTGAGCCTGTATAACTGCACGACAACGCCTCTGCATACTTCTGATGAGCCTACGGAACGCAATTTGTGGCAACCTTGCCCATTCCTGCTGTAAAGCTAACGTAAGCACCTGGCGGTTTGTCGGACGTACAGGGCGTCTGGAAACAGCTTGCTGCAACATGTCCCAGGCATGTTCTATTGGATTTAAATCCGGAGAACAACTCGGCCAATCCATACGTTCAATTGTCTCTGTAGCAAGGTAGTCTGTCACTATACGTGCTCTGTGGGGACGAGCATTATCATCCATTAAAACAAAGTCGTTGCCTATAGCTCCTGCATAAGGTCTCACAATTGGATGCAGTATCTCGTCCCTGTAAATTGCACCGGTAAGATTGCCATTAATCACGTGCAAGTCAGTACATCCACCAATACTGATTCCGGCCCAAATTATCACAGAGCCACCTCCAAAACGATCATGCTCTGCTACACAGCAATCAGCGTGCCGCACTCCACGCATGCGCCATACACGCCTACGACCGTCATGAAAGTCCACGCAGAACCGTGACTCGTCTGTGAAAAGAACAGGCGTCCAATGACGCAGTTGCCAGTTTATGTGATTTTGAGCCCAATTGAGTCGTGCTACACGATGTCTTCTCCTCAAAATGGGACGAACAGCAGGTCGATGAGCCCGAAGGTTAGCAGCATGAAGTCTCTGTCTGAGAGTTTGTGGTGTTATGGGCACCCCACTTGCTGCATGAAAGTCAGTATTGAGTTGGACAGCACTCTGAAACCTGTGTCTACGAGCCATAAGTGACATATAACCTTGGACGACCTGATCTCGGTCTCTCAGAAACATTACCTGTCTGCCTAAAACGATTCCACAACCTTGAAATCACACTTTGGGACACATTAAAATGTCTAGAGACAGTTCTCTGGACTTGGCCAGTTTGAAGCACACCTTCTGCCTGACCAGCTTCCAGAGCAGTTAAATGGCGCCTCATGGCTTTTAATGTCAATAATTGTTCACCTAAGAGTCGATTAGAGCAATAAATACCCACAATAAAATGAAAATCACAATTTTTCAATTTCAATATACACGTTGGCACACTTTGATTTTGACCCCTTGCTTCTTTGGTTAATAAAAATGTTTTAGGTCAAAATTATGATCCTTAACTTTTTTGTCCAGTATATGTACAATGTTCTCGAAAGAATATAAAATGGAACGGTTTGTTCAATATCCTGCCCCTTGGGGATCCGGGTTGTTAGAATAGATCCTCAATACCCCTTGCTTGTCGTAAGAAGCGACTAAATGGGGCGATCCTTCGGATGAAACCGTAAAAACCGAGACCCCGTGTCACAGCAGTTGTGGCACATTAAAGGCCCTGTTCAAAGGCCATAAGCGCCGAGCATAGGCCTAAATTTTGCAGCCCTTCACAGGCAATGGTGACGTCTCCATATCAGTGAAAGATTCTCGAACGGGACGTTAAACAATAGATAATCAATCAATCAATTCAATATCCTTCTTTTATTCACAGTTTTTGGACAATGTACATCTTGGACTGACGGTATTATAAGTAAGTACTACATTGCCATAGTCATTGACTTCGGTACAGTTTATACTATCACGACTTCGTTCATCAATCAGTTTAATAAAGAAATATGCATGAAAGACACTACAACAAACCACTTTTTCAGACATTTCAGTGAATACTGTGCAGGGCAATCATTAAGATCCTGCCTTCCGTACGTCTCCAAGAAAGGGGTATGACAACTTAAAACTCGGAAACAACTTGTGAGAAAGTGAAAAGTATGACAGCCCAGCAAATAATTATTCTTGAAACATTTGACTAATTAGTGTAAAGCATTGTATTTCATAGATGAATGAAGAAAAATTGCAATGTTTGTTGCAAATACCCTGACTATTTTAAGCATAACATTTGTGGTGATGACCTGACTGGATTTTTCAGCCCCCTCTTAATCAGAGACACATAGACCTTTATTTGAACGGCTAGGGATGGGTGTCTAAGTGAATAGATGTAAAAATAGTAAAGGCATCCGTATGTTTAGACCACATGGAAAATCCGTCATCCTTAAATATAACTTGGTCTTGTTGGGTTGCTGCGAGGTCATCAAACAAAATGATAGCAAAGTTTACAGACTGGTTAGTTGGAATTCCCATGCCCCTTGAATCAAAAAATTGGGAGCATATAGGTTTTTGACCTTTCAGACAGTCTGTCTGCGGCAAAAATATTAACCTTGATCATATCTTTAACAAAACGTTAGACATTTCATATTTGGTATGTATATTCCTAGGTAAAAAATCAAAATTTTTGACGTGGTGACCTTAACGTTAATTTTTGACCTACTTTTAGAAAAATCCAATATAAGCCATATCTTTCGTATGGGTAGAAGTAAATTTATATTCAGCATGTGCATTTCTTGTGAGAAGACCTTTCCAACGATACTAGGCTGACCTTCTTTAAGCCATGTACGAGGGACACTTTTTAAGTTCGTAGAGTAAGCCTATAATTTTTTAACGCGATTATGAAGTTGCACGATTTTTTACACAGAACTTGCGTAATCATTCCTCTCTCGAACAGTATCACGGTATGTGGCGCACGAGGTCCATGTGCTCGCTGCGCTGGGTATTTTCAACACGTGGTTTTATACACTAAAGTAAAATATAGCGTTCAATATGGATGGAAAAATCTCTGAACAGGGGGTATATTGTAAGATTCGAACACACCTCGGGTTTCTGTCAACGGAAATTCATACTGAATTGCTAAAGGTTTATGGGAATGGTGCTTTAAAATATGCTACAGTTTGCAAGTGGGTACGTAGTTTTAATGATGGTCGGGAGTCAATTGAAAATGACACTTGAGTGGGTTGGCCGGTTTCCGTTTTGACGGAAAAGAATGTTGCTACTGTGAAAACGTTAATTGAGGAAGACGCACGTTATACCGTGCAAGAGATAGAAGAATTAAGTGGTATCCATTCGTCAAGTGTTTTGAAGATCTTTTGTAAACGACTTAGGCTACGTAAGATCTGCGCGCGCTGGGTGCCCCATTTGCTCACTGACGAGCAGAAACAAAGTCGGGTTAGACTTGCGTCGCAAGTTATAAAAAATATGATAAATGTGACCCACGTCGTTTGGAAGAGATAGTTACAGGTGATGGAACCTGGATCTATCATTTTCAACCCGATTCTAAGGCTAAAAATAAGATTTGGGTTTCATCTGAGGGCGACAGACCTGTCATTGCGCGCCGTTGCAAAACATCAAATCGCATGTTGTATGCAATATTCTTGGATTCGAAAGGTCCAGTCCTTCAAATTCCAGTCCCGAAAGGTAGTTCTGTCACTGGAAAGTTTTACAGAGAAAGTGCTCTTACTCAACTTGTTGATTTCTATCAGAAACGCAGACCGCGCACCGGTGTCCGCGGCATCAAATTACTCCATGATAACGCACAGGCCCATAAATCCGCTTCGGTACAGGAATATTTGAAAGAATCTGGGCTCGGTGTCGTAGATCATCCCCCATACAGCCCTGACATGTCCCCCTGTGACTTTTGGTTGTTCCCAAGACTAAAGGAAATGCTGGCAGGGCACCGTTTTGAATCCCGTTGACGTATAGGCAGTGCGGTCTACCAGTGTCTGAAACATATACCTAAAGAGGAGTACCGGGCGGCGTTGCGGAAATGGGTAGATCGGTGTAAAATGTGTGTTGAGGCAGACGGGGCATATTTCGAAGGTCTTAGATAAATAAAATTTGATATTTCAAGCAGTTTTAAAAAGACCGCTCAACTCTACGAACTTTAAAAAGTGTTCCTCGTATCTGGTAATCTCTTCAAATAGGAAAGTACAAGACCTACATCCCACAAAACCCTGTATTACGGCAAAGGAGTACCTCCTTCCCCTCATTAGATTCTTGACTTATAGATAAATTATCTACAAATAGAAATACCGACGAAATAGCGGACTTGTGAACATTAATTGTATGGTGCCGATAACTACTACGATGTTACAAAGTGTCCCTCGTACGATAAAAGTTTAGAGGTACTGCTTTTATATCCAGCATATGCATTTATTGTGAGAAGACATTTTCAATGGTACAAAATTTTTCGACCTTGTATCCTTGACATTGACCTTTCACTCAGTTTTGGAGATAAAAAATTTAATCTCTTTTACACCATAAGACCTATAGTTTTCATATTTGGCATGTGTATTTCTTTTGGCAAGGCATTTCCATTAACAGCAAAATCTTTGGTCTGGTGACCTTAACATTGACTGTTGATCTACTTTTAGAAAATTCGTTACTGCTTTTCTGATTCCTCGAGGTATGTGTATTACTTGTGAAAAGACCTTTCCAACGATACCAGCTTTTTTGACCTTGTGACCATGACTATGATCTTTGTCCTAGATTTTGGAAATTTCAAAAACCCTTAACTTTTGTCATATTTTTTTTTTACATCATGAGGCAGACCTTTCATATTTGGTATGTGCACTCCTTATAGCAAGATATTTTCATTGACACCAAAATGTTTGACCTGGTGACCTTTACAAATCTTTCTACTGTGTTTTAATCCGGGAGATTAGTGTTCACAAACACATCTTATTTTCTTTCGTGCTTTGTGGTAGATGGGCAGCCAGTGGTGACGCAACACTAATAAAAGAATTAGGCCAATTATGTAAAGGGTCATAATTTCTTGATTCGAATTTAGGCCTAACATGTCAGACTCATTGTAAAGCCGCACTAGCTGGTGTCACTGTAGATTGGATCCGGTAAAGTCATGATCGGTGTCGCACTCTGCGTTATACTTGAAGCTAACGCTGGTACTACATTGGGAAGCCGGCTGGTGCCGTACTCTGAATCATGACCGGTGCGGATATCGTACCCCTAACTCACTCCGGTTCTCCATTGGTTATTTTATCTTAGCATCCTAAGAGGTCGCCACAGGTAATTCCGGTCCAACACAAAACGGCTGATATGGCGTCTCTGCATCTTATCAGTATCTCTATTCTCAAAGAAAACGAGCGTGTTTTATATGATCTTAAGTAGAAATTTCAAACGATGGTGACTAATTTTGGTTCAATAACTATTCTTGAACTACGAAAGAGACGAAAAAGAGAGCATGTAGAAAGGTAATATTGTACTGTACTGTATGTCGTTTCGATTTTGTGTTTTTCTTAAAATAAAAAATGACTCGATGCATCAAATCAATATGCAGTATAGACTCGAAAGTGTTGAAAACAATAATTATTCAATGCAGCTTTGATACATGCAATTTTGCTCATAAAATGTACTGTAGAACTTTACTAGCCAGTTTCACGATGTTGACCGAATTTTCTAGACATCTACGAGATTTCAAAAAAAGTACCCATATTATTTCTGACATATAACACTCAGAGATATATATCAGAATCGATATGTAATTTTATTCATGTACATGTGTACCTACATATATATGGATATAATATTAACAGTTTAATGAATCTAATCACAAGACTTGAGACATACACATGCAATGCCTACTACTCTAGGTCAGACCTTACTGCTCAAGATTATGTGCTGGGTTTATATGAAGCACAAAATGAAGATCTGATCATGAACATTGACAATTTTTTTCCTGAATGTAACAATATATTTGTCACATTCATAAAAAATATGGAATCCAAAGCAAGGGGTTTGTACGCTCCACTATTTGTCTGTCACTTGTTCATACACCATATGCAGAAGTATTTGACGAGAGACTTTGGTGGCCAAATAGCAACTTCTCTCCACTGTTTGGACATATAAATAGAATCGATGCATAGAATAAATAGATACAGGCGCCGTTAGTTGTGTCTCCAACGGCAGGCCTATAACAAAATAATAAAATAATTAGGCTAAAAAAGATTATTGACTTTTAATTCGGATGATAACGGGATAATGGAGAATTAGGAAATTATCCTTTAGCAGTATGTGTCAAAGTATGTATGATTTCTTCCTGTAGTAAGCTATTATCTGCTCAGTGTACAAAAATTTCATCGAAACTGCTGTAGCTGAGCAAATATATAAGTAGTGAATCGCTGTCTGTGTCGTTATCCGTCGTTTATAATTATCTTGATTTGGCTACTGATTAGCTGCTCCTGTTCTGTAATACGGACTCTTAGACTTTGAATTCGAAAATGCGTAAAGTCAATTTATTTCTTTCGGCCTTAAACTTAAAACTGAGAGTAAACAGATATCCAGATTTTTTTTGTACGTCTGCTCTTAACAAATGACAAAATATAAATAAAAAATGAAGATGACATGCGCAGTTGTCGGATTTAAAATTATGAACCTCGAATTTGATATAGGTAAAGGAAAACACCTAAGTACTTTGTATAAAACCTGCACGAAATAATTAGCCTTATCCAGATTATTGACTTTTAATTCGGATGGTTACGGGATAATGGAGAATTAGGAAATCATCCTTTAGCAGTATGTGTCAAAGTATGTATGATTTCTTCATGTAGTAAGCTATTATCTGCTCAGTGTACAAAAAATCATCGAAACTGCTATAGCTGAGCAAATATATAAGCAGTGTATATACTGAATATGTTTTTTTTTTGTGTTTTTTTTTTTTTTTTTGGTTTATTTTTTGCAATATTTGGCTACAAAAAACAAGTTAATCCAGCATGGGTTTCATGTTCCACATCACCAAGTTATACAATTTGGAAATAGTTCATCTAAAAATTTTCGAAATTGATTTATGTTTTGAAAACTGCTTGTGAACATTTCTTGTTAAATACACGAAAACTTTTTGTTTGTTTAGAACTGGAAATGTCAGATTACTAATGAAGAGAAAAGATGGTTTGATATTATAGAAAATAGGTTTTATGCAACAGGAAATAAGTTAGAAACGAATTTCGTTATTCATTTACATTTATTATACTTAAATAAGTGCTCGTAGATCTTCAAAAGAACTTTAAGCGAGCATAAAATTGAATTGATTGTGCAGTGGTTACGGTCGTATGCTTGGATCCTCCCATGTAGAATGAAACTGTTTTAATGAGTTACGTTGCTGTATTAGTATGCATGCACATTGTACATATAAATTTTCTCACATCTGTATTTCTAATGAATATAAATTGTAATATGTAAAACAGCTTATTAGAATACAACCATTGCATTGTCACACACAACAATGAAAACATAGTTATAGTAAGAGTATACATGATACACACTGCATATGAAATATTCACATAGAGCACAGATATTGCAATTAACACTTAACAAAACATAACTACCACTTATAAAGAAATATTAGACATAATGATAATGATACATACTCCTTTCCTATGATATCGCGAGTTATATGGTATCGCTGTATTTTCTTTTCTTGTCGCCACGCGCAAACAACGTCACCTAGTTGGTGAATATTTTTAGATTGGAAACAAAGGGGCACATTGGACATCGTACGACATTTCTATCATTTAATATCAGATTAGTTTGGTGAACAAGCTTTATCTCTTGTGATACTTCTTACTTTTTTCAATATTCATAATCATATGCATATGCAGGTAAGAATTCATAAATACCTAACAATATGAAAAACACACCATGGAACTGGTTTTGTGTGTAGTGTGTTGTGTACTTTGAAACCGAAGCTATCAATATCACGTGTCGTAAGAAGTTACTGTAAAAGATTTTATGCTCATTGGACACGCTCAACATTTGCACACTTTATGAGAGGAAATTTATTTCGATATTCCCACTGTTAGAAAATAATCCCAATCTAAGTCTCGGAGGCATTGTTATATAGCAAATTTGTATTGCCAAAATCATTCAATAAGTGCTACTAAATGGTACCACTTGAATATTCATTCTTGGCTTTCATAGGAGACAGTATAATTACATTTCAAAAGCTGTTGTTCTACATTGTTAACCATTAATTCTTCCGAAATGATAAGAATTGAAGAAAATACAATAGTTTAATTACACCATTGAATTTTGGTGATATTATGACACTGCCAGGCCACCATACACTACTTTGAACCGGATGCCGCGATATCATAGAACTCTCTCGCTTGACGAAGGTAAACAATGATGCAATGAATACACAAATTAATCGATAAAAGTTAAATAATACAGTAAGAATTATAAATATATATAAAAAGAAACTGGAAATGATATCAATTTCTGATAGTTCAGTTTAGATAGGTTTTATGGACAAAACGTGATATGTGATATATATATATATATATATTCCAAAAAGAATAGTAAAGCTACACAATAGTATAATAAAAATAGCACAAAACTGATTGAGTATATCAGTGTATACTCAATCGGCGTTGTGATATTGTTATTATAAAAATTTTTATGTTCCATACCAATTGTTATCGCGAATCCGCAATTATAATTAACATTTTTATTTATTTATAGCATTTCTAGTTACTCTGATTTAGTATCAGTTTCATTTCATTCGTTACACAGAGTGTTTTACTTTATCCGTTTTTGTCCTAATATTATTGGTTTTTAGTCCTTGCCCGTTTTTGTCCGATTGTGTACATTATTAACATTGATAAGGAAGGAAAGCCAGTTTTAGCAGAAGATAGATGGATACAGGATAGACGATCTGAAAAGATATAGAAAATAAAAGCAAAGTATATAAGAGATTGTTAAATTATTGATAGAAACAGATTTGTGTTGTTTACTAGTTTAGTCCTTAGTCTTGTATCAATAGACCTTGCATTTAGATTAATAGTTAAAAATATATCTGACAGTTTTGTATCGAATGTGGGATTTTAGGTTTGTTTGAGTTTGATATATTGTTGACTTGAATTACTTTCTGAATTACTTTCTTACTTGCTCATTTACATTGTTCATAATCATTGAATGTGTTTCACTGAACTTGTTTTATTATGGATCTGTGAACATGGTGAATATGTACTATGTTACAATGTACAATATGTGTTTAATGTTTATTAAAACTGTTAAATTGTGATTCGTGTATAAATTCAAGGAATTATGAAGCCTCAGATACAATTGTTAGGCGATTCTTTCAATACTGGTTTTGAATATGGTTTAATTCTGATGAAGACAGAGGGTTTTTATGCACGGTGAACAGGGGATGCTCACTCTTCTTATCCCACCTCTGCTGTTTCCGGGGTCCGTGTTTGCCTTGCTCTCGACTTTGTATTATATATATATATATATATATATATATATATATATATATATATATAAATTTACTTTTTGAATATGCACTTCCACCTCGGCCAAAGGTTAAACTCACGACCTGCGGAACCAAACCTAGCGCGGCGAGAATTTTGCTTAATGCATAAGATACAAAAGTAACGGGGTGGACTTGCAACATAAAACATGGAACACATTACACTATACATATATGATTTTAACATAAAAGATTACTTAATAGTAAACATGAAATTACGAAACAGAAATACGACTAAGCTCTACACTTCTGAAATAAAGCACCTCGTATGAATAATCAATTAAAAATCCGTCGCGGTAGCTCTGTGGTAGAGAGAGTCTTCGTAGCCAGGAAATGTGCCAAACCTAAGGCGTAATTACTCCTACGTTAAACGCTCGACATTTAAAAGTAAGAATCACGGGTCTTTAGGATACGGTCTTGTAATTAGAAACAGAGATCTCGTGTCGCGGCAGACGTTAGCACGTTCAAAAACATTAACTGCTATTGTCATGAGCACTAAGTCTAGATCTAAATTTGTGCTACTTCATAACGTTTGAATCATCTCAAAATACAGGATGTTGGATCTATGGAAAGGTCAAGTGAACCTTTTCATTTAGATATTGTAGAGATTATAATTACGCAATAATTCCTATAACATTACGATGCGAACAATATCGTACATACATTCTAGGATTTGTAAGATTGATCACTGTTCGTCATCTTCATATGTTCATAGAACTTTACAGATTAACTAACATTGGTCGATATACACATACATAACATTCAGTATATAGAAATGTCTAAGTACTAGATGTCCGAATGCTTTCCTTTTCATCATGCCATTTCGTGACTGACTGTGGAGTACATTCTTGTTCACTTTTTCTCAAAATGGAAGTCTCCTTCGTACTTGTTAGGTCGTTCGCTGGTTTCCCTGTATACTTCTTTTTCAGCATGCCCAAAACTTTCTTATTACATACATACGAAATAAACAGAAACACTCCTTGAGATCCATTTACAATTGTAGCCAAGAAGGTGAACGGAGATACCTCAAAAAACCCATCTACGACCATGAAAAGCCAAGATATTCCAGTCAGCAAAAAAAGTTTTAAGAAGATGGAAAACTCATTTCTATTCTGTGAGCTGTGTACTTTTGGAGTTGTGTGTATGTGGTGAAAAGTAATGGAAAACATGACTAAATTGAAGATGATCTGAGAAATAACAGGAAAAATGAATGTCAAAAGTATAGCCAAAGGACTTATCAAAAAGCACCTGCTACCTCCATATCCAAATTCAGCAGAATTCAGACCAGTAATGCTAAAGATTATATTTAGAAAAACTGGCAAAATAGGCAATAGAAATGCAACAAAAGAATACTTTAGAAAGTATTTCTTATCTGTCTTACTGTCATGGACTAGGCAATTACTAGCAAATAAGCTAAACATGTGAAAAGAACACACATTTGTACAAGTGAAGACTAAGACCCAGAAATAATGAGTGAGGCCACCTATCCAAGCGCAGATAGATACGAGATTAGAACTAATATGCGATCGAATCAGGAATAATAACTGGGCAAAAAACAGTGAGAAACAGAAACACATTATGTTTTTACCTGCAACTGTCCTCAAAATGGGTAAAGTGCAGTATGTGAGAAGCGATAGAATCAAAGATAAAAGCGAGAAAAGGGTACACGTGTATGTTACTATTGTTAAAACTGCTTCCATAGCTGAGGTTGATGTAAACTTTGGAATTCTCTTGTAGGAATCTGAACATATCCGTACAGTTCCATTACTACTGACAGCAAATTCGTTAATATCAAACTGTTTACCAACTGTTGTACTGTAGAAACGAGTATGGCTCTCGGCAAACACAAATTCATCCGCTTCTAGTTGTATTTGTGTACACGTCAGTAATTTGTTTACATCAAATACATGCTTGTTTTCAACAGTTGCTGTAGATGATTTTATTAAACAACTCTGCAAATTGGATGCGTCTCTTCGATGGAGGATTGGAAGATACCATGCTTCTACATTATCTTTAAACTCCAGAGAAACCCCCTTCAAAGTGATTGTTATCTGTGTAAAATTCCTTAGATGCGATTCCAAACGTGTGCGATTTATTGGAACTGAGGGCCTGGCTCGAATAGTCATTTGAAGATTGACTATTGCTTCACCATTAGACGTCCCATTTGGCTGTACTGTTTTTAATAGTGAGCACGGTTTGTTTGCGTAAATATAATGTTCAGTAAATTCAATATCACCTTCATGTATTTCATGTTGAATAAATGCTTTCAGTTGTTTTAGTATTGAATAAACTGTATGTTCTTCAGAGAAAATAAGGACTTTGAACGCCATTTTGTAATCCACAGACTGAACAAATGTGATGAAATGTGCACATGTAGAATCTTGTAGAAATTTTCCTGGTGAGCAATAAAGTTGTCTGCAAGTATTCTGCAAACATAACGACGAGGAGGAAATGAAAAGAAAATTAGCATTACGTACACCCTAGGCTAACTATAATTATTTTCTACAATAAACTATGATTGTTTTTTATTTTTTATTTTCTAAAGAAAGTTCGAGTATATTTATGTTATCCTAGTCTGTTACACTTTCTTCTTCCTTAGATTTCTCTTTTATTTTGAGTAGTAATGAATTAATCTTTTGGAATAAGATAGATGGTGTTCTATAGATGTGCAGTAAGCTTTCGGATTTTCAAATTTATCCTGGGAGCAAAATGGTGGTAAAATAAACCTCTATTTTTTTTCTACAAAACCCGGATTTCAGAACTCCCCTTCCAATTTACGCAATAGCCAAATTATCTCTTGGAAGACGATTGGTGATGTCCTACAGATGTGCAATAAGGTTTCATTTTCACCCTGTGGGCCAATATTAGAGGTTGGAATCAACGTTTTTCTATAGAAAAACCTAGTTCCCATAATTCCTCTTACATTTTATTCAGTAGCAAATCATCGAGTAGACCACGAATATATTTACTTTAAGAGTTGGAATCTCAACCATTTTAAAGATATTTGAACAATCCAAAAATGACGGGAGTTGGAATGACCCCGGGCCACTTGCCCATCATAAAACTCAATGTACCTTGGTATGTGCAGCAGGAATATATATGGTTTAGGAGTCAGAACCTTTATTAAATTATTAATAAATTATTAAATAGAATTTGGGATGACCCACAGCATTTGCCCAGCAGAATACTCAATACATCTTAACATTTGTAGCAAGAATACATATAATATAGAGTATGTTATGTGGTAACTATTGTGGCTTCTTTGCAAGTTGCACAAGTACAAAGGAAAGTATATTTAAAAGCGAACACTTGCATGGGGGTATTACTGTCTTATGACATCTAATTTTCCCCTTTTTTTCCTTTTCACTATTGATCAAAATGAATAATACATCGTAATGAGAAGTACTACCTTACAAGTATTACCTGATATGTATCATAAAATTCACTTTCTTTGCATTCAGCCGCTGTGAATTTGGTCTTGTTTATTGCCACATTCAAAGTAGAAAACAAATGTCTGTAGGATGGCGAAACAAACAGGTAACCGATTGACATATCATTTTGAACTATTTTACGGCTGTTACAGCGTTTGCAATGCTCGTTCTTGTAGGGGTAAAATTCCGTCTCCAATTTTCCTAATTCGCAAAGTAACGAATTACTGCTTTTCTCCCTTGAATTTTCGTTTGAAATTATACATATTCCAATAGGATCTTCATAAACGATACTGTTACACACGTCACAAATTTGGTTTTTGTAAATGTGATTTTGAGATTTTGCAATGATATTCATTGCTGGATCGTCACACATTTTTCGAGCATCATTGCTCACTGACTTAACAACACCAGTAACATTACACTTGTGTATGGCTTCAAAATCCTCCAAAGTGCAAGTTTCTAAGTTGTATGTGGTCGTAAAATAAAGAGAACAATTTTGGAGTCTGGAAGATTTCAGCACATAGTCCATCGATGGCATAAACATTGGATACATTATTTGTGGGCAAACAACTGTGACATTGAAGGCTCTTATCTTCGCTGTATTATTGTTGAGAACGTCCTCCTCATTGTGACATAGGTAACAATAATGATTTTTGTATGTATTTTTTGTGGTAACATCAATAACTGGTACATTGAATATTTCGTATTCCCCCCACTGTTCACATTTTGACTTCACATAGGAGTCAGAGTAATTTAATGGGCATCTGCCTATGACAAAAATGGCATTTTCAGATGATTTTAAATTATTATCTTGACTCAAAAATGGTGAAAAACACGTCTTCTGTTGATAATAAGCGACATCGGGACAACAGGATGCATCCCTGTAGCAGTTCAGATCACAAGAACATGTCCTTCTGCTTGTGATACCAGGATATATTTGACTGACTTTGTATTCGTCACCACACCAGTTCTGATACCCCCCAGACCTGACATATTCCTCATACAAAGCTGTCATGTTTACAAAGCTTTCTGATGATTCTGTATAATTCATATATTTTTCTGTAGCGAGTATGCATTTGACATTTTCCCCGACATCCCAGGTGACCAATGCTAAATTCGCCTTATATTTCTCACTAATTAACTGATATTCTTCCGATATTGTTCCTTCTGTAAATTTGTAAACAACTTTGCCGTTAGTTGTTGTAGATGTAGGTGAGGAACAATTCCCACAATTTTTGTGCAATATATCGCTTTTACAAAAATCTGTCATGTCTTGGTCTACAGTGTTCATTGTTGAAAAGATAAATTGTGATTTGAAAACTTGTCTTTGTTTAATGTGTGTATTACACAGGAAGCAGAAAATGTTTTGGAAAACCCCATACTGGTTCCAGTGAGTTTTGCATGCAGCTTCCATGTCTTCATCATAGACATCCCATTCTCCTGTAAAATTGCACTCTCTAATAAGATACGCTTTTTTACACGGAACTGGGTTACTCCCAGGTGGGGGTAAATATTCGATGATACAGTTGTTTTCTTTCATATTTGCCCATAATTCATAGATGTTAGAACAAATATTTAAATCTAGCTTTCGATACTGGCAAGAAATAGATGATATCCATTCAATAATTTCACTTTCTTCATGGCATTTTGAACACTGAACATTCACGTATGTAATGTTTGTTTTCAATGAAGAAACAGGTGCAAGATGTTGAAAATTATTTTTGTCCAACGCAGTGAGACAGCTGTTACTTGGCAAACCTTTACGCTGTGGACAAATGGACACCATCATAAACTCGTTTGCTTCAACAAAATTCTGCTCATTCACAGAGTGCAGTGGTTGAACACACGTACTTAAAGATTTGTCTGGACAACATTGACCCGTCACTTCACAACGGTCTTCACAAAAACACGCGGGACAATTCATTGGAACATTCTCAGTGGATTGGGTATATGTTGAGTTCACATCAGAGCAAAGTGAATCACTGCCACAGTAGTCAGCGTATTTTGTCATCAAATTCAATTTATCCTTTACCGGAAATACCCAACAAACAACTGTCTTTGACAAACAGAGAAGAATAGACAGAGTTGGAGAAATCTTCATGCTGAAATTGGCCCTAAAAATAAAAGGAATATTCTTTACATAGGAATTATCTTTTCATAATCTACCTGTATGAAAGCTCATATAAGTTAAGCATTGGCTTTGAACTAAACTTAGGGCCTCCATGGCCGAGTGGCTAGAGCATCGCGCTCAAAAGGCCTCTCACATCTAGTTGGTGCGGGTTCGATTCTCGAATGAATCCCTTTAAATTTTCGACTTCTATTAGTTTGTGTACAGTAAGATGCTTCGGTGAGCACTTCTCCAATTTTTGTGCCTGCTGACTATATCAGTGACTATATCAGTGACGTTTTTTTTCCCCAAACACTTCAAAATTCAATACAAAGTTAGAATGTCACAAATAGTAGCAGATATAGTATCTACTTTCCATTGCCATTGGGGTGGTCACATATTTTTTTTATTTAAAAAAAGTCTTGGACAAATGACAATGCTCGGTCATGGGCAACCTCTCTTTAAAGTTTGAGCTACATGTAAAGCATACAATGTATATTTAAAGATACAATACATTTTTAGTATATGACCTGGGCCATAATGACTGGGTTAAAGAACTGGAATTTCACAATTTTTTGGTACAGGTGTCCATGTACATTATAACTGTGCAACTAATTCATGTGTGAAATGTTCAGAGTTTAAGATGACGATATTCAAATTTTCACTATTCGATTTCCATGTATGGGACTCCAACATCGATAAATTCATTCATGTCCATCATTAGTACACATCCAGTTCTCGTGTTTGATAGCCAGATGTTTACATATTTAGGCACATTGTCCGATTTCCAATAACAGCTAACCATGAAGCCTCAAACCCCGATTTAGAGACTGTGAATTTTACAAATTGTTTTATTTAATTTAATGCATCTTTATTATAGTGTACATGTATGGTCATTGTTCAACAGTCCTTGGGACTGAATTACTCATTCATGGGTCATGGCTTCAAATGCTTCAGTATCAGTATGCGCCCAGTTTTTATGTCGAATACCCAGAAAGAGAGGACATTGTTTTAACTGTTCAACCTTAAAGAGGATTCAGTCATATCCTTAAGGCCCCAAAAGGAACAATCATATATTTTGTTCCCTACTCCAAAGATGCAACAAAGCAATTTTCTTCACCAAAAAAATGGTCGAGCAGTTTATCTGGAGTAAAATAAATTCAAACGTTAATTAACGACGTAGGACAATGGGCGGGCATGGACAGCATTACGTCACATTAGTCATTCACATGACTCTGCAGTGCTGACAAATGTCTTGAACAGTATACTGCAAAGTTTTCAACGCAAAGAAACTAACCATAAAAGTTGTAATACCATTATAGGGATCTTAATTTAGAGAACATATAAAAAGAATGTATGTACAAATGCAAATGATGCTAGATAATAGGCACCTGGATATATAATAGAACCCGTGTAACGAAGACAAAAAATGACTCACCTGCAGTCCTCTTTCGTCGTTGCCAAAGTTGTGGTTCTGAAGGTTTCCTTTCTAGCAGTATCTGATAATTATTTACCGTCATATGTATGGTATTAAATGATCAAACAGAATTATCCTCGACCAGTCCCATCCATTTACGTCGACATATAACATGCAAAAATAATTTGGCAGCTGTATTACCTACGTAAACAATACCATCCAATAAAATGATTCTGATAATGATTGCTTGGTTTTGGCGATGTTGATAATTTCTTATCATTAAAATTCTATCTTGTGTTTCATTTCATAATCTTTGTTGTCTTTATAGTATTTTCTGTCATCATTAAACATTGTTATATGCGTCATTAACATCGGAAATGGGATGTTCTCGGTATTGAACATCAATATACTGCTGTAAGCTCTTCTAAACATTTGAAACTATATATTTGCTTTCTTCGCAGAAAAATATAATGAGGTTGTACACTAATCCGCAGAGGTTTGTTTCCATGATCTGAAACAGTCAATTTGAAAATCTTTTGACTACCAATAATTTGATAATTGGAAATTGTCCTTCGTTTGTACGTACATGTGTTCATTTAGAAAGTATCTGGAAATCTTATCAGTTTTCAAGGTAAAAGGTCAAGCTGAAGGATAATCCTACAATTACCTCTAGTGTATTTAATGCAGCATTTTAATTATACTTTTTTCAAAGAGATATTGATAAGAATGAAGTTAAAAATAGCCAACAATATAACTGTTCATACCCATACTGTCTAACTTTCTTTACAAATCGAAGTCTTAAGGTACGTACACCATACTACCAAATCATCGTTACACTTGGATCATTCGTTGGGCAAGTTGCTGTCCTTTAAAAAAAAGAACTGCAATACGTGGACCATAGGCATGTGTTTCCAACAGAAACTTAATCTTCTAGGTGGAAATAAATACGTGTTTTAAAAGACTTTTTTTCAAATTTTAAAAAATGCAAATATTTCATTATAAGCCAATAAGTTAAAGTTGTAATGATATATATATATGTTAATGGAATGTATTTTCAAACAAAAGGTTATTATTATTTTTTGCCATTTCGCGGTGTTAAACAGCCCCACCCCCCACCCACCCCCATCTTTCTTGGGCGAAAAAGATACAAACTACGGTCTTTACAGGGATCTTTATCGTGCCACACCTGCTGTGACACGGGACCTTGGAGTTTGCGGTTTCATCCGAAGGACCGCCCCATTTAGTCACTCTTGAAACATCACTGATTTCGATAAACAAGCAAACTGAAGCTTCCGTTCGGTAGCGATTCAAGTAAGAATATATTCTATTCAGTGATACTATTAAGTGACTTGGCTGACGGACTTAAAACACAATAGTTGATAATTTTCTATGTTATTTGTTAATTCAATATGCAAATATCTGTGGTATATAAACTTAGTATGATGAAAGAATCCATTGATTTTCACGTCATTGCTATTCCCTGAGAGGCTACATGTGAAATGGAAGTCATGAGGGGTGCGTGTTGTTTCACTGGTACCGGGTATGACCACCATCAGCGTTGATAATGGCACATAGGGAACGTGTCATTAACTGGCAGACTCTCCGAATGGTCCACGAGTGGATTTTTTATTTAATTTGAAAGGAAATTTTAATGTTCTTGTATGGCCAATGAGAATGTTCCAGATACATCAATTATATGAGAGCCCAAGGACGTACACGTACGCGTTTTTACCAGCCTTGTTAAATATAATGATCTTAATTTTTTGTATCTAGACTTTCAATCGTCAATCATCATTATAGATAACATTATTCTTTTGATTGCTTTTCAATTCCTCAGACGCCCGTGGGGATCCGGGTTAGAATAGATCCTCATTACCTCTTACTTGTCGTAAGAGGCGACTAAATGGGGCGATCCTTCGGATGAGACTGCGAAAACCGAGGTGACACCGTGTGTCACAGCAGGTGTGGCACAATAAAGATCCCTCCCTACTCAAAGGTCTTGACCGCCGAGCATAGGCCCAAATTTTGCAGCCCTTCACCGGCAATGGTAACGTCTCCATGTGAGTGAAAAATTCTCTAGCGGGACGTTAAACAGTATACAATCAATCAATCAATCAAATCCTCAGATGATGTAGAAAATATAACTATGCTACCTCTGTATATACACTATCATTTTTTTCGTGATGAACTATGACATGCCAGTATCTAAATTCGATGTTCTTTATATGCCCATCAGGTACAGATCCGTTATCTATTACTACTAATAAGATCCGCTGTATTATTGGTTGAAGAAAAAACTCACAACTGTAAACACAAACTTTATTAAAAATTTTCAATGCAACAAGTTGTGTAAAAGTCAATTTTAGGTATTTTTGAAAAATGCGACTAAATAAAATTCTAAAGTGCAAAACGCGTTCAAACATATTTTGAACAATGAGATTATCAACAATTTAACTAAGGCAAATGACAAACGATTTGCAGCACGAGCAGTTATTATAAACTTCTCTGACTGTTTTACTAAGGTACACTAACGGTCAGAGAAGTTTGGATTTTAATTAAATTGTTTCTTTGAGAGTGCATTACTGTAATATCGTTAGTTAACACGTGTTTAGGTGTGAATACGATTGGTAGTCTTTTATAAAAATAGAGAGAATGGTCAATGGCCTGGGAATGATTTCCAGCTTTTTGGCTTCTGATTCTTGAACAAAAAATTTCCATGTCGATCTCGATATTCCTGAGATCAAAATTTGGACATTTACCAATCCCGTTTACTAGTACGTGCATTTCAGGCATGGCTAAAAACGAAATCACCAAGTTCCCGATTAGGTTCACCTCTCCAAGACAGACTAGCAAAATTTAGTACGCTTGTTGCATAAGACATCATTAAGTACCTGGAAACCATACTGGACAAACTGACAGCTCGACCGCGCATGATATCCATCACGTGAATTCTTTTGACACATCAAACATACCACAACATTAGTTGAGGTCCTAGCATTTTAAGCAAAATACCTTCCTTTGAGAATTTTTCACCTATATCGAGACATCACTCTCTGTAAGTGAAGTTCCACAATTTAGATGTTCATCATATAATGGTTACAGTGACAAGTCTTGATCGTGTCATCGCCGTGATAAAGAACTTGTGCTTTTAAGGTCCCATTAGAAAGATCGATTCTCACTACCTACTTTGGGGATCCTGATTAGAATCCTCAGTAACCCTTGCTTGTCGTAAGAGGTGACTAAATGGGTCGGTCCTACGGATAAGCCGCAAAAACCGAGTCCCCGTGTCACAGCAGGTGTGGCACGAAAAAGATACCTCCCAACTCAAAGGTCATAAGTGCCGAGCATAGGCCCAAATTTTGAAGCCCTTCACCGACATTGGTAATGTCTCCATGAATGAAAAATTCTCAAACGGGACGTTAAACAATATACAACCAACCAAGAACCTATACGTCTTAAGGTCGACCAGTCTAAAGTACGACTGAGGTTCAAATTTATTCTTTTGGATAGTTTACTTTTTAAGAAATTTACTGATAATTTCATTTTGAATTTCTATATTTTGTCTTAGCTTAAATTGATATATCCCCGGTAAAAATGACTTCTCCTGGAAAGATGATGTTTACAGTATAATTGACCAATCGATAAAGTTAATATTATCCCAGTTTTACACCAAATCAAGTTTTTTTGTTTTGTTTGTTTGTTTGTTTGGTTTTTTTTTTTTTTGGTTTTTTTTTTTTGGGGGGGGGGGGGGGGGGAGGGGGGGGGGGTCCTGGTTTTTGTGTGAAATAGAAGGAAACTTTCAAAAGTGTTTAAATTTACTCAAAAACTATAAAAATTGAAACTATTGAAAATGAGATAAAAAAATTATTTATCTTAAACGACCAGGAAGAGATGTACGTCCTAATTTTGGATTTTCAAATTTACCATTATGAAGAAGTTTTAACTTTTCTGAACCATCTATATTTGAGGCAACTAATAAAGTTAATCTGTCCTTCAACGTTATGCCAATGGAACATTTTTCGTCCTTCAATTGAAATGTTTATCTCGGTTGTAAATTTATAACCTAAACCCGTTTTGTCCGCGTTAAAAATGTCACAATATTTATAACCCTTGATTAAAGAGACAAGAACACAATTTGAGCTGGAAATTTTCAACTTTTTTTTTTACATTTTTGATGTTTACAATGCATAACTAGGGTATTTCTAATGATCAACCAAAATTTGAACATTAGTTGTTGAGTTGATGAGTTACAAGTGAGATACAGCACTCACAGTTCCTCTTTATTTAAACAAGGCCATATTTTTGTTTACATGTAGATTACTTAATAGAAAATATCATATTTAAAATAAAATGAGATGTGACAAACACTGTTTAATTGTGTTCAAATTAACTTGTAAGTTAAAAAATCTGTTTTAACGAAAATTTATGTAAACAAAAATAACGATAATAGAATTTACAAAATGTTGCCTTTAAACGAGTCTATTGAAACTCCTGTAACATCAACTTGTTTGTCAGTAGCCTGCCTCGATATAAAAACTGATCATACACAGAACAAGCTCTTGCGCATCAAATCGGTTGAAAGACATAAACACCATATACAAGTGAAGATGCTATTGCTACAATAAATATGGGAAATTGACAATGGAAAAGTTAAAATCATCCCGTTTGTCATAAAGTTAAGTTGTTAGTTTGCCGTTAACATCTTTCTTCAATAAAATATCTAAGTAAGAGGCAGATGTAGATGTATCTATAGTGGCATGAATCCGCTGGTCTCTTATTTGAACAGGGACACACAAGCTCCATGGCTGATGGAAAAATATAAGTAACCTTGGTCGTTGATTAACAGAGGCCACTCGTCTAACCGCGCCTGATGCACGCCTCTTGTTGAATTCTTTCGGGAAAAGACACGAGGATATAGAGTGTCTAAATACACAACGCTGGCAGTTCCGCCGTATATCCATAACACCAATGACCTTGAAACATTTGAGCGCCGGATGTTGCTAAAACGCGGAATGGAAAACGGAACGGAAAATATTGTATGTAATAATATTAATGAGGAAGTCAGTTTTTTGTAAAATCAAAAGGCTTATTATGAACAAGAGAAGCAGAAATTACATAGAGAATGGGAAATCATGTTCAGAGTACTCTCTTTCGTGTACTTCATAAAAATTAATAGATATACATTTTAAAATCATTAAATAACTTATAATGAAAATCATTAAGCAAGCGTTAAAGAACCCTCACTGCTACGGCCCTGTGAACTGCGGACAAATGCTCTGCGATTTAGCTGGTATGGTTTTACGCGCCAAGAGCAAACCTTACGATATACCGATCCTGAAATAGATAAAGCGAGGTTCTATCACGAAACACTCCCTGTGTAGTATCCATAATTCTGTCCCAACTGCTTTAGTGATTGAGCTAAATTCCACTTGTGAAACTGTCTTCAGTGACGGTTTCCTAGACCTTATGACCTTTCATCCGTCCAAGAGAACTCTCTGAAGCTTAGTAAGGAATCCTGTGCCTCATGATATCAAAGTACTTAAGCGCTGTCCCATCAAGTGACAAACTTACGCTACTCCTACTACCCGAAGGAATCTAATTAGGTGGTTGGGTTCTGTTTGGGGTTGTCGTGAAAGCAACTCCGGATAACTCCCTTTTACGACTGAATCTCCTATCATCGAACTATAGTAACCAAAGCCCTGACTACCCATGTTCGCTGGCTAAAGTTGTAGGTGGTAAGGGTGCGATCAACGACATACCTATGCCTCCAGCAAATTGACCGTAAACACTCGAGCTTACGCTGGCACTCATAGGACAGTGCCCCACCCCCTTAGCTGTTTCCCCCGATAAGAATTATGCAAATGCGATAGTACTCCGCATACCATGAAACTGTAGCTTACTGACAAAAGCGGTTTTAGCTCAGCGATATAGACTGGAAACCCCTCCGTCCAGCTGGAACAGGTAAGGACATGTCACGACTTGGTATACTGTATGTGGGTTGACCAATATGCAGGCTCCGCTCCGTTAGTGAACCAAGCACCCAGAGACTTCCCTTCGTCTCGTTACCACCGGCTGACTGATAGTATCTTTGACCTCGTACGGGTGAGAATCTGGCTTGGGCTTATCATGTAATCATATGGGTTATAAAGCCTAACCTCCCCCCCCCCCCCCCCTATTCTTCTCCATGGAAATCACCGGAAATGTTATCTTCTTTCTCAGAGCCCTAATATTTTATTTCCTTTTTGTGCATTTATTGTTCTTTGCTTTAGTTTGTTTTATTGTTTTACATGTTAAGCGCCTTAGAGTTACTGTCTATATAAATATGTAATAATGATAATCATCTGGGATATTATGGTAGCCTTCAATGAGTCTACATCGGCAACGGTATGTCTCCATATAAATGAAAAATTATCGAGAGGGACGTTAAACAATATTCAACCAACCAACCATCCACTAAGTCTATGTCCACAAAGCTCCATTATTTTCACCTAAGATGTACACTGTTATTCACAGTACTCAAGTTTCCTTGAACTTGGGTAATCTCCCCTTGATTCGGCCAATAACGCCCTTCCAGTATGGTATATCGCTCCTGGAACAAGGAATAAAACTTGAAAACCATTTGTCTCGTTGGTCCCCGTAAAACCAGTTTTCTGGTTAAATGACATTGCTCCGCCCCCCAAACTGGGTGCATTTTAGCACATTCTAAACCTAGGGTCCCTGAAAAAAAACCAGAATTCAGAACGTTTGCATACTAATATGATTCAGTGTGTCGTTGTTATTCTTGAACAAGTTTAATGTCACCTAAGTGACTCGGGTGACTCAATGTTATTGGTCGGCGTCACAAGTGAACATTTGTTATTCATTTATAACTACCTTTCCAGTTTTTTTCAGATTTGTTATGAAGCATCTTTGGGACTAGCGGGATATGAATTGTAAATTTCAGGACCCATGCGCCTTCGGGACATTAAAGGTGAAGCAAAAACTACCAAAATTTGACCAATTGTCTAAATTATTATCTACAACCGCACATCTGTAAGAAAAGCTTAATGCATAGTCATGTAAAGCGGGGAGTTTAAGGCCTCTACCAAAGTTGTAATTTTCATGATTCCAGTGGTAGAGGCTGTGACTCTAGGGTGGGGCCAAACTTAGCATATAGCGTTTTATGTGTAAGAAAAAATAATATCATCTTTTAAAGTAACTGAAACGGAATATTGGGATGGAGCAGATAGCTACTTATCAAAATTGTAACTATAATATCCCAGGGTTAGGGGTTTTGGAAACAGGGTACGGTCTAAATGGTCATAGTGATTAAATGTCTATCATTTGAAAGACTTCTTTGATTTTGCTGACACTATCGGTAAAACTGATTGACGCTTTCCGAACTGCATCTTACCAATGAATTACTTCATACGACCAAAAAAAAAAATGCACTATGATCAATAACTGTTGTTATGTTCTAACTCATCACTTCAAACAAACATTTATTAATAAACTAAAATTCAAACAGAAACATAGGAACAGCTCGCCTGCGCGAGTGCAACTAACCTCGAAATTAAACAATGAACGACAATATATACACACACCCTTCATTACTAAGGTTTATAGTTTTGCACATTCTCTGAAGCATATCCGTCTTTCATAGAATTTGACTTTCATCGGCCATAATTTAGAAATTATCACAAACACCTTGTTAGCAGCAGACGAAGCACCACCAGCTCGCAAACTATGTAAACCGTATTTTGATTTATCTAATACAATTGTCTGAAGAACATTAATAAAATTCATTGATTGATTGTTTTCCGCCACACTCAACAATTTTTCATTTATCTGGTGGCGACCAGTTTTTTATTGGTGGAGGAAAGAACCCAGATACTATGTACCTGGGAAGAGACCAATCCCTTCCGAAAGTAAACTGGCAAGCTTTCTCCCATATATCAGCGCAAGCGAGAATCGAACCCGCGCCAACTAGAGGTGAAAGGCTTTGAGATTTTAAGCGCGATGTTCTAACCACTTGGTCACGGAATTCCCCGCATTTATAAAGATATTTCGGGCTGTTGAATAAATTTTTTTATTTTCATCTCTTGAAACATATGAATTTTTTTTGGGGGGGGGGGGTTGTTTTTCGGTTTGTTTTTTTTGTTGTTGTTTGTTTTTTGTTTTTTTGTTTTTGTTTTTTTTTTTTTGTTTTGTTTTGTTTTGTTTGGTTTTTTTTTTTGCAAAAAGAAGTGGTCGGAACAAAACATGAATTACAACCATGTTTGAAAATATCTTGATATACCGCTATCTCTAGTGCATCAACAACATACTTTCTGAGAGACATGTCTTTGCTAAATAACATAGTCCAGAAGGAACTTGATGGTCACTTGGGTACAATCAAAGTACTGGTTGCCACACATGCTGCTATGTATTGTATCGTCCTGCATATCAAACCTACAAGAACCGATCAATTGTTTTCATATTGCCAGTTTTGAGAAAAGACATCAACGCCTTCAATTTCTGGAAAGTAGAATAAAGAATAAAATATTATAAATATTAGCAAATCTGTCAATGGTATGAGGTACTCAGAAAGAGTCGATAAAATGGACAAAGTTGTTTACCAATATTTATCATCAACAATGTTCGAGATATAATCTGCTTTGGTATATTAATTTCTAGGAATCCAGATAATTCTAAGAGAGATCGAACACTTAACACATTTAGAAAATATAGCAAATGCTAGCAATAGTAAATTCGGCTTGGTATTACCTCTTTGCACAATTTCAAAGCTGTTCTGGTTATCTGTATGCCATGAAACATTCTATCTGAACTGATTTAATTTCTCCCAAAGGCCTTAATGGTCACCTGAATATCATAGCCCATACATAGACCGGTCATTTAAGCCTCATTCCGTAATCCTTTGCTTGCAGCTTTGTGATCGTTCAAAATATGCATACAATTCCAATTCAATTACGATACAAGGCAAGATGAAGATTGAAGCATTTAAATCAGCCAGTATTTCCCTGACTAAGGTGCAATAAATTTCATAATTTTGGTAAAGAGTTTTAGTGACCACAATAGCCATGCATTCGGATTTTTCTGGGTAGGAGTAGAGAAGATTTTTCCCCAACCATGAAGTCCTTGGGGAGCTATGATCATAAATTTCACAATATACATTATTCTAAACGCAAGATATCTTGCCCCGCCCCTAGGGTATCAGGGGAGCAGAAGCCGTGAAATTCAAAATTTGTGCCCCACTTGTCCCAAAGATGCTTTATACAAAATTTCGGAGGAATTCGAATGATAATTATCAAGAAGTTATTAACACATTATTAACACATTTAGTCAATGATCATTATTGCCCCACCCTTATACCAAAACCCCTACCCTTGAAATCACACAATTTACAATTTTGGTAAAGGGCTACCTACGCATTCTAAATATCCGTTCAGTTTCAATTTGGTGTCAATAACATTAAAGAAAATTTTGTTAATTGTTTGTTAAACACTTGAAAACTATATACCAAGTTTGACCTTTTCCTCCACCCCGGGGATCATGAAATTTACAATTGAGGTAAAGGCTTTCCTGTTCTACATTTCTATACATTTAGTTTTTCTTACAAATGTGCAGTTCTAGGGAAGGAATTTGAAAATTGGTCACTTTAGGACAGTTTTGGCCCCACTCCTAGGTCACCAGGGGGCAAGAGTCCTGAAATGTACAATTTATGGCCGTCTTGTCCCAAAGATGCTTCATACCAAATTTGAAAAGAATTGGAATGGTACATGTAGTTATCAAGAAATAGTTAAAATGTTCAATTGTTAACGCACGACGGACGACGGATGACGCACGACGACGGACGACAACCAATTGTAATCTGTCACCTGAGTTTAACGGAATAGCATTTACAAATATGATACACTGTACTTTTTGTTTTAATTTAGTAAGAGATTACCGTATTGTTTCAATATTCTCGGTGAGTAAATACGGGATGTCGAAACGACGAAATTTTGGAACTCTTCTGAAAAAGAAGTTATAAATATTATACTTCACATTGGCAAATCTTGTAAACAAATAAGTTATGGCTAAAGACGATTCATTTCTAAAATACAAATATCTGCCCGATTTAAAGATTATTTTTCAGAACGTTGCATCCTAGTACCAAAACATGAGTTAGGCCTACTTTTTTATGATTTGTTTTACGGGAATTTTATTTTAATTGGGACGGGAGGTTGTAATAAGAATAAAAATTATAAATTCAAGCAGTCGGTCGAAAAAATAAAAGTAATAAATAGAGGGGGAAATTTTAACACCCCCCCCCTCTAATTTTTAATCAGACAGTTCTTCTTTAAGATTTCTTTATATCAGGCACTTGTCAGTGTCATACAACTATCAATACAGACTGTAAGTGGCTTGTTCATATAAGATGTCATCATTTAATTGATATATAGATCATCAATGGCCTAAATTTTTGCAGTTACTCCCCTTAGACCGGAAGTTGGGGGCGCGCTTACCATTGCGGTCCTAAGCTTCACATAAATAGTATTAACAAACAGTGTATAGTAAAGTTTACGTAACCAAACTCTTTATAGTGCTGAATTTTAATAGGCTGTATTACATCTATGGCAAAAACAAGGCTTGGTTTCTTCGATTACATGGAGAAAACTTTTGAAAATGTGTACTTTGTAGGGTTGGAGAAAGGGGGGGGGGGTGCAATGTTATAGTCGTATTTGTCGATTATTTCTGTCCAAATCATAATGCAATTAATACCAAGAATTTCAGAAGTAATCTGTTTAAAAAAAAGACACATGGAATTAAAAGCACAATGAAAGCCTCTGATATAATCAGGTACGTAACATCGTTAAAGGGGGGGAGGGGGGGGGAGGGGGGGGGGGGGGCAGAAGAATTGATTTCACAGTATTGCTTAAAATCGTTGACAAGCGAAATAATAATTATGGATAAAATTCCAAAGTTCTGAATCCTAAATTGTAGGTAATGAGGGCGCAAGGGTTGATTTTTCAGTTCAGTTCATCGGTTAAAATTTACATTTCTACTACAATTATTCACGACAATGTTACTTTAAAAAGTGGGGGAGGGGGGCGCCACCCTATCTTCTGTATGTAAATATAACCAACTTTGCATGTTATGATAAAAGGGGGTAGACTCATTGTTGCTACGTGCCTGATAATTAATTTTGTGCATAATTCGGTCATTTCAGTGCAAGAGGAGCGTACAATAAATTTAATTTTCAAAGATTGAATCATACGCGAAAAAACATATTTCAACAGAAAAATTTCACTAGAAATATCAATGTTTGAGATAATTAACATGTTCTGTTTCTCGGCATCCGATGTGCATTTAGCAACAAGTAGTTTGTCCAGTGTGAAATGATGTTTTAAAATAATGTACATGCGTTGGTTTGCTCTTGTAATCTCGGGCATAACTAATTGTGTTTTGGTTGTCGAAAATATTGATAAAAATCAATGATGACGAATTGTTGATATACTAAAAACATCCTGATCTGAAGATGTCGATGACGAATTAATATTAATACTTTGTTCAGTATATCGTGACCCTACATTGCATGCGAAAAAATCGCACAAGGGACACATTGAATGTAATCATTGACTAAGTTATTATTATTCAGTCATGCTATGTTTTAGTCTTTACTCTTAATTCTTAGAAAGATTCATTAACTGGCAAATAATTACAATCAGAAATTGTAAATTTTCTATATATTCCTTACATGACGCCATCAGTTTAGGACCGCAATGAGCTGCGCGCCCTCTGTATTCAGGGGGAAATAACTCGTGCAGCATTGTGAACAATGTATCCCATTAATATAGACTGTTCAATTCTCAGTCTGTCTTTTATTTGTACTTTTATAAACAAAAACCGAGTATTGAAAGATCTACAAAGTGTGTCAATGAAATATTTGAGTGATATTATTTCAGTCGAGATTCGGCTCGACTGGGTATTTAATTTGGACTGACACCTTTACCTGCTATTGATTACCTGCTATTTATTTATCTTTATTTATTGTTTTTATTGTTCTCACTATTATTATATATCTATCAAATAATTATTTTTCTTTCTTACTTTTTAGTATAACTGCTATAGTGCTTCCTAACAATTTTACTTCTGTGGTTATATTTAGTGGTTAAATTTTATAGGCATATGTCTTTGATTTGTATTTAATTCTTAAAGCAATATAAGCTGTCAAAATTATTATTTTGGGGTCCTAAAATTTAATCGAAATTTTTTTAAACATCTACCTTCTAATACCTGATTTTATCGATTAAACTTTTGACATGTTGTATTTTTTGCATTAAATGCAAAAATGTTCGACGGTTGAAATGAAGTCTTCCCGTACCTTAATTTTCCCGACATTATTTCCGTATGCAATGACCTAAAGTTGAACTCATTCGGCAAAATCAAATGCGCAAGCGCGATATTTCCGGTAAGCACGAAAGATGTCTGACACGAAAGTTCGAAGCGAGGGAGAAAGCCGACTTTGGAATTTTGCGTAATGTTTCGAGCGATCCTTTAAAACTATCATAACTAAAAAACATACTATCATAACTTAAAAACATATAACATCGTTAACAGTGCCAAAATAATGATGGTAACTAGAATTTTATCTCACCTCGCCGTCCATATTTTAATGACCCGGATACAACCCGATCCACCCAGATCAGCATCAGAATCATTCGTGTCAACATCGGTTATTTTCGGGATTGTCGCCGACGATTAATCAGCTGCCATTGTCAGGTTCAAACGGAATGTCGAGGAATATATTTTTCATCACGTAAAGGTGTGTAAACGATGCATAAGAGAGGAAATTCGATGCAGTTCTTTTTTTTCGATCATATCAACGTTCATTTAACCTCTTTTAATGCCACTATAAAAAATTGCAATTTTGGCAGCTTATATTGCTTTAACTTTTGAAAATGTTTATATAGTATGCGTGTAAATATGTATATGTGTTCTACATGCTCAGTTTTCTGATTTAGTTTATCTGTGATATTCGGTTAAAGATCTTTGTAAAGCTCATGTTACTTGTGTGTATTTTACACAGTGCCGACTCCATTTATTTTCTCACTGATCAGGGAAGGTCGGCGGATGAAGTAAACACCACACACACACACACGCACACACACCAACGAACAGGTATTATATTTTTATTTCAATTTTGCCTAAATTTGGTTCAGCGCTCCCGTAAAACAGATAAAAAAAAAGGTTGGCCTTATTTGATGATTTTTTTTATGTTTGGTAGCGAAGGCGACTCAAAAAATATATACAACATCGTATTTTCTCTCTTTGGTATGTGGATATTTATTCAGTTCGTTGGTCTGATATATTCTCGGGTCACTGCGCACAACAACCGACCGCTATGCAAAGCTATCGTAAATAATAAGATTTTGTGCAACAATCTCCTGGCACGTAGCAACCGGTGAGTTGTAGCATAACGGAAATACTGAGCTGACCGGAGCTTGAACAACTTGGTCATACTAAATATTAAAACCTCGACGGAATAGCGGTACATGTATTCATTCGATACGTACTCAGGCAAGTTCTGTTTTGACACTGACAGACGCAGAGTTATATTACTGATCCGGAAAAAAATCTTTTACTTCATTTTTTTTTTTTTTTTGGTTCCTTTCACAAAAAATAGTTGCACACACACACACACACACACACATATATATATATATATATATATATATATATATATATATATATATATAACCCTTAAAATGCCATTATCATTGCATATTTCTGATTTTGTCAGCGAAAGTTACATTTGAATTGCTTATATGTATAAAAATAAGACAATAATTGGGTGTAAAACTGTGCATCATACTGCATTGGATTCGGTCCGGTCGCCGTCTGAATTTTGAACAATAACTCTAGACTTCTTCATAAACTGATATTTTTGAAAAATATAAATATCTCATATCATTTTGCTTGCTAAAATATCATTCGTACCTTCAGTTGTAATTAATTTCCTTCTGCCTGGTCTCATTTTGCATCGATACATCTCTCTGTGATGCCTCATCGCATTTCGCCCACAAACGTCAAAAGCAGACTACTGATGAATATTTTCTTTTTAAAAAGTAAAATTGGCCACAACCAAGGGCCAGGACAGAACGGATAGGTTTGAAGAGTATACATCACTACAAGACCTGGATCCTCCGATAAGTCTGCATATATATCAACTTCATGAATATCCATGACTTATATTGATAATTATTCCTCATTTATGAAGCATTTTACAGGTCTTACATGTAGTTATGATAAACGTATCTTGCTCTTTGCCGAGATTTGCAATATTTGTTCTCTTACCCCAAAGGGTTTTCTGTAGGAATTGGGATAGATATTCAGAGAAGTAAAAAATGTTCAAAGTTAACTACGAACGTTATCAACAAAGGACAAACGTGGATAGCCTTGGATTACTTGAATGGCTTTGGTGACCTCTAACTCTATTATCTGTTGACATAGCTATGACAATGTCACCAGACCCTATGAAATCAATGAAGACATTAAATCAAAATGTGAAAATTTGCATACAGACAAGGATAGTTTTATTGAAGACATTGGGTATTACGTTTAGGAGTTTTTACATATAGAATTTGAAACACAATTGTTACAATCAGTTCAGATTCATACTACATAACTTTGTCCATCATTTTAGAATATGACATAAAATTTCTGAAAAAAAATCATTTTATACGGTTAAAAATACTTTGAACAGGATGCAAATTGTTAAAAAAGTGCATAGGACATCAGTATGTACTTCTTCACAACACTGATTAAATTACATTGGCCTGGGGAACGTAGAGTTTACACGTGTAAAGCATCCATGATACAGTTTGGCATTTGACAGGTCGTACATGTGACAACACAATATCAGACATGTTAGTTGTAACCTTAGACACAAGCAGTAAATAAACAATTTCACGATTTGAATTAAACCAAGCTTAAAACTCTATGCTCTGGAATTTATGAAATTTTAAAAGCATGCAGCTACCACTTGAAGAAAGAAAAATATTTAATATTTTGCTATAAAACAAAATTTGATTGCTTGCTTGGTATTCATGAAATCAATTTATATCGTGTAAAATGATATGTGTGTGTCGGTGCCTTGTGATGATCGCGTACCGCATTTCAGAAAACGACTATAACAATATTCCTTCACATCTCATCTGCTTTGAGTTTTTTATGTATAATCTGCATCAATCGAACTGTTATTATTTAATATGATTAAATACTAGCACAGTATGATCTACATATATGTTTGTATATTGTTTTACATCCCATTCGAGAATTGTTTGCCTTTGTAAGGACCATTAAGTAAGGTGCACAGATTTTGACCTTTGCATTGAACTTACAGACAGTAGCAGTGAAGGTATTGTTTTTAGGGTCATACTCAATATACATTTGATTTTCAATTCATCCAAAGCACCCATGACTTTCTCTTCTAATACTGGGCATGTGGTGAAGGATGACACATGTACCTATAATAAACGTGTAAGGTGTGACGCGGCAAGAACCAGACCCACTTGCGAGGCTTTTGGATGAGAAGTTCCGTGTCAGTAAGTGCGTTATAACTACAATGAAACCTAACTGACACGAACCCGAGTATCAGAAATATACTGGACAAAAAAAGTTAAGGATCATGATTTCAGAATTATTTTATTCATAACATGACCAAATAAATTATGTTAAATATATAGTTAAAATGTTCAACGACAATCGAACAATACATTTTAAACCTGTTTTTACAAATTCATCAATACGTTAAGCAGCCAGAGCAACTATTGTCAGGTAAACCCCCCCCCCCCCAAACAGTTTGAAAATCGGTATGAGCAAGAATAACAAATTTCATTACAAATGATTGAATCTTTATAAAGGCAATATCTATAGGGTGTATGTCCACCCTGAGCCTGTATAACGGCACGACAATGCCTCTGCATACTTCTGATGAGCCTGCGGAACGCAATTTGTGGCAACCTTGCCCATTCCTGCTGTAAAGCTAACGTAAGCTCCTGGCGGTTTGTCGGAAGTACAGGGCGTCTGGAAACAGCTTGCTACAATATGTCCCAGGCATGTTCTATTGGATTTAAATCCGGAGAACAATTCGGCCAATTCATACGTTCAATTGTATCTGTAGCAAGGTAGTCTGTCACTATATGTGCACTGTGGGGACGAGCATTATCATCCATTAACACAAAGTCGTTGCCTATAGCTCCCGCATAAGGTCTCACAATTGGATGCAGTATCTCGTCCCTGTAAATTGCACCGGTAAGATTGCCATTAATCACGTGCAAGTCAGTACATCCACCAATACTGATTCCGGCCCAAATCATCACAGAGCCACCTCCAAAACGATCATGCTCTGCTACACAGCAATCAGCGTTCCGCTCTCCACGCATGCGCCATACACGCCTACGACCGTCATGAAAGTCCACGCAGAACCATGACTCGTCTGTGAAAAGAATAGGCGTCAAATGACGCAGTTGCCAGTTTATGTGATTTTGAGCTCAATTGAGTCGTGCTACACGATGTCTTCTCCTCAAAATGGGACGAACAGCAGGTCGATGAGCCCGAAGGTTAGCAGCATGAAGTCTCTGTCTGAGAGTTTGCTGCATGAAAGTCGGTATTGAGCTGGACAGCACTCTGAAACCTGTGTCTACGAGCCATAAGTGACATATAGCGATCCTGGCGAGCGGTTGTGGACCTTGGACGACCTGATCTCGGTCTCTCAGAAACATTACCTGTCTGCCTAAAACGATTCCACAACCTTGAAATCACACTTTGGGACACATTAAAATGTCTAGAGACAGTTCTCTCAGCTTGGAGCATACCTACTGCCTGACCAGCTTCTAGAGCAGTTAAATGGCGCCTCATGGCTTTTAATGTCAATAATTGTCCACCAAAGAGTCGATTAGAGCAATATACCCACAATAAAATGAAAATCACAATTTTTCAATTTCAATATACACGTTGGCACACTTTGATTTTGACCCCTTGCTTGTGTTTGGGCGAAAAAATCGTGCACTTATGACGTCAATATGAAAGCAGGTAAATCTATTGTGTTAATGACACATTGGAGAAACTATACATGTTAAAATTTGTCAAAATAATTATTTGGTTAATAAATATTTTTGAGGTCAAAATTATGATCCTTAACTTTTTTTGTCCAGTATAGGTTCAAGGAATTCATTGTACATGCACACAATGCTATCAATCATATCTCATATCTAATAAATGAATCGTGTGATTTGCATGGTATAATTTTTCAACGGTTTATCTAACTAAATAACTGCACCACAGGAATGATTTTAAATTATTTCACTTTGAATTCTACTTTTTAATCTATAGGCAGAAAGATTTTATTTTTTCTTTGTTAAACTCTTTATCTGAATCACTTTATCTCACAATATTCATACCTAAGGACATGACAACACTAGTAAACGTTAGATGCCAACACTAATATATATATATATATATATATATATATATATACATATACACTGAGTCAAAAAAGAAACTTCACAAAATTAATTTTGTAAAATATTGAATACTTTCCCCCTGATGATACACCTGTGTAGCCAACATGGGATCCCTATCTGTCGACTCTGGAAAACCGTTAGCCAAACCCACTCATAGCCATCCATTTCTTGTGTAAATGCCTTTCGTGCCAAATCAGGTTTTGCACGTGCATTCAATGTTGTGAACTCCACATCGAAGTTGGATTCATTTGCACATGTTTGCCATGGCCTCAAACATTAAAAAACACTTTTAAGCCACATTTGTAACAGTACTTGAAATGCCGCGATTGTCAAATGTGCAACGTGAACGTGCCGTTGGCATGTTGCAAGCGGGGCGATCAGTTATTGACATCGCAACAGCAATGGGATGCAGCCGTCGTACTGTGTATGACTTGCGACATGGGGTCTACAACAAACTGGCACCACTGCTGATCGCCCAAGGTCGGGTCGTCCACGTGTAACGTCACGAGTTGAAGACCGGAACATCGTTCTACGTCACCTTCGTAACCGATTTCTGCCGGCTGCACGAACCAGAGCTGAGATGTTTCAAGGTCGGCTGTCCGCACAGACCATCCAAAATCGGTTGTGGTCTGCCAATCTCCATGCTCGACCTCCGTCTCGTGGACCAATTTTGACGCCATTTCATCGACGTCAGCGTCTGCTGTGGGCCCAACGTCACCGACGATGGACCCAGAGAGACTGGAATCGAGTCGGCTTTAGTGATGAATCGCGGTTTACCCTCAGATTTGCGGACGGCAGGCTAAGAGTCTGGAGACGACCTAATGAACGGTATGCCCTGTGTTGTGTGCAGGAAGTGGACAGATACGGGGGCGGAAGTTGCATGGCATGGGGTGCTTTCTGTGGGAACAACCGTTCCAGACTTCTGGTCATCCATGGAAACCTCACAGCTGCTGCTTATCGCGATCAGGTACTCACCCCCTGAACTCATTCCCTTCATGGCGGCTCATGGTCCAGGTCTACAGTTCCAGCATGATAATGCACGGCCGCACACCGCGTTGTTGACACGAAATTTCCTTCAAAATGCTGGCATCAACGTCATGGACTGGCCATCGAGGTCCCCTGACCTTAATCCCATCGAGCACGTTTGGGATGCACTAGGGAGAGCGCTTCGTGAACTTAGGAACCAACCGCAGAATTTGCAGGAACTTGGCGCTGCCTTGCAAGATCAATGGCGCCGAATCCCCAACCATGTGTTCACAAACATCAGGCAGTCGATGAGGAGACGGTGCATGGCTGTGGTGAATGCGCGAGGCGGCCATACTCAATATTGAACTGAGACATTTCGACTTTTTATTCTTGTGACTTGACATTCTGTGTACAAATGTTTTGGAACGGTGTGTAGCCTAACTGAACAGATCTGTGGCACTGTCAGTGTATTGATTACATCACACACATCTCAGCAATGAAATAAAATCACTGGCACCATCCTATTATCTCTTGTTCGTTTTAAGTGCCTTGACAAGAGAATGTGAAGTTTCTTTTTTGATTCAGTGTATATATACACTAATATATATATATATATATATATATATATATATATATATATATATATACTGTTTAACGTCCCGCTCGAGAATTTTTCACTTATATGGAGACTTCACCATTGCCGGTGAAGGGCTGCAAAATTTAGGCCTATGATCGGCACTTATGGCCTTTGAGCAGGGAGGGATCTTTATCGTGTCATCCTGCTGTGACATGGGGCCTCGGTTTTTGCGGTCTCATCCGAAGTACCGCTTCATTTAGTCGCCTCTTACAACAAGCAAGGGGTACTGAGAATCTATTCTAAGAACCCGGATCCCCAAGGGGCCTATATATATATATATATATATATATATATATATGTGTGTGTGTGTGTGTGTGTGTGTGTGTGTGTGTGTGTGTGTGCTCATAACTTTATGACAATGTGATGCACAGTGGGGGTCTTTGTGTTATACAAAAGTAGCAGTGGCTGCTTTTCCCACTTAGTCCCATTCTTGACAATATAGCAGCTATCAGTCACGTTCAGCATGCACAGCTCTTTTGCTTTGTAAGCATTGTAGATCCGCGAGGCTACAATACTGTCTGGTTTAAATCGGGCACATCCAACCTCAGGCATCCCATAGTGATCCGAGTTAGAGTGGATCTTCAGTTCCTCAATACCCCTTGTTTGTCGTAAGACCATACGTTTCAACACATAACCCTGAAGTTTTCCAAATAATCAAAAATAACCTTCTTATGATAGAGGCCGACTCAGACATGGAAACAGTTTTTGAAAAATCCCAAATCATCAAAAGTAATGGACAGGGTCCTTTACTGAAATCAATTCTAACCAGAACTTGTTTACCGAACCTCCCGTCGTCACAAAAGGCAACAAACCGAAATGAACTAGGTGCCTGTACATAAAATCCGCTAAACTTATTAAATGGGCTTTAAAATCCATCTTCCCCATGAAAGCGTTATATCCATGTCTATAAGACTATCAGTAAAAACTGTCGACTCTAACCCCATTTCCAAGAGTTTTGCAAAATGCAGATAGAACGTTCTAATTCTCAGGCGACGATTTGTGGATATGAATATTACAGGTTATAACTTGTACACTATTGCAATTTTTCATAGCACTTTTAATCGAAATCAAAGCCCTCAAACTAAAGGTTACCTTATATATCACACATCTGAATGATTTTTGCGAATTATACCAAGTAAGGAATTAGTGTTCGTTCATAGTCTCTCTTCTCAGACATTACCATATCTTGTTTTTCAACATGGCAAACACTTTCTTATTACAGGCATAAGAAAGGAACAGAAATATACCTTGGGATCCATTGATAATTGTTCCTAAAATCGTAAAAGGGGAAGCATCGAAAAATCCGTCTACAATCATCAAGGTCCAGGATATTCCAGTCAACAAGAATAGTTTGAAGAAGATGGACAACTCATTCCTTTCATGGGAACTTTGTACTCTTGGTGTAGTGCGAATATGATGATATGTTAAGGAAAACATTACTATGTTAAAAACAATCTGAAGAACAAGCGGAAGAATGAACAAAAGAAGTAAAGCCAATGAACTGACAAGGAAGCATTTGGATCCGCCATAACCGAACCTATCGGAATTTATGAAGGATTCAAGAATTAAGTTGATCACAATGGGGAAAACAGAAAGGCTGTAAAATATGAGGATATACTTTATATATAATTTTCTGTCGGTTGACTGTTCCGCACAAACCATGGAATTTCTAACAAATGATCTATACATATGAAAGCAACAGATGTTTGTACAGGAAAATACAGATACCCAGAGATAATGGAGAAGACCACCTAGCCATGCACAGGAAAATAAATCTTTGATTTGTGGCCGTATGAGAAAAAACAACTGAGCAAATAAAAGATAAAACACAAAACACATGATGATTTTACCAGGAACTGTCCTCAAGGCGGGTAACATGCAATAAATCAGGAATGTTAAAATCAATGAGAGAATTGAAAATATAGTACTGATGTATGTTACTATAATTAAAACAGTTGTAAAATACGTTTTTGTGACTGAATCGAATTCAGAGTGTGGAATTAGTTTGTAGGAATCTGAACAAATGCGTACGTTACCGTTTTCCATTTTCAAATATTCGTAGATTTTGAAGTTTTTGTTAATTCTTGCTACGTAAATGGAATTGTAATCCTCGTTGTAGACATATTCATTTGGTGCTAATTCTATCTGTGTGCATGTCAGTAAAGTGTTAACATCAGGCGCAAAGAATGCGTTTCCTGATATATATTTCATGTGGCAACTTTGATATGAACGTTGACGAAGAAGTACTGGGAGGAACCATGCTTCTGCACTCTCTTTAAATTGAAGAGACACACTGTCTTTAAAGTTGATTGAAGTACGTGTGAAGTTCAGAAAATGTAGTTCAAGATTTTTCCTGTCGACTAAATGAAACCTTCTAGTAATACTTATGCGAAGGTATATTATGGCTTCTTCGGGCGTAGACGTTGATTTTATGGTTTCCAATAAGTCGCAAGATTTGTTTGAATGAACATATTGTTCATCGATTTTAAGATCCCCTTCGTGTATCTCGTGTTGAAGAATTTTTTGGAGATTTTGTAGTATGGTGAAAACGTTGTATAACCTGGAATTTGTAGATATGAAGACTCTAAAGGCAAAGTTGTATTGCGCCGCTTCCACATACCGTGCAAGAAATGAACAAGAGTTTCTTTCCAAAACTTTTCCTCTTGAGCAAAACAATATCCTGCATTTATTCTATAAAATAGAAAATTATATGAAGGTTACGAACAACGTTTTGAGAAAATGAATGCTAAATTTTCCATTCTCAATTGAATGTTTTCTAATCAAATAAAAAAACTGTTTACTCCATTGTTTCGAATATCATCTTCACATTCAACAATTTTACAGAAACAAAATCTACGATTACCTCATATACGTCGGCAAAGTGTCTTTCATTACACTCTTCCATTGGTTTTACAGTCATCTTAGATAATTCAAATGGAGAGAAGTATCTGTAGGTTACTTGTATTATACCAACGCCATATTTTGTTGCTTTTGGAGCAGTATTACACTTCTTGCAAAAAGTGTTTCTAAAGGGATAAGACGGTCGATGCAAATCACCAGCTTCACAGTAAGCGCTATAATGCTTAAGTTCTTCCACATAACATCTTGAGATAGAATCTTCAAAAATTTCACTGTTGCACATATCACAGATTTGGTTCTTGTAAATATAGTTACGAGATTTACCAATTGCATTCATCGTTGGTTCTTCACACATTATTCGAGCATTTTCACTTACTGACATGACTAATCCGGAAGCATTACATCTTCCTATTATGGTATCATCTTCTAAGGTACAAGACTCTACAACATTTGTTGTCAAAAAGTAAATCGAACAATTATTTTGTTCTGCAGCCTGGAGTATGGAGTTCATTGACTTCATAAACCTAGGAAACATTACACGAGGACAAAGTAAACTTACATTCCAGGGTATTAAGTCTCGTAAATTTTGATGTATCGTTGTGCGCTGGTTATGACACAAGTAACAATAAACATTTTTGTACGCTTCATTTGCGTAACCATCGATTACTGGTATGTTCATCAAATCATAATCTACCAATGTTTCACATCTTATTTTCACATAAGTATTATCATAATACGTTGGACATTTACTAATAAAATAATAATAGGATGGAGTGGGTCTGGTATTAAACACCTGGCCTAGAAATGCTGGAGTACACCTTATCCTCAGATAGTAAGCTGCATCTGGACAACAGGATGCGGACTTGTAACAGTCGTCATCGCATAAACAGTCTCGTCTGGCTCTGAAGCCTGGATATATCTTATCTACTTGATGATTCTCATGACACCAATTGTAATGACCACCAGATCTGACATATTGCTCGTACAATAAGGTCAAGTTAACACTATCCTCCGGGACTACTGTATCCTCTGTGTAGTTCTGCTTCGATAGTATGTCTGCCATAGTGTAAATAGCACCCCGTGACAAAATTGTAATGTTAGTGAAATACATATCAGTTATTGTGTCATATTCCTCCGATATTTTTACCCATGCATCAGAAAATTTAAATACATCTTTTTCTGCCATAGTTGTATTAAGAAAATATTTTTCACACCTCGCGGTGAAATTGTTTTCAAGGATACCATTTTTACAGCTTTTATTATCATTATGTTTGTCGATTGTATAATACGGGTTTCTTTGCTTTTCTCCTGTGTTGCAAAGAAAGCAGAATACATTTTGGAAAACCCCATACTGATTCCAGTAATTTTTACAAGCAAATTCTATATCTATATCATACTCATCCCATTCTCCTGTAACATTACATTCTCTAACCAAAGACCGTCTTTGACAAGGTATTATTCCATTATTTCTTGGAGGCGTATACTGGATTGAACAATTAAATTGTGTGATAACTCTCCACAAAGTGATTGTGTCGGAAAACATATCCAGATCAATATTTACACCTTTGCAAGAAAAAGAATATTCCCATGGAATGATTTCATTTTCTCCATGACATTTAGAGCACTGGATATTGGTGTAAGTCTTATTTGTTCTAACTGAATAAACTGGTACTTGATGTATGTAATTGGTCTGGTCAATCAACACTAAGCAATTGTTCCCAGTGGAATCATCGATTTGTGGACATGAAGTTACCATCATGAATCGATCCTCTCCAATAAATTTGCTACCACTTACAAAGTACTCAGTTGGAACACAAGTACTGAAAGATATCTCTGGACAACATATGCCATTTACTTGACATTCTTCTGTACAAAGACACGCAGGGCAGATCTTCGAGGCTGGGGTCCTATTCTTATAAGGAGAAACTGCATCCATCAGATGACAGAGGGCGTCACTACCGCAATATTCTGTGTATTTTGTCATTAAATTTGACCTATTCTCTACGTGTCCAATCCAACAAAAGACTGTTCTTGATAAAAAAAGAAGAATCAACTGAATTTTGGTCCTCGTCATGCTGATAGCCAACTACAAACGAAAATAAAAGTATGGTTTCTAAATATTGTTTGAAAACAGCAATGAAAACAAAAGAATGGGTGTTTACCAAAATGCTTGTTTCATACTGAAACGTCACCAACTGTAAGTGAAGTAACACAAATTTAGACATATCCTTAGCGCTCATCGCTGTAGCAGTAAGGATTCTTTAGCGTGTATATTCCTGCCGCGACACGGTACCTTGGTTTTAAGGTCCCATCTGATAGATTCGTGACTCTCACTTTTGAATGCCGAGCGTTTGGAGAAGCAACAATCACTACCTAAGTTTACGTCTCAGGTCTGACGCGGTCATGGCACGCGAGGGGTTCGAAGCACGATCTCCCGGTCAAAAGCGAATACCGCGATCTGTAAATATATATATGTTGGTGTATTGTGTTTGGGGGGTGGGGTGTTGTTTTACTTTCATTTGCCATCAGGTTCGAGATGATGACGCATCCGTTGCTCTTCCCCCGTTGGCATTACACGAGGCAGGGGCTGCTGATATATCACACTCTAATTATAAGTCAATTCTAGTCAAAAGAGTATAATCTTATCACCAAATTGATTATATATTCTTTGGAAATCACTTCAAAGGTATGAATTACATGAGCTGCTGAAATTCTTTCTATGACATCACTAACCAAGAATACACTAAAAATATATGCCTCGTGTAATTAATCTTGGTCATATATTTTACACCATAAAAGACAAACTTTTAATTTAGTATGTGTATCTCTTGTGGCAAGGCCTTTCCACTGACATCAAAATCTTTGACCTGGTGACCTTTACAAATCTTACAGTTCCACTTTGTTATAACCCGGGGGCATCAGTATTCCACAAACACATCCTGTTAAAGACCTATAATTGCTAACTGTGAAGGTTTTAAAGAATTTCAAGTATATTAGATGCAATTATGATAGGCACAAGTAAATTGTTAATGTTTTGTAGCATTGTAATCTTCATCTTCTACACATTTCCAGCAATGTTCAGTAATAATTTGATGGATTACCCTTTTCCTGTACGCAAGTCACGTTTTCTTTTTTTTATAAAAAAGTATCACAATGCTATTCTACAAAACGTGGAGGTCAGTAAACCTCAAGTAATCAGAACATACAGTTTTGTTTTAAAATATTTCTAAATTTGTTTGTTTTACTAAGCTTCTTATATACAAAAAAAAAATCTGACTGAAGTATCTTACAAGATTTAACTTAAGGTACGAAGCTTCTGTTTTACTAAATTAAACGTAATTTTTAAAGTAATTAAAATGCGATGATGATGTTGAAGTCTCTTCATTTTCTCCCAATATGTCCTGCAACATCGTGAGGGCAATCATTCCTATTTAGATGAAAAATAACATCTGAAGAAAAATCCTGTTGTAAATCACGATTATCTTTAAGGTAACTGAGTAAAGAAGCTTAATAAAACATTTCTCATTTTAATGCAAGTTTACGATGAAATTTTGAACTTAGGAGGTTTAGTAAAACTCAAACGATTTTATTGTGTATGTCAGTATGGGTGCTTTAGAATTGTACCTCAGATTTACAAAGTCATGGTGTTTGTATCTACCTCTGACATATGTCTTTGTACCTAGTTGTCTTCGGTCGACTTCACTTGACATGCGTGGATCTTTATAATCAAATATGATTTACACTACTTCGCAACGGAATTTGTGGATTTCTTATCATTCAATTAAATCAGTGTACATTAATAGTGAATCTTCATTTAGGATAAGGAGTACATCTATACGGACATGTTCCATTGTCAGTAGGCACCCGGCAGGAGAGATAATCTCTTAACTACACTTGGTTCGTCACTGATCTTGCTAATGAAGTTAAAAGATTTAAGAGTGTCAAGATGAAAAAAAATTAGTATTCTATATATGCATGTGATATTGTTTTGATATCGAATTCAGCAGAAAATGGTGCAAAAAGTGGAAGTTGGTAGTCATTGTTGATAAGTCGGCAGTTTTCATTGTAGGAAAAGGGTAGTGGAAGTGAATTAAGACGTAACTCTAGAGGGCAAATATAAATCGAAGTAGCTTCCAATGCAATGCTGCAACACAAAAGCTTTGAAACACTTTCAAAAGCTGGTGGGAGGGTGATGGGGCAAAGTCTGGTTAAAACAGATGAAATATTGTATGACATGTCGTAGAGTCTCATAAATACAATGATTTAATTGTGTTTTTACAAGGTGGCCAAAATTTGTCGGAATTCGGACCATACAACTCTAATCGGAATGATATCAGCAACCGTTGTTAATTTTGAACATAGTAGTTATATTGCAGTATAACGTGACTAACGGCAAGTTTTTAGAGTTTACCAATAAAGCGGATCTGTAGATGCAAACTTAAGAAGGACTGTTTGTTTTTCCAGTTTTTTGGTATCATTAACAGAGCAGCCATCCCAAACAACTGAAGCAACTTTCCACAAACTGCTAAATATGTATATGTATAATTATAGACAGTCTATGCTTTTCGGGGGGGGGGGGGGGGGGGGGACGCGTACTTAATGCGTTATAATGTATCAGAGTTTTAAAATTCAAAATTTGCAAAAGTAGATATATATATATTCGTATTACATGCAACAAGTAATGTTTCAAGCAGTTTGACTACCTCTTTTCTCTGCTCAATGAAGCTCAATAGTATCATACTTCGCTATCGCATTAAGTATTGAATTTTCAAAATAAATAAATAAAAAACAGAAAATGTAAATTCAGGATCTTTATATTCAAATAATGTGAATTTACCTAGGGAAAGGTCAGGGATATAGGCACACTGACTGGTAGATTTTAAAATGTTATAAATACTTCTACAATATTTCAAACACTATCCACTGTAGCAAAAATATTTGAGATGATCAGATGTATTTAGACATGTATTTCATTTGTGAAGTTAAACTTGGTGTTCACAGAACCAAGTAGATGATGTTGAATCTATGTAAAACAAACGCATGCTCACGGGTACACATCAAAGAAAATCTAAATTAAATTAAAAGCTGCTCATTGTTCTCAAATTTTATCCGATTGCAAATGCTTGTACTAAAAACAATATTGGGGTACACATCAGATCACTCCTCACATGGACTTTGTTTATAAAACTATTGCTTCAAAATTACACCTTTTGCGAAGAATGAAGATATTTCTTTAGCTTCCTCTTCGTAAAAGAAAACATTTTTGTAAAGCTAAATAAATATATAACAAAGTTTAATTATTTTGTTTAACAGTTTGAGGAAGCGCTCTTTCACAACCACGTTTTAAAGCTCCTTAAGCTAGCAGCTATAATAATATAGATATAGCTACCGTTGTACGTTGCTGTTATAATGGGTTTAAAATGCACGGCGACCCTTCTGAGGGGTCGTGATCTCGTTCTGTGATTTTGTTTGATTTATAACGAATTCGAGACAGCTACTAACGCCATAACAGAAATAAATATCTTAGTTATTGGGTACCTTGGTGTTTACTTACCTCGTGGATGTATTAATGCGATTCATAATTGCACAGACTTTAAAATGTGTCTTCTTCAAACTTCAAACTTCTTGAAGCGCGTATATGATCCTTATCAAACTTTGAGTAGTATATTATAATTACATTCTATTTTCATTTCTGTTGGATTTCCCAGTCATTGATTTAGACGTACTATATCTGTATTCATACACGCATGGTTTGCATTCATGAGAAAATGGCTATCATTAAAATTTGTAGAGATATCAAAGGTATCCAATGGGAAAATGGGAGAATAAATTATAACACTACCCTTGGGTTTAAACATTGCTCCAATGTTGACAATCCTACTGCTTTCAATACGGAATAATTATTAAACATCTCAACACGAAACCGTCTCAGAGTTTTACAATTTACACAGTTGTCCTAGAGTTTTCTTAACAGGTCCACTTTCTGTGTGCATCAATTTATTACCTTTCATCCGGTGCATAAAATGTATGCGGTGTAATATTACTTCTGTAGTTTATTTCAGTGTATATGGCATAGAAAAATATAAAAATGATTTTATATTCTTTATAGGAAAGAAAAATCGGACCAACGTGCTGCATGGAATCATATTTTCTTTAGAATAGTGAGCAGATATAGTTTTTGCAAACGTTTTTGTTTTGATTCTGGAAAATCGTGTGAACGCCGGAGCCTATAACGGGTTATGCTTCGACCAACGTTTCGGTTCGTATGTGCCCGGATTAGCGTGATAGACAAATTACATGTATATTCACAACTTATCAGTAACGAATGCGTCTGTTATAAGGAAATAAAGAACCCTGTTAATCCATTTTCACATGCTGTTAGTCCCGAGTTTAAATTATGAGTAACCCAGTTGTTTACCTCTAATGGCGATAGAGAAAAAAGTCGAAAATCCAAAGTTGGAAAATTTCGAAAAATGAGTAAACACGCTTTCAAGTTCAGGGAAGGGGGTATGGAATGGATCCCCCCGCCCTTAATTTGAAGGTATTTCACGAGTCATATTTAAGGTGATTGGCTGATTTTAATAATGTGTTCTTATTTTACTAGCATCTATACTCTGAAGACCGAAATGATGCTGTCATGATTGTTGTTTACAATGTAGGTCAGACGAATTAAAGTATTCATCCGCGTTATGTGTATTATGAGTAATTATGTCAAGTGATACGAAATATAAATATATATACCAAACGTTTCGTATGATATCTGTATATTACCCGCGTAGATATGATAAGAAATATCTTTATTGGTTTTGCTATTATTATGGAGATCGTTTTGGTAAGCATCCTTGTGACATCCTTTTACGAACACAGCTTTAATCAGCAGTCAACGTCATGTACAACCTACTTGATTGGAAGCATTCGAAAATTGCACAAAAAAACAAATTTAAGGGAAAATAACTTTGAAGAGGTATTGTAATCTAATTGCTAAACAATGTGACTACACTGCAGAAGCATCACTCGCGAAATAAAATTATTCGCCTCCATGATGCATTAAAAACTTTTGATCAATAGAACACTCATGTATTTACGTTCTCGCGATTTGACGCGTGCAGGTCATTTCACTATATTAAGTATTCGTGTAAAATAAGGAATTTACAGTATACTGCGTTGATAAAAATATTAATATTTACATTTCCAATGTTCTCGACTTCGCTATCTTTACCAACTGTAATGATAGCCATTTACTCATGAATGCGATGCAGATGTGAACTTTTTTAGAGTGAATCTTAACGACTGTGAATTTAGACAGAAATGAAAGTAGAATGTCAATATAAGAAAAATTTCATTTTTGAAAGTACATGATGGTATAAACTGCAACACTTTACGCCGCCATACTTTTTTATGAAGCGCTGCCGCGGTTCATGAATATGTTGGCGTAAAACGTTGCAGTTCATGTCCTCATATACATGTACTTTCAAACATTTATTTCTTAAGTTTAGCAAAACGTTAATGGACTGGTAGCTCAGTGGTTAGAGCGTTTGCTTCGTAACCGGGAGGTCGTGAGTTCGATCCCCGCTCGTGTCATGGCCGCGTCAAACCTAAGACCAAAAAATAGGTAGTGATTGCTCCTTCGCCAAACGCTTGGCATTCAGAAGTGAGAATCACGGGTCCTTCGGATATGACCTTAAAAATGGGGGTCCGGTGTCACGGTGGGCGTTGGCACGTTAAAGAACCCTCACTGCTACGGCCCTGAACGCTAAGCATAGGTCTAAATTTGTGGTACTTCACCTACAGCTGGTTACGTCTCAATATGAGTGAAAAATTCTCGACGGGACGTAAAACAAACAATCAATCAATCAAACATGCAATAAACTTAATATTACCTTTCAAGCTTTTGATACGCTGATATTTGATAAACGTTTCAGTACTTTGATGCTGGAGAAAAAAATGCAACGCGAAGTAGATTTTATTTTCATAAACATAAAGGAACTACCAAGATAACTAACCTCAGTTGTAGTCAACCGTTGAATTCAGCTGACCAGGAACGAAAGTTTAATCCGAATGATCTGTGATCAAGTTCAACTGCAGCCGTCACATAGAAATGGATATATGAACATAATTTAAAGTTACCATGGAGGAGCTTTCATATATACATATAGCAAATACTATTCAAACAGTACCTTGTATTATATGAGGTTTTCATGGTTTCTTTCGCTATAGAAAGTTTTGTTATACCGTATATATTTCCCACTGCGAAGTTTTATTTATATACGACAGAAGTAAATCTTTATGTAAATTATTTGATTCTGATTGGTTGAATAAATTTTACAGAATATATGTGTAATTTTGTCTAAAACACTCCTACCAGGGTGATATTACGTAGCATCGGGTAACATTTGCCTGGCGATGGGTATTCTTACCTATACGGCACGGTCTCAGACTAGAATCAACACAGCATCGCCAGTGGCTGATCAAAATAACAAAACAAAGTAGCTGATTTATTCGTTTTTCACAAGTCAATATTATATTATACATATAATATATAGTGTAAATAATTAAGGATAACATTTGGAAATTGCCACTCAAAGAAGTGTACCATTTTTTTCCAGGGCGAGTTTTCAACGTTATCTTACATACAATAGTTGTACTTAAGAAATAAGATACATTTTTGATTGTTATTGGGATATGACATGAAGTTGGTCAAGTGATCAAATCCTATAACGCCCGAACGGCGTTATAGTAGATTTGATCACGTGCCAACTTCATGTCATATCCCAATAACATTTCTGTTTTGATTTGTGTTCAAGCTTCCATACTAATTGTGTAAGCAGACGATCGTACAACACAAAGTATAGTTCGTTAAAGTTTGATCGAATAAATAATTGGGAACAATATCTAGGATAATATAAAATATAAATATTTATGTTAGAAGGATTAAAAAAGATGAAACAAGTGTAAAATAAAGATAATTCAGAGCGTCGCGCTAACTTAATTGAAAACAAGAAGCGCGAAGAAACTACGTCCGGTCAATCGGTGTGGAGAAACGGTGGCGGTTTCCTACCTTATTTAAATTTGTAAACGCAATTGTTGAACATAGATTTCGACAGAAATTCAGAGGATCTAAGAAAGATGACGAAAGATAATTGGATCAAGTTGATGTTAAGTTCTACGTCAGATTTTTGAAAGGGAGCAACTGCTGTTGATCGTTTGTACTCGTGGTTGTAGCATTATACCGACAGATTTAGATGAAGTACGGGTACGTTGTGTTAATTTTTTTTTACTTCCAGGGTGTGTAAGAGAAGATGAACACAAACTGAAAGAGACTTTTCGTTCAATCGAGAAATTTCTGTTGTAGACTCGCAGCGGTGCCCAGACTTGAACAATGTTTCGAGCTCGAAACCAGTCTAGGTCATCGGTCATGACGGTGATGGCTATTGCCCGGAAACAACAGGTTACCATCTCATAAAGTGAACCTAATATTAGATTGAAATAATGTAAATATCAAAGACATTGTATGAATATAGAAATATATCCAAGAAGACAGATGTGTGGCGTTTCGTAAGAATGAGAAACATCATTGTTGTGTTTGTAAGAAAAAAAAATAAGGATTTCTTCGTTGAATGGCGTCGAGCCAAATCGCCGTGGGCAAATGATGACTGAAATCAAAATTTTCATATGAGAGTCAATTTGTTATCAGCAGTGATTGTAAAGTGTATATCTGGAGAAAAAGTAACGAAGCCTCTAGACCAGAATATATGGTTTCACTTGAAACTGGAAAAAAAAGCAAATCACAAATCAGTGACAATATTAAATGACCGTGTTTGCCCTGCATTTAATTCTATGTTAATTCTTTATAGGACTTATGATATTTATCACTGTTCTTTCATATAAAGAAAAAAGGATCTGAAAATAAGAAACATTGTGTTGTTACTCAAATTAAGTAAACTAGAAAGAACCGATTTATAAACATATATTGTAGTGAAAAACAGGGCGTATAGAGTATACAGAAAAAAAATAAGTTGTGTTCTTTTGCCTATATATGTATATACAACCATTCGCACGTGCATGCATGCCAGTTGGCTCAGGGAAAATGTTATTTCACCCCCGGAAAATGGGAAGGAAAGCAAATATAGTTTTTATGCACTTAATTGTAAATCATAAACAAAATTATCTTATTCCACAACTTGGTCCCGTAACTCTGGGTCGGATTTTGAAGTTTGCTAGACTTTCCACAATATAATAATATATGATGACTCGTAATTTTTGCAATTATTGTTAAGGACCTAGTATTTATGAATTTTGGCAAACCATTGAAATTATTGGTTTTAGCATTAAACGAAGGTATTAACAAAACAAAGTCTAATGAAAGAAAGGACCTTCTTAAGGTGAAAAATAAATCTATTAATTGTTCATTCAACGCATAACCCTAGAAATTTGGGAATTTTTTCAAATAATCAAAAATCATATTATGTCAAAATGAACTTTACCAAAGCGTAACAATGTATTGGCGCTTTTTGATATTACTTTACAATCACTGTGTACATGTGTAACTAAGTCAAATATTCGTTATACTCCTGAAGAAGTTGTTTGGTTGTATATTGTTTAATGTCTCGCTCATCTTTCACTTATATTGAGACGTCACTATTGCACCGGCAATGCACATGAAGAAGCAATGCATTTTCTTTCGTTTTTGAACCTCGGGAACTTTTCTTCAATCACCTGAATTGAAAGATGCGTTCTCGTTGATCTATTCAATTCAAATCAAATTGACGGTGAAAACAAGTATTGGGTATTTTTACAAACTGGGATCTTTCTCCGATCGATCGAGACCAAGATTATAAAATCTAATGTCCGTAAAATATAAAAAGGAGACGAATGAGAATTTTATGGAGTCAGGATTCCCCCTTGTGTAAATATAGAATAGAGAGGATCAATTCGTGACGAGCCCCTGTGTGTATTTGAGATAATCTTAATTAAGTAGTAACACGTTGGTAACGGGAACCCGGTCGCTGTAGCTCAGTGGTAGAGCGTTCGCCTCGTAACCGGGAAGCCGTGACTTCGAGCCCCGCTTGTGCCATAGTCAGACCTAAGACGTATACATAGGTAACAATTGCTCCTTCGCCAAATGCTCGGCATTTAGAAGTAAGAAGCAAATATCTTTCAGATATGACCTTAAAAGCGAAGGTCCCGTGTCGCGGCTGGTGTTGGCATGTTAAGCATTGGTCTAAATTTAAGGTACTTCATTCACCTACAACTGTTTACGTCTCTATAAGAGTAAGAATTTTTTGACAGGACGTAAAACAAACAACAAACTAACAGGACACGAGTAGTCAACCCAACTGATGTCAGAGTTATCTATAATGTTACTTCATGGAAAGTTGACGATAACGAACACTGATCAATCTCATAACTCCTATAATAGATATAGAGGGTCTTTGAGTCCTATATCTGGACGATAAAGGAAAAAATCCGTAATCAGAATAGAACGATTGGTATGAAATATATCAGACAGTATTTGACCCAATGACAGGTTGTATTGGCAAACTAGATAGTAATATAACGACCATAGAATTTAGGAAACGTTGACTTTAAAGAGACCGTTTAAAGCTCTGTAACTTAAACTTGTTTGTCAGTAGATTGCCTCGATTTAAAAACTGATCATACACAGAACAAGCTGTTGTGTGTTGAGTTGAGAGGTATAAGCACTATACGCAGGTGATAATGGAATATTGCTACATAAATATGAAAAGCTGACGGAGGAGAAGCTGAAATCATCTCGTTTGTCATAAAGATGAATTGTTTACCGTTAACATCTATTTTGAGTAAAATATCTAAGTACAAAGCAAATATGTAGGACTTTTATCTTTTATTGGAACATATAAATGAAAATAATTATTGTATGTAAATTTTGAGTTAAAGGACAAAACAAGATAATTTTTTCTTCTCATGTAGAGGGTTTTGAATAAATTCTGCCTCATAAGAATATAAATACATGTCAGCTTAGAAAGGAGCACAATTCATGTCCATGGAAATTCCAACAGACATTGGAAGACCTGATCACCAAAAACTATGAAAATATTGCCAATGAAAAAATCCAGCATCATTTTAATTTCAACTTAAGAGTACTTGTGCATAATAGAATCAGAGTGGTCTTTAACAAAGTAATTTTTGAATGACTGATTACTAGATATGAATATTTCCTTTTTCCATTTTCATTAAAGAAGCAACTGTCTATGGTGTCAAAAGGGCTAGTCTTTAGTTTATCGTGATGAATGAGCATGTGAAGTGTTGAAAAGTCATAGGATGTGATTTTTTGAATTTAAGCGTCGGTTATAGGCCTAAATTTTTGCAGCCATTTACCGGTAGTGGTGACGTTTCCACATGAGTGAAAAATTTTCAAACAGGCCGTTAAACAATATACAACCAACATATCAAACTAAGAAGACCAAATATGGTGCAATTTGTCAATTCAACTTAACCGTTGTAAGAGTTATCTACATGTATATTGCAAACTTCCTCTTCCTTTTTACCATTGCTGGACAGAACATGTCAAATGCTATCTGCTGTTTTTATTTGGAAAGAAATGATCAGGACTCTAACTTTATTTGCTTTTATGGATCGTTGTTTGATATTGAAAGGTTATCCAACACCATAAACCGGTATATATATATATATATATATATATATATATATATATATAACTCTCTACAAAAACAAATACTGAAAATAAGTATTTTGAAAGTGCTGGTGAGTTCAGTTCTATTTGTTAAATGTTAGGAATGCAATTATCAGTTCAGAGAATGTTCTCTACTACGAAATGGATAGTTTGTTTTCAATTATGGTCAAAAACTAACAATAATTATAAGAAAAAGATTAGGTCTGTAACATCTACGGATGTCAATGACAGGGATATTAAGAAAATTTTGAGGGATTATTATATCTATGTTTCACAACTTAATCCTTGAGGAGTATTGATGGAAATTTAAAACATCCATTCATTTCCCTTATGACAAACAATAGCAACAAATTGTGTACGACAATTTAGTATTACTGGCAGGAATATTAAGAAAACTGAATCCTTTTAAGAAGTGTTCTTGCTTGAGTTTCACATGTTAATCACTAAAGTAAACTGGACATTTACTAATAACGAAGAAAGTATCGTTTTCCCATGTACATGAACTTTTCTTCATATTAGTATTGATTTTCTATTCGCAACCTTCCACATTTTCGAAATAATGATTAGTTAACTCCACACAGGGATTGTGACGTCTAAATAAGCTTGTTTTCTCTTCTGTAACTCAAGAAATGGTTAATGCATGTATGATTGATTGATTGATTATTATTTCTGCCACACTCAACAATTTTTTTCAGTTGTCTGGTGGCGTCCAGTTTTTGTTTTTTTTGGGTAGGTGGAGGAGAGAGCCCAGGTACAATGTATCCGACCACCGACCTTCCGAAAGTAAACTGACAAACTTTCTCACATATATCGGCGCCAGCAAGAATCGAACCCGCTCCGACTAGAGGTGAGAGGCCTTGTGATTTTGAGCGCAATGCTCTAACCACTCGGCCACGGAGGCCCCAATACATGTATAAATGTGATAGGATTTCTGCATTGTTGAATTCAATGAACAATATTTTAGTAACTTTCTAAACTGTCTTTATTGTACGTCTGTATTGTATAGAAAGATATCAATTCCAGCTGCTATATATTATAGTTATTTCCTTTCGTAATTGTAATTCACTGAGTTACAAACAATATAGTACAGAAACGGAAGAAAAAGGCATTTGTGTGCTGCGGCAAAATATACAATTGTAGCATGAATACGGTTATCTGACCATTTGCATGTATCACCCAATTAGTAATTTCACTGATATAAGAAATACATTGCTAAAAAAAATCTCAAGCAGAAATTCTGAATAGGAATGGACACTAGGAAGTACATGTATCTAAAATCATTAATAAATACATGTAGCCTGGTTTGATATATATATATATATATATATATATATATATATATATATATATATAGAGAGAGAGAGAGAGAGAGAGAGAGAGAGAGAGAGAGAGAGAGAATCTTGAACGAGTGCTTATGGCATATGAAATTTATGAAATGAGTTGCCAGATTTAATATTTAAATCTGGTAACGAATTTCATGAATTTTATATGCCATAAACACGAATGTAAGATTCTATTTCTCACATAACTATTAATAAACGTAAATTTTGATTACTTTCCATTTCACGCCTTTGTATAAGGAAGTGATTTTCAGCCTCTTTGCATCGTCTGAAAAATATCCTTGAGCATAAGAAATAAGATCTAAAGATAAACACGTCAATATGATAGTTATATTGAAATTTTAATATTAGAATTTTAATTTTTAATTTCATTATATAATAATAAATAAAACAGAAACAAATATGATAGGCTTGATGAACGTTTGTAGTAAAAATGTTTGTATCTATATCAGCACACTCTGACCTCACATGACCCTACATGATTTGCAATGTGCTATGATGTCATATCGTTTTAACCGGAATCAGCCACCAGGTACACGCACAAGTATGTATGTATTAGTGTCTTATCTTTGGACATTCTGTAATTGGACAGTTCCTACTGTTTATTTTGGTATTTTAGAATTCATTTTAGTCTCTCCGACATTAGTATTAAGTTCCTCATAGAATGCGTTCTTAACTCAAACCAACAGTTAAACATTGGGGGGGGGGGGGGGGGAGTTAACGCCTATGATGTTTATGGGTCCAGGGGAGGTTATAAGACAGAGGGAGAGGATCCGCGCTGTTCTCGGTGAAGGAGATTCAACTGAGAAAAGGAGTGAGCAATCGGCCCTCATTTAGTTTCAGATTCTGGCAAAAGAACGTGTAGTTCTTCTCTTTGATATTGTCTCTGAATTACATATATCTATATTGTCTTAATTTGTTCCTTTTCACTGTAGCACAGTGGTAGAGCGTTCGCTTCGCAACCGGGAGGTCGTAAGTTTGAGCCCTTCTCATGCTATGGCCGCGTCAAAATAGGTAGTGATTGCTCCATAGTCAAACGCTTGACATTCACAGGTCTTTCGGATATGACCTTAATAATGGTGGTCCCATGTCGCGACAGGTGTTGGCACGTTAAAGAACCCTCGCAGCTACGGCCTTGAGCGCTAAGCATTTGTGGTAGTTCACCTACAGCTGGTGACGTCTCAGTATGGATGACAAATTCTCGACGGGACGTAAAACAAACAAGGAATCAATCAATCAAAGAATCTAATTTTACCAGTATATTTTTTTTACGTCTAGAGAGCACGAGGAAAGAAAAAAAATAAGTAAGTCTCCTTCTTCAGAATCTTTTGTAAAATCACATTCAGTAAAAGACACAAACTTACATTTTAGACTATGGGGAAAAAAATACAAGCGAGGATTTAGGGATTATGAGTTGAGTGGTACCGTTGAGGTTAGACCCATTATACTTGTATTGTGTTTATCATGTAAATTCGTCTGTGTGATAAGGAGAATAATACATACAGCCTGTTTATCTTCTTCCTGTGGGAATAATGAAACACTATCATACTGTATATCATACATCTTTCAAATACGACATTTGACCACATACATGATAATATAGAGTATGGCAGCTGTAAAATAATATTTCAGCATCTACATTGTACCTGAATTAATGATGATTTATGCACTCGAAATGGTTTTTTTTCTGAAAATCTACTCCCCGACATCTAGTGACTGGTACATTAGAGATACTAAAAGAGACGTAAATGTCATGAAACAATTAGAAAATCAAAACTCGCTAGACCAGTGTCAATCATAATTTTCATGTACTAAACTGTCCTAAAATATTAATTTTTTTGAAAAGATATTTTACCGCTTGTCATGGTTTAATTTAAACAGATACAACCACAGACTATTATATCGCTTGGGTTTGAATTTACTATTAAAGGGTCTTTAATAGTAAATTCGAACCCAAGCGATACAATAGTCTCTGTGAAGCTGGATATGAACCGAATGCAACTCCAAGTTTTTAATGCAGAACAATTACATACAGTTTCAGTAGTGGAGTTTATTGATTGATTGTATATTGTTTAACTTCCCTTTCGAGAGTTTTTCACTCATTTGGAGACGTCACCATTGCCGGAGAAGGGCTGCTAAATATAGGCCTATGCTCGGCACTTATGGCCTCTGAGTAGGGAGGGATCTTTATCGTGCCACATCTGCTTTGAAACGGGACCTCTGTTTCTGCGGTCTCATCCGAAGGACCGCCCCTTTAGTCGCCTCTTACGACAAGCAAGGGGTACTAAGGACCTATTCTAACCCGGATCCCACGGGATTAGTAGTAGAGTAAATTTGTGATAAAGCAAACCTGATTCGCTTGTCGTATCAACGCTAACAAAAGTCACCCTTTGGCCTTGTTGTTCTTCAGAAGATTTTCACCCCTTATTATGACCCAAAATTTGCTCCAAGGAGTTGTGACTTAACTGAAGTTTAATCAACACCACATGTCAATGCCCCTTTCAATGCCATTATGAATATCACTAACATGATTTTACTGTTCTAGAAATAATTTTTAAGACACCCTATATTCATATATTTTATCCATAATTTTATCCCTACATCACCCCTAGGGTTTACGTAAAAACAGCATCTGAATTCAGAACGTTTTCACATTGATAAAAATTCACGTGACACTGCTACTTTTAAAGATTTCTCTCTATTCCCATTAAAAATTAATATGAATCTGCTCTACACAGGACTTCATGAATGAAAAGGCCAAGACAACGAACAGTATTCAATCTCGCAATTCCAATAGAAAATACAAATCAGAGAGATGGGCAGAAACGGACCCCTGGACATACCAGAGGTGGGATCAGGTGCCTAGAAGGAGTAAGTATCCCCTGTCAACCTTTCACACCCACCGTGAGCCCTATATTATATTATTTTATCTGAGCAAAGATTATTTGTATTCCAATGTAAGACTGTGACGGATATACACCCTCTCCCCGGGTCATGATTTGAGGAAACTTCAATATACATTGCCTGAGGATGTTTTCATATTAACGATGTCAATTCATGTCCTTTCTGGTTTTGAGAAGATTTTTATTTAAAAAAAATCCCTTAACAAATCGTAATTTGATCTCCTGTTGTGGCCCCACCCTATTCCCTGCGAGGTTATGATTTGAATAAACTGAAATCTATATGACATGAGAATGCTTCCATATTGGTATAACAAATCATTGCCCTGCTGGTCTTTGAAAGATTTTTAAGATCTGTCCCTATAAATTTCCATATAAAATTTGTTCCCCTATCGTAGCCCTACCTGGGGACTTGATTTGAACAATTTGAATCTGTATTACCTGAGGATGCTTGCATATTAATAATCACTAATCGTCTTTGTTGTTGAGAACAATAGTTTTAAATATTTTTCCTTTCTATCCTCATATATTTTTCTCTATATTGTAGCCCCCACCCTACCTCAGGGTGCCATGGTTTAAGAAACTTCAATCTGCACAATCTTGGAATGCTTTCATATTTTATATGATTGATAATGACATTATTGATCTTGAGGAAGAGATTTTTAAAGTTTCTAAAAAAGGTTTTTACCTTCGTATTCTTATTAAAAAATAAACTCCGTTCCCCTGTTGTGCCCCGCCCTATCCCAGGGCCATAAGTTGAGGAAACTTCAATATACATTATCTGAGAGTTCTTGCATATCATAGGCCTGTTGATCTTGAGAAGGCTATTTTTACAGATGTTCCCTATACATTCTTGAATTTTTCACTCATGTTGAGACTTCACGTGTTTTAGATTTAGACCTAAGCTTAGTGCTTACGGCCGTAGCAGTGAGGTTCTTTAACGTACCAACGCCTGCTGCGACTCGGGTGCTCCGTTTTTAAGTCGTATTTGAAAGATTCTTGATCATTCTTTCTATATTTAGATATATCGAATACGTTTTGTCTATTAGCAATACTTATTTTCATTCGTATGTCGATTCGATATATCCCTGTCAACTAAAGTAAAAGACAAAGAGTCCTCCTCTTCTGCGTCGTACTAAAGATATTTTATTGAAAATAGATGGCAAATAACTCAACTTTATGACAAACGGGATGCCTTAACCTTTTTCATTGTCAACTTCCCATATCTATGTAGCAATATTCTATTATCACCTATATCTGTCAATTGATTTGATACGCAACAGCTTTTGCTCATGAACATTTTTCAACCGAGGCAGGATACTGGCAAACAAGTTGATGCTACAGAGATTTCAACAGTCTCGCATAAAAGTAAGCATTTTGCATATTCTATGGTCCTTGTAACGATCTAGTTTCAACTGCCAATACAACCTTTCATTGGATCAAATGCTGTCTGACGTGTTTCATATGAATTGTTAGGCCGTTCTTGGCATACTGATTCTGACTGCAGATTACTCCGTTTCCCTGATTAAGATATAGGGCTCATGGCGGGTGTCACCGGTCGACAGCGGATGCTTACTCCTCCAAAGCACCTAATCCCATCTATGGTATGTCCAGGGGTCCGTGTTTGGCCATCGCTATGATTTGTATTTTCTATAGGAATTACAGGATTTAGTACTGTCCGTTATATTAGCCTTCTCATCCACCTACGAGATCTCGCAATAACAAGCATGGCGTAGCAGACGAAGAATTTTACATGCTGTACGTGATATTTAAAGAAAAACACCTTCATTATACATACCCAAGCGCAAATGTGGTACTTCTTTTAGTGTAAACAACACTAGAGACAACTACACGGAATTTACTAAAGGTTATTTAATAAAATATTTTGCATCATTACTAAGATCCTATGGAATTGTAGCCCTCTTCCGAAAACGTCAGAATATAAAAAAAATCGGAGAGAGCTACATTATCGCAACTAAGGTGAAGCTAGTGGAACTGTCTCTCGAGGTAACAGATTTTGTCCCAAGAACAAGAACATTCATTCTATTTTACTCGGCTCGAGCACATGTGGCACGAATGAAAGCAAAACAAGCAAAAATAAGAAATCAATTTGACTCAAGCATCAAAGGAATTAGGCCGCAGAAGATGTGAAGATATTATTCCATTTTTTTTTTATTATTATGATTACTTCTTTTTATCAAATCGGATCATACTGACGCTATGCATTTTGTGCATCACTACAGGGTGAAGAGCTAATTGTTATGTCATACTTTAATTAAAATGTCTTTTAGTCAGCAAAATTAGTTAGTAGGGACAACTGTAAAAGGTAAACGAATTTACAAGGCATATATGTTTGGAGTTTTTACTTGTCTAGACTCGACTCCCCTTATCACCTCAAACCACTTAAATATATTGTGAATCCGTAAAAATAGTCTTGATTCCATCAACCACTGTACACCTGTTTTGTATTTCAATAGTGATAGAAATGAACTCGAGACAAACGCATTACAAATTGACAACAATAATACTATAGACAGTTTCACGATAATTTTCGCACATGCACATAACTACCTTCGCAGGGCAAAGTTATTGTGAGCAATGTTTACTTTTTTCGTACGAAGTACATGTTTTAAGCGAGGAGTATAAATTGTTTTTATATAAAAGCGTCTGTGTTTTATTGTTAATATATATTTCTGAGCTTTTATGTTGTGTTCTGATTACTATTAAACAATATATTTTACATAATATTTTTAAAACTTAGCATTGAACTCGCTACTCTATTCGCCTACACGGGACATCCGTGTTTACATTGACAATGATAATGGCAAACCAGGCGATTTCCAAAAGTGGAAAACTACCAACGTTCATATAGCCGAAATGCCGGTAAAGCTCAGGATATTTGAAGGAGTCACCCCAGATATTTCAGGCCATGACCCCCTCACTTCATTTAGCTTCACATTCGACATTATCGTCAGATGCAACGCTCAGACTGTCGTTTAAAGAAATACAGACACATGATTTTGAGACTACGGAAGAAGGGGAACGACAACCATAGAGGACTAGACAAGGTGGTGAAGAACTTTAAAGGTGGTGATCTGTCTCAAATATTGACAACTCAGGTATCAAAACCAGTTAAATATTATTTATTTAGCAAAACTACGATATATATTGGCCCATGCAGTGAGTAATAATACAAATACTATACCCTCTAATATAGCTTATTAACAGACTAATATAATAGTTATAAAAGTGTAATTTAGTTTCATCTTGAAAGTTGTTTGCCTACTAGTATTGTTCTAAAAACACATTAGACTCCTAGTTTTATTAGAGTGGTTAATTATCAAAGACCATGTCTAGTAAATGAAATGCTAATAATATACATGTACACTACACTTATGTACATGAATATACACTTAAACAGATTCATACCCAATTATATATATATATATATATATATATATATATATATATATATATATATTGATTATAATATATAGAATGCCAGACACAGTAAAAAATTATAAAGAAAATGAATTAAAACAAGGTGAACAAATCAGCTATTGTGCAAATGAACACACATGTACATGTGTAATTATAACTTTTAATCATAATTTTTTTTAGATTGATGAGTCCTTTGAGTACATCAGAGTTTCCTGTTTAGCTTCCATGGAAAAAACAGATATAAGGTGTACATTTGTACATTTGTTTGTTGGAGAGGGAAAAAATATGCTATTTTTTCGTAATGGGCAAGAGATAAGTTTGGATATGGATCCTGTTTAATATATTTTGTATTGAAACCCAACTCCTTTGATTCCCTATAGACTAACACAGTCATGCAGCCACATCATTGGGCTACTTATGCACCTCCAACATTTTCCACCTCAGTCAGGTCTTGAATTCCAACAGCTCAATATCGAAAGCATGTCATTGGCATGTACCAAGACCTATGAAGATGGAATCAAAACCCCTCAACGATTAAAATTCTGGTCTAAGCTTATCATTTATATGAGGGAAGCTTTCGACCAAACTGAGCGAGAAAGAGATGCAGTGCAGGGAGAGGGCACAAATCAACTTTGATCCATGCCTTCCTGATCAAAGGTCTTTTGACCTGACCAGCTCCATACAGCAATTAAAGTTGCTAAAAGAGTTGTTTCCCATATTTTTGAATTCCAATCAGTATCATTGACATACAATAATTATTAAACTTGTTAAATGTCACATTACAACTTATTTATTCAAAACATATCTAATGACAAACGCTTTTAATCATTTAAATTGTAAAATATATGCAAACAAAATTGATAATTCATGGATGTTCATGTTTCAGTTGTGGAATCTCCCGATTAAGCTCCTGTCATGGAAAGTGAAGTGGAAATTAGTGCGACTGAGAATCCTGTGGAAAAAAGATGAAAGCTCTGGTTTTGAAGAACAGTCTGTTTAAAATGTGAAAAGACAGATTTTGGTTAACAACACTGCTTGATTTCTGAACAAATATTTCAGTACAATCCAGAATAACTTTCAGTTTGGAAAAAGAATGAAAGAATGGTTTTCTGAGAAGGAAAGAGGTTCATTGGACGCTTCTGAAACAGCAGGCACACTCAGGCTGTGAAGTGGTCCAACACTCCTAAAACATACGCAGTATTTATTTTATTTCTGTGGAGTTACTTTCTCTGCATCTGAAATTTCAAGCCTAACATTTCATAATTGAGCAATATGATAGTCATGTGTAAATCTAACTACACGTAATATATGACACTTTCTAACTCTTTTTGCAAAAATTAAAACTTTCATTACAATATTCCTAACTTCGATACATACCTGAGCGTTCAGTCAAATCTTCAACATACAACCCAACTTTAATTTTCATCAGTGTGGCTAGAAACTGACTTATAGACTTCATTGACATCAGGCATTTATACCCTCTCACCAGGGGTAGCAGTACACCATCTTCTCTCAATTGGCACCAAGTACCTGCAGATATATTTTGTTTGTTTTTTTGTTTGTTTATAGCCGCCTGAGCAATTTTTCAGCTATGCGGTGGCTGTCACCATTACCGGTGACAGGGCTGCAAATTTAGGCCTATGCTCGGCACTCAGGGCCTTTGAGCAGGGAGGGATCTTTATCGTGCCACACCTACTGCGACACGGGACCTCGGTTTATACGGTCTCATCCGAAAGACCGGCACCCACGTCCCACAGTGGGATTCGAACCCCCGACTCAAGGATCATCAGATCTTTGAGCCCGACGCTCTAACCACTGCGCCACGCGGGCGGCCCTGCAGATATAAATTCAACAAGATGTGTTTCAGAAAAATGTATGACCTCCCTTCCCAGTTCAAAATTGGAAAGGGTTATACATTGTATGCACGTATCATTTAATTGATAGTAGTGCTAAAACACTGCAAGATATTGAACATCTTCGTTTGTCCAGAACAGATTGGCCTTTAATCATTTGACTTCAAAATCAATAGGGTCATCTTTAAGATGTTCCAGTGTTTGTCAAACAAAGGATTAAGATAATGAGCAGACAAGACTTTATTATTTTTATTATAATCAGATTCTAATTTAGATCATGATATTTTTTAAATACATGTATTAACAATTAAATTAAATATTTTTAATATATTGATTAGTTTCTATAATAGTACACTTTTTACATTTTGAATATCCCTTCTGGTTCTCGGTTCTGTCTCTCTGCATCAACAGGCATATCATAATGAAAATATTGTCATCTAAACTGTACTCCGCGCATGCGCATAAATACTTACGCAGGGAAAGTTTCATTTTAAGGAGAACATTTTTTCCGCTTTGATTATTTCATTGATCCTGCAATGGTACGCAGTTGCAATGTATACAGGTGTACTAATCGAGATGATGTGAGAGGAAAAGAGAAGGAGGTAAGAGTCATGGAAATGTTCGTTACGTCGGCGCCAAACCCTCCTGTAGTCCATGAAGTCCACAGTGAACCTCGACTCATCCGACAGCATTACGTGGTTCAATCGGCAATTATCCCAGCGTTGATGGTGACGACACCATTGGAGGTGATCGGTATGGGGGTGGATCTGTAATGGTGTGGGGAGGCATCACTGTTGTCGGCAGAATAAACTTGCATGTTGTTGCTGGACGTGTCACAGGGCAGTACTACCGGGACAACCCCATTTTGTGCCGTACCACGTCGTTATGACCGCCGATTCATTTTTCAAGATGACAATGCCAGATGTCATAGGGCCAGGATCGTTACAGATTATCTCCAACATCAGAATATCACCACATTACTATGGCCCACACTCAGTCCGGACATTTCCCCATGTCTGGGACATGCTTGGACATCGGCTACACCAACGTCAACAACCTGCCAATGTCCAAGAACGTGCTGCAGCATTACAACAGGAATGGAATAACCTTCCCCAAAATGACCTGGAACGTCTCGTTAGGAGTATGCCACGCTGAATCCGAGTTTGTCTGGCCAACCAAGGGGGTTTTACTGACTCTGTTTCACAATGGTGGTAAATTTGCTGTGTGACCTTGTGTTGGTGTCGACCCTTATTCTGGAGAATCTGTCTTTTCTGACTGTCCACAGGATTTCGAATAAATTGATAAATGTTTCCTTAATGTTTTTTTTTTTTGTCATTTGTTTCCTCATTGACCTCATGATCTGCATTTCATTGTCCATGTAAATCCAATATCCCCTTTTTGAATAGTATGTTACACAAATTCAACCTAGGGATTTCATTTTAATAGGCATTTTACTACCATCTTCCCTCCTTCGATCAATGAGAAAAAAATCAGCAGACTGTTAAATTCTGCGCCAATGTATTGTCTTTATTTTACTTTTCATATCTATTTTAATCCAGCATTCATCAATTTATTTTTTTTACCCCTCCCCCATCTCTGTAAGTTCTTTTTTATTGGTATTGCCCGAATAAATATCCAGCTTGAACAAGATAATGATTTCACAGCAATTTAGAGGTTGTCTTGAAATCATGGACTGTTTTTATTTGTAAACTGTACAGTCCTCATTCTTGAAAATTACCCAGATCCTTGTCTTACATGTCTGAGCACAAATACAAATTAAACATTCTACATAATTTAATTTCCATTATCTTAATCATATACTGGACAAAAAAAGTTAAGGATCATGATTTCAGAATTATTTTATTCATAACAAAACCAAATAAATTATGTTAAATATATACTTAAAATGTTCAACGACAATCGAACAATACATTTTAAATCTGTTTTTACAAATTCATCAATACGTTAAGCAGCCAGAGCAACCATTGTCAGGTAACCCCCCCAGAACGGTTTGAAAATCGGTATGAGCAAGAATAACAAATTTCATTACAAATGATTGAATCTTTATAAAGGCAATATCAATAGGGTGTATGTCCACCCTGAGCCTGTATAACGGCACGACAACGCCTCTGCATACTTCTCATGAGTCTGCGGAACGCAACTTGTGGCAACCTTGCCCATTCCTGCTGTAAAGCTAACATAAGCTCCTGGCGGTTTGTCGGAAGTACAGGGCGTCTGGAAACAGCTTGCTGCAACATGTCCCAGGCATGTTCTATTGGATTTAAATCCGGAGAACAACTCGGCCAATCCATACGTTCAATTGTCTCTGTAGCAAGGTAGTCTGTCACTATACGTGCTCTGTGGGGACGAGCATTATCATCCATTAACACAAAGTCGTTGCCTATAGCTCCCGCATAAGGTCTCACAATTGGATGCAGTATCTCGTCCCTGTAAATTGCACCGGTAAGATTGCAATTAATCACGTGCAAGTCAGTACATCCACCAATACCGATTCCGGCCCAAATCATCACAGAGCCACCTCCAAAACGATCATGCTCTGCTACACAGCAATCAGCGTACCGCTCTCCACGCATGCGCCATACACGCCTACGACCGTCATGAAAGTCCACGCAGAACCGTGACTCGTCTGTGAAAAGAACAGGCGTCCAATGACGCAGCTGCCAGTTTATGTGATTTTGAGCCCAATTGAGTCGTGATACACGATGTCTTCTCTTCAAAATGAGATGAACAGCAGGTCGATGAGCCCGAAGGTTAGCAGCATGAAGTCTCTGTCTGAGAGTTTGTGGTGTTATGTGCACCCCACTTGCTGCATGAAAGTCAGTATTGAGTTGGACAGCACTCTGAAACCTGTGTCTACGAGCCATAAGTGACATATAGCGATCCTGGCGAGCGGTTGTGGACCTTGGACGACCTGATCTCGGTCTCTCAGAAACATTACCTGTCTGCCTAAAACGATTCCACAACCTTGAAATCACACTTTGGGACACATTAAAATGTCTAGAGACAGTTTTCTCAGCTTGGAGCATACTTACTGCCTGACCAGCTTCTAGTGCAGTTAAATGGCGCCTCATGGCTTTTAATGTCAATAATTGTTCACCTAAGAGTCGATTAGAGCAATAAATACCCACAATAAAATGAAAATCACAATTTTTCAATTTCAATATACACGTTAGCACACTTTGATTTTGACCCCTTGCTTGTGTTTGGGCAAAAAAAAAAATCATGCACTTATGACGTCAATATGAAACCAGGTAAATCTATTGTGTTAAGGACACAATGGAAAAACTATACATGTTAAAATTTGTCAAAATCATTATTTGGTTAATAAAAATTTTTCAGGTCAAAATTATGATCCTTAACTTTTTTGGTCCAGTATATTTCCCTATATTGCAGCATGGCTTTTGTAAGAAACAAATTTTGCGTATGATTTCTTTATACAGTATTTATTGTATAGTGACCAATCTAGTAATATGTTGTTTAATTTGAGTCCTGGTTTGGCTTGGCCACGATGCAACAAACAGAATTGATGTTAGATACTCCCCCTTTATCCCACCAACTCCTCTTGACAAATCCCCCATCCTGGAAAAAAATCAAAAACAAAATTGAGCGCTTGGTCAAGGATTATGAGGCCTTGCAGAGGGGGGAATTATTAACAAAATGTGATCGAGGTACATAAAGGAGTTAAACATAATGGTAAAAAATTCTAAATATAACATAATTTAATGGTTGCATTAAATAATTATTTAGCTATTTGTATACATTTCCAGTTGTAAAATGCTAAATGATGGCCCATAGTTTCATGCATTCCTAAAAATACATAGGGTGGAATCAACTTCCCTAGGGAATTTTTTCTGGATCCGCTCATGAATATAGATGTAGCTGTGCACGCTCGAACGGTAGCTCCTAAACACATTAATAAGGAATAACAAGAGACCCATATGCCTTTACGATCCCCAGTGTACGCACATTTTTTTTTCACTCTTCAGAAGTCATTGTGTTACCTGTGTGCTTTTTATACTTCTCCATTTTTATACTTTTTACTAGATGATAGACAGATATATTGGTATAACTATCATACACAATTAACAATATATAAATTATTTCATAGGCATTGATTTTTATCATATTAAAGCGAAATGTGATTTACTATTCGAGTTCTAAAAAAGCATATGAATTTTCACAGCTTTCAGAGATTATAGGTAATCATGCTCAAGGTTTGCCAGCTTGATATACAGGCCTAGGAGTAAAGATTGTCTAAGATATGTTGCAAATTCAACATATGATCAACCAAGTCCCACCCTAGGCCCTGAACCCAGGGGTCATAAATTTCAAATTGCTCAACATAATAATTCAAAACATTTGTCTGCTTGATATCCAGAAGTGAAGATTTTCTATTGCATTTTCAATAATGTATATACAATAATGTATTATTTGGCACCATCCCAGTATCTGAACCTAAGGGTCATGAATTTCAAAATTTTGGTAGAAGGCTCAATGCCTATTACAATCATTCAAAAATTGTCTTCTTAATGTCCAGAAGTAAACAAAATTTTCTAAAATATAACATTTATGTATTTTCAAAATATAACGAACTACTCCCACCCTTAGGCCTGAACCCAAAAATCAAGAATTTCCTTGTTTTTGGTCAAGGCTCACCGGTTATAAAATCATGTTAATAGTTTGACTGCTTGATGTCCAGGAGTAAAGAAGATTTTTGAAGGTTACATTAATTTTGATGTTTTTGGCCACACTCCTCAGGCTCCATGAAATTCATAAATTTTGTACCCCTTGACCCATAGATGTTATATACCAAAATTAGTTCATGCGTTCCAGATGATCAAAAGTTTACAACGGATGCATGAAATACGACGAAGGACAAATGACACCGGACAAAACCAAAGATCAGTAGGTCATCTGAGTGAAAAATGAAATAACAGTAACTAAGACTTGTATTGAAATATATTAAACGATCTTTTATTCTGTATTTTTACATGTATTATTACTAAGAAATTATTCTACGAAGCAATGAAAAATAATTTTTCGTTTCCCCACACAGTCACAAATAAATCGGCCGCTAGTGCCAATATCCCTTAATACTATCCTCCTCGTGCTTGGTGGCACATAGGGCCTCAACAGAGTGTCCCCATTCATTCCTATAAGCTGCTGTTATTCTCGCTTCACTCCGCGATCTACCCTCTCACTTCCTACTCTGCGGCTGTTCTTTCTCGTCACACACGCTTTCTTCTTTCTTCAAATGTCCATGTTAAAGCGATGTTACAGTCACTGGTGATACTGTAATAGATCACCTTACAATTTCTATGGTGAATATGAATTTATTCTATGTACCAGTACATGTACATCTCTTTCCCTGTTTTACGGCGAGATACACAAGCCACATCCGACAGGAATCATTTGGTACAACAAACTGCTATAAAACTATGAGGCATTGATAACATGACTCGTTAAAAGGAGTACAACAATTATATGCAGATTCAATCACATTATACATTGAACATTGATAAGCTACATTTTGTAATCATTTGTACAACTGTTCTCATAACGTAACGACCTGACCATGATCGTGTTACTGACTCATTTCAGAGGATTTTCATTTAAAGCTTGTGGCGTCTTAATATGAGTAAAACAAGACCGATTCCATCTCTCGACCTGCGTAACCGTAGACATCTCAGTTAAAGGCACTCTAGATTCCACATTTCATATGATTGATTGATTGATTGATTGTTTGTTTGTTTTACGTCCAGTCGAGAATTTTTCACCGTGACACGGTATCTCCGTTTCTCAGGTCATATCCGAAAGACCCGTGATTCTCACTTCTAAATGCCGAGCGTTTGCCGAAGGAGCAATCACTACCTAGTTTTACTTCTTAGGTTTGCCGCGGCCATGGCACGAACGGGGCTCGAACTCACAGCCTCCCGGGTACGAGGCGAATGCTCTAACCATTGAGTTACCGCGACCGGTCATAATAGGAGGTGCATATCTTTAAAATATATATAAATACTGTGCGAAGTTTGAATACTATTGATGGGAGGTTTTTTGAGCTACTGAGTACATAAAATATGCACCGTCATTAGCATTACATTTTATAATGAAAAGGTTAAATAACGAACAGTAACCAATCTCGTAATTCCTACAGATAATACAATTCAGAGAGATGGGCAAATACGGATCCCTGGATATACCAGAGGTGGGATCAGGTGGTGTCGAACGGTCACATCCGCCGTGAGCCCTATATCATGATCAGATAAACGGATTATTCCGCAGTAGGCATCAATGTGTTATTTGTGATAGCCATTTTCTCATGAATACGATGCAGTTGTCAACAATGTGTGTGTGAATCTTATTATAGTCCGTCTATTTTAACAGCTGGTAAAGTTGAATGTAACTAAAAGAAATAAATTTCAATTTTGAAATTGCATGAGGGTATGAATTGCAACTCTTCACACTGGCATACTTTTCATGAAGTGCCAACTCTTCAAAAATGAAACTTATATCTTAATACTGAGTTAACTATATTGTAAGTTGTGTTTTTGTTATCGCACTTCAATAGGATACGTATATACTAGTATGACTTCTGTTTGTGATTTGCTTAGCTCAGATTCTGCGATGCGTGCGGTTTATCACTCTGTCGAAATGCTCTGCCACTCACCAAGAAGCACCGTAGGGGGGCGTATAATGTTTCTGTGGGTTGGATTGCATACGGTTATATCTACCAAACAATTATAAATTATGTTACTGTACAAATGGAATAACTTTGGGCTCTTTAACTCTTTATTCACTGACCTCAAGAATAATCTTCCATTCAGTTAAGATTATCTTGACTGAAACGAAGTTTACCACAGCGGTGGATCTAGAAGAGGTCACAAGGGTTGGCGTAGCTCAGTGGTAGAGCGTTCACTTCGTAACCGGGAGATCGCGAATCAAGGTTCATGCTCCGCTCGTGTCATGGTCGCTTCAAATCCAAGACATACACATAGATAGAGATTGCTACTTCGCCAAATGCTAGGTACTATAGCTAACTATCTATCTATCTATCTGTCTGTCTGTCTGTCTGTCTTTCTGTCGCTTTGTCTATCTATCTATCTTCAAGTTGTATTCACCTGAGGAAGGATGTTAAAATCCAGAGAGCGCTAGTGATTTGAACAATTTGTATTCACCTGAAGATGAAGGATCTAATGATTAGAATATATTTTGAACTGCATATCTTCCTGCTTTATTATTTTATTTTATATACAATAAATAATATACAATAATTGTACATCTATATATCGCTTTATCAAGTTTATCAAGTTATCAAACTCAAAGTTCTTATTTCGGATTTCCAACATTTTGGACTTGAGCATCACTGAAGAGACATTATTTGTCGAAATGCGCAACTGGTGCATCAAAATTTGTACCGTTTATGTCTTATATCTAATCAACATATTAACCCTAAAGTGTTTTACATGTATAACAATCAAACAAACTAGTACAAAGAACAATAAATACTAAAAAGGACATAAAGTAATATTAAACTCAGATTAAAATAGTAACTAACGGTAGGCAAAATGAAGTTTTTCCACACACACACACACACAGATACACACACTCACATAGATACACACACACACACACACACACACACACAGATACACACACACACACACACACACACACACACAGAGAGAGAGAGAGAGAGAGAGATACACACACACACAGATACACACACGCATGCATATGTGTGTGTGTGTGTGTGTGTGTGTGTGTGTGTGTGTGTGTGTGTGTGTGTGTGTGTGTGTGATATGTGATTAAAAACATTAAGAACATGCATTTAATGACAACATAATGCCGACTGATAAAGTAAGAAAGCAATTTACATAACAGTATGAAATAAGAATGATTAGGTTTCAGATGCGAGTCACCTCTTTTTTGATTGTTCTCGACAGTAAACGACTTTCAGTCATACCTTATACAGAAGTCATTTTGGTTGAAAGATTTTCTCGTGGACTATTACATATCCTGTTTTTCAACATGATGAATACTTTCTTATGACAGGCATAAGAAAGGAACAGAAATATACCTTGGGATCCATTGATAATTGTTACAAAAATCGTAAAAAGGGAAACATCGAAAAATCCGTCTACAATCATGAAGGTCCAGGATATCCCAGTCAACGAGAATAGTTTGAAGAAGATGGACAACTCATTCCTTTCATGGGAACTTTGTAGTCTTGGTGTAGTGCGAATATGATGATATGTGAAGGAAAACATTACTATGTTAAAGACAATCTGAAGAACAAGCGGAAGAATGAACAAAAGAAGTAAAGCCAATGAACTGACAAGGAAGCATTTGGATCCGCCATAACCGAACCTATCAGAATTTATGAAGGATTCAAGAATTACGTTTGTGATAATGGGGAGAACAGGTAGGAATAAAACTACCAAGATATATTTTATAAATAATTTTCTGTCCGATGACTGGTCACAACAAACCATGGAATTTCTAACAAATGATCTAAACATATGAAAACAACAGATGTTTGTACAGGTAAATACGGATACCCAGAAATAATGGAGAAGACCACCTATCCAAGTACAAAAAGTTGTGTCATTAAATTGAGTTCGTATGAGAAAAAACAACTGAGCAAAGAAAAGAGAAAATACATAACACATGATGTTTTTACCCGGAATTGTCCTCAAAATAGGCAAAATGAAGTAAATTAAAAATGTTAAGAGCAGTGAAAGAAGTGAAAATCCGGTACTGATGTATGTCACTATATCTAAAACAGTTGTAAAAGATGCATTTGGTACTGAACTGAATTCAGAGTGTTGGACTAGCTTGTAAGAATTCGAACAAATTTGAACACTGCCATTTTCACTTTTTAAAAATTCATGAATTTTGAAGTTTTTGTTAATTCTTGCTACGTAAATGCTATTGTAATCCTCGTTGTAAACATATTCATTTGATGCTAATTCTATCTGTGTGCATGTCAGTAAATTATTGAGATCGGGCGCAAAGAATGTGAAACCAGATATATATATAACGTGGCAACCTGGAGAATCCGATGCTTGTTGTCGAAGATGTAGTGGAAGAAACCATGCTTCTAAACTCTCTTTAAAATGTAGAGACACGCCTTCAAAGTGGATTGAAAGACTAGTGAAATTTAAAAGATGTGATTCTAAATCCATCCTGTTGAATGGATAACGCCAATTCGTAATAGTTATGCGGAGATATATTATGACATCATCAAGCGATGTGTTTGGTTTTGAGAATTTCAGTAGCTTGCAAGATTTGTTTGAATAGACATATTGTTCATCAAAATACAGTTGTCCTTCGTGTATTTCATGTTGAATGAATGCTTGAAGATCTTTTAGTATTAAAAAGACATTGTACATTTGTGAACTCGAGGATATCGATAGTCTCCATGCGACATTATACTGTGCATTTTGGGCATACAGTGCCAAGTAATGACAGGAGTTATTTTTCAGAATCTTTCCTCTTGAGCAAAATAATTTCCTGCATTTGTTCTGCAAAATAGAAAATATAATTTAAAACGATGAAAAGTAAACAAATTTTAGAGATTAAAGTGAAATTTTCCCTTGATTTTAACATTTTCTACATAATGAAAGATAGCTATTTTTTTCTTTAACAGGCCATTCAGGAGCATCAACATTATAGCATTTACTGCTAATAGCGCATCTATATATACCTCATATATGTCCACGAAGTATCCCTCATTACACTCTTCCAACGACTTTTCAGGCATTTTAGACAGTACATCCACATCCGTAACAGAAAATAGTTCCCTGTAGCTATAATCCGTGCTAAAAAATGAGACTGTAACAGCAGTATTACACTCCTCGCAAAATATGTTTCTAAAGGGATAATACTGTATATCGTCCACATCGCCATGTTCACAGTAATTTAGAATTGCAAGGCTATGATTTGTTTCAAAATTTTCCTCTAAATAACATTTTGAAATAGGATCTTCAAAAATTGCACTGTTGCACACATCACATATTTGGTTCTTGTAAATATAGTTACGAGATTTAGCCATTACATTCATCATTGGTTCTTCGCACATTCTTCGAGCATTTTCACTTACTGACAGGGCCATACCAGTGACATTGCATTTGTTTATATCCAAAACACTTTCCAAGTTACAGGTCTCTACAAAATCTGTCGTCGTAAAATAAATCGAACAGTTATTTTTTTCTGCTGAACGTAGTATGAACTCCATTGATGACATGAGCGTTGGGAATATTAGACGTGGACAAACTAAACTCACATTCCACGGTTTTAAGTCGTAAACATTCTGACTCGTCGTTTCGTTCTGATCATGACAAAGAACACAATGGATATTTTTGTACGTTTCGTTTGTCTGTACATTGATTACTGGAATGTTGAACAAATCATAACTTACGAACGTTTCACATCTATCTTTCAGATAAGTATTTTTACAAGAAGTTGGACATTTACTAATCATATAGTAAGAAAGTCCACGAAGTCTGATGTTAGAAACGTGACCAAGAAATCCTGGCGTGCACCTTGTGTGTTGATGATAAGCTGCATCAGGACAACAAGAAGCAAATCTGTAACAGTCGTCATCACATAAACAATGTCGTCTGGCTCTGAAACCTGGATATATTTTATCTACTTGATGATTCTCATGACACCAATTCTGATAACCACCAGACCTGACATATTCCTCGTACAATGAGGTCAAATTGACAAAATCATTTGAAACTGTGACATTCTTTGACGAATTTTGCATCAATAGGATATCTTGCACAATAGAAATTACATCCCATGACAGAAATGAAATTTTAGCGAAATATTCGTCTGTTGTTTGGTCATATTCCTCTGATACTGCTAGCCTTGCGTTAGTCAACATTGATATGTCATTGTCTGCTGGAGTTGTATTGTAGAAGCACTCCTGGCATGCCACGGTGCAGTTCTTTTTAAGTTCACCATGTATGCAACGATTTAAACTTTTATTATTTATATAGTTCTCAGTTGTGTGAAAATAGCTTCTTTGTTTTACTCCTGTGTTGCATAGAAAGCAAAAGACATTTTGGAAAATTCCATATTGATTCCAGTAATTTTTACAAGCAAATTCTACATCGCTATCATACTCATCCCAATCTCCTGTAATGTTGCATTTTCTAACCAGCGACCGTGTTAAACAGGAAGATGGTTTACTATACCTGGGGGGAGTATACTGAATTGAGCAATTGTGTTGTTTGATACCCATCCACAACATGGCAATATCAGAATAGCTATCCAGATCAAAACTTTCCTCTGTGCATGAAAAAGAATATGCCCATGGAATTGTTTGATTTTCTCCGTGGCATTTAGAGCACTGAATATTTATATAAGTCTTGTTTGTTTTAACTGAAAAAACTGGTGATTGATGCAAAAAATTGGTATGATTAATAGGCACAATGCAGCTATCTGCAGTCGAAGAATTATTCATTTGTGGACATGAAGTGACCATTTTGAATCGATTCTCTCCAATGAATTTTCCATCATTTACAAGGTAATTCGTTTGAGAACAAGTGCTGACAGATATATCTGGACAACATCGGCCATCTGCTTCACATTCATTAGTACACGAACAGGTAGGACATCCCATAGGGATTCGAGTTGCCTTTGAAGAAATATTATATTCATCCTTCACAGTGCAGAGGGATTCACTGCCACAATATTCTATGTATTTTGTTATTAGCTTTGCGTTATTGTCTGCGAGTCCAATCCAGCAAAAGATTGTTCTTGATAAACAAAGAAGAGTTAAAATGACTGCATTCTTCATCATGCTGATAGGTAAACTACAAACAAAAATATGATTATTGTAAAAGAATGTGTTTGACTGACATCCATTATATCTAATAAGATTTCACTTACTTTGATTTCAATTTTATTTGATACTTAAATATGAAAATGTGAGTGTTAATATCTAAGTCGATTCTATATTTTATGCCAAGTGTTATATTCAACGTGAAATCAAACGAGAGAATACTTATCATCGTACATCATAATTTGACAATCGCTCTTTCATGGAACAGGGAATACAGAAAATCGAAAAGTTAACTTGCATTAGAATGAGATAATCTGTGGTTCGATTTCGTCATATATGTGTTGCATTCCAATAAAATTATCACTTAGTGAATAATTTTCAAGATCACTAAGGTACAATTAATGCAAATAACCTATTTGAAGTAAAACTAATTTGAACTAATTTTATTGTGAGATAATTTGATGTTGATTAATTGATTGGTTGTTGTTTTCCGCCACACTCAACAATTTTTCAGTCATCTAGTGACGTCCAGTTTTTGTAGATGAAGGAGAGAACCCAGATACAATGTACCACCGACCTTCAGAAATTAATGATGTTAAGTAATCGATAGTGCTGTACATGATACGGGTTCCATTTGCCCTCCAAATTTGTGCTCTCATTTACAAATTAAGTGTTTTTCGTCCAAGAATCCCGATGCAACTCAGTTTTTATTCTAAATTTGATCAAAATGAAGTAGAATTGGAATAATGATATCATAAACAAGGGTTTTTGTCGCCTTTTCGTTAAGTTGACCTAAATTTTTCTTTCATACAGTTCTTCTTTTAGAAAATATCGAGTACAACTTGGAAAAAAACTTTATCAATCCCATAGCTGTATCTTTCCAGTTCGCAAATGTGAAAGAAAATATGAGGAAAATGTGAACAATCATTATCTTTGCTAATTGACGTCTTTTAAATTTCATTTTTATGTCAAATGAATGAAAGGTTAACAAAAACAGTCTTTAATATTTTTGTAATGGTAGGCTATCTAGACATCGTAATATTACGGGGATGAAAACGCCAATCTCCAAGAAAGTCTATTTTATGACGTTAGAACGTTTATAAAATCTTATTTTTCAAATATTACATGGGAACAATCGATGAAAAATCTATCATCACGCTAATTGTAAGTCGATTGTGTCACCTAATGTGATCACCAATTGTCTCTGTTCTTACAACTGTAATGCACAGGGTGTTTCATAATATACATGTATGTCCCCATTACAAATACCTGTAAAATCTTTAATTTTTATCATATCTTAAAAATAAAAACTTTGCTTTTGAGAAAAAAGAAATTAATTTTACATTATAAAAAAAATACAAGAATTTTCTTTATGCTATGATGTTATATATGACGTCATAATGAAACGTTGAAATCCCATTATGTCTCATTTGCCCTTTATTTTCTTTATGCTATCATGTTATATATGACGTCATAATGAAACGTTGAAATCCCATTATGTCTCAGGTCAAAGAATAATGAATTGAAGTGATGAAGTTATATTTTAATGTAATTCACTAATAACAGCAATAAGGATGATGCAAAAGAAAAAAATATGCATATCAGGAAGAACTTCAGAAATAACAGATTCAGCTTTATTGAGAAGTGAAAAAAATAACTTCGGTCATTTGCGCTGAAGTGATACAGGATTTCAGAGATCACATGGAACTTATCTTATCACAAAGAGGACGTCATATAGAACATTTTTTTAATGTGGCTCAATTTAAAGAATTGTGAAATAAAAACTATAAATGTTTGGGGGAATATCCGAAAGACCTGTGAATCTCGCTTCTAAATGCCGAGGGAGCAGTCACTACCAATATTTAAGTCGTAGGCTTGACGTGGCCATGGCACGAGTGGGGCTCGAATTCACCACCTCCCGGATACGAAACGCATTTTCTACCACTGAGCTACATGTACCGCGACCGGAGGTATCGTTCATCATTCTGTATGGCAACACTTGGTGCACATATTTCACTATGTGCTCAAACAAAAACAGGGGAAAACACCTCAATTTATAACAGTAGTATTATTATTATTTTGAGACTGATTTTCATTGGGGTGGGTTTGAAATCCATAGTCATATTCACGAGAACAGCTGTATCAAATAAATAAAGTTAGTAACAGCGCCACTTAAATGTGCCATTTTATGCAATTCAGTACGAGAAAATGCGTAGTTTAAACTAAAAGAGTGCACGTACAGCCATTTTGCATTCATTTTAATATAAACTAAGCAGTATGTACATGTTTTCCTGTGTATGGTCAGTTATTGAAAAATTGTAATATTCCGGAAATTTATAGTGTGACCATTCGAGTCTCGGATGTAAACATTCGTGATGTGGTCACGAGACAAAAGGGTATATAAAGGGTGTTGTGCAGAGAAGGCGTGTTTAAAAATATGGTAGTACGTGAAACGGTAAAATAATAGTCAGCTTACAGAAGTGGTTGACCTTATGGTACATGTAAGACCTAAAAAGGATCCTACTTAAAAGGCGTTGACGTCCAAGTAAATACGTTATAAAATATAACCATGTGCATTTGTAAGCAGAAAAAGGTTATATGAAAACTATCCAATATATCAATGTTTAAAATTAAAATTCAGGCTTTGTAATTAATTCTCGAGAAAAAAAAACAATTAGAACAATTTCCGTTTTCATGAAAGAAGAGAGTGACAACAGCTGGATGTGTTCTATTACCCAAGGCCAGCAACATTAAATAAATGTGTATATAATGCTTTAATTTTGTTGAAAGAACGTTTAAGTTACAAGTTATATTATTCATTTGAATTATTTGTTTAAGAATTATTAAAAGGCCTACGGGCCTTAAAGTTCACCTGAGTACCATAGCCCATACACAAACCTGTCAGGGAGTCTCGTATTTGCATTTTAAAAGCCGCTTTCCGGAGTATTTTGTTCACAGAGTTATGATCGTTCTAAATATGGATGCAATTCCCATTCAATTACAATAGAAGAAAAGATGAATTTTGAAGCATTTAAATCCGTCCATATTTCCCTTACTTGTAATGAATTTCACAATTTAGGTAAAGGGTTTATGGACATAATTTCCATGCATTTGGTTTTTGTTTGGAGTAAAGAAGATTTTTAAAACTTTCACTTTTTGCAGGTTTGACCCAAACCATGGGGAAGCTATTATCATATATTTCACAATTTACATTCCTCATATCCAACAGTTTTTGCTCCGTCCCTAGGGCCCCAGGAGAGCAAGAGTCCTGAAATTTACAATTTGTGCCCCCTTGTCCCAAGCATGCTTCATACAAAGTTTCGGAGGAAATGGAATGGTAGTTATCAAGGAGTTTAAAATGTTCAATTATTAACACATTTAGTTTCTGATCATTTTGGCCCTCACCCTCATACCAAAACCCCTTCCCCTAGGATCACGGAATTATAATTTTGTTTGGTAAAGTGCTACCTGCTCATTATATACATCCATTTGGTTTCAATTTGGTATCAATAGCATTAAAGAAGATGTTTTCTAAATGTTTTACACTTAAACTATATACTAAGTTTGGCTATGCCCCAGGGTCATTTTTTTTTTACGTATGGCAACTAATTTTAACACAACGAATGCACGAATAAGTATAGTTATCATATTTAAAAAAGTATATACCAATAGAATAGTGTTCAAGATCCATTAACTTGTTATCTAACATATTTACTACTAATTTTAATATTAATTTACTACATGTATTTTGAATTTAATCTACCAATGAAAAAAATACTTTGGGGATCCGGGTTAGGATAGCTCTTCAGTACCGTTGCTTGTCGTAAAAGGCGACAAAATGAAGCGGTTCTTCGGATAAGACCGGAAAAAACCGTGGCCCCTTGTCAAAGCAGGTGTAGCACGTTAAAGATCCCTCCCTGCTCAACGGCCATAAGCGCCGAGCATAGGCCTGAAATTTGCAGCCCTTCACCGGCAATGGTGACGTCTCCATTATTACTTTGGCCAGACGGATTGGAATTGAAGAATACACGTTCCTTACATACATGACAGGGATATTTCCCTAGATGTGTCCGATTTCATGCTCAGGCCACCAACATTATTGATGTACAGAGTTCTTGATTTCAACTTGTTTTGTAAGTGCAACCAACAATTCTCTATAATATTAAAAGTTGGTGATTGTGCAGGCCACAACATCGAGTTATTAATGCTCTGTTGTTTCCACTCGGTAACTAAACGTGTCCGATGAAAACCTGTTTGTTTGTTTGTTTGTTTGTTTGTTTGTTTGTTTTACGTCCCGTCGAGAATTTTTCACTCATATTGAGACGTCACCAGCTGTAAGTGAAGTACCACAAATTTAGACCTATGCTTAGCGCTCAGGACCGTAGCAGTGAGGGTTCTCTAACGTGCCAATGCCTACCGTGACGCGGGACCTCCGTTTTTAAGGTCATATCCGAAAGAACCGTGATTCTTACTTCTAAATGCCGAGCGTTTGGCGAAGGAGCAATCACTACCTATTTTTCGTCTTAGGTTTGACGCGTCCATGGCACGAGCGGGGCTCGAACTCATGACCTGCCGGTTACGAAGCGAACGCTCAAACCACTGAACCACCGCGACCGGTGCCACATTTCATAAAAGCTGAACGTGCCAAAGAAACATATTGTGTTTCATACCAATTGTTAGGCCGTTTTAACACACTTTTCCTGACTACGGATTGCTCCGTTTACCTGATCGGAATGTAGGACTCACGGCGGGTGTGACCGGTCGACAGTGGATGCTTACTCCTCCTAGACACCTGATCCCACCTCTGGTATGACCAGGAGTCCGTGTTTGTACATCTCTCGAATTTGTATTTTATAGAAATTACGAGATTGAATGCTGTTAGTTATCTTGGTCTTTTCATATTAACAGCATTAAAAAGGCTAAATTGAACATGCTTAAAATCACAGTGACAATTTGTCAACTTTCATCATAATAGGTTGATTGATTGTTTGTTTGCAACAATTTAAAATTTAGGTTTGACGCGGCCATGGCACGAGCGGGGCTCGAACTCTCGACCTCCCGGTTATGAAGCGAACGCTCTAACCACTGAACCACCGCGACCGGTGCCACATTTCATAAAAGCTGAATGTGCCAAAGAAACATATTTGTGTTTCATACCAATTGTTAGGCCGTTTTAACACACTTTTTCTGACTACGGATTGCTCCGTTTACCTGATCGGAATGTAGGACTCACGGCGGGTGTGACCGCGATCGGTCCGATGAAATCCTGAAAAATAAAGTTGTTTAGAAGGAAATACCTGGCTATAACGGGCCACAATTCTACATCCAATATCTAGATATATTTTTGAGCATTTATATTTCCATTGATAACTATTAGGGTACCGACACAATTCCACGTTATACACGCCCATATCATCAATCTGACCTTGATCTGCGCACCAGGACAACTGCACTGAGATAACTAAACTTCTCCACACATAAACACAACTATTGTCCCCAATTACGACTTTACACTAGTCGGAAAATATCACTTTACTGCAGTGTCTTTCCAATAGCGAAATTAATTTTCCTCAAACCCAAGAAATACTGGTTTTCCGATTCACTGCAGTGATTCTGATTTTCTTCCGAACGACCCTTCTATTTGTATTAGTCTCGTACACTCGCCACTGAACAGTCCTTGTTGTAACAGTCCTTGATGTAACAATAGAGTATCCTCCGTGATTAAATAAATATGTAATGTTTTTAACGGAAGCATGCGGTTCTGTTTTGTCACACGCAAAAGGTGTGGCACATCTCAGGAATGAAGTGTTCTCTTCCTGCCATATCTTGAAGGTGTTTCCATAGCCCCCCTTTCTAAATAACGTTTTACCACAGTATATACTGTACAGTATTCCAAAGAAGATCCAAATTCCTGGCTATCACTGAATATTTTTCTCTTGGCAAATGTTTTCCCCAATAAACTCTTTTACACTTGGCAACAAATCACTGTTTTCCCCACCTCCACTTTTGATACTGAATATGAGTTAAAAAATAGATGCCTATATCAATGTAAGTCATAATGTAAACCATGAACGTGAGCGATAGTAATGAGCATCTTTTAAGGTATTCGAGCTCGGGTTGTTTCGCATATTTCCGTAACGGCTCGGAATTGAGTTAACGGAATTGAGTTATCGTTCGTAAGGATTAGAGTTACCGATCTTAGAAGAAAAAACTGACCGACCAGAGAGACGAGCACGGGCGGGTTTATCAAAAAAAAAAAGAAAGAAAGAAAGAAAAAGGCCCCTAAAGAGTAAAATATAAGAAGACCTATGTGGCGGTGGAACACAGTTATCTTAGTGGACATCAGTGCCCCGGCAAATCATGCACAAATAGCAAATGTCCGCTGTTTAACAACAGTTTTCCGAACTTGGGGGGGGGGGGGGGGGGGGGGAAATGTGAACAGAGACTGGAAAGGTCGTCGTGTTGTGGAACTGTCTGTGCTTCTGGAAGGACTTAAAGCTGCACTTCATGCCGCCTCGGACCTATCCCTCTATACCAGGAAAACAACGTTGGCGAGAGGAATATCTGAACCCTGACTGTGGCGAGGTGAACATAGTTCCTTACGGAAAAGACCCACAGAAAGTACGAAAAAGCGACGTGAATACCTTGCTTTGTTGTTAATACTAAGTTAAGCACAGGTTTGTTGTTTATCTTTTTGTACAATATTTATATAGGCCTAATATACACAACCAGCCCACAGAAACCGGCAATATTGTTTTAAGTGGTAATCAGACATGGTTTTGGCCCAGTTATTTTAATTACAGGTTAATTTATGAAGGCGTATATAATGATCATTACAAACAGAATACCGGTTGCTGTGGTCACTCTTAGTCTAACTGTAAGTATGCAGGTTGAACCAGTTTGGTGCATCAATTGTTATTCTGCTCATTAGAACAATTTACATTTTATCTGACACATTGTTTTACATTTTGTCATGATGTGGCTGAATGTCAATTTGTAAATTTCAACATTGTCACCTGTTGCACTTGTGAATCTGATATACCACTGCACTCTAGCGTAATTTTTATAATGTGATGCTCATGTAACAGTTAACATTTGTAGCCATGATCGACAGTCTAGGGGGGGGGGGGGGGGGGGGGGGGCAGACAGAGTCAATAACCTTCTCTAAATTTACCCACAATCAACCAAAAAACACTGAAAGTCATAGAAAGTCATTGAAAGACGTGCTGGTGAGAATGTTAAATCCATTTCCAAAAGCAGTTCGAAGCAAGTAGCTAGTGATGCCTTTCAGAAAGAAATGGCGTTTTATTTTTAAAATCTTAAGAAATACTATTATCAATGATGTGTATACCGATAATGGTAACATCTCAATATGAATGATTCTCAAAGGGACACTATTCGGCCAATCGCTGAGCTTCCGAGCGCAGACTTGTCGGAGATTTGAACTGTTTGAATAGCGTCATGCATATTAATGAGAAACGAGAAAATTTGCACGCAGTGAGCCACGGGCGAAAAGGGAGAGGAGCGTACATTTAAGCCTTGGCTTGCGACGACGAAGATGTCAATTCAGATGTTTTTTAAATTAATTGTATTGATTGATTTGTTTGAAATCAACGTTGCTCAGTGGTTAAGGTATCGAACTACTGATTTGTAGATCCCAAGATCCAAATTGCTAGTGTCTTTCAGGGTTCTCAAGAAGAGCCCGCACCAGTGGCCCGCTATGCAAAAGAATTTATGACTAATGCCAAATATTTAGATTGATTAAAACAATTGTCAAATTTTCAAAGTAATGTATTTAAAGTGATAAGCAGACTTGGATTTTGGCCAGATTATTCGTGAGTTTTTGGGTTTTTTTTATTTTTTTTTTTTTTTTTTTTTTTTCATTTTGCAACCCCTGATTTAAGTAAATTTGCCGTCTAATTTCTACAATTGAGACAAAGATGGTGATACTGTATCATGATACTTTCTAGCAAGAGGAGGTTGCTTTTAAAGCAATTAACGGTCCAGTGTAAATGAGATCGACAGAAGGTACGACGCTTCTGTCTATTCCTTTTGGAAATGGTGGTTGTCTTCTTCAGAACACTTCTGTGATACCCATTTTCATGTAATCTCCTTTGAACTGTGCGTTTGGATAGCTGCTGTGGTATATTTTCATTATACAAAGCAGAAATATCTGACAATGTCTTTCTGCGGTTAACTTTAACTACATTCAAGAGTCTCCTATCTGATCTTTCACTGCTCTGCCTTTTTCTGCCACACTTTGACTTTCTTGCACTTCCTCTGATTGAACTGACATTTTCCTGGTTTTCATTCCTTTTCAAAAAATGGCACACTGTAAATCTGTTTATTACCAATATTTTTCCAATTTTTCCACCACTGTTGCCCTCACATTTCAGTTTAAGGATCAATTTTTTCTGCTCATCTGATAAATCCTTCCCTCTGGCACCCATTACTTTTTCCTGCAGACGACAGCTTTATTTGTAAACAAACACTTACCTCCCTTTGATCAGTCAGTAGGCGACATCTGAATCTATACCCCAGTTAAAAAGTACCGGGTTAAATTATCCCAGTATTACTGTTATAGAAAAAAGAAATTGCAGGTGTGTGAAATTTGACTTGCAAGTCAGCCATCTTGTGACTTTTAATTTGGCACGTGAGTGTACACTATCATCCTATATTGGTTTCATATTGATTCTTTGAGTAGTTTCAGAGAACATTTGTGGACAAAAAAGTCACAAGAAGAAAGAAAAAAGAATAATAATAATAATAATAATAAGAAACAGAGTAAAACCAATATTTTTTCAAACTTCATTCGCGGAACACAATAACCAAAACTACTGTATAAATCTTCCGCATTTTGTAATAAAGAGTAATATATGATGATAATATATAATCTTATTAGCTGCTTTTTTAAAATTCTTGTCAAATTGAGTTTAGAAGAAACTGAAAATATTCACCATGACCGCATTTGAAACACTTTAATATGTATCGTATATACAGAGTCATGCAAAAAGTATTCGTTAAAATGGCGTTACGGACTGACGAACGCTTTGAAAATACTTCACACGAAAATAGTCATATTGTGAACGCTGTAACAAACTATAAGTGTTATAAAATGACAGAAATTATTATAGACTCACCTAATACTTTGTTAAATGACCTTTCAACCGGATAACTTGCATAATTCTTCTGGGGATAGAGTTCTATCAACTTTGAACATACTGCGGTGTTATGTCGATCCAAATTTTCTGAATTTCTTGAAATAAATCTGCCGATGAAATGATGGTGTTTTTCCTTTGTGGTTTTCTTTTAATTAAGATCCATAGATTTTCGATGATATTGAGATCTGGTGATTGAGCAGGCCAGGTAAGTGACGGAATGTGGTTCTGAATTTTGTATGCTGCAGTCGATCTTGCGCGGTGGACTGGGGCATTGTCATCTTGAAAAATATACCCCCCTTGAGGAAAGTGTTGTGCAACAACAGGCCATAGATGGTCTTCTAAAATATCCTGATATTTTACGGCATTGATGTTTCCGTCCACCGCCGTAATAGTTCCCGGACCGAACCACGAAATGCACCCCCATATCATGACTTCAAACTTGGGCCGAGTTTTAGGGACAATGAGATCGGGTCGCCAACCTTCCCCCGCTTTTCTCCACACGTATACCCTTTCATCTTAAGCAATCATTATTTTACTTTCATCAGAAAATATTATTTTTCTCCAATTATTGTCAACTGACCATCTCTGCTTTTCCCGACACCACGAAAGTCGTTTCTTTCTGTTCACTTCTTTTATCACCATTTTTTTCCTCTGAACTCTTCTTTTAAAACCATTTTCATGCAAATGATACTGCAAACTTCTTTTTGCAACCGGATTGGTATTATTTTCATTAAATTCCACTGTTATGTCCGACAATGTGTCTCTCCTATTAAATTTCACAAGTCTTTCTAACTTTCTGTAATCACGGGGCGTAATTTTTTTTTCCTGCCACTTCTGCGACGATTTTCTAGTTCACCTCGTAATAAATATCGTCTTATAAAACTACTTACGGTACTATGGGGTCTCTCTAGCAATTTGCTGATCTCAGTAATAGAATTCCCACTCTCAAAAATATTTTTTGCAATTCTTTTTTCTTCCGGACTCAATTCCTTCCCTTTTCTGCCCATCGTTTGTTGTGGTAGTGTAGCACAATATAAACATACGTCACACTTTTATGAAATTACGTCATAATTGGCAGGTGGCCAACTATTCTACTGATTACAAAACAAGCCACTTGCGTTGTATTGAACTAAGTGAAATTCACAATCAAAGTACGCAGTGATTGTACACAACGTTTACGCAACGTCATTTTAACGAATACTTTTTGCATGACTCTGTATATATATATATATATATATATATATATATATATATATATAATGAAAAATATCATACAGTGATCACTTTTAAAAATGCAATAATGAATACACAACCAAGAACAGGAGAAACACAGACTCCTAGAAACACCAGAGGAGGCAGTCAGGTGCTTTAGAAGCTGTTGACACGCCACACCCAACGCGAGTTCTTGGTCTTGATCGGGTAAACGGAGTAATTTGTAGTCAAAATCAGTATGAAAAGAACTGCTTAACAATCTGCATGAAGCATGTCAGACAACACCCGGCATTTTTCAGCAGACACTTTCCACCGACCACACATTCAGTGATTACGGTGATATTATTTTTCACTTCCTATCATTTGATTGTTCAAAACATTGGAACATTTTATCATGAACTACTGGAATAACCAAATAAAATTAACGTGGCGTGATGAAATAAACTGCTTTTAGCAACCCCAGGGAAACCACTTCGAGTCGCTTTTTCCAAGGTGACATTATTCCTCGACCTGGATTTGATTGGGTCTTGTCAGATTGTGGCAAATATTTTAAAAAATACCTTGTCAGTAAGGATCAATATCTGCCGATATTGAGAAACTGTAACAGAACCCCAATTTTTGTAGTAACTTTTCATTGACTCTGTACACTTGTCGTTATGACTGTGTCTAAAAACCAGCAGCAAATGAGGGTCGTGATACGCCGTATATAAGATTATGATTTATTCATGGTATGACAATAAATACCCATCCTACCACGTTTCAACACTGGATTTTTTGTCAGCAATGTTTGTATCGTTTTTTTTTGTGTGTGTGTATGGGGGGGGGGGGGGGGGTGTTTTATCACACAACGATACCGCTTCCGAGTTCATAACGCAGGTTCGAAAAAATGATATGAACTCGTAGCACAGGTTAATAACATTGCATATTTTGTAGGGTCATGTGAGGTCAGCGCATGCTGACATAGATACAAAAAATTTATTACAAACGTTCTTTAAGCCTATCATTTATTCCTGTTTCATTTGCTGCTGCTATATAAAGACATAGTTAAAAAATAATCTTAAGATTGAAATTTCAAATTAGCTGTCATGTTGATGTGTTTTTCCTTATTTCTCTCCCTCAAGAACATTTTCAGACGACGAAAAGAGACTGAAAAACACTTCTTTTTACAGAAACATGAAATGGAAAGTAACTAAAATATGCGTTTATTGGTAGTTGTGAGATAAATAGAATCTTACTCTCATGTTTTTGGCATAAGGAATTTATGAAATTCATTACCAGATTTAAATATTCTCCTCGCCAAGGCTCGGGAAATATCAAATATGGCAACTCATTTCATAAATTTCATATGCCGTAAGCACTCGTTCAATATCCTCTATATATTACATCTCGTCAGTAATATTGCACTTACATAAACTTTAGGTTTACGGTCGTACCAGTGACGATTTATTTTACCGTGCAAACACCTAAGTTACTTTGTACCTCCTTTCAAAAAGTTGTATTCCATAGATTCGTGACTAATTTCTCTTCTGATGCCGGTTGCTTGGATATTCCACGATTGACTGAAAACCGTAGTTTTAAAGGATGACTTTCAAGGCAGTCTATTTTATGCCAAAATTTCTTCAAAACCACGAAGTACAAAAGATTTTTTCATGCTACTATTTTTGGTCATGTATATCTGATAAATTGATGACGTAAATGTACACTAAGCATTATCATTCTATGATTTTTAAATACTGAAATTTAGTTCAGTGCAAATTGAATCACTGACCTCCATATTTAAAATTTAAAGTAATCATTACAAATCCCCCTACGTCTCTTCGTAATATTCTTCATAATTCAGGATATTGACGAAATAATCCGTTGTGGAACAGGGATTATCTTAAGTTCTTCCATCACGTCTTGAACTATATTGATATTTTTTATAGGTCCCTGTATCAGAAAATAGTGTATAACAGTTCTAGATAGTGTTTAATGAACTTTATACCTGTGAACTATATCGTACATAGTTAGAGCTTAACGCATGTACAGAAATTATGCCAGATATATAATATCTATAGCTGTTATACATTATTTTCTGATACAGGAATCTATAAAGAAAATTCTCCCAAAATCTTATAAAACAAAGGTTTAACGTGTCTCATGCTTAAGCATTGTATGTATGTTTACATTTCTTTTGAAACAAACAATTTTTAGCTTACCTGTGCGTCTCTGTAATTAATCACACGATTGTATATTTCATCTCGAATTGACTCATTGTAATGCACGCTTAATAATCCCGTTAATCAGTAAAATACTACTGCTATGGAAGATTATTAGCAACAGAGTATCACCACTTGAACATCCTGACCACAGACGGATTGTTCTTCTCTCTTTGTATTATTTCTGTGTTCAGATTCGTGCAGAACAAACAACTTAGGTTATGCTGAACCACATTATACAAGATCAGCATTCACGTTCACTAATGATATTCATTGTCCCTTGATACGGTGTTTTGCCGCTTAGTAGTTGGTATATATATCAGATACAGCTGATAATTTTAAAATCATTATATGTGTTTTTTCATTTTGAATATCCGCCTCCTGGCATTTTTTTTATTGAAACTGTATAGTTCATCAAATTCAAAATATTTACAATGCATTTGAACTTGTGATAAAGGCCACTGGTCCGAATTTCGACAAATTCTATCCACCTTATAGAAGCACTGTTAAATCATAGCACGTACGTATCTGTGAAATCGTACAACACGCCATACATTGTTTCAGCTGTTTTAACCAGAATTATTTGGTTCCAATTCGGTATTTACAAACACCTGTCACTCGGTCATTTCAAATGAATATATTCAAATGACGAATAAGTGACGGTTATGTGTTCAGTTCAGGCCCCTTATGTGCATAAAGCTGTGCCCAAAGTATAACTCCTACACGTGCATATAATCGTAAACGAATGTTTTATATATATATATATATATATATATATATATATATATGTGTGTGTGTGTGTGTGTGTGTGTGTGTGTGTGTGTGTGTGTGTGTGTGTGTGTGTGTGTGTGTGCAATACGTACCCACAGAAGTGAAGACAAACAATTTATATAACCATATGTATGTTTACTCAAAACTAAGCTTAAGATTTTATCAAAAGAATTTTTTCTGTACTATTGAATATCAATTTTGTATGGGAAGACAATACTGTAATTTTGCTTCATTCAGAGTCTCAGAGTAGGGTTTCTACATAAATATCATGAGTAGATAGCAAAAGTTTATAAACTTTTTCTTCCTGTCATTGAAATAGCAAAATAGAATTTTACAACAAAACTTTTTCACATCAAAATTACATTATCGTCTTCCCATTCTAAAATTGATATTCAATAGTGCAGAAAAAATATTTTGATAAAATCTTAGATTTAGTTTTGAGTTTATTAATCATGAAGCTTGTGTCCAAAACAACCACGCAGTTGATTGATAAAAATGTGTTCCCGGAGTATGCCTTATTATTGCAATATCGCGCTGCAATCTTATCTATGTACACACGTTTATTAACATAGGACACAACGTTATAAAGCTATACTAGCAAGGGGAAAAGAAACTGTGTATACTCAAAAGCTAAATAAGAACATAGAAAGTATTCTTTGATTGCTCTTTATTCTTAAAGGCATAATATAATATTCTAAACGCGTGTTTGAGTACTCAGTTTGTTAAATATCGCGTTCGATTCGCCTAGATAGCCACAGCACGCTTTTTTTGGAGTTTGGAGCCTAAGAGACACGTGGTCAGTAATCGATTAGAATTTCTTGCATCCATTGACAATATTCAAGTATTGAAACAGAAAAACATTGCTTTTTGGAATAAAATTTTGATTGATAGATGTCTTGCACGATTGTAAATGATCGTTTGCGTGCTATTGAGATGCTGGAAGTTGGGATGTCTCAAAGCAATGTGGCAAGGCAGTTTGGAGTTCATATTAACACTGTCAAATGCTTTATGAAGACGGTATCAGCAAAATGGCACCGTTCTGGACCGCCCACGATTAGGACGCCCGTGTATATATATATATATATATATATATATATATATATATATATATATATGTGTGTGTGTGTGTGTGTGTGTGTGTGTGTGTGTGTGTGTGTGTGTGTGTGTAGCATATTTGTAAACACTGGTTCTCACAAGTTTGTCTCTTTTATTGTGAAAATAGCATACTTTGAACAACTACTTGTGTTAAAGTAATAAAAACAAATATCTGTTTACTATGTAAGAGTATGGGGATAGAACTTGTGAAAGGGGGCATGTGTTGCACTAAAATTCTCTACAATACGCATGCTACTGTATTACTAATATTCAAACCTGGTGTTTCATGTTTCAGACAAACGTGAAGGTCTACAAAACTAAGCTCCATGCATTCCAACAACAATAAAACAACAACAGCAGCAACGATGACGAATCGCCGCCACACAGATTTCCCCATTACCGGATCTATACTAAAATCCTCCCAGTTTTAGCTGGACTAGGAGAACAAAAACAACAGACAGGAAAAAGACAGGCAAGCAGAAAGACATTTTGATAAATAGACAGACAGACAGATAGACACACGATACCAAAAAAGATAAGTTCCTAGTAATAATCTTAGGGTGATGTAATGACTGCCGTTGTTATGTAGTTGGGGGTAACATTGAAATCTTCACCCTCGAAAACCTTTGTTAACTTCGGCCTATGCCTCGGTAGAGAATGGTTTTCTCGAGGTGAAAATTTTCATTGTTATCCCCAACTATATGTACTATTTATAAAATATGGCTTAGGTCAATATGTATATGCACCATTCATATAGTATGTTTCATACATCTGAACTCGGAGTCCGTCAATAACCTATAAATATAACATTTGATTTCCTCAATAGCGGACCATTAACAAATTAGGAATTGCAAAATCGATATAATTGTTATTTTTGGTCAATCAGTGGTGTTTTCAGTCATATAAAACAATTACTGGCAATTTATGGTCAATACCATGTTTTAGCTACCCTTTAAGTACAATATTTTTAAAGATGTGAACAGATAAAAAATACATGTACCATAATGTGTGTGTGTGTGTGTGTGTGTGTGTGTGTGTCCCTGAGCCTTGGCGGGGGATAGAAAACATACGAGTGGATAATAATCATATCCAACCACAAACCATGGGAGATTCTTTTTATCACATATTCAATCTTTGCTGACTATTTAATTTACAATTCGAAATTTCCCTTTGATTACGTCAAGCCGAGCTACAATCGTAAGGTCAACATTGCGCCGCTACAAATAATTCGTTCAGAAAATATAAAAGAAGATAAATATTGACCGTCACAATATCTAATTAAGTCATAAATGACGCGCTGTCTTTGTTTGGATTTGTTTTCACATGTGTGGATGTTGACAATAAATTTCCCACCATATACACAATTATATTACGTCATAATTGGGGGCTGACATATTTTGATCATGTGACCGCACGCCATCACTGTGCTGATATCATTGTAAACAAAGCTAAGCAAGAACTGGTGTTCATCGATATTTTCATCTATTTTTAATATTTGTCTGAGAACACGATGGATAAGAAGAGTCACAGTAAGATTTTAACATATGTTACATTCATAATATTTCGTGGTTTTTACGTTTTAATCTTATTTCTACCATAATTTTAGTTAAATCCGCGATCCGCCCAACTTTCAGTTCCCAGTGTTTTTGCATAATAAATCACGAAGTAAAAAGAAACTCGTAAAGACGACTTGAGACATTACAAATTCATTTCAATATAAAGCAATGTATGAAGTAATAAAATTAGCGATGGATCGTGGAATTTTCAACGGAAGATGTGTTGGATATGACTATTTGTTATCTTATTATTTTTTTTCCTTCGGATTTTTTTTTTTCAATTTCAGCATTTCTGTTGTTGTTTTTGTTGTTAATTTAGATGTCCAATCGTATAATTTGTCCGTAAAACAGCTATATGGATTGAATCTTTATTGCTAGTTATTATTCAATTTTGATGGTGTATTACAACGAGATCCACCGTGTTGGGGGGGGGGGGGGGGGGGGGGGACACACAATATCAGGTAGACCCTATCTAATTTTTTTTTCATAGTAAAAAATCTAGTAGGATTAAGCAGAGATATTACATTCTGTGTATCGGGGTTTTTTTTTTGGTTTTTTTGTTGTTTTTTTTTTTTTTTGTTTTTGTTTTTTTTTTTCATCAATGACATTCGTCGCCTCTCTGCATCTGCAGGAAAGCAGAAGAACCTAAAAGGAATGAGGCAGGGACAATCTTCATGGGGCAGGTCATGCTCCTCACATTCTCTCTTTTTCCAAAGGTATAATTTTCGTTGATTGTTGCTACAGCCAAAAACAATACAATTTCGCCCTCCACTTCTCTCATACGGCATTTTGTTTATCAGCACCGTAATGGCGGACGTCATCAACGACCCCTGTAGGCAAAGAGCGATAACTCTTTAAACACTTCGGAATATAATTGTGTATACATCGCCATACGGGATTTTTTTATGCCTCCTGTGATATTGACTGTCGTGGAACTTTCAGCGTTAGATGTGGTTGTGTTTCTTACAGCAGTATTAGTGATTGAATTACGTTGTGTCAAATGGAATGATGCGTATCCCGGGTTCATTTGGTGCGTGGAATTGGCGAGAACACCGGAAATACTCCTGCGTTGATTTTCATTGATGCTGCTGTAATTGTTAATGGATTGGATGTTTTTATGACTGGTTATCTGCATGATCTGATTTGGAGGTATATTATTTTCACTTAATTTTTGCACAAGGTGTTTTCGTGCGCTGTGGTTTGTTAGTTTCTTGTCGACACCAATACCTGCTACATTTGCCATTCTCGTCATTATAGATGCTAATTTGTTGACACCAACTGGTTGTCGTTTAAACCATTGACTTGGGAATGACATTGCGTGGTGCTGTGTATGTGTTGCTATATGAAATGGGTCGTCCAGATTTGTGTGACGCATAAATCTTTCTACGGAATCTAAACGCGAATTGCGCGCCGTAATTGATATATATATCCCTATAGGTATCATTTTCTTTGAGATTAAATAAACTATGTAAAATATATATTTAAGTGCAGATTTAATTTACTATCAATATGTTTTGTTTATATGATTAGTCAAGATGATAAAGAATTTTACAAATAGTATTTATTATTTGAAGGATAAACCGGTTTGTCAGCGTATTCATAACTCGCTTACCACGTGTAGGCCTTACAAAATACTATTCACTTTGACGCCGCCCTTCGCACAGATGTTTTCGGTTAGAATTCGGGTCAGTTTACATTTTGTATTGAATATCCCTTGTTCCGATGAGAGAGTTTGGGTGTGGCACTGCCATATATTGAGACTCATTGCCAATTTAAATTTATAAGATAGAATTCATAGAAACTCTTTGTCATATTTGAATAATCATCGGGTCGCTTTTCTTTATATAATTTGTAGATAACTACAGGACATCGTTCCGGAGTCTAAGAATTTGCCCACATTTTGGGGTTTACAGTACGAACATCTCTGGGATTTACTCCTTGTCTTGTTTTTGATTGTCGTTCATTAAATGCCAAGTTTTCAAGACCTGCAGTGTCAGTTTGTAAACAAACGTCTCCCCACGACATGGATCCCCTCAGTCCGAAATACATGGTATTGAATAACCAAAGACAGTTTAACATGCTCTTTGGACTAAGCACACCTAAAGCTTACATTCCCATTATTTATCTATTTCGACGTCAGTTATTGGGTCAGCCTTTTGAGACAAATTTCCTTTCCCCTGACTTTTGAGATCACGCTGTTACGTCCGTATAACTTCACGCACGTTTGCAAATTCAATGCTTGAAACAATGTCAAACCCACATTTCATTTTACGTCAATGCCGATCAAACCTGCTCATGAGAGATCTCAGTGTATTCGGTTCATAATTTGAACCATCGAGTTTTCTAACACTCAGAAACAATTTGCACAGTAGGTCATTTAGTTTTGACGGGGGGGGGGGGTGGTTTCAAGTGGACGACTTTCATTTTGAGTTTTAGAAAAAGATTTCAGCAATTTCATGTCGCATAATGTTTTTTTCAATGTATTTTTGTTTTCTTTATCCTTAATGAAACTATCAATATCGGCTTCCACGACTATTACAAATCGGGGATCGTCTGCACCGCTGCAGGCTGCGTCAGTTCTTGAAGACAATAACTAGGAAACGGAAATGACAGACCTGTTCCTTCGATCTCAACTTCATAGGCATATTCACCGTTTTCAAATTTTGAAGACTACAATATCTGCACCATTTCCATCAATGTTTACAATTGCATGAATGGGAATCCTTACACCTCGATCCATTTTGCTTGCACGTGCATTTGTATATTTACATTACGTCATGCGAATGCATACTATAGATTACGAAAAAAATATCCATTGAGTGATATCCACGGGATAAAGGCATATATATATATATATATATATATATATATATATATATATATATATCTGTGTGTGTGTGTGTGTGTGTGTGTGTGTGTGTGTGTGTGTGTGTGTGTGTCTTTTCAAAGTTATTCATTTTAGATGAAATGTTACGTTACCACAATATACCCACCCCAATTACTGTAAACTGTAAACGTTTAATTGATGAAGTTATTTTTCTTTTCCCGTTATGTACTTGGGGCAAATGACTTACGAACTGAGGACAACTTCTGTTACTCAATTATTCACACCCCCACATCGCACCCTATACTTCCCAACATCGCATCCTCCATATCCCCACATTGCAACCTCCACATCCTCAAATCACACCCTCCACATCCCCACATCACACCCTCCACATCCCCACATCGCATCCTCCACATCTCCACATCGCACCCTCCACATCCCCACATCGCACCCTCCACATCTCCACATCGCAACCTCCAAATCCCCACATCGCACCCGCCACATCCCCACATCACACCCTCCACATCTTCACATCGCACCCTCCACATCCCCACATCGCACCCTCCACATCCCCAAATCACACCCTCCACATCCCCACATCACACCCCCACATCGCACCCTTCACATCTCCACATCGCACCCTCCACATCCCCACATCGCAACCTCCACATCCCCACATCGCACCCTCCACATCCCCAAATCACACCCTCCACACCCCCACATCGCACCCTCCACATCCCTTCATTTATATTTATGAGTTTCTAGACAACAATAACCGCTTTAAAATAAAAACGTATACACTATTTCTAATTTTTATTTCCTATTTTATGCGTAAATCACACGTCGTGCAAATTTGCAGACATCATTACCAATGACAAGCCTTCACCAAATGAGCAGTGTTGTAGTGAATATAGTTCTACTTACTAATTGACGTAGAAAGCCGGCACAGACTGCTGAAGAAATCACACAGTGCAAAAGCAAATGTTAGAGAAAACAACAAAAGCAAATGTGAGAGAAAACAATATAACTTCCACCATTCCGATCTCGTCAGTCATTCTCTATCATGTAAAGAATTCTTGCTCAGGAGTACCGCCGATCTCTCCGCGTTCTGTTCAAAATACTTGAAGAGGTTTGTATCTACGAATAGACACTAAATACTAAAGTGTGATGTTAAGACAGAAAAATAATTTAATACAGCTACTAGTAACACTGAAAGCATAAACTTTACAGCCAAAGAAAATATTTCGGAGAAAGTTTACATACAAAGGGCAAAATTAAAGTAGGTGATGTCCGTATAGTTTTCATATCAATTGATGAAGGATATTTCAGTTGTATACAAGAAAGCAACTTGAAGCAAGCATCAAAGGTATCGGGCCGCAGAAGATATGAAGAAATCACTCCATTTTTTTTTTTTTTTTTTTTTTTGAATTATTATTACTTGTTTTTATTGAACCATACTAATTATATGCATTTTGTGCATCACAAGACGAAGAGTTAATTGTGAAGTCACACTTTAATTAAAACGTCTTTTAGTCAACTAAATTACATAGTAGGGACATTTTTACGCAGAAGGTAAACGACTTTACAAGGCATACATGTATATGTTTGGAGTTTTTACTTGTGAAGATTCGGCTCCCTTTATCGCCTGAAGATCAATTAAATATATTACTAGTTGTGTGAATCCGCAAAAATAGTCTCTAATCCACAAAAAACTATACACCCTTTTGTATTTCATGAGCGAATAGTGATAGAAATGAAATAAGTTGAACCCGAAACAAACGCAGTACAAATTGACGACTATAATGTTTATCAAATTGTATACTAGTACTCTTGATTTATCTATCTAGAGATTATGCAAATCAAATGCTAAAATTAACAATAACTTCAATTTCCAATTAAATACTTACATTACAGTGATGTTTGGAAGAATTCATTTAAAAAATATATTAACATTAATCCCTCAGAAACGCCTGTACATTTGCGCTGTCTGCAATGAACATTTCTTACCTATTACTGATTGCATTGATTGTTCAAAGCGATGTTGTGCTGAGCTTGCTTTCAATTCAAAATTTGTGGGAACACATTTTAAATAGAATATCAAAAATGGTTACTTGGAAAAATATGGATCCTTTTGAAAGTGGAGTGTTTAAGGAATTTTATTTTTATTCTTTTTCTTTCTTTCTTTTTCCCTTTTCTGTACTTTTTTGCCCTTTCTGTACTTTTTTGCCCTTTCTGTACTTTTTTGCCTATTCTATGCTATTGTAGTAAGGTAGTAAAGCAAATGTTGTATAGTTGGTAAAAAAGAAAAAAAAATCATTATTCAGTTTGTGGTGTATATAGAATGTACTTGTGTCTGCTATGAAAATGTATTGATAACAAATATAAAAGTGAAATAGTAATGGCGCAATATTGTATTCGTGAATGGAAGGTCGTGAGTTCGAGCCCCGCTCGGGCCGGCCGCGTCAAACCTAAGACGTTAAAATAGGTAGTGATTGCTCCTTCGCCAAGAGCTCGGCATTACGAAGTGAGAGTCACGGGTCTTTCGGATGGGACCTTATAAACGGAGGTCCCGTGTCGCAGCAGGTGTGGCACGTAAAAGAACCCTCACTGCTAAAAGCCATTAGTGCTAAGCATAGGTCTAAATTTGCAGCCCCGTCACCGGTAATAGTGACAGTCGCCGGATAGCTGAAAAATTGCTCAGGCGACTATAAATAAAACAAACAAACAAACAATATTGTATTTCGAATAAGCAAGAATTATTAATGCACGTCCAGGATAATTTTTCATAAATATTAGAAAGGTTTAAAATATGTGTGAATTTAAGATATGAAACACCACATCATTTGCAAGAGTAGAAAAATTCAAAAGATAAAATATTTTAAATATGATTTTCAAGAGTTGAACAATTCAAGGAATGAAACATTAATTAACATGAGTTGTAGGAGTTGACTAATTGAAGAGTGGGGATACATATATCTAGGATTTGCAAGATATGACCAATTAACGCAGGAGTGGACAGAATCTGTGATTTTTTATTAAGAGAAGAAAAATTTCTTTGGTTTGCAACAGTTTAACGCTTCAATGAGATGATATATCTGATACTTGAAATATATTGAGCAGTATTTATTTTGAATAAATGTTGTTATTTTTTAATTATCAAGAATGGAAACAAATTACTGGAAATTTTAAAAAAGCATCCACCAAAGAGCCCTAACGATTACAGTAAAATTCAAAACATCATATTGTCAGAATTGAATAAATGCAGGATGATAACTCCATTTATAATTTTCATTTTGTTGTGACAGTTCATGTGGTATTTAAGTTTGTTAGGTCACCAGAGTCATTCGAGTGTCCTATTGTTACTCGTCTGCGTCCGTCTGTTAATAATGGAATATTTATAACTTCTTGAGAAGTTTTCATATTTAGAATGAAGCATCTTTGGGACAAGGGAGACATGATATACAAGATACGTGACTCTGGCACCCCGGGGCCTTAGGGACAGGGCAAAAATACAAAAACCTTTTCTTAAAGTCTCTACAACCGCACAACTGTAAGGAAAACTAAATGCACAGTCAAACAGGGCAAGAAGGCTGCTACCAAACCGTCAATTTTACGATCCACGTGTTAGAGGGCGGAACAGAACTTGGCATATAGTGTTTATGTTTAAAATATTTAGAAAAACATTTAGATCTTCATTAATGCTATGAATATATAAAAGGATCAGATAAGACTTTACCAGAATTGTACATTTCAAGATCTCAGTGTTAGGAGTTTTGGTACCAGGCTGGGGTTAAAATGGTCCTAGTGATTACTTTTTTCAATTTTGCTGATACTACAGTTATATAAAAACTAAATGCATATTTAGGAAAAGCAGAGAGGGATGTACAAAAATTGTGAATTTTGCAACTCCGGAGTCAGTTTGGTCCAAAACAGTCATATAGTATTAATATAACAGTCATATAGTATTAATATAACATATGTAATCAAAAGTTTTTCATCAGCATGGACACTCTATGTTTTATGAACACTTCTTGTTTTGTACTGCTACTAAATATTATAATTCAACTTAGATATTCAGAGCAAGAAAATTATTATAAATTTCGTAGGCTTTGGGGCTAGTTATTCTTTTCAATAATATTCAAGTGGTCCTCTTGTTAAAATAATGCCCTCAGAATGAAGGATGACTGGTGTGAACAGAAAACTTGATCATACTAAAAATGATCAGACCACAGGACAACAATAAAAAGAAATAATGGGAGTTTTGTAGAGGAATCTGTAGCTGCTAACATTCATCATGGATCCAATATTCTTTTGCCTGAAGGAAGCAAAAGTTAATAGGTAGTCATTGCTTATAAAGAGGTTAATGAAAAAGAACTAAGAACGTGAACTCCAGGAGATACTTATTATTTGCTCCAAGAAGATGATCAGTTCTGAAAACGAGTCAGAGTCTCAGGTACATGTAATCATTCATGATTTATCTACATGATTTGCCTAATCATTTCTATCTTCAAGATTGTTTAACACTGTATCAATATCGAATATTTACTAGGGTGCTATTATTGGCTGTTTTGAAAACAATGATCCTTTCCTTTCTCTTGCATCTGCCTTAACTTTCTGTTCTGCAAATCAGTCAAAATAATTTGCTGGAATTTTTGCATGCAAGAGTAGTTGTTTTATTTATTGAGGAATTGAAATTTTACGTATTTCATCGCCACGCTCGTGACAGTAAATGCTATTCCAGATAATAATCACACCGGGTATTCGAATACAAGAATGCGGTAAGACACTACGTATTTGGTCAAAGATTTAGAATAAGTACATTCTATTCACTCTCAACACTTATATGCAATGTTCACAACACAGTCATCTGAGCGATAATCGTGATTTGTTCTAAAAAAAAAGAAATTCTGATTCAATACACAAGAACGTTTTATCATCAAAGTTTCAGAAGATACAATGTACTCAGGAAGAGACCACCTACCTTCCAAAAGTAAAATGGCAAACTTTCGCATATATATCGGAGCGAGCGAACCCGCGCCGACTAGAGGTAAGAGTTCTTGTGATTTATGTCTACTGGACGAAAGGAAGATTCAATTTTAATTTTATATATATACTTCCATTAATCTGTATTGTACATATGTATAATACGTTAAAATATTAGCCTTTAACTTGCGATTTATATTTCATGATATACATATAAAAAGAACGAGTGAAGCAAATGGGGCACAAAGGACCGTGGTGTACCTAAAGTGAAAGATCCTAAAAACGAATTGAATTAAGCTGCAAGTAACACGATATAAGAGTTGTATACCTTCTTTTTGGTATACCCTAATTTCATCGCTTTTACAAAATACTTTTGATTTTAATGTAAACAATTTAATATGCCAAAATATCATATGAATGACATATTTGCGTAATTTAATTAATTTCTTACACTTGTAATGCTTCAAATCAGTTATGAAACAAGGTAATATATAAAAAAAAAACCACAAAAACAAAAAAACCAAATGTGTGGTTACTCACGTCAGTCTCTTTCTTTATGATGCCCTCAGTCTCAGCATTCTCATGTCCGTGTACATACAACGCACTGCCGATTTACACAATCAATGCTCATTGTAGGTATATTCTCAAACAATATTCCCTTGTTTATTTTGCTGAATTTTTATCAGATCTTAGAACTATATTAGTTGATGTTGACTGGTGCATAATTGAATATTTGCAAATACAGTTAGTACAAATTGTATCGCTTTAAAGATTTTTATAGATATAAACTTCTCTTCGGTTTACGAGTTTTAAATGATCATTTCCAATTCCATCCACTACTAGTATGTCGACAGTGCTACCTTAAGGGCGAGCGCTGTATATGCATACGAAGAGAATACAGGATCTTTTCCAGCGGAGGGGAGAGTCACTAATAATAATTATTCAAATACATTTAAATATTGGAACTAAACTCACAGTTTTCATAAGTTTGATCTCTATCCCGGCCCCACCACTTCGCTATTGAAATGGAGTGTAAAGGACCAGACTAGGGTTTAGAACTTTCAATACTCAAGAACTTATTTTATCTTTAGGAAAATTATATATTTTCAAAATTTCTACGAATTATTCGTGTTTATAACAAATGAAGACAGAAAACATAACTTGTATCTAATATTATGAATCACCCCGTGGGGATCCGGGTTGTTAGAATAGATCCTTAGTACCCCTTGCTTGTCGTAAGAGGCGACTAAATGGGGCGGTCCTTCGGATGAGACCGCAAAAACCGAGGTCCAGTGTCACAGCAGGTGTGGCACGTAAAAGATCCTTCCCTGCCCAAAGGCCATAAGCGCCGAGCATAGGCTAAATTTGCAGCCCTCCACCGGCAATGGTGACGTCTCCATATGAGTGAAAGATTCTCGAGCGGGACGTTAAACAATATTTAATCAATCAATCAATATTATGAATGGGATACAAATAGCAACGGGGTTCGAATTGACTGGCTACCTCACATGGTTACAGAACAGGCAACACTGTTCCATTGTTTACCGCGTTCCCACGACGGAAAAATCTGAAAGTAACGCAGGTACACCGCGATCTCATCACGGGATCTGTCCTTTAAAAAATGTGATCGGTTTGTACCGTAAATAAATGTAAATTTATTTACAGATGCTTTAATTAATAGTTAATCTTCGTTATGGATTTATTTATATTGTTTTGTTTTAATTATCTATTTGATAATTTCAAATGATTGTTAATTTATCTATTAAGATTACTGATTGTAAGGAAGATGATTGTTTTAAACTGGCATCAGGGTCGTTTTAAAAACGCACAACGAATTACATCATGAATTTCGTATTATGCATGACAACATGCATATTAAAGAAAATATGGAAAAATAGTTTTTGAAAATTTGAAAATATGTATAATCTCATGCGAGTTTAGCACAAAACATTCTTGGAGAGAGAGAGAGAGCAGTGATGGATCCAGAATTCCGTTGCCCCCTTCGGGAGATTCCTCCTATACATACATCCCACCCACTCACATACCATCATTCACACATATACACACACACAATACAATAACTTATTGAATTACAAATACTTTAAATGTATATATGCACTATTATATCAAACTTATTATAATGCAGCACACGGGCAGTAGGAATGAAACTTCAATATTGGTGTCAATAGAAAGGTCTTACCACAAGGAATACATATACCAAATATGAAAGGTCTACCTCTTATGGTGTAAAACAGATGACCCAGGTTAAGGGTTGTTTTTTTAAATTTCCACGAATGGATCAAAGGTCAAGGTCACAAGTTCAACAAATCTGGTATAGTAGGAAGAGTCTTCTAACGAGAAATGCACTTGCTAAGTATAAAAGCAGTACCTCTTATGATGTAAAAGATATGGCTTATATTCGAATTTTCTAAACGTAGGTCACAGGTGAATGTTAAGGTCACCAAATCAAAGATTTTGGTGTCAATGGAGAGGTCTTGGCACAAGAAATACACATACCAAATATGAAAGCTCTACCTATTATGGTGTAAAATATATGACCAAGTTTAAAATTTTTGGCGCAGACAGACAGAGCTAGAACAGACAGGCCAAAAACAACATTCCCCCGAATCTTCGATTCCGGAGCATAAAAAGCAATGTTTACATTACTGTACAGGGTTAGAAATAATTATGTTTATTCACTGGTCACTTGGGCTATAAAATTTAATTTTTACTGGTCAGTTGATAACTTTCACTGTCCCTTCGGACCAGTGGATATAAAGACCGCTGGCCCAAATTCAGTATAATATTATTGGTTCTTTTTCTTGTTTATTCAAACTGTCATCAATGGCGGGTTTTAAAAAAAATTCCTAATCTTATTATTCTTATCCATGTTTCTCACTTATACTTAGAAAATAGTTGAGTCTTCTGCACCTTTTTCTCATTTGTGACCAATAAAATGTAACCATATTACGAAAACATCGCAAATTAGCCGGATCATTTTAAACATGTAGCTGGGCTGCGTTCAAGATCGTAGCGGCTAGTCTAGCTGCTAAGGTAGATGCAGTGCGCATGAATTAATGCTTGTTATCCCTGCATTGTGTTAGTATAGATGATCGTTCAATTCCATAGCACTATCTAGCCACTACGCAGCAACTACGATCTTGAACGCACCCCTGAAGAACTCGGAGCTCCTTCTGTGACTCGTACCTTTGTGTGTGTGTGGGGGGGGGGGGGGGGGGGGGGGGGGGGGGGGGTGGAGAGAGAGAGTACCAATTCATTTCCCAAAAATCTAAACACTAACTTTTGGCCTTCTCACTAATTAACTATATTGATTTTAGACAAATGACTGCTAACATTTGAAAGTTTATTCCAAGTGCTAATAAAAACACGACAAAAATTATATAGGGTCCCGTTGCTTTTATAGGTCACATCTGTACTTTTTTCACAACACAAAGCAATCTGTTGTAAATTACTCTCTAAATTTCAAACACACCCCTACCATGGCAATTTCCTCAGTCATTTTTCGATTTTGTGCGATAATTTTCATCCCGATAATTAATTCAAACTTATGTAATATTTCTTTGAAATCCATATAATTTCATTCTTGATATTAGCCAATCACGCTACACCTAGATATTTATGCCTTCGCTCCATCTCGGGTAACTGTCTCCGTGGCTTGGTACTCGCATGAAGTCTAGAAGAATCATCCGAGGATTGTCGATTGTATACTCCACGTAGGACAGCTCGTTTTCATAAACATTATTTTAAAATCTACATTGTTATACGTCATAGTACAAGTTAACAAAAGTGAAATAAAGAAATTTTGCATGCGATAAAAAAATCTAATATTTATTAGCCCGATCATTCAGAAATTCTGATAAGTATCTAAATTAGCCTCACGGGCAAGTGCTCTTTACAAAGAACCAGCCCAAATCCACAATTTACTGGCCCCAGGCCATCGGGTCTTCATTTTTGTCTAGCCCTGCTGTGCTATTTAATGTATAAGCATTCTCAAGAAAAGTCTCAATGCGTATTACAAGATAGCTCGCTCTTAAAATATTCTCATTTTTAATTATCCATGGTGCCATTGCTTAATTTTATTAGTATTACTGTCTTTCTGTCATATTTTTAATTTACAACAAAAATTTGCATTATAACTTCTTTAAACTGTCTTTCAGCTAAGTTTTCAGGAATGTTTTAGCTCTGTTCATTAACCTAATGTACACAAAGACTTGTTCCACGCATTTGCCCTTAGTGCAGATTTTATCCTTCATTAATTTTACTTGTATGGTAAATGTCGACATATTTGGACAGTTGATATTAAAAAAAATTTAAAATTCTGATAGAATCTACAACCCTGGATGGGATCTTGCAAGAGAAACGAAGACTAACTCATTCTATGCAGAGACACCAACCATTAAAGAAACAACTTTAATTTTGTCTCTAAAATTTGGGTTGGAGATATATAGCAAATTAATTATCTAAATTTTTAATTTATTTTTCAAATTAATTTTTCAGTCCGCTAGTTTTAACATGTAATAATATTAATCAATAGTACTTTTAAATACAATTCTAAACTTAGCTCCAAAAAAGATTTTTGTTTTGGTTTAAGAAGAACTTTCAAGATTTCTTTACTTTTTACTCATAGAGTTTGATTTTAGATTTGGTGGTGTGTTAAAAGGTTCTAGCTTTTTGTTACTTCACGTTTTATTATTTTCTGATTTTGGATCTCCCGCTAAAGGTTCCATTACTATCTGTTTTCTATTTTTCATTTAACGTCGCTTAACCAAACTATCAGTTAATCTAGCTAACCTTCGTTTAAGCTTTATTTTCTCTTCGATAAAATTGAGTATTTTGTTGGTGTTTTAAATTTTAAATCACCTTCTTCTTCTTCTTCTTCAAATGTAATCTATATGGTGTTGATTTGCATAATGCTAGCAGGCAAGCAGTTTGAATTTTGTTCTATTGTGTGCGCGATGGTATGTTAGGTCCGAGTTAAGGTTCAAGTTTTGGACAGATGTTATTTTATGTTTTACATTGATTGTCCATGATATTGACCATTTCCATGCAGAGACGCCAACCAGTGAAGAAGCAACTTTAATTTTGTCTTTACAAGGTTAGAGATAGAAACACCCTTGACATCAGAAAAGAATATTTATCAACTCATAACTTCCCATTAAACACAACTCTACTTTTTTTGGTAATGGAAATTTAAACCATAACGATAACGAAAGAACAGTCCTTAATGTACAGATATATCATTAAGCCTAAACGCTTTGATTAAGCCCAACTGGTTTTCTCATATTCATGCAAACTCCATATTGTGCTCAATTATGTCTCCATTCATTGTTTGTCTCTTTACTTCATTTTGTCATAATTTGAAATTTTGCTTCTTGTTTATACATTCATACTGAATATTCCTCTCTTGCCAATATATATTTTATTTATGATTTACTCTTATGATTTACTTTATTCATATCATTAGTTTGTGTACATGCACATGTACATACTCATATTGTTTGCATTTCGTGTGATTCGTGCATTCTAATACCTTATATCACGCCTCAAGTTTTTGAGTTACAGTTTAACTCGTGTGATTCAAACACATTTAGTGTAAATTATATTTGTAATTATTCCATTTGAACCTCTTTTTTCTGTTATTCATTTCTTGTTTTTATTACTTTCTTTTCTTGTCAAATCGGGATCGTCATTTGTTAATTGATAATAATGAGAGAGAAATTGATATCAGTGCATATTCACTTATTTTCCAACCTCTGCAATCTCATTGATTTATATTTAATCTTGCTCATGTTTTTTTTTTAAAAATAAATACAGGTTAAACTAACTTTAGACAGATGTTATTTTATGTTTTACATTGATTGTCCATGATATTGGTCTTTCCATGCAGAGACGCCAACCAATGAAGAAGCAACTTAACTTTGTCTTTATAAGGTTAGAGGCAGAAACACGTTTGAGTGCAGTGCCAGGTCATCCGAGGACATCAATCAGCATAGATAATTCCCTACCAAAGACATTGTATCATTACTGTAAAAAATATCTTAACCAATAATGTAAGTCCCAAAGCCCTGTATTATATAGATATATGTTATATTAGAAACAATTTGGAAAGTATTTCGATTCCAGTTTATATTTAGTTTTATTCGTAATCACTGCAATTTTCCTCGAATTAAAATATACACAATAAGACAGGGGAAAAACCTCGGATCGTTTTAGAATTATGTACCATTTTATAGCAAAATCAATGCTTCTACCATTATGTACCAATATCAAAATAAAATTAATAACACTTGCTACAAAGGGACATTTTTTCCCCAAAAAATTATGAAAATAAACACTGAATTTATGTTTATGGAAGTAGAATGAATACATTTCACGGAATGGAATCGTATTTTCCCCTTCCATTTCTCAATTATGTTTAAGACAGTGAATAAAAATATAGATTTACACAGGGAAGGGATACATGTCACAACTTTTGAACATCACAGGAAATTTACAAGTTCCTTAAACTTTAGAAATTTGATATTTGTACTAATTACAGTCAGAATAAACATGTATATATCAACTCATGCATCGATGTTTTGTTTGTTTGTAGCAACTGACCTACAACCTATAAGGCATCCCCATACAACTTGAGATACTCAAATTATAGCATTCAAATATAGCATATGGCCACAAGATGCCATTTCATACTTTGTAGTCAATACATTTTATGTGTAATACATTAACCGGATTTGATGCAAGTTCGTCCTCTTCAAAAAATAATTATCTCCTCTCTCTACATTCATATAATGCATGATCATGTACAATTTTCATGTGGGAAATATACATATAGTTAAACTCATAACAATATTGGAAATTCAAAATTTATTCAAATTTTGAAAACATTTTAATGTACATGTATAATAGAAAACGAGTGCTTGGTTTCCTAATAATGAAACACAGATGTGAAAATAGTTGCAGTTTGGTTGACTGTAGCATTAGATGGCCATGGCTTCTTGATCGATCAGCTATTAGTCCACGTGATCTATGAAGCGATTCTTAAATATATGCAGATGTGTCATATATGCTTTGGTATAAATAATATATAACCAACGTTTACCAAATGACAAATTGGATGGAGACAATTGTGGGTGTCTCTTTTCATAGGACACAAATCTAGAATGGTATTAACGACCGAATTCGTGAAAATGTCATAACATTCTTAGTTTAATATAAAATGATGGAAATGGAATTTTGACAATTCAGAGAAAGAATATTTCAGCGTACTGTAAACTCATTCACTGTTGCAAAAGGGGGGGGGGGGGGGGGGGGGGTGACTTCCAGCGTTGCCTATAAATCTAAATCTCCCAGGTTTAAGAAAACTAATATAGAATTCTTTATATAATTATTATAACACTAGTAATTATAACATTACATTTTAACAAACCAGAGAAAGATATTTAATTATTTCATTTATATTTTTCTATATATTTTTTTAATCATAAATACTTTAAAGTACGTAAAATATCGATATTATTGAACTGTAAGTTATCTAAATGTAACAGCCAAAATCAAATGACCTGACATTGACTTGTCTCCATATTTGGCAACTACTTTGATATTTGAACGATGGGATACGAAAAACAAACCTATACTCATAATATAAACCATTGTATGATATAGGTGAGCGTTATTTATTATAATATTCAAATACAATGTAAAAAAAAAAATAAACCAGAATATATATTTTCCAAGCATTTCAACAATGTCGCGCAATAGGTTGCGAATTTCCTGGAATGTGTATATTCACATGCGGTCAGAACCCCCCCCCCCCCCCCCCCCCCCGGATATAACTAGACTGAAACAAATTGTGCCTCTATAGTTGGAAATTACGCAGAATACCTACAATGAATGTCAACCAACCCCCCCCCCCCCCCCAGGATATAACTAGACTGAAACAAATTGTGCCTGTATAGTTGCAAATTACGCAGAATACCTACAATGAATGTCAAAATAGCATAATGATACATGGTTAGATATATTTATTCTCACCAGAGCCACTTTTTCCCCTCAATATACCTTTATAAAGGCTAACAACATTTTTATTACAGACGTAAGCCATAAATAGAAATACACCTTGTGATCCATTAAGAAATGTCGCCAAAAATGTGAACGGAGACAGTTCAAAAAATCCATCAAGGACGAGGAGAAGCCAGGATATCCCAGTAAGAAGAAACAATTTAAAGAAAATAAAAAATTCATTTCTCTCTCTTCCGTCTTCGACTATTGGGGTGGATTTTATGGAATAGAATGTAGCGGAAAACATTATTACATTAAAGATAATCTGCAAGATAATCGGGAGTATAAATGTTAAAATCAATGCCAAAGGACCCGAAAGGAAGCACGTATCCCCACCATATCCAAATTCTGACGAATTGGATAACATAAAATGAAGAATCACATTTATCGTAATAGGGACAGTTGGCAATATGTAAGATAGAGCTATATATTTCACAAGTAACTTTTTTTCATAAGACCTATCACTGCAAAAAAGCAAATTCTTTACAAATAATCTGAACATATGGAAACAGGAAATGTTAGTACAAGTAAAGACCGAAATCCAAAAGTAATGAGTGAGACCACCTACCAGAGCGCATGCTATTTCATCTTTCGTCTCGAATCGTAATAGGAAAAGTAATTGGGCAAAGAAAAGAGAAAATGTAAAACACATTACATTTTTACCGGGAATATTTCGTAGAACTGAAAATAAACAGAACGTTAGAAAAGTCAGTGATAAAGAAAGAAGTGATATGATCGTACATGCAACGGCAACAATATAAGATGCTTTCTTCATCACTGATGGTTCCCTTTCAAATAGTATATACGTGTCTGAACAAATTTGAATGCTACCGTTTTTATTTCTACTAAATTGTGTTATATAAAACTTTCTGTTGACAGCTCCAACAAATATTTCTTGGCCGTTTTTTGACAAGACGAATTCTTCAGAATTCAATTCAATTTGCTTACAGAACAGAAGGCTTGTAACATTGAATGTGTATGTTCTGTTATCTGAATTTAAATTTTGATCAGAGCAGTTCAATTTCAATGATAGTTCTTTTTGTTGGGATGGAAGGTACCAAGACTCTACATTTTCTTGAAAACGAAAGTAAAACCCTTTGTAGTGTACTTCAAGACGTGTTAGATTTAAAAGATGCAATTCTAGAAGTTTGCGATTAAGGGGGTTTGTATCATTACTTATTTCTAATCTTAAATACACATTCACCACGTTCTGAAATAAAATATTAGCCTCTGGTTTGGGTTTTTTAATGGGATGATAATATATTTCAGTAAATTTCACATTTCCTTCAAATATTTCTTTTTGAATAACTTTCTTTAGAATATCAAATGTAACACAGGAAGTTTGATTTGAGGTACTGGGATCCATCAGCACTTCAAAAGCAATGTTATAAGCGACATTTTGAGCATGCGTGATAAAGTGTTGACATGAGGAGCCTTGCAGTGTCTTCCCTGGTGCACAAAGAAGTTTTCTACACTTTTTCTACAACAGAAACAAAATATAAAATTAGATTACAAACTACATCGATGATTTTAGATTAATGATGACCATGGTGTTAATTCGGCGGTTTAAGATATGATACTCAAAGGTTTGAATTCTGTACATTTTTAATTTCAATTTGTTTGACAAGGATAACAACAAAACTGTAATTTTCTAGTTATTTTCGAGCAAATATTGTAATTTGACGTTAACTGTTAATTTTCTATCCTTTCCCCATTTTGTTCATGTAAATACAATAAGAGACTTCAGGCACTCAGTTAAACTTTTCTCTACCAGGAAAATTGCAAAACCTCATGGTGTAATAAAGAATGATCAATATAATTTTTTTGCAATTACATAAAAACTTACAAACTTACAAATTTCATGCAGCAAAAAATTATATAAAATTTCCTTTTAAAAGTAGATTTATTTCGTAATTTATTATTATTAATCTGTCTCTTCTGGTCTTGTATGTACAACCGTGAAAATCAACAATTACAAATTTTACTGACACCAGAAAAAAGACACCTTACACGACATTTTCTAAAAAATTTACCCACAAACAAGATTACCCTCAAATCCACGTGTTTTTCACATGTGTGTAAACAGACCGAGTGCTCCCCAGGAAGTAGCCTCAGCTACCAACATCAAATAGTTTCAAAATTTCCTAATCAGGGGTACAAAAAATACGAGAAAAGAAGAAGGGGAAATGAGAAAAATCACGCATTGAAAAAAATATTCATTTAAGTATACGGAACTACAATTCACTAAGTTCATTTTGATTGGACAATTACCGGTGTGATACCTTCAAGGTATCAGGTATCACACTGATAACTGCAATCAAAATGAACATTGTAGTTCCATATATTTAAAAGAACAATTTTTTGTTCATGCGCGATTTTTCTCATTTCCCCATTATTCTTTTCTCTTAATTTTTGTACTTAGGAAATTTTGTGTAATTTGTGGAAATAATTAATTGTTTACAGTGGAACTGTTTGATGTTGGTAGCTGAGCTTACTTCCTGATGGCACTAAGGTTGTTTACATACTTGTCAAAAACACGTGGATTTGAGGGTAGCTTTGGTTGCGGGTAAAATTGTTTTAGAAAATTCCGTGAAGGGTGTTGTTTTTCTGGTGTCGGCAGATGAGACAGGTACCATAGAACATTTCCGACAGCGTTATTTGGCATATTTTTCAAACTGATTTTTACTGATTTTTCCCCTGTAGTTACTGTAATATATAGTGAAAATAATTACCGGCGTGATGCCTTTACTCTTTCGGAAAATCTAACAAATAGAAATCAAGTACGTTAATGATTAAATATGGCGCCCTTTGAGGAGTGTTTACAGTACGTTAACGTCGGCTCCTTTGATAGTAGACTTGTAAGACAAGGGTTCCTTAATATCTTCTACGTAAGTAATGAAACGATTCTCAAATATATTGTCTCTACACGCCGACATCAATTTAACTGTTGCAATAATTGCTGTTTTTCTTATCTGTTATTTTGCGTCATAATGCTTACGCACGTTCGACGTTGCGTAACTACACAAATAAACATGTATGACGTCGCATAAATACAAGTAAAATATTAGTTTTGTTAACAACCAAATAACAGCACATTTTCGAGTTACTGTCGGAACACCATTTCACCCAAAATTTACATGCGCCCTCGGATTTGGGTAGCCCTAAGCATTTCCGATTTTAAAACCTAAATATAGAGGAAAGTTTTAAAATGACGTAAACAGTTTCTTCAATCGATTTTTTTATGGAAAGTGTCAGAACTCGTGCTTTCTTACGGATCGAGGGGTATCATGTCCTTTCTGTCGAAAAATCCATTTAGTTTGTTGTACGACCTTGCAGTGGAACTCAGGCGAGATATAATTTCAACTTCTGACCATGGATCCTTTTTCTGTGTCGGAAAGGGGTATAATGTAATGATTTCCATATTACTATATTTTCCTATCTTCCTTGTGACCGTACTAAAGCCTTCCGCTGAGCAGTAATACCTCGCATTTGATCCCTCATTTCTTCGTAACACTGTTACTAATAAACTGGTACCCGACTGAACTCGCTTCTCTCAAGTACAGCAGGTAAGCACCAATTTTAGACAGCCAGAATTTGGGTCTTATCGTTGTTTTTTGGGGGTTTTTTTGGTTTGTTTTTTTTTTTTTGTTTGTTTGGTTTTTTTTTCAAGCGTATTAACGGTTTGCGGGTGAGTTCATTACAACACAACAAAATGACTCTCATAAAACTGATAAGAATATTTGTGTTGTTTGCAAAGTAGTTAGTGGATGTCTAAACGACTTTTGAATCGTTCCCTAGTTTTATTTTGTTGTCGAAATACGCTATTTGTATCTAACGACGCTATAGTTGTGACGTCACAGTTTACTGCACTATGTTACGTTGCGAGGAAGCTAATGATGTTGCCATTCGGTATCTCTCTCATGCAATGGAAAAATCAATTGACCAATAAAGTCGGCTCATTTTGGCTAATCAAATTACCGCTTACCCGTTGTTTGTGTGTAGCACCAATTCGCGGGGAACCAGTTTATGTTATTAACAGATATTCTACCGGAAGTATCGAAGACTAACCAAATTTTGATTGATTGTATATTGTTTTCCGTCCCCCTTGAGAATTTTTCACTCATACTGAGACGTCACCATTGCCGGTGAAGAATTGCAAAATTTAGGCCTATGCTCGGCGCTTATGGCCTTTGAGCAGGGAGGGATCTTTATCGTGCCACACCTACTGTAAGTAACACGGGGCCTCTGTTTTTGCGGTCTGAAATCACGTGATCACGGTATATAAAATCTAGAATAAACAGGTGTTCCGGCAGTAACTCTAAAATGTGCTATTACAAAATGGCACATAAATTTACTTTGATTTGCATTTATAGCATATCTAACACAGTTTGCAGTACAAAATTGCCCTATACATTACACGAGAAAACTTCCAAACAGAAAGATAAACAACAGCCGTTATCATTTTTTTATGTTACCCAACAGACGTAAACAATTTCGTGAAAGTCGTTCCAATGTGGCGTGATGTATCATACGGCCGAGGTTAAATGCAGTGGAAACACATCAGGGGAAGGGGTATATGATATTTGTAGACCAAATTACGTGATTTGCTTAATCATTGCTATTTCAATAATCTCATCATGCCATTCTCTAGAGATATAATGATGTATTTCATTTGTTTGTGGAGTGTGCGAGACATCCGAGTTCCGATTGGGGTTGCAAGTGCGGTAAATATGATATTATAATGTATTGTTTACATCACTATGTAATCTTTCCCACGTTAAATTAAATAAGTCGTGTTGCAATTTGTTTTAACACTTGTCTTTCTAAATTCGGATGACTTTGGAATTTTAAATATGTCGTTAGTGCTACATGGTTTTAGAATCTTGCGAAATTTTGCTTACACCCAACATACATTCATTAAACACAATGTATAAAATTATCAATACAGTTGCTTTATACAAATCAATCAAACCAAGCCTTAATTCTTGATACTTACTTTGTAGGGGTCATATATTTCTGTTAATTTGCATTCTAGAGAGGAACGTTCATTTCTCTCCGCTGCCATGTCAAGGACGGAAAATAGTTCACGGTAGCTATAACTATGTAATACCTTTTGTGAAGTGACAAAAGAATCTTTTTCACACCAGGTTTCGTATTCTTCACTTTCAACACATTCCTTGTAGAGCGCGACGTAATGAGATAAGTTTTCTGAGGTTCTTCCATTATAGACATTCTTGAAGTTTGACAAAATATTCCAAGAAGGAATTGTACAGAAACCATAAATGAGACAATTTTTGCGTTTTTCAGAAAATACCTTCTCTGAATCAACATTCCTGTTACGCTGAAGTATACCCTCATCTCTGTTTTCATAACTCTTTACTTTCCCGCCTCTTCTGATACACGTATACGTGTTACAATTTTTGTTTTCGTCGAACTGTGACAATTTGAATTCTTCTCTTTGTTTTGCCTTCGTGATACACAAATTACAGGATAAATTTGGATGATAATTATACTGATTCCAGGTACTTTTGCTAATATTTTCCAATTCCAAATCTTCCCGCTTCTCAGTTAAATCAGAAATAAGAGAGGGACTGCAAGGAATCGGATTGCTGTTTCGTGGCGGAGTAAAGTAAATGAAACAATTATGACGTTTAAGATCTTCCCAAAAGGCACTGATTACTGAATAGGTGTTAAGATCTATCACACTTTGACATGAGACACCAATTGACCAAGGAATGATGTTTTTCTCCCCGTGACATTCAGAGCATTGTTTACTAGCATATGTAACATTTGTACGGCGTGAGAATACCGGTACTTGGTGCCAAATATTGTTCTGATCAATCGGCAAGAGACAGTTCTTTCTTGATACGTTTTTATTTTGCGTTGGACAAAATGACACCATGGCAAATTTGTTGCTGTCTTTTTTATTTGGCCCGCCTACGTCGTATTCTGTTGAAACACAACTACTGAGGTATATATCAGGACACCAGTTTCCAAAGTGACAATCGACAGAGCAAAAACACGTATGATATTTCCGTGAACCATTGCCAGTTCTCTGATCAAGCTGAACACTAATTTTATATGTTGTCAAGCATATATGAATTCCTCCAGAGTCACCTATACATTTTATCATTGTGGTGTTATGTCCCACACTCGTCAACATAGATATGGAGTTGGACAAATAAAACAACATTTGGATAACTGCAGTAATCTTCATATTGTTGGTAATAAACTATAAAAAAAAAAATAATAATAGAAAGTAACAAATTGTAAAGGATACTAATTAGAAATGATTCAATTAATGCAATCCCTCGATTGTTTGCCTTATAGGTGTGGTTATTGGTTTTTCTAATACGTACATTTAAGGACGGTTATACTTATTTCACTCTAAAAGAAAAAAAAAGAACCCTGGGTATATCATTTTGCAGAAAAATAGATAGTTTCTTTCCCTTAAGGAATGGGTGCAATACCACTTCTTATGACCTCACATCTGTATTTGAAATTCAGTAGTTTCCATAATAGAAATATCATTAACAAAAATGAAGGCTTATATTTTCTGAATGTTTTCAAATGACATCACAAATGTGATGGATTTTTTTTTTTTTTTTTAATTTACTTTTTTGAAAAAAATTGTCAAAATTAGCATTCGTCAGATTTTTTTCTGAGGCGAAAATATTTGGCCATAACGTTAACGAAAGTGATGATATATATATATATATATATATATATATAGAGAGAGAGAGAGAGAGAGAGAGAGAGAGAGAGAGAGAGAGAGAGAGAGGCGTCGGTGGCCTAGTGGTTAGGCTGTTAGACTCTCGACCGATAGGTTGTGGGTTCGAGTCCTGGGGTACCTGGCTATAGACAGTTAAAGATATTGTTAGAATATTAGTGCTCTAGCGCCTTAACGGCAGCTTGCACTGAGAAAGCTTTGAAATGTTCTAAGGTTTGCTGGGGGTAATAATGTATTGTATATGCTTTATTGCATATGCTGGAAAAAGCGCTTTGTAAAAACCAACTATTATGCAAATTTCCTATGGCTGACATTATAGGTTTGCATTTGTGACGCTATATCTACTCTGGTTTGCAAACTTGTCAAATACCAGTAGTTGAATAAAAGTTATTTAGAATGATTAATCATAATTCTGCACACTGTTATAAATCCATGACAGTTCAACACACAGTGTTTCGTGATAAAATTGAAAGTAGTTGGCGCATTTCTGAATCTCCCATACATAGCTTATTCGTTCTTTGGTTGCAGTAAATCTAAATATCAGTTAAAAGTTACCGTGTCTTGATGAAAATGCACACTGCCGTAAGATTATGAATTGTTTATATTTAGCATGTGTCTTTATGCCTCATAATTCAGATTTTAAGCTGTAAATTTGATGACCTTTTCATTGACAAACAATAACATTGTATCAATAAAGTTGAATATCGGAAGAAATGGACCGACGTCACATATTAGGTAATTCATTTCGAAAACAAAAGAATGCAATATTGCCTTCAAACTGTAGAGCATCTTAACATTCAACTGAATCTACAATTCCGCCGAGCCATCAGCTGATTCTGTAAGATAAATCGCAATAGAATTACAATGTTTTTGAAAATTTAGATTCTCAATTGATATGGGTCTCCTATAGGCCTATGTATGATTACTTTGGCTTAATACGATTAAATATTACTTTGATTTTGTATAGTTACTAAACATGTTTTAAAGTTCAAAGGAAAATATCCTGTGATTTCAACATAATATCCATACTTTGTACTATTTTAACGTTTTAAATTCCAAGACTACACATTCAAATGGTCGCAAAATTCAAGATGTTCATGAATTTACGCACCAGCGATTTAATATTTAATATGAGACATACAGAAATCACCGAAACCACAAATGTATCTATATAGTCTATCTAAATCTAGATCAATCGTGAACCTACCTTTGAATACTATTCATACATTCCTGGGTTAGGCAGGATTGATTTTTGTCACCAGCAGCCGAGCGAGTCTTGCGCGACAAAATCTACTTGGAACCATCAATGAGTCAATCACAAACATTGACCCATGATTATAATTTTTTTTTTTTGAATAATGTATGTGAAATGTCATGCAATTTCTATGTTTCGCATGAACAATACATCATTTAGGCAGGAATAAACGTCTTAAACTTCATTACAAGCTATTATAATCTTTTTCTCCTTCCTTGGCGGGCTTTCTCTACACCATAATTGATCTCATTTTAGCATACCTCGGCATCATTATTCTGTTATATCAAACGTTAACATTAATTTATATTCACAACACTAGAGATTCTATCATTAGTCAGTCCGCGGGCTGATTAATTTGAAGAACTTCAAATGCGCTTGCGCGTTTAGGGAATTATGAGAGATGGAGTTGGAGTACTTCTTTCCTGATAACTTCGTCATCAGTGAAAAGGGAACCAGTATAATTACACTATAGCATTACGTCACTGGCGCTGCTACAACTCATTAACTTTTAGAACACTAAATCATTTAGCCATATGAAGAGTATATCATCTCATAAACTTTTAAAAACTGACAGACATTTCTTAACTTTAGCATTTGAGAAAAAGCACCGCATTTGTACTTTTCCATAATAACGTTGGAAATGTCGCTTTTCGTTGTGACGTCCCAGTTAAAAATCCCTGCGCAAAAATGAATATGAGAAAATAACTTTCGGTTTGAATTGTTGATTAGTAATATACTGTTTAACGTCCAGCTCGAGAATCTTTCACCCATATGGAGACGTCACCATTGCCGGTGAAGGGCTGCAAAATTTAGGCCCATGCTCGGCGCTTATGGCCTTTGAGCAGTGAGGGATCTTTATCGTGCTACACCTGCTGTAGCTGATGCACGGGGCCTCGGTTTTTGCGATCTCATCCAAAGGACAGCCCCATTTCGTTGCCTCTTACGACAAGCAAGGGGTACTGAGGATCTATTCTAAAAACCCGGATTCTCACGGGACGGTTTGGATTGTTAACAATATTTTAAAAAATATACAGAATGAATATACATATTATTTATACATTACTATATTCTACATATAGGATATGTTAAATAGTGAAAGCTGGTTCATGATCATAATGAAATCTCGGCCCTGATCATGCATAGATTTTTACTACTATTTTGAGTAAATTTATTGTATAACGTATTCAGAGATGACCGGCCCAAAATATAATAAAGTTTTAAAATATACATGCATAATTTACAAAGATCACATTCAGCATGCTTATACAATTATTGAGGTATAGTGTTCATAACAAATGTATTTTTGCCTGAAAGCAAAAAATATATAAATTTTGCAAGGTCATTTATTTCCATGGTATTTCTATATTGGAACACATTTTACATATCTGAAAATTTTAATTTGACTCTGTTTACCTAATCAAGTTATAGTGCCGATGACTGACCTGTCAACATGGGATGCTTACTCAGTGGTTAGAGCGTTCGCTTCGTAACCGGAAGGTCGTGAGTTCGAGCCCCGCTCGTGCCATGGCCGCGTCAAACCTAAGACGAAAACTAGGTAGTGATTGCTCCTTCGCCAAACGCTCGGCATTCAGAAGTGAGAATCACGGGTCTTTCGGATATGACCTTAAAAACGGAGGTCCCGTGTCACGGTAGGCTTTGGCACATTAAAGAACCCTCACTGCTACGGCCCTGAGCGCTAAGCATAGGTCTAAATTTATGGTACTTCACCTACAGCTGGTGACGTCTCAATATGAGTGAAAAATTCTCGACGGGACGTAAAACAAACAAACAAACAAACAAACAAACAAATCATTCTAGGAACCTGATCCCACCTCTGGTGTGTCCATGTTTGCCCTACTGTTGAGGAATTATGGGATTGATTACTGTTCCTTATCTTCACTTTTTCATGCCTTGTTATGTTACAAGAATCTTGTATATCATTATACTTCTACAATTCACATGTTGAAATAAAATGTCTTTCATCTTCCATACATTTAATATGCTTTGTTCACAGTTTTACACAACCTTTCATTTCTTGCTTACTGTACCTTTATATCGTCCATATTAAATTTCGAAACTATTACTTGATATTCTAAGTTTACATCGGATTATTTTGTATTTGTTTACAATTTACAATATCAAGTTATCTTTCTGGCTCCAAAATTGTTTTAAATGTACATGATTGGTTGTATATTGTTTAATATCCCGCTCGAGAATATTTCACTCTTACTGAGACGTCACCATTGCCGATGAAGGGCGGCAGTATTTAGGCCTATGCTCGTGCTTATGGCCTTTGTTTTATATTACAACCACTGGGTCGATGCCACTATTGGTGGACTATTAGTCCCCGAGGGTATTCACCAGCCCAGTTGGTAAGTACTTTGGTACATGCATGAATTACGGATAAAAATTTGCTGTGATAAAATTAAGAAATTCATTTCAAAATTAAGGATTATCTCCCTCATACATAGCTCTAATCCTTTGCCGAATTTGGCTCCACTATTTGGTATTTTTGGTTTTTTCAGCCCTTCCTAGTTTGTTCTTATTTCGGATTTCCAACGTTTTTGACTTAAGCATCACCGAAGAGACATTTGCGCATCTGGTGCATCAATATTGGTACCGTTTATGTTTTAGATTACTAATGCTGCCAGAATGGATGATGATTCAGCACTGAGAGTGGGTTTCAAAGTTGTGAATAATTCCCCGCCGACATTTAAAGTAATGATTTCTTGTTGTAGGGAAATGTTGTTCGCTTAAAGTGTTCCTTGTAGATGTAATGGGGTTCACTATCTGGTATGGAATATTATTTAAAGGGGTCTGGTTCACGGTCAACAATCAAATTCAATTAGGAATGAGACAACATTTTCAAGTTTTTTCAGAAACGATTGCTCCTGCAGCTGGTTCTTTGAGGCTTTCTTACTTTTTGCTGGATTTCAGTGGGGTTCAGAGGGATGCACTTGAGGTTGACCTTGGCTGTCGGCATGATCTACACCATACCAGTTGTTAGGCTGTTCGTGGCACACTAATTCTGACTGCGGATTGCTCCATTTACCTGATCGGGATGTAGGGCTCACGGCGGGTGTAACCGGTCGACAGGACATGCTTACTCCATCTAGGTACCTGATCACATGGGTATGTTCAGGGGTCCATGTTTGGCTATTTCTCTGATTGGTATTTTCTATAGGAATTACGAGATTGAATACTGTTATTATCTTAGCCTTTTCATCTATATATATTGAAGTAAGTTGTTAGGGTGGGTTTTTTTGTTTTTTTTTTGGGGGGGGGGGGTATTTTGTGTATGTTGCCTCTTCTTTGGGATGTTATGGGGCTTGGTCAAGATGGTTCTCTTTAACGATTGGTTTCAATATCGGGATATAGAAGTTTGACCGGGACTTCTGAAAGTTTTCAAATTCTGAGGCTTCTTCGCCGGTGTTGCTCTTTTCACAATGTTCATCGAGAAACACAACATCTGTGCTTGCTGTTTCGTGTGGTGAGGACAGTTTGTAAATTGTATTAAAAGTACAAATATCGTCAATGTAGTTTGTAGATAGAACCAATTAATAAGGGATGGGATGTATATCATCAATAAACTATGGGGAGGAGTTGGTATTAATGATAGAGTTTTAGTAATTTGCGGTGTGCATCTTTATATTTTTGTTTTGGCGTTTCCTGTATTTTATAAATCACATCATAGATATAGGAGTCCGTGTTTGCCCATCTCTCTGATTTGTATTTTCTATAGGAATTACTATATTGAATGCTGTTTGTTATCTTAGCCTTTTCATCATTAATTCCTTTAATAATGTAGTGACCTGTCCAGTTTCTACATAGCGTTTTACCATGTTTTTAGTACTTGGGTGAATAGAACCAAACAGCATCTCCTGGGTCATATAAACTTGGGTGAACCTTTTAACTGTATTCTTTAATCATATGCTTGTGTGATGATTGCAATATCTTTCTACCTAATCATGAATAGCCTCTAATTTATTGGCTACATAATAAAAATATTCATGTTGATGTCTATTATAGTTTTGGAAATCTAAAAACAAGATAAATGGTAGGTTGCTGGGCTGCCAAACACCATTTCACAGGGACTAACACCTGTGGACTTATAAATAGAAAACCTATATGCCACCATAAGTAAAGGTATGTATTCATCCCAATCTTATCCTATTTACAAATGCTGATAGCATATTTTTCTACTGTGTTATGGGCACGTTCAATCATTCCATCTAAATGTGTTCTGCATGGGGTGGTCTTACATGTAGTTTTTTTCAATACCTAGCTTATAGAATTCTACATAACTCTTTTGAAAATGTTAGATTCGAATGGCCTTCCTTGATCGTATTGTATTTCTATTGGGACACCCAAATTAACAAATTAGTTTTCAAGTACTACTTGGGCTATTGTTTTGCTCTTTTGGTTCTTAATAGAAAAAGCATCTACCCACTAAATGAAATAGTCACCCACTACCAAAGTTTAAGAATTCTTTTTCTTAGTGAAGTGGTCTCATGATATTTAAAATGATTCTTTCTATGTGTGCTCCAATGTATTTTGGAAGTGGGCATTTAATAATTTGTGGTTGATTTTTTTCGACAAAATATGTCACATTGCTAACATGAGGTTTTGTTTTTTTTTACATCTTCTGACATGTGATGCCAAATATATCGGTCTCTAATTTTGGATAGAGTCTTCAGAATACCTAGATTACCACCCGCTATGCTATCGTGGATTTGGGAAAAACCAATGGTTTTAGGGTCTGGTGCAGGACTATCCAAAGTTTTCCCATTTGTAGTAGAGGATGTTGTGTATTATCCATAGAGAATCATATCTAATCCAATAGTATTTATAAGTGTCACTAAGACCGGAAATTTGTTTCTATTAAGTTTTTCTTTAGCTTTTACCCATTCTTTGATAGTACTTATTAGAGGATCTTCGTTCTGGGCTTGTTCGATATCTAGTGGGGCATTGAACAAGGTAGGAATTGCTATATCAGTTTCATTGCTAAGGGTTGATGAGGCATTGGACCTTGTCGTAATCCAGAATAAACAGATCTTCGTTCACTGCATATGAATGTATCGGAGAGCTCATGAAGGTTCGTTTTAGTTTATCACAAGCCTCTTGTTGATTACTATCCCAAAGGAATTCTTGTTTAGATTCCTTTAATTCATGTTGGGATTTAGCACTTTCGGCAAATTTGTGGGAAAATTTTGATAATAGGAACATCCTCCAAGGAATTTCTAATATCATTTATGGAGTTAGGGACTGGCCAACTTTGTTGTTTGTTCGATTGCTTGTTTGTTTCATTGATTGTTTGTTTGTTTCACGTCCCGTCGATATTTTTTCACTCGTATTGAAACATCGCCAGCTGAAGTACCACAAACTTAGACTTATGCTTAGCGCTCAGTTCCGTAGCAGTGAGGGATCTTTTTAAAGGTCATATCCGAAAGATCCGTGATTCTCACTTCTAAATGCCGAACGTTTGGCGAAGACGCAATCACTACCTATTTTTACGTCTTAGGTTTGACGCGGCCATGCCACGAGCGGGTCTCGAACTCAAGACGGGAGGTTACGAAGCGAACGCTATAACCACTGAGCTACCGCGACCGGTGGCCAATTTGAACAGCCCTATTTTCTCTGGATCTGTGGATATCCCATTTCATTAACTACAAGTCACGAAAAGGAAACTTGATTTTGCAATAGCTTACATTATTTTACGTTCATTTTTAATTTTGAAATTTGCAGTTTTTAATCTTTCAGCCCTTTCAAACTTGTCTCTGATTTCGTATGTGTTCATCAAATGTTTGGATAACATGATAATATCACATACATATACCATACATATTATCCAAGAAAGGTTTAAAATGACCTTTCCATCAGTCATTCAAACGTTGCGCATGCATTATACAGACCAAAGGGTATATTCTAGCATTGTCAATGTATGCCGCCGGGTATTGAGAAAGCTGCCTTAGACTTGTCACTAGTATCCATTCAACTTACCAATACCTGCTCTTAAGGTATATGGTAGAAAACTACTTTGATCATGAAAGAGCGTCAAGATTGTATCTATGCAGGGAATGAGATAGCTATCTTTGACGGTCACATCAATTAGTTTCCTATATTCTATACAGAATCTTATAGAAGCATCTTTTTCCTTACTAATACTATCGGGGAGCTCCAAAGACGTGGGCGTTTCTATTCCAACCTTATCCAACATATCATTCATTTCTTTTTCAACCTCTTCCATTTTAGCTAATGGGTTTCTTCTAGGAGGTTGCTTGATTGATGGGACACGGTCAGTGTTAATTTTGTTTTCTATAGATTTGTGTGGCCCTTGTCAGTTGAGAATGCTGAGAAGCTATCTTGATATATCACTAACTGATTCTGTTTTGAGTTCAAATCATTTGGACCATTTTCTAATCTACATAGTAAATGGGCAGGTAGAGTTGTTAGGTTTCATATATATATATATATATATATATATATATATATATATAGAGAGAGAGAGAGAGAGAGAGAGAGAGAGAGAGATTTATTTCTTAATGTAATTTCTGGATTCTCTAATATTTCAGCAATTTTAATAATGGTTACTTGGGTATTATTTGTAAAACTTTACGCTTTCATCACTTAAGATAGTGCACTGAAATTGCATTTCCTCGACCTTAAAAAAGGTCTGTGGGTTCAAAATTTCATGAATTTTAACACTTTACTCCAAACGGTTTTAGTATCCCAGTTTGTGATTCAAGTGAGGGATTTATTATCCTAGCTAGGGCTATACATTCACAGTGAAGAGGAATTGTAATATCCTCTGCAAGACTGATCTTGCAACAAGATATAGTACTTGATTTGCTAAAGCAAAAGTATTCCTAAGCCCTGAATCTTTTATATCATTTTGTTACACGAGCTTTTACTCAAGGCATCTAATCCTAAATGCAGATTGTTTCGATTTCTGCCATTTCTGCTCGTGAAATATCTGTAATATCATCGTCACATTGCATTTTCCTCTGACAAATTTGGTCTACATTTGCGAAAACAATCGTGACTGAAACTGGGGTAATCTGCAGCAATCGTTCAGTTCTCATTAACTCCTCTATGAATATTGTGGTAACACTGGCACTTATATCTATTAGCATATTAGTATCAACATTCTCGATTGAGCCTTTTATGTAAATTCTTTCATTATTGCCCTTAAATCTACCAATACAATTTCTTAGGATTGATTGATGTTAGGGCAGAGGGTGGTTTTCCTATCTTCATTTGATGCTTTTCCTCATCAGTAACTAAATTATTTTGTGCTATTTTCCCCCTAACATCTTGAGGGGTATCTCTATTTATATTGGGAATTATTGGGGCTTGCCCCGTCTATCTGTCGACTTCCGACCCCTGAATTCGGCATTGGGTACGTTTCCTGTCTGTTGAGTTGGGAATGACTTGATGTGGGCATATTGAGGTTTCTGGAGTAATTCCAGTTCTTATTTTTGTCTTTTCGTTTTGGGAATTGAATTTGGAATCTGGGGTCACTACTCTCTCTGTGCTTCAGAATGTGGGTATCTAAACTTTGAATTTGGGTTCTGATTTTAATGTTTCGTTTGAAGTGTAGTGAATGATAAGGTTTAGGGTTTTGATTGTTCAAAATTAGTCTTATACTCCAACTGCCCTTTCAAAAGATGAAATTCTTCAGTCATACTTCAGTTTTAAATGCATTTAATATCCCAGTTAATGAAGCGTATGAATATGAGTTACCGTACCAATATTGGATCCCCTTCCTTTGGAAGAGACGGCAAAAACCGAGGTACCATGTCACAGCAGGTGTGGCACGATAAAGATCCATCCTTGCTCAAAGACTGTAAGCTCCGACCTTTGGCCAAACTGTTTCAGTCCTTCACCAGCAATGGTGGCGTCTCAGTATGAGTGAAAAAGTCTCGAGGGGGACGTTAAACAATATACAACCAACCAACCAAATCCACAATGTGTGAGAAAAATTTTCGACGGGACGTAAAACAAACAAACCAAATTCTAGCTGGATAATGTAATACAGTAATGATAATTGAATAATTGCCATCCTCTTGGGCTCTTCTATCCGAACCCCGTGGGGATCCGGGTTGTTAGAATAGATCCTCAGCACCCCCTAGCTTGTCGTAAAAGGCGACTAAATGGGGCGGTGCTTCGGATAAGACCGCAAAAACCGAGGCCCCGTGTAACAGCAGGTGTGGCACGTTAAAGATCCCTCCTTGCTCAAAGGCCATAAGCGCCGAGCATAGGCCTAAATTTTGCAGTCCTTCACCAACAATGGTGACGTCTCCATATGAGTGAAAGATTCTCGAGCGGGACGTTAAACAATATATAATCAATCAATCTTCTATCCGTTTTATAGTTAGGAGCGCTTCTTATCTCTGGCTTTTATAGCCAGTATTCAACTAGAGCCGAATTGCAGTACGAGCAATTCTCATGATAGCGCCTAGTTTAGCGCATATCTGGAAAGGTGGGAGATCTTTTCAACTTTGCAATAAGTTGTGCTAGGGATATATCAGAGGGTGTAGGATGGTACAGATGTGAGGGAAACACTTATGAAATGGTGCCAAAGTTACGTCAGGTAAGGATGTCAAGTAAACTAACTCATTACTGGAGGACTTCTGTAGTTGGGCGCTTTGCTTCGAGGAAATTCGGATTTCCGTATAAAACATTTCAAATGAAGATACAAGAATTCTTCACATTACTAATTGGCTTAAATGATTAAGTTAATAAAGTCGTATATTTGGATAATATTGCTGCGCGTTCTCCAATTGATATTGTGAATAGAAACGGATTTAACATTTAAACCTTGTATAGTTCACATTTAAAAAAGTATATATAATTACAATACATAATATAAGCTGTTAATTGTGAATACGTGGATCTATGACAGATACAACTTTTGAACTTTCACCATTCTTTAATAATTTGTATAATAAGTTATATTGAACATGGTCAAATGCCCTTTTGAAATCTCTGAAAAAGCAGTACACTCTCCCTTTCTTCTTGTTTGTATATTTAAAAATATTTGCAAAGCAACTGTCAATTGTTGAATGGCCTTGTCTAAAACTTGGCTGTTATTCGTAACGTTTTTTCTCTGATTCTGTCCAAAAGATTAATCTATTATTTAATACATGTAATTTTGAAAATATTTTTCCCTTCAAATTTTCTTTTGGTTTTCTGGATCATTTCTATCACTATGTTTGATTAAAGGAGAAATATTTGCCTTACACAATATCGTAAACGACTTCAATAGAAATGTGATAATTTACTAAATGTTTTGTTACTAATCAATCCATACCTGGTGCTTTGTTATTTTTCATGTTGACGACCTTCTTCAATTTCATTTGTCACTTCAAATTGGAATCACTGGTGTTATTGTTTTTCATATCTTTCCCTCTGCTAAGTGACTTTCCCACATCCTATTCTACTGTCCTTGAGACACAGTTGAACTGTTGAATATTTCTCTTTTTTTTCTGTTTTACATTAAATTAGATACCCTTCTTCATTGGTTTCAACGCTTTACTATTTATCGACTTTGCTTTCTGGCACTCTCTGTCCCACCAACCTAACTTTTCATTTGTGGTTCTAGTTCTACATACACAAATTGAAGCACATTACGCATTTCTTGTACTGCATCCCGTATATTATTACAGGCCGAGCAAAAACAAGGTCTGTTCTGATACGGGTTTTTAAGGGAAAAGAGTACCAATTATTTTCCCATAGAACTCTATACAAACCTATGGCTCTCTCGCTATTTTACTATAGTGATTTCAAAGAAATACTTTGCCTCATATGAAAGTTCATTCCAAGCACTGATTAAAATTCACAAAAAATATATAGGGTCCCGTTGCTTTTATAACTCAAAATTTGGCTCCTTTACAACCTATTGCAGTTCCGCACTTAAATGCCACTACTTTAAAAATTATTACCTATCCTTATAATTTCCTGTGCCAAAAATACATTCTCTGCAATACTTCCTTAGCCCATTATTTATTTCAACCTATGACATTTTTGCTCTCAAATAAAAATTATATCATACCTCATTTCCACCAATCATGTAATAAACAATCTGGAGGTTTGGCACTCTCATTCCTATACTTTCATTGTTACATACCTCAGAATTAGGCAAGTATGTATTTTTTGTATACATCATACCTGCCAGTGTACCTGTGTGAAATTTGAGACCTGGAAGTTCAGTGTCATGAGATTTGTCACCATGTAAATGAGCTGCACCATCTATGGACAGTGACATTCTCAGTAACAAAAGACTTGCAATTTGGATGCTATTGTGATCTGATTTTTCACTGTAATAAATAAAATGCTATAAAACTTACATGTTCTTGTTTTTCCTTATGTATGAAATGATTTCAAGGCATCATATTGACAATTTCTTCATAAGGGTAGATTCTACCCTGATTTCAAGGAGGACTCACAAAATTGGTGAAAAATTATGGAAAACTGCTAAATATGTAATTTCACAGAAGTCTAAACACCAAATTTCTGTGAGATTAAGAAAGAGATAGCATGTAGGAATCTAATAAATCTAGTGGTTCTTGATTTGTTGTCCTTGCTGCTGATGTAGGTGAGATAACTTTAAGCGCCCCATTGCGCAAGGACATCAGGGACATGTCCAGTGCCTCCCCATCTTTTCTGGTTACAAAGATCTTAGATAAGAATCACTCCAGCATTTTACTGCATCATCAAAGCTTAGACTCTACTGCATTGAACAGCACCAATTAATTTGAAAAATTCTGCAATTTGAAATTGGAAAACAGACAATATCCCAATATGCCAAAGTTTAAGAAGGGCAATACCCAGGATTTTCAAGTCAAATCTATGCCTTATAACAAGGGTGAGCAGACAGAAAAAGTGAAAACTGTACCTGCTCCATATAAGAGACTGTCTCCTGAGATGGATCAGGTAGTAAGGGACCCTCCGTCAGCTTCCGAGAGACGGGAAATGCTGCTGCGGCCAGGGTGTTACCATCTCTTAAGGCCCAGAAAGCTGGAGAGTAAAAGTAGAAATGACTGCTGGGATGTCCAAATGTGAGACAGGTAGTAAAATTTTATGTAAGTTAATAATTATGTATGAAATTTTCAAGATAATTTTGGCCAACAAACCAGCTCGTTATATGTTACATCACAATATATGAAAAATATAGCTTCCCAGAGAGTGCATTTCAAGAAATCCACAGCTAAATGTAAATACATGCAGTTATATGTAAACTAAGGCATGATACAAGCAGTTATAACTCGTGCATCTAACTAAATACCAATTTGGAGGTATCTGAACAACATTGTTTAAAATTATATCATTAGTAAGTACTGTATGATAAGTCAGCTGGTCTAAGGGAAGTAACTGCCAGCATACTCTTTGCACTCAATACTTTATGTAAGAGAAATGAATACTTTGACTACTCTTCTTGGGGCAAACCAGGACTCACACTAGCTGTTACACCTTGGCAAGACTGCAGACATGTTTAATAAGGTGTCCCTCGTCCATAAGCAGGATCGCCCAGACTGTAATGGAACATTAACATGGGACTTGGATATAGAGGAGAGGCGTGGTCTTGCCACCCGGATGAGGATGAAATGTGCACAGTGTCAGTTGCTGTCTGGCATGTACAATTTGTATGAGGAAGTAGAGACCAAATCCCCAGGGAGAAAGGCTGCCACTGTAAACTACGGTGTACAAGTTGGCCTAAGTCAAACCCCTCTAGGAAATGATGGGCTAAGGAAAATTCTTCTTTCTACCAACACTCTTCCCCTTCACGCAAGTCCCTACAAAAGTCCAGCAATAGAGTACTGGTCAAAATTGAGAACATAAATGAGGAGGATATGAGTCGAAGGTGTCACCAGCTGGTGGAAGTCAACACCCTCAGGGGAAAAGAGTTCCCACATACCATCTCTGTTCAGAGTGATGGTATGTACAATATGTTTGGCACTCTCATTCCTTAAACTGTACATGCGTTTCTGCGGAATTAATGTTTTCATTTCTGTGGAATTGATATGAATGTATATCTAAATTAATGTAATACGTGGTAATTGGTGATTGAAACTATTTGTTAATTCAGGTGACTCGAGATGGCTCGAACTTCGATCTCTCGAAGTTCTCGATCTCTCGAAGCGAAAACACGATCCCGATTTTTATTCTCTATATAACTAAGCAAATTTACTCTTGATCTCTCGAACGTTCGATTTCTCGAAGTGAAATTTGGGTCCCATAACACATATTTCATTGTTTTTCACTCACAATCTCTCAAAGTGGTGGTAGCGTTATATTGTTGTTTGCGATTACAAAGTGTCTCTGGGATATATGTTGAATGATTTGTTTCATACCTTTTGTTAAACTGTCATTTTTCATACTAACTTTGACTACGGGTAATCCCGTATACCTATTTTAGATTAAGGGCTCACGGCGGGTGTGACCGGTCAGCAGAGGATGTTTACTCCTCCATGGTACCTGATCCTACCTTCGCTTTGTCGGAGGTCCGTGTTGCCCTACACTCGAACTTGTATATGTCTTGGGGATTTATGATTACGATTTACACATTGTTTACTTCGCCATTCGATATTCATCATCACTCAAGCGTATTTTTATTTCCGCTTGGACCTTACTTGGATAATAGTTCACGCCTGGGGCTAGTTCAGCCGTGTTAATTAGGTGTTTGTAAAGGGGACACAAAGACAGGGTGTCCTCGTGGGGTGGATAGAAAATTGATCATTTTAACCCTCCCTTGAGCGTTTGTTTACATTACAAGTCGACTACGTCCAACTTAAAGACTAGTTTGGAACTAACAATGAGACAATAATTTTGAGAATATAATTTAGAGATACGCCATGGATCATCATTATTTGTTAGAATCTGTGCTTTGCGTGAATGAAAATTGTAACATTTGTGCTGTGGATTGTGCTTCTTGTAGTTAATATCTGCGAAATTTCGTGATGGACAAAGCATTTGTCTTGTAAATGTATGTGGAGAAAAAAAAAACAAATACATAAACTTTTTTAAAAAATATTTTTTGATAAATTTCCTTAATAATTGTATTTCCTTAATACTGTATAATAAAATTTCCTAATTTCCTTAATAAACTTGAAAAAATTCAAGTCAATATACATAATTTTACCTAAATATATGAAGGACAACGTGTCAAAAGAATGCCATGGTGTTGTAAATATGCATCCCGGTTGCTATAAAATCTGAACCACAATGTCAGACCTTACATTTCCAGATTTCCGTCAACTTTCGATCACACGAACTCTCGATCTCTCGAAGGGGCCTCCGTGGCCGAGTGGTTAGAGCATCGGGCTCAAAATCACAAGGCCTCTCACCTCTGTCGGCGCGTGTTCGAATCTCGGCCGCGGCGTTATGTGAGCAAGTTTGCCAGTTTACTTGCGGAAGGTCGGTGGTCTCTTCCAAGGTACATTGTATTTGGGTTCTCTCCTCCACCAACAAAAACTGGACGCCACCAGATAACTGAAAAATTGTTGAGTGTGGCGGAAAGCAATAAATAATCAATCAATAATCAATCTCGATCTCTCGAAGTTTTATCATAGTTCCTTGAACTTCGAGTTATCTCGAGTCACCTGTATTAGCTTTCCAGATGTATAGCCTCTAGAAAAGAAATCAAGCGTATTAACATTTTACAAAAATGTTTTTAAGGTCCCGTGATTCTGACTTCTAAATGCCGAGCGTTTGGCGAAGGAGCAGTGACTGCCTATGTTTACGTCTTAGGTTTGACGCGGTCATGACACGAGCAAGGTTCGAACTCACGACCTCCCCGTTACGAAGCGAACGTTCTGGCCATTGAGCTACCTCGACCAATATGTAAAACGACGAAAACGTTCAAATAATATATAAAATATTGGTTTGAGTTCAGTTGCAAAAGTATATGTAAATAAATCAATATAAGCAGAAGTCAAGTCTTTCTGTAACACAATAAACATTGCATTGTGCTGAAATGCGGATTTTATTTGATTACACAATATATAGATAGATATACATTGTAATGGGAAATAAAACCTACAATAAGTAGCTTGCCCTACATTTTCCTGATATTTCATAACCTAATTCTTATTTTTATTAATATTCATGAAAAGTGGATTTGCACGTGCAATAAGACTATTAATTTTTAGACGTTGACATGTACATGTAGTTATAATATAAGGCGGCAGGGAACAGTGTGTATAGGGGAGGGGGATAAATACAGCAAAATCAGATTATGATAGAATAATGAAAAATCATATTTCCCCTTTATGTCAATACTTTTATTTCATAAATTATGACCCTAAATTACATGTAATCCATACGTAATGGTGCTAGTGCACACAACATGTTCTGAGCAAGTGCTCTTTCCCGCTTTGTATTTCTGTCATTCGGGCTTAATCCGCAGCACCCAACCGCATCAGAGTACCGTGATGGGGAATTAGACAATGCACACAATTAAAAACTATGTCTACCCTTCTTAACAAGAGGCTTACCTTAGTATCATAGCCCATACAGGGCGTCGTATATTTCTATACAAATCTAAACATGGAGTCTTCGGTGCACATGCTTATCTTTCAAAATACATTCAATTCCTATTCAGTTACAGAAGGAAAAATAGAAGATTGAAGCATATAGATCATTTTATACATTTGCATTATGTCCCCATTTTGACCTGCCCAAGGACCTGAAACCTTGGCCTAGGAGTTATGAATTTCACAATTTAGGTAGAAATCTTCATGGGCATCACAATCATACATTTAGTTTTTTTTTCAAATATATATACGTAGTAGTAGAGAAGAAAATTTTCTAAGATTTAGAACATTTTCACCATATTGACCCCATCCTAGGGCCTGAACCCCTGACCCAGGAGTCATAAATTTCACAGTTTTGGTAGAGAGATTCATGGACATTTTTATCATACATTTAGTTTTCCTCAAATACATAAGGAAGTAAAAAAGATTTTCTAAGATTTGAATCATTTTCATAAAATGACCATATTGGCCTCGCCCTAGGGCCTGAACCCCTGAATTTCACAATTTAGTTGGAGAGCTTCATGGACATTATTATCAAAATCATGAATTACATCGTAAATGTACGTGAAAATGATTTAAAATGGAAAACCATCAATTTCATGAAATTTCAGAACACATGTTTGATAACACAATGAATTATATTTCATAAATGACAGTAATTTACAATACATTACACAACACAATAAATAATCAACAGGCTGATGGAGTTTCGACATTTTGAATGGCTATCCATTCTAATAAAGGAAAAATTGCACAAATGAAAATAATTTACAGATGTTTGTCTAACGGTGAAATATCTAGCAATTTTTATTCAAATTTTGTCATTTTCTCAACCATTAATCAAAGAAAGGGAAACAATTATTGATCAGTCACCAATCTTTAGCTGTTATGTCGTTTTAACGGACCAGAACGCTCTGAATTTTTCTATTACATAATGAATAGTATTATTAAATGGTTAGAAATTTGGAGCTCTCTTCTTTTCTCCCACTTTAGAGAAAACGCTATATAGAATTTTAAAACTGAAGAGCAGCATTATTTACAGTATACATAGAAAATCAGTAAATCTGAGAGTCTACCAATGCTCATTGTCCATTCCCAGCTGAGCTGATGGACATAACCCAGCTAAGGCCTGAATTCCTCTGGGATTAGCTAGTGAGGATGGCAGATTATTCCAGTTCCTGATGGTCTTTGGGATGACGGAATTCTTAAAAACCTCTCGATGTGTTCTAGGAATTTAATACAAATGTGTGTTCCACTCTTGTCCTAACGTCATTCATAACCAGAAAAAGGGTAGCTGGGATGGTGATCTGTCGAAATGAAATACATCAGGCTGAAAAACAATCATCAGAATGATTGGTCCAAGTGTTTCATAAATTGCTAGTAAAACCAACCAATAGTCCCGTGGGCCTGTCAACTGAGAATGCACATTTTATCTTTAGAAATGTGTTACCTATGTGCTTTTTATACTTCTCGATTTTAATACTTTGTACTTAGCACACTGATTCTGACTACGGTATTAATATAATCAAGGACAACTGCAATTTGTTCATAGCCGAAGACACAATTATGGTGCATAAATGCTGTGACTTCTCACTTCTATCCTTCGAATACAACTTTTTTTTTACAATTTATTTATCAAATACGAAACTAATTTTCTATCATTGTGTGAATTGGAACGCGCCATGCCATGAACGCGACAGTTTGGAACCAAACATATTGAGGGGATTTCCAATTAATTACCTTTCGCGTGGCCTTAGAAAATGGTTAATGATATCGCCAAAATTAACAAACGGGTCCATTAATCTTAACGTTGCAATGCGACTACTATACGATATCCCTACTTCAAACTTTCAGCTTGGTTATCCGAGGTTGAAGTTTTTAAACAAATAGTCCGGTGACTGATGGTAGGCCCTGTATAGATTATTGATTTCGTATTAATTCTTTAAGTAAACATCAAAACAGAATTATCTCCACTATAAACTCGTGTCACTAGGCATTCCCTACTTGTATAATCACATCTGGTTATTTTATTTAAATCCCCGCATAAAGACCGTAGACCAACAAAAATCTCGCCTGATCACCGAAAGTGTATATGAAAAACCCTGACATAAATGAAGCTACCCTAACTCACAAAGCGATCTTTGTGTATCTATCGAGAAAACGGATCTTTAAAGCACTCTAACCACCGTCAATATGCTGGAACAGCTTTTCTTCCACGGTTACTGCTAACCAGTTGAATGGAATTTTTATAGACCGTATCAATTCGATAGCTCTCACTTTCAGGTAAGATTTGTTTTTTGGAAAAAAAAAAAATAGATATAGATATTTGTTTCAAAAATCCACATTCATATTTATTGTATTTTCAGTCTTGTCTCAAGATAAATATATAATTGTTGTATCGATTACAGTTGTAACAAGGTATGAGGTAGTTTTTCTATAAAGTAACATTTCTAACTTCTCTGCACACTGTCACAATACAAACGATCGATCACAACATTTTCATATCTACTGATCAATTATGACATAGTTTATCGCGAAAAAATAATTGGGATCTATCCTTTTCCTGATTTTATTCCAATATTTATTTTGCCAAATTCCATTCATACTGGTAAACTACTAACGTTTAAATGAAATCAATGAAAAATTGCTGTGATCACATGCGACTGCAATGTGCTCAGATGCGTCCTCTGTCTCAATGAAAACATGTTCAACGTCATGGTATCAGTTATATTATTCATTCATCTGTATCGTAAAGTCTGCAACTGTAAATATGCTGTTTTTGCCATCCGAACTTCCAGACATATTTAATTAACATTAATCACTTCACATCAAAACCTGGAGGCCATCTTTTAATAATTGTTTATAATAGAAATAAAGTTGCTAACAGAATCAATAAGCGCTGAAATATTGCATGGGTTCTACAATATGTTACGGGTAAGTATTTCAATGTCAATCTGTAACAAGAAATGCAAAGGTAATCCAATTTACTGAAACGGGGATTTAACACTCATTAAATCGTAATTCAATAAATGACGTAACATGTATTATTGTACAGCACGCGACAGAAGGAATTACACACACACACACACACACACACACACACACACACATATATATATATATATATATATAGAGAGAGAGAGAGAGAGAGAAAGAGAAAGACATATATATATATATATATATATATATATATATATATATATATAAATGCGCAGATAAAATAATTTCTCCATTGATCTGAACGTAAAGCACCCCCCTAGGGTTACTGTAAAGGAGCACTTCAATGGTCTTATATCCAGCTCATTAGCGGGTTACAGGAGAGGTGAATGGCACTATGTCAACAGTGAACATAAACTGCATTTAAAACAGTACAGGATTATCCAAATTACCTTTAACCCTATAATGCACAGTCTTTGTGGAAGTTCACAAAATAAAGCTTAACGTTTAGGACATACGTGACGTTTCTCTGTAATAATTTATTTAAGAGTTAGCATATTTTGATAGTTACTTGTTGCAAGTAAAAATGTACAGTCAGCTTTTATGTATTACTAAAGGAATAGTACAGTAACAGAGGAGAGAAAAATCTTTCGTATATTAATATTCGGGTATCGAACCCAGGACTACTCAAGTCGTTATACAAAGTATCGTAATATGACCTATTTGGGAAATCATACAATTACTCTTCATTATTGAGGAGATTAAAAAACAAATTTAGAGTAAATCTCGGAAACGTCGCATAACGCGTATGTCCTTGATATGTACTGCTGATGTTACCTTTTATAGAGTTATTTGACACTCCATGGGAATGACACACGTACAATACATTGATAATATTCGAGTTTTAAAAACCCACGCCTGATATCTCAAATATTAAATACAATCAGTCTGTTTATGGTCCTCTCTCTTGTAGAGTGATTTTATATGGCGGGTACTTCTCTGCTGCTTAGCTACAGATGTACCTAGTAACAGTGATTTCAAAAACAAGACATATGTTGTGCTTTTCATTGCTCTGTACTATAATCCACAACCAAATTTAGTGTTCGTTCAAATGGTATACTCTCATAGGTTGTTCCTACCTATTTCTGTCAATTGGCGAAAAGCAAATGCAGCATTTTGTATATGTATTTGACCATATTACTGTACAGTGTTTTTGTTGTCTACGGTCAGCCTTATTCATTCTGATTGAAAATTATTCATGGAAAGATTAACTCTTACCTTTTCCATTAACTGCAAGCTTTCAATGTGGAACTTAAAGTTCATAGAACATCCATTTGTATTTGTTACCGTAAGGTTGCAAGTTTGATACATGTAGCTTTTGTTCATCAAGTAGGTCAAATGTCGCACTCAAAGCATGCACTAAAAAGAGACCAATATTGCCACGAGACCATCAAAAGCTCCACAAGGTGGGGTATATTCTATCACAGTGAATATCGGCAAGTTTTTTCTATGAAGTCCCGTTATGACCTTGACCTTTGAACCCCAAATCAATAGGGTCATTCCCCTCTTAATAACAAAGTTGCATGTGAAGTATCAAATTAATCGAACAAACAATGTGGCCTGTAGAGTCTGACCCATGAACGGTCTCGTTACCATGTCCCCTCTGCAATGAATTGCAAAGGGATAAGTTAAAACAATCACTGATTAAATGTAAATACTAATGTAACTCATATGAATCATTTGACACATGTATTAAACAGAACATCTCCACAGATCTATAACCGGTTGCGTTAAGGCAGTGGTAGAGCGTTTACTTTGTAACGCGGAGGTCGTGCGCTCGAGCTGGCTCATGCGATGACCGCGTCAAACCTAAGATGTACATATAGGTTGTGATTGCTCCTTTCCCCATTCTTGACATTCAAAAATCACAAGTCTTTTAAAATGGGGTCCCTTGTCACGGCAGAAAGTTGAACCCTCACTGTTACTGCAGCAAGCGCTAAGCATAGGTCTAAATTTGTGGTACTTCACCTATTGCTGGTGACATATCATTGAGTGAAAAATTAAAACAACCACCCGACCACTGATTTATATATACCAGTATCAGGTCCAATACAATATTTGTCTTAACCTATATAGCTTTATTAACTTACTGTAGTTATTGTGAGAGAAGAAAACGGTAAACAATATTCTAAAAGTATTACGATATATGTACATGTATTTTCTTTTCAAACACAAGCCATTTTATCATATGTATTGTAGGTTGTCCTACTTACAATGGGACTGGCCACTAAACTATTCGAAGGAGAAGTTGACGAGTCTTTCATTTGCAGACTGTGTCATCAGGTCTTCCTCAATCCGGTGTCTTGTACGTGCAAACATTTGTTCTGCAATAATTGCATTTTGAAACGTCTCCAGTACGAAAAACTGAAACACTGCCCAATTTGCAAGACCAAGTTTACAGGTAAAATCACGCAGCCTTCCAATGAATTCAAACTCCAGCTATTGCAGCTGAAAATAACATGCAGTAATAATTGTGGAAAGTCTGTGCTTCTCGGTGAACTACCCGACCATGTAAGTGATTGCTGCCCAAATACGCCTGTCATCTGTCCACATTACGGGAAAGGATGCAGGAAGAAAATACGACGGTGCGACATCAAGCGGCACCTAAAAGAGTGTGATTTTCGTGAAGTCGTATGCGAGGCGTGTGGTTACACTACCATTTTTCGAGATCTCTTCACTCATCAAAGCCGGACAAAGTGTTTGGAAAAGAAACTAAAGCAGCAAATTATTCGTGAATTCAGAAATACGAACAGAGAAGTTCGACGTCATAAATCCCTTTTGAATAAGCAGCAAGTGAAGAGAGACATTTTACTAAGACGTCAAGAGCTTGAACACAGTCGCAATCTTCAGAGTAGCCGGTTATCATCCAGCAAAAGATTTGGATCACTCGAGAGTTTAGCAAACAGCAATACCAGCACAAGTATATTCCTTACAGAAAACGTCCTACAAAAATACTGGAAAGGGAGTCAAGGGCAAAGTGGAAGTTCTGTCATCTCGGAAACCACTTCCTTTGGGAGTCGCGCCCCTCTTCCGTCGCGATCAGGCCATAATGTGTTCGAGTGCATCCGGTGTAGAAAGCTTTTCAAGCCGCAACACAATCATGAAAACGCATGCACGTGGCACCAAGGGGTAAGTTACATACAAATGTATAATAGATTCAAGTCAGCCTCAGAACTCCTCTTCTTACCATTTTCATAGTAATTTCTAAACTTAAATGCCTCTTGTTAAATTGGATATTGGCGTAAGGGAGTCATGGTATTTTCTGAAACGTTGTACATGTCATGTATGTCATTTCTATGTCTTTCAATAGTTAAAACTTCCGAAAACTATTATTTTATCAAGCTTCTATAATATGTAATATCAAAGACATTGTAACATCATGTGTTTTTCATTTTCATATTTGGTCCCTCTCAATAGCCGGTGAGTGCAATTTCTTCATTCTGTAATTTGTCTAAATCACGTGATAAATATAATACTCAATCTTCTACAATAGCGAAAATATGAAATCAGAATCATTAGTATACTAGTAGATGAACATGTATTTGGATTATTTGTATTATACTGGCAAAACGGTATTAGTTTGCCAGACAGGAAACACAGACCTTGATCACTACGGAACATAGATTCAAAATGTGCATGCCACCAGGTTTTAAATCCCAGGATTTATTTTGATCTTAGATTAAATATTGAATGTGCGAAAAAAGGAGGTATTGCAAGTCATGTCGCTGAGTCAAATCGATTTCATTACGGACAGATCTTTCAAAGTATCACAGTACAAGCACGGATCGTTAAAATGATTTAGATTTATGTATCTTTAAACGTCATTTCTACTTTGAAAACGCTTCTATCTTTTCTTTATCAGACTAGCAACGGAAACTTTGCGATTTCTTGATGTGTCATGACACTCAGTTCTCTATACATTTTTTTTCAAAGTTAATCACAATATTACATCTAGACGGAATTTTTTAATTCAAAGGATTTCATAATTTCGGTTTTTCTTGCTTTTTTCCACTGGGGTGCCCCTTGAAAACATTTGACAGTCAGTTGACTAAAATTAGATACATTCTTTCAGTCACTAACTGAAATAAGAAGGGGGCTGGTTTTAATCAGACTGCCTAACATTGGACCGAAGTTTTTAATATCAAGACATAGCCAAATACGAGTATTTATGTGAATTTCCCTTTCAGTGATAAAGCAGGAAAATTATTTTTGAATGTCATTTACATCAATTGACAACCGAGTGCAATGTTTTACTGTGTTTGTATTACCAATCCTGTCGTATTCAAACATAATAATTAGGTATCAAATGTTTATACAAATCCAAAAATTAAATGTCTTGATAGCAACGGGTTGCCAGTATTTGCTAAGAACTTACAATGTAAATATTTTCTTTTTTTCATAAATCAACCTGTTGCGTGCCTGTAGATCGTAAGTACATTTATACAAACTTTGACTGGTTCAAGAGCATGTTATAAGAACATTTCAGGATTTTCAATTTCTGACACCCACATCAAGTTTGAATGGCAATGCTTTTGCTTCAGAATAATTAAAACTTAAATCTTTTGTGTTATATTTTTTTTTTTAAAAATTGCCCTTTAAAATTCGTATAAATAGACTTCATACTTATTAGTCCACATTTCAACAACCTTGTACTAAAAGTAAGCAATACAAGTGGAAAGAAAATGTTCATTAAAAAAAAACAATACTCTCAATTTCAGATTAAAGTTTTCGTAAGTACAAAATATACTTCAATTATGTATTCCGTTTGCACACTTCTCCAACAACAACAAAAACATTTTTATTGCATTTATAAATATGTTTACATTTTCTTTTTCATTATTCAAATTCTGATTGGACCCCCATTTGCTGAAACAGGGTGTAAGTCATTTTATTTACTCAATATATTAAAGAGGGCGGTCTGAAATTGATCAAAATAATAAGCTGACATTATTCTTATGCTTTTTCTCAATTTCATTTTTCATATTTCCATCCATTTGGAAAATCAGGGGGTAAGTATCTCAAAGTCTTTTTAAAAACTTCCTACTTGACAATCCATCAATGAAATGTTTAAAATATTATTTCTGTTTCATTATCATCATACAGACTTGTTACGGATGTGGAAAAGTGGATTACTCTCGTGGTTGTATGACGGGATTCCACCAAGCCTAGTAAGAGTGGAAGTGCAGTGGACGCCATTGAGACATTGTTCTTTCAAATTCATTATTTTCCATTTTAAATTGGATAGGATAATGATGTCACATTTTTGTTTACAATTCTAGTTCTTTTACAATAAATTTTATAAAACCACATGAGTATTCTTTACATATCAAACTAGATGTGCATTACAAAATGCAGTATGGTCCATATCTCATGTATGCACACTATTAACTATAATATGTATTATCATATATCCGGTATGGAATAACATGTTACTCTGTAAATGGTTTCTCATATTTGCATGGTAAACACCATATAATATGTTTCAAGTAAACTGTGTCCTTTTTTTAAAACTCAACCCAAGTTACTCGAAATGTTTAGATTAGGTTTCATACATTCAACAAGGATGTTGTAAGACCATTTAATTCCTGCCTATGCAAACTCTGATAAATGACTATTATACACTGCTTTAAGTCATTCTAAAGAGATGAAGAAAAAATTAAAACAACATGTCACAGTGATTTGGTGCTTCCCTCCAATACATGTAATATAATATTTCTGTACATGAATACTAACGTTGCATCATTTCATCAAAATGCTTCCAAAGAAACAAAATTAAATCAAAAGACATAAAATGTTCACAATCAAAATTAAAAATAGTTGCATCTTAAAACTAAAATTAAAGTACATGTACAGATGAGTCAAATTTTGCAAGAAATTGGTTTTTTCCAAATTAACTGAATGTTTTGTCAAGATGGCAATTGGTCCACTTTGTCAAGAGTGTATTTCAAGATTTTGTCATGTCCTTCAAACAAGAAGTATCCATAGAATTTGGTCCCATTGAGTAAAAGAGGAAACCAGAGCTGGTCATCTAGCCACATTGTGTCAAAGGGAATGTCTGTAATGTTGAACCACTGGGGACGCATCTCTACAGAAAACCAAATGGAAGAATGTTAAGAAAAAACACACATACACCACCGCCTGGGTTAGTTATCAAAATTAATAAATTAAGAATTTTTTACTCATATCAAGACATCACCAGCTCTAGGTAATGTGCCACAAATTTTGAAGACCTATACATGGCATTCAAGTCCATTGCAAGTTTCGGGATCTTTGTGGTGCCCATGCCTGTTGTAAAACAATACTTCACTTTTAAGTTCACACCTGGGAGATCAGTGATTCTCACTTCTAAACTGAAAGCATTTGGTGAAAGAGCCATAATAACCTATTTTGATGAGCCAGTGGGTTCAACTCCATACCTGCTGGTCATAAAGTGAACATAACAACTACTGAGGCATCACAACCAGTAATCCTAAACATGGCAATTACTTTCTGAGTTGGCTCCAAAATTCATACTCACTATATGAGTCTGCTCCAAATTTGTCTAGCTTGACACACATTGAACCAGAATCAGTCTAATGCATTAATCTCTAGATATTGTTCAGACTACATGTATGAGTCTATGAATCATACTCCCATACAAAAGAGGGACTGTATTGAAAGCTAACCCAGAGCAAACCCAAGTGCTTTTTCAGTGGGGTTTTTTTTTTTATCAGCCCATGCAAACCTATGCTGACTCAGAAAGTGAATGCAAAATCTGAAGCTGAAGCATAGAACAAATCTAGCTGAGTCAATTCCACTTTTTTTTACAGCTAACCCAAAAGGCAGAGAATGTTACTCAATAAGCAGGGTCAAGATTGATAAAGAACACAATATTTTATTTTAAATCATCTACTTTTAATTGAAAAGTGGGATAAAGTTCCATCGACAAATTATATTCTTACTGTTATCAATTCTGAGTGAATAATTACATATATAAAATATATGTCTGTTTCCAGTTTCCCTACCCTACCTACATTTTTGCCATTGACCCTAAATATTTTATTGATAATACATGTATATATAAATAAAATAAAAATTTGGAATTTTCAAACCAAAATTTTGTACTTTTCATGTTTAAGTTTCTCTGATTTACATTTTGATTACTATGCATCTTTAAAATACTTGAAAAGTATTTGTAATGTATATAGACCTTTATTCAAAGCATATCAAAAACTAAAATTTCAAATAAAACGTTTCAATAAAATAAAATGTTTTACCTACCTACCCTACCTAACATTTTGGGGAGTGAAATAGGAGACGCACATATATTTTATTTTGGCCTAAGGTACAACGACTCATCATGGAGAATAGGTTTGATGATTCCAAGTTCTACAGTTTTATTTAAATCCTGCCGCAAGGTTTTCAAGGAATTCCCTTCCATAGCCAGGACGTTTGATTCATTTACACTTGAAAATCAATTGGGGTCAATAACTCATCATGAGGAACAAAATATACACCACAACCACACCGCCCCCCACCCCCAGTGTTAAGGTTCAACATGAGATTTTAATACCTTTCTGGTCCTTGTTCTTTACATCCTGACTTTGATAATTAACAAGATAACCATAGGCCACATAACTCACCTGAAACACCTTGACCCTGCTGTTGTTCAGCTGTTGTGATTTTTAAAAGATTTTTTTTTCAATTATTATTTCCATCAAAAGTTTGACCTCACCTGAAACACCTTGACCCTGCTGTTGTTCAGCTGTTGTGATTTTTAAAAGATTTTTTTTTCAATTATTATTTCCATCAAAAGTTTGACCTCATACTGTGGCCCCTATCTAGCCCCAGTGGGTCACAAATTTAAAACCAACTTTGAATTCATACAACATGGGAATGCCTCAATATCAATATGACTAACATGACCTTGCTGTTTTTGGAGAATAGGACTTTCAAAAGATTCTCTTTCCTGTACACATGCAACGTGTTAAATTTGATCCACTCTAACCCCAGGGTTAATAAATTAAATTGTTACTCTGATCCCCTATTGTGGGCCTACCTACTCCTGAGGGTCATGATTTCGACAAACTTGAATTTCAACTACCTCGGGATGATTACATATGAATATGATTAACCATGGCCCTGGTTTTGAGATGAAGATTTTTTAAAAAGATTTTTCCTATATATTTCCATATAAAACTTTGATCCACTATTGTGACCCCACCCGACTTCTGGGGGCAATTAATGCTCTGTTGTTCTTGAGAAGACCTTCAAAGATTTTTCCTATACATCCACACGTAAAACTAACCCCACGGGCTATGATTTGAAGAAAATTGAATTTATACTATGCAGGAAGCTTTTATGTAAATTTCAACTTTTCTAGCCAAGTGGTTCAAGAGAAGATTTTTAAATGACCCAACCCTATTTTTGTCTTTTCTTGATTATTCCCCTTTTGTAAGGAGCATGACCCTCCGTGGCCGAGTGGTTAGAGCATCGGGCTCAAAATCACAAGGCCTCTCACCTCTGTCGGCGCGTGTTTGAATCTCGGCCGCGGCATTATGTGAGCAAGTTTGCCAGTATACTTGCGGAAGGTCGGTGGTCTCTTCCCAGGTACACTGTATCTGGGTTCTCTCCTCCACCAACAAAAACTGGACGCCACCAGATAACTGAAAAATTGTTGAGTGTGGCGGAAAGCAATAAATAATCAATCATTCAATCATTTGAACAAACTTGAATCCCCTTTAACAAAGCATTATTTGCCAAGTTTGATTGAAACTGACCCAATACTTCTCGAAAAGAGGATGTAGCACTATTATATACCCTCACCGGTTGCAGTAGCTCAGTAGTTAGAGCCTTTGCTTCGTAACTGGGAGGTCGTGAGTTCGAGCCCCACTTGTGCCATGGCCACATCAAACCTAAGGCATAAAAATAGGTAGTGATTGCTCCTTCGCCAAACGCTTGGCATTTAGAAGTGAGAATCATGGGTCTTTCGGATATGACCTTAAAAACAGAGGTCCCATGTCACGGTAGGCTTTGGCACATTAAAGAACCCTCACTGCTAAGGCCATGAGCACTAAGCAATGGTCTAAATGTGGTACTTCACCTACAGCTGATGATGTTTCAATATGAGTGAAACATTCTTGACAGGACGTAAAACAAACGATCAATCAATATTATTTACCCTCTACAATTCATTCTTTCTATCATGATAAATTTATTTCATAAAATGACAATTAATACCAGAATTGAATAACAAGAATCAAATATCTATCCCAAAATCAATTTTAAATATATGTAATATTTAAGTATTTCTTGTCATTTTCATCTTAATCAATTATCGAAAGTGAAAATTATTCTGATTATATTATCATATTTCAGATATCATGATCAAATAAATAATTTCATAAATTTCTGTGTTAAATTTTTTTTTATACATTCTAAATTAGTGGTTAAAAAGTATAAAGCCATTACAAACTGCAGACAAACACCACTATAGTCGAATTTGTACCTTTCATGAAAATTCAAGATTATATATAATTTTACATTTTTTCTCTAAGCAAAATGTTCTCATTACCACTGTTCAAATAATAACCATCAACATTTTCACCAAATGTACATAGAAAATTTTGTTTATGGAATACACATGGCATGGAGCTAAACACCTACCCAGCAGACTATATGAATGCCAAGTTCATTTCAAACATGAGTGAACAAAAGCTGATTGGAAAAGAGAACATGGAGTGTGCTCTGAAGCTAACCCTGAGTTGAACTATAACAAATGTGCAGTTGACCCAAATTTTGCTGCAGTGATTCCCAAAAGAATCTGGGGTCTGCTTTCTGTGTCTACATATAAATACATCCTTACAATTATTTCTCCTGTGCACACTTCACACATGTCTAGTCTACATTTTCTGGATACCATCAAAATATTCTGCATGTAATTTGCAATTAAAATGGTTCAAATTTCAATTAATGTAGCTGTGTACTGTATACTGCAAGTACAATTCACTAACACACCTGGCTGTTTGGCCATATGTTTGTCTCCACAATAAGACTAAAAACAAACTGAGTTAACCTTAGTTTTATGGCCAAAACTCCTTAGATATATGATATTGACAGATTTTTTTATGAGTGACAAGTCAGACAGCACAGAATTACATTTCCTGATATGTGAAAAATAAATGCACTAAAGATTGTCTATACCTACCTGAACTTTCTGTAGGCTCTCCCTCAAATTGTGAAGTGGTGAAAATGTGGACCTCTAATATTTGTGGATCACCAACGAATTCAAAATCAATTAATCCAATCTCTTTCAAACTGTCTGACTTTAGACTAGATTCTTCTAAAAGTTCCCTAGATAATGTAAACAATCAGATTCTTTGCCATAAATTTGACAATGAAATTGCACATATTTACAAGCCAATTATACTTTATCTACTTTGGTACACTGTACATGTACTTAATTTACAAGAATTAGATAGATGTGACATTGGAGATTGGGACAATATCAGGATTTAACTGGATGTCCCTCAGCAATGCAATTTATTTTTTTTTTTTTTTAAATTGTTATTTTGAACTGTCATATTTGCTCAATGTATATATATATATATATATATATATATATATGTTAACATGTATATGCATGTAATATTGCTGGATAGTAAAAGATGATGCTCCACAAGACCCTCTGCTCTGTAACTTCATTACAAAAGAGTTCCCATGAGTAAGGTAATTGTGATACATGTATGATACAATGGTAGTTTCTACCTTTGTGCAGCTTCTAAAATGGTTTCCCCTTTTTCAACCTTGCCTCCAAAGCCATTCCATTTGCCTTGACCAAATCCCCTTTTCTTCATACCCAGCAGAACTTGATTTGGTCTAGTTACCATCACAAGGGTGAGGAGCTTCTTCACAACCATGATGGGGAATACTTAAATAAAATAAGAGTTGTTAGAGGATAACAGAGTTCACAGGCAGGCTCACATTCATAAAGAAAAGCAATAGTAAACATTACCAAAGGAGAGGAAAGTGAAACTTGATCTTATACTCATTAACAAATAAGTTCTACAACATAAAAGCTTTTCATCAGCTCAGATATTGGCATGTAAAGGGTAATTGATATGGAAAGTAGCCCAAGTGTCTGGAAGAAACCCACATGTCTGAGTGGACAACCATGATTCCCTCTTACATACAACCACTGCTGATCCTGAGGATCGAACCCGGATTACAGCAGTGAGAAGAGATTGTATTAACCACTATGATATTAGGTCACTTTAAATGAAAATTCAAGGAGTCCCCTAGAACAAAGTTTATCAATGAAGTTCTTGTACATGTAAACTGGAATGGAATTTTACATTTCATTTCATAAAAGAAATCAGGACTTGATGAAGCTGTAATGGAAATCATCCATCTGTTCAAAGATGCATCATCCATGCAAGTTTAAATCAAGTACAAATAATATTTTCTTTTGAGATAAATTTGGTCCAATTAAAAACCTCTAACCTGTTACAAAAATAATAAAGATATACTCTAATTGTATCATTAATGAATGAGAATCACTGTCTTGGAATACTGTCTTTATAACAATTAGGCCAAAAAAAAAATATTTATGTGTTTATTGTAAATTGCTAAAAACCAATAAGGTTGGTAGGTCAAATTTTATCATTATTTTTTTTTTGGTGCTATTTAGTATATGTGTGTATTATTATCATTTGTGCACTTGTATATTATGTTGACAGTTTTACACAACCTCAACAACTGTTAGGGATGGCGTTTTCTCATGCAATTTCCACCCAGCATTCATTCATTGTTCTGTAATTGGTCATATGGTTGCTTATAATTTAACATCCGAGAATTCTTTTTTTAATCACGATGTCACCATTGCCAGTAAAGAGCTGCCAAATTTGGGCCTATACTCAGCACTAACGGCCTTTGAGCAGGCAAGGATCTTTATCATGCTACACCTGCAAAGACACAGAGCTCTAGTTTTTGTGGTCTCATCTGAAAGATCACCCCACTTAGCTGCCTCTTATAACAAGCAAGGAGTTATGAGGACATATTCTAGCCCAGATCCCCACAGGTTCATTACACTGAAGTCATGATATTGATTGAAAATATCTACAAATGTCATGAAATTTTGGAATGCTGCAATAAGACTTATTGACTCTTTCAGGTGAGCACATTCTTTGAAGGTAAGAAATAAAACATTCACTGTTTTCACTGAACCCCCACTGGCAGAGGTTATCATTTTTTTTAGAAGTTGAGTAATAGCAAGGAATGTTCCAAAAGGAACAAAATTTCCAGAAAATTATAAATTTTCTGATAAATTTTTTAGGGTGGGGGCGAAAATATAAGGTTGATCAGGGTACTGTAAACACACATATCTTTTTGACCTTATCAAATCCTTGGACCAGACAGCACACTCAACCAGTGGACCTAGATTTTGTTTGATAATAATTTATTTTTAACAGTGACAAATTCAGAAAATTTTCCTTTTCCGCCAAAAGAGGGATACATGATTGAAAATCCCAAAATGAAAAAGAGATGATCATTTATGTTAAAAATATTCAACCAAAAACGTTAGGTGCAACTCCCTGTAACATCCCCCTCCCAAAAGAATAAAATACGTACCATAGAGAAACTTGTATACTTGTACATCATGGGTTAACAATGTATGTGTTCAACCTTCCAAAAGATTTAAGATATTGCATATTTTGAAATACATGTATTCAATACTTCTGAAGAAAAATGATTTAAGCTAGTTGAGTATATTCAATCAGCAATTATGATATCTTTATTACACTACTACGTGTGTGGAGTTTCGGGGATAGATAGAGAAACAGATAGATAAAATCCTTAAATTCATATGTTCATTTTCCTTTCATTAATTGTTGATATCTTTGCTATGAATGGATGGAATTATTTTTCAAGTATAAAAAGCAACTCATAAATACAAGGAATTTTTCTGTTGGGTCGACATAATTATGGGCATCTCAAAATTAAGATTGACCCTAGGATACATAAATTTTAATGCAATAATTCAACCTTAATTACATCATTTAACTGTAAATTTTGATAAGTTGTTTAAACTGTTAATTGTGTTTTATTGCAATATCATACAATGTAACAGAAACAGTTAGAATAAAACCATGTGTAGATTAATCAGCATGAATGTTGATGAACACCAATTAATCTACATAATAAAGAAGTAATCTTTGTAAAGCAGAATATATGAAACATCAATGAATATTTGGGGCAAAAAGTCTTCAGGAGTGAAATATCCAAGGGCAACACCTTAGGATGAAACGTCTTCTGGGGCCAATTGCCTGAGGGAGAAACGTCTGTAGGGGCAAAACATTCTGCACTCAGCTGAAGCTGGTACCCGTTTACCATGGTGACTGCCTGAGATAGTTTACAGTTGGGTTGACTCACTGAGATCAAGTGCTTTAATTGTTGATGGGCACAACACATGTTACAGCATGACTATCCTGACGTTTGGTCTTGTGACCTCTCTATTACCAACAAAACCCATTCGATTACTGTTCGAGCCACGAGCGATCCCGAGATTATATTGAATATCTATGATGACAATGATATTCATTGTATAGTTTCCGAGAAAATTCGAAATTACCAACAGTATGACTGAAGACGTTCACTTTCAAAATTTATTATCCATATACAAAGAGAATTGTCTGGCCTACCTGACTTATTGTAACATCTACAAAATATTTTTACAGTCTGACAGTCAAGATTTCTCTCTTTAGGACTGAATCTGTTTCTAATTTTGTTTACAACTCCCGCAAAAATCCAACCATTTATGTTTTCACAAAACTGAAGAGTTCCGATTTCAAAGAGAATGCATGCAAGGAATGAGAAGAAAACATCGTTGTTTCCATCAATTGTCGCCCAGAGAAATTAAAGTGTCCTTTTTTTCTATCTTTTTTTTTTTTTTTTTTTTTTTTTTTGTAACAGGAATATTCTTTGAAATAGCAAAAGGCCCATCGCCCACATCGCTCACCTGATTCAAAATTCACATAAATTGACTCCGCTCTTGTTCAGTGGTTTTAATTTGGTGTACATTTCCATGTGGACCCCCCCCCCCCCCCCCCCAAATATTATGATCCAACTCAGACCCAAAGGGGCCATGACATAAATGAACTTGAATTTACACATCATGGTTAGATCAGCACGCTCAAAATCGCAAGGCCTCTCATCCCTAGTCGGCGCGGGTTCGAATCTCGCTCGTGCCGATATATGTGAGAAAGTTTGTCAGTTTACTTTCGGAAGGTCGGTGGTCTCTTCCTGGGTGCATTGTATCTGGGTTCTTTCCTCCACCAATAAAAAAAAAAACTGAAAAATTGTTGAGTGTGGCGGAAAGCAACAAAACAAACAAACAAACAAAACATCATGGGAATGCTTCAATATCATTGCACAATATGATTAACATTAATGACCTTGCTGTTCTGGAAAAGATTGTCTTTCCCGTATGCATGCATTATGTAAAAGCTGATCACCCTAATCACGTGGGTTAATAACTTGAACATTTGGGGGGTGGGGTGAATCCATACAATTTAGGAACGTTTGTATTTTGATATGATTTAGTGTGGTCCTGCTATTCTTGAAAAAAAAATTAAATTGATTCCCTGTATATTCTCGGTTCCCATGTGAAATAAAATAATTGGTCTTCTGTTGTAACTCTACACTGCCCCTGGATCCCTGACCTCAGCAAAATTGATTTTGTATCCCCATTTAAAACCTTGATCCCTAATTGTAGTCTAACACTACTTCCGGGGCCACAATTTGAACAAACTTGAATATTCACTACACGGGGGATACCTGCATATCAATGTAATTAAATATGGTTTACTTTTGTTGAGAAGATTTCTCTGCATGTAAACAGTGGCGTAGCTAGCCTTTAAGTGAAGTGTACGCACAGTGACAAATCCAGAATAGGCTGGGAGTCTGGGACCCGTCTTAAAGCCCTCGGTGGGTCTAGAGCAAGGCCCTGGTGGGGGCCCAGGGGGCGAAGCCCCCGGAAAGCTCATGGGCTTTGAGGCTTTTTAGGTTACATTTATGGGTTTTTCTAGATATATTGATTGATTTTTTATTGCTTTCCGCCACACTCAACAATTTTTCAGTTATCTGGTGGCGTCCAGTTTTTTGTTGGTGGAGGAGAGAACCCAGATACAATGTACCTGGGAAGAGACCACCGACCTTCCGCAAGTAAACTGGCAGACTTTCTGGATATAAAATCATACACAATAAATTGAAAAATTAACAATCATTTTTTTTCTTTGGGGTCAAAATGATATGTACGCCCTGGTATTTTGGCGTCAATGGCAGCTACGCCACTGGTAAATTCTAATCCCAATTATGAACTCATCCTACCTCCAGGAGTCATGATTTGAACAAACTTTAATGTACACATGTCAGGAAGCTTTCATGTAAATTTCCACCGTGACTTTTCTGGCCCAGTGGTTCTTGATAATATTTTTAAATGACCAAATGCATACCCTATAGTTTTTTTTTCTTGGATATCTCCCTTAAAGAAGTTATGATCCCTCATTTGAACAAACCTGAATCCTCTTACCTAAGGATGATTTGTGCCAAGTGTGGTTAAAATTGGCCTGTTCTGCATTGAGAAGATGAAATGTGATAAGTTTATGGACAGACGAACGGACATAGGACAAACAATGATAAAATAAAACTCTCCTGAGTTGAATGCTCTTTCAGCTCAAGTGAGTAGAAACACTAACTCTTAATTTAGTTGAATATTTTGTGAAAACTATTTCTTTAGGACATTAAAAAAATACAGGGAAGGGGGTGGGAAGGCTAAAGTCCTGCGCCCAGGAGCATTCTGTGTTCTGCAACCAAAATGTGATACAACCATTCCCCTAAAACAGGACAAAACATTAAATTTTATCTATTTTCTATCTTTGCTTATAATTTTTTCAACTATACATGATTAAAAATACATTTTACTTAATATCATCAGCTTTTGGAACTTCAAATAAAACAAGTTTTGAAAACAAAATTGCTTTACACGAAACTTTACCACGTATATTTAACCTATGTAAACAAAAACAAGACACGATCCTTGTTTACATAACGATTATTATTATTATTATTATTATTACAAAGTATTTATATAACACATTATCTAACATTACAACTATTAGTCTAAGCGCATTACAACATGCATAAAACATAATATATCACATAAAGCACAGCAAAGTTACACATACTCTCGTATATAAAATGTTAAATGGGGTGTTTTGAACAAATTTTAAATTTAATATCACAAAGATAAATAAGAAGTCTAACATGGTTCATTTAAACATCGTTTAAATTTCACACGACATATACATCACAAATCACATTATATATATATATATATATATATATATATATATATATATATATATATTTTTTTTTTTTTTTTTTTTTTTTTTTTTTTTTTTTTCCTTTTTCATGTTCGATTCGATACTCGTAACTTAAAATCACAATCATAAAGATGAGTTTTAATAGTAATTCATACACGGTAAAAAACAGTTAAGAAAATTGATATGCAAGTCTAAAAAGATGTATTTTGAGAGATTTCTTAAACGCACAGATGGATTGTTCATTTCTCTCAATTGACTGGGCAAGATGTTCCAGAGTGTGGCAGCTGATTTGTCAAAATACCTCTCGTCGTATGTTTTGGTGCGAATGCGAGGTTGCACTAGTAACGCACTGTTCTCTGATCGCAGCAAATATGTTGGTTGGTAGACATGAATTAAGTCTTGTAAATAAGTTGGTGCACTGCCATGGAGACATTTAAAACCATACATCAAAATTTTATACTGGTATCGGTAGTGCACAGGTAGCCAAAGAAGAGTAACAAGCGTGGGAATGATCTGATCATGTATATAACACGAGCAGCTGTGTTCTGAACACGTTGTAATTTGTTCGTTATGTTGGCTGGCAGTACATACAACATCACATTTCCGTAGTCTAATCTTGAAGTGACTAGTGAGTTGAAAGTTTTACAGACTTCGTTCGTTATTATATGAGCGTATGCGTCCAATATTTCGAATGTGGAAGAAGCACGATTTAGCGGTGGTACTTATTTGCTTCTCCATAGTGTCCTGTGAATTTTGTGAGTGCTATACCTCTCTTGTAACTCAACAACTCCCATTCAAATTTAGCTGACCAGTAGAAATTCCCTAGTTAAGCATTGTAAACATCAAAGATGGAAAATCAAAATTTGAACATTTTCAGCTCAAATTGTGACCATGACCCTTTAAAAGTTAATCTTGCAAGCATGTCATTTATATTTGAAAAGATTGTGTTCTGCGTTATACATGTACATGTACAGCTATTGTATAGACGTATTATATATATTAAGATTCATATGCAAATTGTTTACAACTGTGAAATATTCAAGAGGAAATAAGTATCATTACAATTTCTAAGCAAAAACATTGGAAATGTAAATATATCAATATTTATAGTATTGTCTTTGAAAATTATTTTATGTATATGACTTACAGATGGCTAATGCAAGGTACAAATTAAAAAGAAAACAAATATGTTTTTAAACTATACTTACTGAAAATGTAAATAACAAAATTGCAATTAGCTAATTTATATACGTAATCAAATATACTTTACGAGTATATTCTTTTTCCTTTGGCGATGAAAGCTACTTGATAGCAATGAAACCCATACTTCAGATTTATTGCAGATGAAGGAACAGATACGTCTTCTATGGAGCAGATGTCTTGAGGGTTTTTTGACGAAAAAGAGGTTTGTTAGGAAGGAATTTGTCGGCTTTTCCGAGTTAAACAGGACATCAGTTGAGGTATTTGGAAAATCTCAGGAAATCGGGGTAACTCTAGATGAAAAGGCTAAGGTAACGAACAATACTCAATCTCGTAATTCATATTGAAAGATGGGCAAACATGGAACCCTAGACATACCAGAGGTGGGATCAGGTGCATAGGAAAAATAAGCATCCATCGTCGACCGGTCACACCCGCAAAGAGTCCTACATATTGGTCAGGTAAACGGAGCAATCTGCAGTCAGAATCAGTATGCCAAGAACGGCGTAACAATTGGTATGAAACACGTCAGACAGCATTGGCAAACTAGATCGTTATAACGACCATAGATTTTGCAAAATGTTGACTTAAGACGAGACTGTACAAACCCCTTTGATATCAACTTGTTTGTCAGTAGCCTGCCTCGATTTAAAAACTGACAATATGCAGAACAAGATCTCGCGTATCGAATCAGTTGAGAGATGTTAACATCATATGCAGGTGATGATGGAATATTGCTATATTGATAAGGGAAGTTGACAATGGAGAAATCGAAATCATCCCGTTGAATTGTTAATTTGCCCTCAGCATCTACTTTCAATAAAATATCCAAGTGCGAAGATGTGGAAGACTTTATGGTGTCTTTTATTTCAAGTACAATGCCTGGGATATATCGAATCGACGTATGAATGAAAATTATCATTGTCAATAGATAAAACATCGTCGATATATTTAAGTGTCGAATTGAAGGCCACTGCAAGAGATTTATTCTTCTCATGTAGAAGTTTTTGAATGAGTTCTGCTTCATGAGAATATCAAACAGGTCAGCTAACAAAGGGGTACAATTAGATAAAAGAAGAGGTCGAGGATATGATGCTGCTGCTGACATATCGAGGGTGAAAAAGAGGGTGGCCAGAATAAGTGAACTTACTCCAGGGGCAAGTCACTCAAATTGTAAGGCACACTATTTGAATCAAATTTTAACGCATAGTTGTAAGTTACCCATGATCAGAAGCATGATGGATGTTGTCCAGCAAAATGTTTTTGTGTTTCATTATTCTTCCAAATTCATCGACGTGTTTAAGGGGGGACTGAAGGAGAATGACATAGCGAAGGCTTCAATGGAAAACAGACAAAATTTTGTGTGAAGTATGATGAACTTCCCGAGCTTATGCTTTGTTTACATTTAAATCATCACTTATATAGTTATATATGATACTCTTGATCGATTAGCAAACATGTCGGACATAAAAGCTCGGGTCTCTGCATACTCTTTTGAAATGTTTGATTTCATTTGCCCTCTTGTTGTCTGCTAGGCCAACTTCTCTCGGACGTGTTCCAGTCTACACCCTCTGGTTTTAATTTATCGAGGCAGTCAGTCTATGTCGTAATTCAAAATGAGCGTAACGATGATATTGGTGTGGGACGCTTTGTATGAATCGGCTGTCCAGTTAGTTGCCACGGTTGGTTTCGAAGCATCATCTTCAAGATCTCAATTACATCTTACCTACAGACACGACAGATGTATACTAGGAAAGGTCCGTCTTCTGTCCTTTTTATGGTTTACATAATCATAAAAAGGACAGAAGACGGACCTTTCCTAGTATATCAGGAGTTTGATGATCTTGGGTGCAGCGACGGATTCTTGGCTCATCATCTTATAGTCGAATTTTGGGCATCTCAGACAATACGGTCATGCAAGTGTATGAAACTTTCAGTGCTGACATTCAAGACCAACCTGTTGTATTTCAAACGGAAGTAAAAATGTGGGACGCAAGATGGTCATTGGAAGACCAAAGCCATTTACCGTTAACATTACGTACATTACATACCATCAATCCAGATCTTTACCCAAACATATTTTCAGTACTGCCTGTTGTCAATGTCAATTTTATCACCTGAACGATCTTTCAGTGAAATGAGACAAGTCAAGAGCTACCTACGATCAATAATGACCACCGAGCATCTGTCAGGGCTAGACAAACTTCATGTGCACAAAGACATTGGTTCGATACTGACGAAGTGCTACAAGACTTTGTTCAGGGGAAGAGTAAACATCTGGTCTTCTTGTTCACTAATCAATGACTTTAATTCATTTATCACTGTTCTGTCTCAATAATATCTTCTGATTTTTGTGCTGTTTGAATATACTCAACGTATCCATGTACGCCTTTATTAGTAATTCGTCCAGTAAATGTCGAATATCGTTTTAATGTATATACATATAGTAGACAGATTTAGGATATCCTTTGCTATCAGTAGCATTTACCACATAATCAGTCGACAACAACAACAAAGAGGTAGACAACACAATTCGTAAAACGAATGTAAAGTCACTCCAAGTACACAGGATGAGTTGGTATTATAAAACACCCGACAATAATTTTGTGAATAGTTTTTGTTTTGGTAATTGATAAGAAACTCCGTTTATATGCACGAAAAATAGGTGCTTTTATTAGTAATACCCAGGAGGTCGAGAGGGCTTCGCCTAATTGTCTTCCAGACCCCCTACGGTACTTTGCTTACACTTCATTTTCATTCTGGCTACGCAACTGGTATGAGGACTGATTAGTACGTTATGAGTCTCATATGTAAGGGTTTGAATTTTGGCGGACATCTTGCATTATTTTTTTTCAATATCTATCAGCTTTTGCCAGCAATATTTAAGGGACTCAATGTCACTTTTCAAAAAGTTCTTTTCTTCACCGTTCAGAAAGTCCTCCACCGCATGTATGACGTCATCATCTGACTGAAGGTGGGTACCGGAAATGGCCATTTTGATTTGAGAAATAGATGAAAGTCTGATGGACTGAGATCAGGTGAATAAGACGGATGCCCAATCAATTTAAAGCCACGATCGTTAATGGCAGCAATTGCAGTGACAGACTTGTGAAGAGGGGAATTGTTCTGGTGGAACACACTTTTACTGCGGGGTTTGAGTTTAATATTTTCCCTTAACTGCCTCAGAAGTGATACATAGTATATGACATAGATTGTTTGTCCTTTTTGGAGATAATCTACCATCAGAATACCACCACCATTCCAGAAAACTGGGGTTATAACCGTTCCAGTTGATGGAACAGTCTTTACTTTCTTTGGCGAGCGTGAACCAGGTTGCTTCCAATGTTTAGATTGTTGTTTGGCCTCTGGAGTAAAATGATGGACCAATGTTTCATTCATAGTAACAAATCTCTGAAGAAAGTTAGCAGGATCTACCTCTAAAATGTTTAGATTAGCACGCGACAAAGTGTGCCTGGTATGCTTCTGATCAACTGTCAGAAGTCTTGGTACCCAACGGGCTGAAAGCTTTCTCATTGCAAGATTCTCTGTCAGAATGGAATGTACCTCTTTCCTGTGAAATGCCAACTGTACTATATATATATATATATATATATATATATATATCTTTCCGTAACTCACCTGTCAGTCATAACAATATCATGGACTTTATTGACCATTTCTGGGATTGCAACAGTGACAGGACGGGATCATCTTCAAGAATCTGCCTACCACGTTTAAATTCCGACACCCACCTGTTTACTGTCACATATAAAGAGGCATTTATCCAAAGTTTTTCTTCCATATCAGTATGGATATCCTTTGGTGCTAAACCTTTCTTTTGCAAATGTTGGATCACTGTTCATTCACCGATTTTGTCCATTTTGCAAAAGTCACTTCCCTTGTTTATTTTAAAGTGCTACCACGTAGATATACATTGTAAATTGATCAAATTACCCCAGTCTTCAGGTACACGACGTTAAATAGTCGGGGAATAGAAAGGCTGAAAATGGACATCGATGCTAACCTCCTTCAATACAAGACTCACAACATATCAATCACCTCTCGTGAAATGTATTATGATATTTTTACATTTCGAATGTTTTTGCCTTTGGTACCGGGGCGGGTTAATAAGTAACCAGACTAACTTATTTCCGCTTCAGATCCACCTCTCGTTTTTCAATGTAATTGCCCTCTAGTGTGATGCACTTAAAGCAACGGTGTTCAGGTGCCATCAGACCAGAACTGAAAAAGTCCGGGTTCCTTCCATTGACCCATTTCTCAACTGCCGTCACGACTCCTTCGTCAGACCAGAAATGATGTCCACGGATATCCATTTTCAAGTTTGGGAATAGGAAGAAGTCGCTAGGAGCTAGGTCAGGCAGGACGTGGTATTAATTCATACACATTTTGCTCTACAGCATTCATTGCAACTTTGCAAGTGTGGACTCTCCAGCTGTCCTGCAAAATACCTTTAGAGAGTTTACCGCTTCGTTTTTCACGGATGGCGGTTCTCAGCTGGTCTAGCAAGTTTGCATAGTACATTCCAGTTATTGTACTTCTGTAAGTAAAAGGTCTAGCATAATAACTCCTTTTGAGTCCCAAAATGCTATGACCATCACATTGTTAGTATATGATTGCGTCCTGTACTTCTTTGGCCTCGGGGACCCCGGCTCCACCCACTGACGACTCTCCTCTAGCTCATTATAATGAACCCAAGTATCATCTACAGTCACCAGATGCAAAAGAAAATCATTTTTTGACGCAATACGCTTCAACAAGGCGCTGTATACTAATGCTCTGGTTGTCATTTGCTCGTCACTAAGGGATTTGGCGACCCAACGGGCTGTTAGGTTCCGCATACCTAAACGATCATGTAAGATTGTTGAAACGCTACCATGTGAAATGCCTAATGCCTGCGCTATTTCTTTCACCTAAATTAGCATATCAGAGTATACCAGATCCAAACCTTTGTTACATATTTCTTCGTCTGTGGCATTCAGTAGGCGCCCAGACCTGGCTTCTACCGTGTTTGAATTCCCTTACTCAGAATTTAACCTGAGCATAAGATGGTGTAGAAGACCCATAAACAAAGGCTAACTTGTCGTGTATTTCCTTGCCTCTTTTACCTTTTAGATATAAGTACAGTACGGTACTCAGTTTTAGATGAAAAGCTTGCTTTTGTATCACTAGCCATGTCTGACATTCAATATCTTATAAAAGAATGACCCAATATGCATGCAATTTTGTACCCAGGTATAAAACATGTATTGGAACAAGGCATGAAAATTGTCACCGTCTCGGTCAATCGGGAAATAAGTTAGGCTGGTTACTTATTGACTCGCCCTCGTATCCATACAAATTGTAATGACAGTAATTTCTTCATGAATGCTTTGCAGTTGTATATATATATATATATATATATATATATATATATATATATATATAGCATTAAAATGACCCACGAAACGAACTGCCGGATTGTAAATTTTCGGATCGACCTGTCCCTTCTTCAGGATAAGCGAAAAGGTTTACATAATATGGTTAATGTAAACAAATAATTATAAGGGCAAAACAAAAAATACCTAGCACTAATACTACACTAAATTTACAAACGTACTTACACTGCTCATTACATGTGTTTGGTTTGCTAACCAATTAATGCAATGTACAGTGCTAATTAGGACAATCGTTCAAAGAGCTGATCCACAATGCACGTGAAGTAGCAATTATTAATAGACTTAATTAATCTCAGGTGGAACGAGTTAACAGATCAAATTAATAAATACTAAAGTTAACAACTTGTACCCGCTGAGATTCTATTTCATAGTGCACTAAAAACAAATATTAATAGACAAATAATGATAGATAGATAGATAGGTAGATAGATAGATAGTAAAAACAACAAAGCATAGTGAACAATGTAAACCAACTCAAATAAACATAGAATAAGCAGCTAAGGAAGTTGAATCATTATCAAAATGTTCGTGCTGGTCGTGTTTAGAGTAGATGTGCAAGAATACACAGAATCAAAGAAAATTTATAAATGGGTTTTAAATATAACCAGTTGGTTATGTCATATAATGGTCATTGTGAAAAATAGATGATTCTGACGCAAATGACGTATGTAAAGCGTCTAGAAACTAATCCAGTTCACAGTCTAGTTAACCAGCTCATTGTCTTGTAAGTTAGCCCGTGAAAGTAATAAATAGACATTTAATCTAAACAAAATGAAAAATATGGCTGTGGTGTTCAGACGAGTTGGCCTAGATGAAGCTTTAAATCCAGTAACTGTTTAACCCATATTCATCCTGGTGAATATAGAACATAAACGGTATGCACCAGATGCGCATTTCGACAAATAATATGCTCAAGTCAAACATGTCAGTAGGTTTGTCAGAAGTCAGAAGGTTTATTGATACCTTGAGGCTCAAATGACTTCAACATGTGCAGTAAAATACACTGTGTTAAATTTTGAATTGTTTTTGTGATTGCATGCTGCTGAGTTATTAAGGGCTACTTTGGCCCATAACATATTTATATATAGTGATCAGGCATTCAAAAAATTACTTTCTTAAACAACCAATCTGATTGTACAAATAAGTTCTCTGAAATTGATATTAAAAAAAATGCTAGAATTTCTTATTGATAATATCTCTGTAGATTTTGATGATCTGGTCTTCCAACAGTCTGTTGGAATCCCATGGGCACAATTTGTGCTCCTTTGTTAGCTGACCTGTTTTTACATTTTTATGAGGCAGAATTTATTCAAAAGCTTCTACACGAGATGGAAAAATCCCTTACTGTGGCCTTCAACTCAACATTTAGATGCATCGACGATGTTTTATCTTTTAACAACAGCCATTCTGTTCATATGTCGATTCGATATATACCAGTAAACTCGAAATAAAAGACACCACAGAATCTTCTGCCTTGTATTTAGATAATTTATTGAATATTGATGTTAACAGCAAACTAACAGCTCAATCTAATGACGAACAGAATGATTTCAGCTTCTCCATCGTCAACATTCCATATTTACATGTATGTAGCAATATTCCATCATCACCTGTATATGGTATTTATGTCACGCAACTGATTCGATACGCAAGAGCTTGTTATGATCAGTTTTTGAATTGGGGTAGGCTACCGACAAACAAGTTAATGTTACAGTGGTTTCAACAGTCTCTTTGAAAGTCAGCATTTCATAAATCTAAGGTCGTTATAACGATCTAGTTTGCCAGTACAACCTATCATTGGGTCTAATGCTATCTGACTTGTTTCGTACCAATTGCTATGGCCGTTCTTTACACACTGATTTTGACTATGGATTACTGCGTGTACCTGATCAAAATATAGTGTTTACGGCAGGTGAAGCGTACTCCTCCTCGGCACCTGATCCCACCTCCGGTATATTAAGGGGTCCGTGCTTGCTCACTGCTTTACTTTCATTCCTCATAGGAGTTGTGAGATTGATCACTATTCGTTAGTTCCCCCTTTTCATGCTAACAGTAACATGCACAAAGTACTGGTATACAGATGATACCAAAGGAATATCAGAGACCATGGTTTGAATAAGTTTATTTATTTGAATCAGCATTGTACGAAGAGGCTTGGATATTAGTTTGACGATCTGTGACATTGTTAAGAATGTCACTTTTTCCCTCATGGAATTTCGATTTTGAACCTTGAGGAGGTATACAATATCATCATAATGGGTGATTTCCTTTTAAACCTCAGTGGAAAAATAAATATCAACAATATTTGTCAATTGCCAAGCTATTAGCTCAACAGTTTAGCGTGGTGACTGCTGATCTGTAGATTTCGGGTTCGAGAACAGCAGGGGTTATTTTTTTCCGGATTACTTCCAACTAAAACTGATTTTTTTCTACATACATAAAGTAAATTTGAAAGTTTTCAATTTCAAAATATTATTGTACACATCCTCCACTTTCCATCCATGTAAGATTCCTCAGGTGTAGTATTCCTCCTTAAAAGCATTTCGACTCCTGTGACTGAATACACACCTTCATATTAGGAACTAGCTAGGAGCTAAACAAGTTTGAATTCGTGCTACAGTAAATAAGGAGTCTTCTCTCGGATTTGGTTCACCAGGTTTCGAGTATTTGCTAACCCTTTGAAAGAAAGTGTGTCGCTGATTTGTAGTTTGAGAGAGGTTGAAAACGTAATTTGTCAATAGACGGACGCCGGACAACTGCAGGGCAAACTCTAGTTAGCAAAATTTACTTTTGATGTCACCTGAATTACATGTAAGCTGAAACTTAATTGGACACAATGGATCTTTAATGTACATGTGGAACTTTTTATCATCATTATATAGCATATATAAGGATTTTTACTTTTTTGCTCTGATTCTCTCCAACCCACAATCGTCCTAGTTTGTCCACACTCATTGGAACGTAATTATCTAAACTACGGAGAAACTGCCCGTCCTGATCAATAATATGGATACATTCATTCCCTAAATCTCTTATTAAAATGCGAGCTACAGAGTCCGAGACAATGTTGGTAGGACAAAACTCTCTGAGCATAGTATTTTGTCCTCTATATCGATATCTGAATCGTCCTCTGCTGTTAACCACGACTAAGCTCTGGCCATTGGCATCAGAAGCACAAATATCCCCGTTTATGTTCTCCATTACAAAGAGCATTTTCTTTCCCTCTTTATACAATGGAACACCCAGGTCGTCCTTTTCTATTTCTTGCTTGATTTTTTGCCCATCATAGCGCACTATTTTAAAACGTGTATCATCGGTTGTACTTGTAGTGACGAGCAATTCATCAGCACTTGTACAAAACAATCCAAGAGGTTTCCATCCTTGTAATATCTTGATAATTGTAGTAGATTTGCCATCTTGCACAATATTAACCGTTCTATTCATTTTATCTGTGTACACTAGATCACCTTGTTTTGTCACTGAAATGTCACTCGGACGCCCTTTCCACTCATCGCAAGTGGAGATAACAGTCTCCTGGACAGAGCCAAGTATATTCATTCGTGTTACAAGGCCTTTGAATGCAAAGCTTATCCACACCTCTTCCTCTCCAATGCAGACCAGCTGCCTTATTGTGCTCTTGGTTCGAAAATTTGTAATTTCAACTGCTTCATCTAGCAGTTCTTTTGTGTTTGAAAAAGGAAAGGATGATGACCACCTGCTGCTAGATTGGTTTATAACTTTAAAAGTGTTAAGTTTCCCGAAACATTGGTGTGATTGAAACGATTTTATCTGCACTGGGACAAACGTAGGAAGGTTTAATTCAACTTTTAATGGAGTGTTTTGGTAAAATTTATCCGACTCGTAATTAACATTGTAATTTTTTATTTCGCTTGCATCAACAGACCTTACAATCGTCTTGTTCCGTTGTACTGCTTCTCGTAAAAATTGGAGCAATTTTTTATTTTCTTCTTGGTATTTTCGTAATTCTTTTATTCCATCTTCTTTCATTACGGCAATATCTTCTTGATTTTTCGTAATGATATCATTAATATGTTGATGCCATTCTTTTCCATGTACTGTGACTGACTGCTGCATTTCATCGCATTTAGACATTAAATTCGCTATTAGTGTCTCGATCCGCGAGTCAGCTTCTTCAAATTGATCAACGACATTTTCAAGATGAGCAGTGTTTTCTTTAATCTGATGTTTCTTTCTGGAAAGGGAGTCAGAAAGATCAACGACATTGTGACCTTGATGGATGCTTGTGATACATTTTATACAGATCGATTGATCACATTTTTGACATTGTACAGTGCACTTCTCGGTTTTGTGTGTCGGACAGTTTGGATAAATAAATTGGGATTTCCTATCCGTGAATTTCACTATCTCATGGGTAGATGACATGGCTGTCATGTAGTGTTTTCCGACGCATTTCTCACACAAGTTGACCTGGCACGGATTACAATAAAGCAGAGCAGGATTTTTGTCATCTGTTTTGTCACATAGATGACAGAGAATGACTTCCTGTGCCATTGTTTTCCAGCTGGCCATTGTGGATATATGGCTATTGCAATTCAATTCATACCTAAAGATAATGACATGAATTAATTCTCATTAATAATACAGCGTATACTGGTACAACCTATAAAGATATATTCTAAAGTTTAATTGCTATTGCCCCTCAGAAAACTCGCAACAAACGCATATAGTAATAGCATTTGAAATACCGGTATGTTGGATTTGTTTCATGTTAAATGACCATTTTTTTTACGAAAATCGTAAATTTTGAGAAATAATTACTCAGGTATGATGATATTTATCTTTGGTTTTTAACTCATCAGAACCGTAAGCTCTTATCAGGAATGTTTGTTTGTTTCTTCATCAAAATAGATTTGTCCGTCTGTTGTCTGATATCTGCCTACTCCAAACCACTCTGTGTTGTATGAATAATCACTTCATTCCTTGCAAAGGGAATAAGAGTACCAAACCCCGGACCAGGTTAGAATAGATCCTCAGTACCACTTGCTTGTCGTTAAGAGGCAACTAAATGGGGCGGTCCTTCAAATGAGACCGCATAAACCGAGGCCCCGTGTCACAGCAGGTGTGGCACGATAAAGGTCAATCCCTGCTCAAAGACCATAAGCGCCAAGCAAAGGACTAAATTTTGCAGCTCTTCACCGGTAATGATGACGTCTCCAAATGAGTGAAAGATTCTTGGGAGGGGCGTCAAATGATATACAATCAATCAACCAAACCCCGGATGCGTAAACCGGACGCAATTTCTCCAAGGCTGAGCAGAGGTATAAATGTCTAGGTGCTGCAATGATTTACTAATATCAAGAGTAAATTATTTGGAATTGAAAGAAATAATACAAACGTTTAAATTAATTGTCGTGATGAAAAATTGAGAAGTGACTGAGAAAATTACCATGGTAGGGTTGTGTTTGAAATTAAGGGTGTAATTCACTGCAGATCGCTATGTGTTGTTGAAAAAAGTAGAAATATTACCCTATATAAGTTTGGTCATTTTTTCTTAGCACTTGGAATGAACTTTCAAATTTGGCGGTCATTTGTCTAGAATTAATATAGTTAAATAAAGAGAAGGTCAAAAGCTAGTATTGAAGGCTATGGAAATTGGTACTCTTTTCCCAAAAGTCCTTATTTAGTGTACGCTTGTACATGTAGATTAATGTTTGCTCACATCATGTTTTAACGCTTTGCTGGGGAAAATGCAATTGTTTTTGTTGGTGGTGATGTTGTAAACATTTCACACTTTCAAATTCTGTTCCAAAACCACAGGGCATTTACAGTCAAGCCTTCACATAAATATCTTTCTTCTACTTATGAACCACGGAATAAGAGAAACACCAAATCTTGTATGAAGGCTTCTCTGTATCGTGGAGATTCAGGTTTGCTGAAACTTTGAGCCTCAATACTCTAGCGGGAGTAACAAGGATTCATACTTTTACATAGGAATATAGAGGAAATTTCTTAACACGCTTCTTCTTCTAAATTGCATGATACAATATATGTGGCTTTACCTCCTATTCGAGAAATTTTTACTCGCATAGAAACGTCGACGTCACTAGCTTTAGTATTTCAACCTTTGTATAGTGCTTACGTTTGTAGGTTAGTAATTGTACCAATGTCTACCGTGACATGGGACCTACATTAAGGTTATATCCAAAAGGCCGGTAGGTTTCATTTCAAACTGCCAGGTGCTTGGCAAAGGAACAGTCACTGCCTATGATAAACATCCTAGGTTGAGGCGGTGCTTAGGCCGGGATAGAGAATCAAACCCGGGCCTTCTGGTTAAGAAACAAGCGTCCCAACTACTGGGCTACATCGACCAACAATACCTTCTTGTAGTGCGAGTCATCCAGGTTTATTTACATCATGATAACCAGGGGCAAAACGGGACAACAACATTTTACATAAGACTACATTATTTGAAATTCTCGAAAACACTAGGATATAATCTGTCATTATAGTATAAAATTATAGAATATGCAAGCGTCATCATTAAATGTTGTTACAAGTATGTTAACTTCATCACGACTGGAGTCTGGACAGAGCTGCAAAAGGAGTTTTACGTTTTGAATAGGAATATGTATGGAAATTCTCTGAAAATCTTCTTAACTACCACAAGGATAAAAAAGTCAAATTAATGCGCAAGCCACCTCGTGTAGTTTTGAGTTTGTTCACACCGTGATACTTGAGATCAGAGGAGAGCCTCAGAGAGGATGTTTTGTTTAGGAATAAATTTTATTACAAAACTCTTCTACAAAACAACCTTTCTAAGAACCAATGGGGTATAATGTGTCAAATCAATATGCAAGCATCCTCAAAAGTATAGATTCAATTCAACATTTAGATATATCAACGACGTTTTGTCTATTAACAATGATCACTTTCATTTATATATGTCGATTCGATATATCCCAGTGAACTTGAAATTAAAGACACCACAGAGTCTTCCACTTCTGCTTCGTACTTAGATAATTTACTGAATATAGATGCCGACGGCAAACTAACAACTCAACTTTATGACAAACGGGATTATTTCAATTTTTCCATCGTCACCTTCCCTTATTTATGTGGCAATATCCCATCATCACCTGCATATGGTGTTTATATCTCCCAAATGATTCGACACACAAGAGCTTGTTTTTGCATATGATCAGTTTTAAAATCAAGGCGGGCTACTGACAAAGACGTTACAGGGGTATGAACAGTCTCGTCTAAAGTCAGCATTTCGTAAATTTTATGATCGTTATAACGGTCTGGTTTGCCAGTACAACTTACCGTTAAGTCAAATTCTGTCTGATGTTTCATACCAATTGTTAGGCCGTTCTTGACACAATGATTTTGACTACAGATTGCTCTGTTTACCTGATCGGAATATTGGGCTCACGGTGGGTGTGACCGGTTGACAGTGGATGCTTACTCCTCCTAAGCACCTAATATCACCTCTGGTATGAATAGGGGTCCGTGTTTTCCCATCTCTCTGATTTGTATTTTCTATGGGAATTACGAGATTGAATAGTGTTGGTTATCTTGGCCTTTTCATTCACAAGTATTGTTTACATTTTGCATCGGAATATTTAGGAAAATTCTTTAAAAATATTTTCTAGAAAGCAATACAATGTGTCAATATAATAAATGTGTGTGTGTGTGTGTGTGTGTGTGTGTGTGTGTGTGTGTGTGTGTGTGTGTTTATAAGAATTTATGCAATCCAAAATTACTGAGAAAAAAATATTGGAAACAATTTTACCATATTCCAATGTAAAACTTTAAACCCACGTTGTGGCCCATTCCTTGCCCTGGGGTCATTGTTTGATCAAAGTTTGATTTTTGTTTTATATTGATGCTTTCATGCAAGTGAAAAGTCAAACTGCGCGAAATCTGTGGGCTTGGTTGTAATATTCAACAGAATATTTTACATGAGATGTGACATTTACTTTGAAGGTCGTAGACATGTGGTTACATGTATGCCTTGCGATAATCTTAGCTCATGGATATAAAATTATCACTGTTCAAACTCGAAATGTCAATAGGCATTGCGACAACAGATAAGATGAAGTAAAAAAAATTATTTGACTACATTATCTAATAACAAAAGTTATGTAATGATTTTAAAGTCGGTGGTCTCTTCCCTGGTACATTGTATCTGGGCTCTCTCATTCACCTACAAAACTGGACGCAACCAGATAACTGAAAAAATGTTGAGTGTGGCGGAAAACACACAATCAATTTTAAAGATATGTGATTGTAAAGAGATTACGAAATTCTAATTATTGACACATAGAATTACGGATCGCAGTGGCTCCAGGTTAAGCTCCTTTAAGCTCCTATCACACATTCACGGATAAGACGCCGGATCACCCCGAATCTTCAATCCGGATCGTCCAGGAAGAAGATCCTCCATATTCCGTATATCAACCGAGAGGTCTGAAGTAAACGTGTGAAGTCAAGGGTCTTCCGTGTACGAAACTTTTTTTTTTGGCTGAAGAACACGGATATCTACAGATTATATATGTATTCTTCCCGGAGCTGCCGGACTGATTACAATTTCTACACGGATGTACACGTTGGGGCTACGATTGATTCCGGCAATGGACGAATGAAGTCTCCAGCAGTCATTGTATTTTTACCGTGGACATCCGCGTTTGTCCGTGGAAGGACCGGTAGAAACCGTGATCTTTCGTACGCTTCGTGGTCACGTCGGCACCAACTGGGAATTTTTTCCGAAAACATACGAGTAGCTACCGTGTTTATCAGTAGAGAAACCGGCGTTTTAGGTGTCTGCATCATGATACCTTGACACCGGCATTACGACGTCATAGAACCCAAATATGGCGGATCACCCCGGATGACTAGAATTTTGCATCCGGCGACGACCGGTTCCTGATCCCTTAAATGTGTGAAAAGGTCTTTAGATTGTTTGCTTTGTGATAAGGTGGTCATATGTCCAAACCTAACTGATTCTTTAATTGCTTCAAATGCGCGACCCTTTTAAATAAGTAGCGACTGTTCCTTCGCCAAACTTTCGGCATTTAGAAGTGATTGTCGCAGGTCTTTTCGGATGAACTTCAGAAACCATGGTCCCGCGTCACGGCAGGCTTTTGTACTATTAAAACCCCTCACTGCTACTTTCTTAACAATCGTACATAGCTCTAAATCTGTGGCATTTCACCTACAGCTGACGTCAAGATATGAGTGAATAAATTATAAAGAGACATAAAATAAGCAAACAGGATTGACAGGATACTAGAACATCCAAAGTTCATAAAATAAGAACTGGAAACAGATATTGAACTAACAGACGTTTTTAGCTAAACTGCGAATTATATGTAATTGCAAGTTCTGCTAGACACAGCAAGATAAATTAATGAATTACTTGAATATTCATGATCAAAGATATTTGAAGCATGCTGCGAAAGGACAATAGAAACCCATAATTTTAGGTCCTTAAATTTTCATAAAATCTCTTAATCGAAGGAATGAATCATAGTTTTGCACCCCATTTAATTATATACACATGTACTTCGGTTACCTGTTACTTTCCTGATATTGTGGGTTTATCATTTTAGTACCAAACCACGAAATCATGTGATCGACAAAGGTACATCAAAAGAACATAGAGTTTCCACGGAGTTACGAATTAATGAAACTGTATTCTTTGAAAATCCACGAAAATTTATGAAACTGCAGTAAAATGTGAGATGGGTTAAAGTCAAACTGAATTCCGGCAAAATAAAACTACCGCTGCTATTTGTTGAATATGTATCATATATCAAAACGTTGAATCAGTCAGAGCAAATAGTATGTCTTCGTATGGGAATGGAATTTGTTTGACATAGAGGAAACCTGCTTAAAAATACATTACTCCAAAATGATTGTCAAAAGCATAATCTTATCCAAATTTAATTATCATTACTACCGACAAGACTTTGGTTTAAAATTATATTTATTACTCTTACTTACCTAATTGTGAACACATATTTAGATCTCACGCAATCCACTGTACTGTCATGGTTATTTACCCGTTTTTAACATGTACCTGCACCAAAAGCTTCAGATTTGTAAAGTGCAAAATGCTCCAGTTGGAGCATTATCTCATTAAAGATTGTTATTCATAGTGAGATGTTATTTCTTTTTTAAAAATGTAATTTAAAGCTTACCATTGAAAAGATCAGCTTTTGGGTTAAAACACCTGTAATTCTCAATTAGCTGTCTACTTACAATGCACAGGTCACACGGTAATGATCTGTAAGTGTCGAGTACTATACTGTACATCCCTTGACATGATCTGATGTGATAATTTGCACGTATCTCTCGAATAAATCTGATATTCTCCTGAACTAACTAAATGTGTCACTCGGACGATGATAACATTACTAGAACGGTACCTGCTTCCAAATACTCGTACTTTCAACATAGTTTAAAATATGTTATTACTTATTACACTTAAACATTAATTAAGATATGTTTGTTTTGTTTAAGAAAGCAAGTAAGCAACTTGATGTATTGATATGTAAACTGAAAACAGTAAGGACTTACGTACAAAAATGACATTTACGGTTACTATCGCCAGAGTAGGTATTTTTATATTTCAGAATCAGCGATATACAGTTTTACGCCGAATATCAGTATGCAGCATTATATTTGCTTTTTAAATAAAGTTAAATACTGTAGACGTATTTAATTCCGTTTCGGATTAAATTTCGTTATTTTCGTGTCTAAGAAAAAACAACGAAATTAAATCCAACACGAAATTTTAATTTTAAAAATATTAAAAAATATTGACTTTAATGTCAGAAATACCTATGTGGCCGTTTATTTGTCACCTATTTATATATTTTCATCAGTACCGTAATCGTCACCATTGTGACCTTATGAGTAGATGTACCTGCACTTTGTTGTCTTAATATGTAGCTAATCAGCTCATTACAAAAACTACACAGGTGAAGTAAACAAGTTCAATGTAATTAAGAATGATTACTAACAAAACAGTACAGTTCACTTTAGGTATTAATAAGAACAGCTCATGCTCATGTGTCTAATATGCCGAGACGGATCCCATGTATGTTGCATTTTAATGTCATTTCTAAGACACCCGTAGATCCACAAGCACTATGTCAGTATTCACGCTCTTCTTCAAGTGATCCGAAACTTGAGCCGAATACCACACCACAAATGTTTGTGGGTTTTTTTGTTTGTTTGTTTGTTTGTTTTTGTTTTTTTGGTTTGTTTTTTTTTTTTTTTTTGTTTGTTTGTTTGTTTTTTGTTTTGGTTTTTTTTTTTTTGGTTTTGTTTTTTGTTGTTTTTTTTTTTGGTTTGTTTGTTTGTTTTGTTTTGTTTTTTGGTTTTTGTTGGGTTTTTTAAATTTATTTCTTTAGTTCAACGTACTGCTAACCGTACGGTCACGTGGATGTTGTTCTTCCGTTCAGCTTGAGAGGTTGTATATGTTAAATATTGTTTGAATATGGTCATTTTGTAACAGGTTAAGGACATTTTTGTCCTGATGTGTCCTGTGAACATGACACGAGTCTAATACTACCGGTACGTCCAGTTTCTTTACGAAATTTATAGACATACGGAATACCATGATAGTGCTTTAAACCTCATAATGGCTTGCGTACCACAATAATTATTTGATTATGTGGATATGTGTTAATGAGAGCATACTTCGACGATTAATGGCGTGTGTATCATAACGGTATTCAAGCAAGTTAGGATTGCTTGATTATTTGTTGTTTTCCGCCACACTCAACAACTTTTCAGTTATCTGGTGGCATCCAGTTTTTGTAGGTGGAGGAGAGAACCCAAATACAATGTACCCGGGAAGAGATCACCGATCTTCCGAAAGTAAACTGGCAAACTTTCTCACATATATCGGCATGAGCGAGAATCGAATGATTGCAGATAAGAAACATTGTTTATACTTCATATACATAATATGTAATTTTGAAGTGATCGAAAACAACCAAAAATTAATACTCTCGAAATCGTGTTCATTTCAAAACCAACAAATTTTTTTCCAACAAAATGAAATACATCCACAGTAGCATGAATGAGACAAAATAATAATCATCATAATAATTAAAAAATAACAGGTTATGAATAAAGTCATCTGGCCGATCCACTTATAGGTTTCAACATTTAAAATGACATAGTCTTTAATATTAGTTTTCTTCGTTAAGTATGGTAGCTTTACAACTTAAAATATAACAAAGATAGTTTCTTTGTATATATGATAAAAGTATAAATATGGTGATAATTTTATTGACATTACCCGAATTCTAATATTGTGTTCTCGTATAGATAAGAATGACACACACGTTACCTCGTGTTTCTAAAACACTTGTTTTTCAATGCATTAGATACATAGTGAAAATTATATAATACATCTTGCGTATTTGGGATCAAATAGAAAAATTTATGACATGGCGTTAACCTTTGAATTTTTAAGTAACAATGCATTGGTCAAACGTACGTGACCGAAACGTACGTTACCAAATCATAAGATAATGTGTTTTAAAATGTGTCTAACTTTGCATAAAACATGAAACCTTATGGTTTTTGAGGTCTCCATGTTAGCAGATTCGAAGGAAAACAGAAACAGCACAAAAATCTGTAATTCGGGGAAAATATCACGAGTTCACTAATTTTGAAATCTTGATTGATTGTATATTCTTTTACGTCCCGCTTCAGAATATTTCACTCATATTGAGACGTTGCTATTGCCGGTGAAGGGATGCAACATTTAGGCCTGTGCTCGACGAGTACGGCCTTTGAGCAGGGAGGGATTTTGATCGTGCCACACCTGCTGTGAATCGTGCCACACCTGCTGTGATACGGGGTGTCGATTTTGCTGTTTCATCTGAAATCTACAGAGTATGGCATGTCAACATGCAAGATAGTTATGCCACATCATTAAGTATACATGCAGTCTAAAAATAAACAAACATCATGGCATTGTATTTGCTGCGTTTGTTGGTACGTGGTATGTAGTGGTGATGTGGAATAATTTTTCATTTCATATCCTACTGTACGCTCCTCTATCAAGCTCCATTTCACCATTATCCTTTGTTAATTTGCACAATGAACGTATTTATGCTTCTGTCTAAAATTTACCCGCGTACTGGTGTTGTGACTTTATCTACTTTCTTTTTCTACTTTAATAAAGTATGTAAATTCTAACTTTTGTTTTATTTTTAACTCAATAATTTGTATACAATAATATTTCTTATAGTGCATGTGTTCATGTGATTATTTCCCAAATTCACTTTAACTTTGTAAACCATTAGTCCATGGCTATAATTAATTCGTTCACCGAGTTTAATTTGGTTGGTTGGTCGTATACTGTTTAACGCCCCGCTCGAGAAATTTCACTTATATGGAGATGTCACCATTGCCTATGAACGTCTACGAAAGGCGCACCTGCTCATTTATCATTTTAAGTTCTGCTGCAATTTCAACCGAACTCGTCCTATATTGACACTTAAATATGACATTTCTGTCTTCTTTTTTTTAAAATGAGTATTCAATTGAAATTGACTCTTAATTTTGTTCCTTTTTAAATAAAATATTTTATATTACAATTTCCTTGTGTTTCCTTGTAAATGGTTTAGAATATTTACAATCTTAGCGGTCGATTTGATGCTTTGCGTCCAAATTATCTTGTTTATAATCTAGTTTCACTTTTGTATACATTATTGCCAAACTCTGCAGTTAACTTGAGAATACACGTAAACTTGTAAAAATAGTTACTTTACATTGAAAATAGTGCCATCTAATGCATCATAAAAATAACATTATATTACAGACTTATTTCAAATGTCGTAATGATTTTACAAGAATCGTTGAAACATTTGTTTTTAATTTGTTGTAGACATGTACCCCGAACTCAGATAAATCAAGAATGAACACTTTTAGTAGGAGACTTTCAGATGTATGACTAATTCATTAATTATTTATTTATGATTGAGTAACAAACGACAAAAATGGAGATTTTACTCTAATATGTCATGTATTGTGTGAATCAACAAAAATGTGTAAGTTATCACATTTCTACAATAATACAATTACAACGTCTCTGACCATTCACCCATATCTTTAACAATTGTATTTCACAATCTAGACCAGTGCGTAAAATAGTCAGGTGGAAAGATGAAAATACAGCATTGATATTCAAACGACTTTTGAATAACAGTATGATAGAAGATAGTGGACGGACAGTTTGTCAATTCTATCGGAGGTGACCTTTGTGTAAACAAATTTTGTAACTCTGTGTTACCTCATGGCAAAGTAAGGGAGTTAGTGAATCAAAGGGCAACAATAATACCAAACACAAAGATGTCGGTGACAAACCATGGTTTACTGAGGGATGTCAAGAATTATGAAATATATATTTACATAGTTTACAATATTCAATAGCAGCTAATGGGAGAGAATCTTATTAAATTATGTGAAGATAAAAGTATCTATAAACGTACAGAAAGAAAACGTTAGCGTAAATACACGATACAAGAAAGGAATGCGCTTTACTTCATGAAAATATGATACAAAACAATGTTATATCAACTGTTCAAAAATGTAATAAAGCACAGGGAAGTGGTACGCTATCAAATGAAGACGTTAAGAGTTTGGTCTCATCAAATGATATTGACTGAAGATGCATATGAGTAGTTACGAGTATATACACAGAAATAAGTTTTAGTGAGATTGAGGATGAGATTTGTAAACTAAAATATTTTAATGTTTTAAATTTAAAAGCTTAGTAAGGACTATCCACTGAAACGAGGTGACAGGTGACTTACGATACAAAATGTCACAAAGATGATAATGCCATATACTGTGTATTATTCTGTTTAATTCCAATGTTGTTAGGGAAGAATTGGTGCCTTGAAGGTGATCAATAAAACAGGAAACACATCAAAATTCCACAAACAGCATTACGTTTAGTTTCAATGTCACGTGCATGAGGAATTTCAAATACACAGTAAATATACCAACTCAGTTGTCGTCAAAACCAACAATAATATCCCTCATATTCGATATAGATATTTATTGTTGAATTCTGGTTGGTTGTACATTGTTTTTATATTTTTCACTCCTATGGATACGTCATCATTAGCCGGTGAAGGGCCTTGTATTATTAAAGTTAGGCCTTTACTCGGCTCTTACATTTTTGACTAGGAAGGGGTCTTTATCGTGCTACACCTGCTGCAACACGGGGCTTCGGTTTTAGTAGTCTCTTTCGAAGGACCCCTCACGGTTGGTTGGTTGAATATTGTTTTTACATTTTTCACTCATATGAAGACGTCACCATTGCCAGTGAAGAGCTGCAAAATTTAGGCCTAAGCCTAGTGCTTAGGGCCTTTAAACAGTAAGGGATTCTCATCATACCACACTTGATGTGACACGTAGCCTCAGTTTTTGCGGTCTCATCCGAAGGACCCCCCACCCACCCAGCCACCCCTATCTAGTCGCCTCATAGGTCAAACAAAGGGTATTGAGAACCTATTCTAACCCGCATCCCCACGGGATGGAAATATAGGATGTATATGAATATGCTGGAATAGAAGACTGAACTTTACGACGAAGAATGTTGCTTATGTTGACGGTATATATTCCTTTGTTAGTAAAAATAAGTCTAAGGAACTGACGACATAATTCGGAGATTATCAACCATAACCTGAGGTATTTCATGTGGCAACTTCTATAATCTTAGAATTCAGTCTGTAGTATGGTATTGAAAATTCCAAGCATGTACTAGCTTTGTCATCATAAGTTGAAATAACGTATTCAAGTTTTAACAGAACAAAGTCAACTTTGATGGACTATGATGTGGGCCTAATTGTCTGTTGATATAAGGTAAAAGTGAATCAAGTGTGACATTGTGTATGTTTGGTCTTATATATGAACGATGTCCATGACTGCATTTATGTCTTTGTGTCTTTGGAAAAAGCCCCACTAAATTCATGTTAAATTCAAAATTCCAACATTGTATACATTGTCGTTGCATCCATATGAAACCCAGAGTCTTGATCCAGTAATCCTCTCGTTACCTACGGAAAGAGGTATTGAATTATTGATATGATGGTAATTTTTTATAGAATTCTAACCCTCATGGACAAGATGGAATGATATGGGAGAAAAGAAATGTTTATAGAGAACTTGATTATCACCATTATTGATTTGATATCTGTGTCCCGATATTGTGTCATTTAGTGACCCCCTAGTTTCCCCGACATGAATCAATCCACAAAGGTTACAACGTTAGAAGATTTACAGGTCAAAAATTCAAGTTTTGGTACAGAACCTATGTCCGGTGAGATTACTAATACATTGTAAATGAATAATCAAGATAGCACAGGTTTCATATTTTCGACAGAAATTGAGATGGATCACAAATAGACCAAATAAGAATCATGAAAAATGTCTCCTAATGAAACATTGCTATCTTTGATTTGGGTATATGACTTTTCATTTCTGTACCAAAGCTGACTATATGACGACATATAAAATCTCTGATATCTCGAAGGACAATCCGATGGACACCAACCGTTCTGTTAGATTCCGTGCGCCTTATAGATTCCACAGAGTGACATCTTTTGATATTGGGAGACGTGTCGGCCAGTATTGTATCGTTATTGGAAGAACATGTACGACAGGTATCTTCAATAACAGAGTATCTACCAGGCGAGATACATCCTGGGGGATTAAATTAAAAGGTAAATATAAGGAACAGCAATCAATCGGAGGTGATAATGAAATACTGCTACATAAATATAGGGGAAGTTGACGATGGAGAAGCTGAAGTCATCTCATTTGTCATAAAGTTGACTTGTTACTATGGAATCTGAAATGCTGACTTTAAACTAAACTGTTAAAACCCCTGTAACATCAACTTATTTTTCAGTAGCCTGCCTCGATTTAAAAATCGATCATACTCAGAACATGTTCTGAAGTATCGAATCAATTAAGAGATGACAAAAGTAAATATGTGTAAGCTATGCATGCAATGCATACTATGCTGCCCTTTAAAGATCGACTTTAAAGTCGCTCCGAGAGATTGAGAAAATTGCATCGTTGACGGCCTACCCAAAATAAGTCTTCAAATAAGTAAGTAACCAGTCTAACCTATTTCCGGTTGACCGAGACGGTCACAATTTTTATGCCTTGTTTCAATACATGTTTTATACCTGGGTACAAAATCGAATCATTCTTTAATAAGATATTAAGTGTCAAACATGTCTAGTGATGCAAAGGCATGCTTTTCATCTAAAGTTGAGTACCGTGCTGTAATTCGGTACTTGTATTTAAAAAGTGAAATAGGCAAGAAAATACACGGCAAGTTAGACGATGTTTATCGGTCTTCTGTACCATCTTATGCTCAGGTGAAATTCTGAGTAGGGGTATTCAAATGCAGTAGAACGTCTGTATAAGATGAAGCCGGGTCTGGACCCCCCCCCCCCTCCCCCCGGGATGCCACTGATGAAGAAATGCAGAAAGTTTGGGATCTGGCATACTCTGATAGGCTAATTCAGGTGAAAGAAATAGCGCAGGCATTAAGGCATTTCACATGGTAGCATTTCAACAATCTTACATGATCGTTTAGGTATGCAGAAGCTAACAGTCCGTTGAGTTCCCAAATCCCATAGCGATGAGCAAATGGCTACCAGGGCATCAGTACGCAGCGCTTTGTTGAAGCGTATTAGATCAAAAGATGATTTCATTTGCGTCTGGTGACTGTAGATGAAACTTGGATTCATTATCGAGAGCCAGAGAATAAAGCTCAGATTCGTCAGTGGATAAGGCCGGGTTCCCGAGGCCAAAGAATTTCAAGTCACAACCATCTGCAGACAAGGTGATGGCGACAGTATTTTGGGACACAAAAGGGGTTATTATATTTACACATTATACCCAAGAGAAGTACAATAACTGGAATTGATATACGCACTTGCTAGACCAGCTGAGAACCGATATCCATGCAAAACGCCAAGGTAAACTCCCTAAAGGTGTTTTGCTGCAACAGGACAACGCGAGAGTCCACACTTGCAAAGTTGCAATGGATGCTGTAGAGTGAAACGGGTATGAATTAATACCACATCCTACCTATTCGCCTGATCTAGCTCTTAGCGACTTCTTCCTATTGAATATCCGTGGACGTCATTTCCGGTCTGACGAAGAAGTCGTGACGGCGATTGAGGAATGGGTCAATGGAAAGGACCCTGACTTTTTCAGTTCTGGGCTGATGGCACTTGAACGCCTTTGGTCTAAGTGCATCACACTATAGGTCAATTACATCATAAAAGAAGAGGTGGGTCTCAAACGGAAATAAGATGGTCAAGCTGGTTACTTATTGACTCGCGCTCGTACTTCTTGAAATCTTACCCTTGCATGCTACATTGTCGCCTACACAGGAAAATGCGTAGGCAAGTGGCTAATCGCGATACACATGTCAATATGGGGTGACCTCATCTGACGAAATGGTACGCATGATTTATTTAGACGCGGATCAAATGATGAAGCAATCCCCCCTTTCTCTAGTGAGAATTTCTTGGTAAATCATCAATTAGAATTTAATATCTTTGTTTTAATATATTATTCGAATGAATGTATTGATGTTTAACAACAGTAATTTGTGTACTACAATAGATAGCTTCTATACGCCTTGCTTAACAACGAGAAAACAATCAATGTATTAAACTGAATTATTCTTATGGCACATGACTTTATATTCCGTAGAAGGACCAAAACAGTGCCGCGATGTAAATTAAGGGGGGGGGGGGGGGGGGGGGAGTAGTTGCGGCTCCTGGTTGTCAAGGGGGTAGGTCTCATACCAAACCATATTATACAAAAGCAGAGACTAGAATACAATAAGGATTAAATTATTTGATTTTATTGTTAATTGTGTATGCAGATGACAAGATAATTCTGGCAGAATCACCGAAAGGTTTGCAACAACTGCTATACGTATTAAGCATATATTTTTTAATATGGAATCTTAAAGTTAATACCTATCTCTAAGAAAATCGTTGCATTTAGAAATTGTGACATAATACACTTGAATGAAATTATCAGTGTTACGATAATGAACAAATTGCAATTGTTAATGAATTTAGATACGTTGAAATGCTAATTAATTACAGTAGATTTTTTAAAAAAAAACCAAAAGCACTCTGTTGAGCAAGGAAGAAAAGCAATCTTTTCTATTTCAAATTTTTGTTCATTGTGAATTGAATGAACTACCACGACTTGTGAAAATGAAATTAAGAATTTTTATATTTTAGTTAAAGTAAGACAGTCTGATAACTGAATTTTGAATTCTTTTTATGAAGATATAATTCTTCGAAATGGTAATCGAGTTAAACTAAAGAATGAATAGCCAAGACTTGGTTTAAATTTTTTTTATGAAAATCTACTATTGCAAATGTACAATAAAATAACTGAACAGAGAATTATTGATATTCACAGACAAAATATTTTCTTATCTCTTTCCAATTCATTCTAGAGTCAACTTTACCAATGTATTGTTAATAAATGTGATTTAGAAATGTATTTAACAAAACCTGTAGGTAATAAGTATAAACATTTTAACACATTTTAGAGTATCCAATCATCTCGAATACAGAAATTGGAAGGCACAATAGCGTTAATACTTTCAAGTGTATCATGTGTTCTTTAAACGAAATTCAAAATGAATTTCATTTTGTTTTAAAATGTCCATGTCATTAATTAACTTCGACATTTGTATGTAAAGAATAATATAAAGCCAAGTGTTTTCAAATGTGAGGGCTTACTTGGTAATTGTAATAAGAAAGAATTATCGAACTTAGAGAAGACTTTATTCTACGAAAAAAAATGCACAGTGATGAAACTTTGTAGGATATATCTATGTAAGTGTAATGTCATGAAAATTTTAGTTTGAAGAAATAAAGAACCTGATCTGAAAGAGGCCTTCTAAAACAGGGATATGGGTTTGAAGTAGTTTACCGGTACATGAAAAGATAATTAACAGTATTCAATCTCGTAATTCCTATAGAAAATACAAATCAGAGTGATGGGCAAACACGGACCCCTGGTCATACCAGAGGTGGGATCAGGTGCCTAGGAGGAGTAAGCATCCCCTGTCGACCGGTCACACCCGCCGCGAGCCCTATATTCCGATCAGGTAAACGGAGCAATCCGTAGTCAGAATCAGTGTGCCAAGGACGGCCTAACAATTGGTATGAAACACATCAGACAGAATTTGACTTAACGGTAAGTTTTACTGGCAAACTTGATCGTTATAACGACCATAAAATATGCGAAATGCTGACTTTAGACAAGACTTTTCATACCCCTGTAACATCAACTTCTTTGCCAGTAGCCCGCATCTATTTAAAAACTGATCACAAGCAGAACAAGCTCTTGTCAATCGAATCAGTTGGGCGATATAAACACCAGGTGATGATGGAATATTGCCACATAAATAAGGGAAGGTGACGATGGGAAGATTGAAATCATCCCGTTTGTCATAAAGTTGAGTTGTTAGTTTGCCGCCGGCATCTATTTTCAGTAAAATATATAAGTACGAAGCAGAAGTGGAAGACTCTGTGGTGTCTTTTATTTCAAGCTCACTGGGATATATCGAATCTACATTTGAATGAAATTAATCATTGTTAATAGTTTTTATTTTTGATGTTTTTGTTTGTTTGTTTGTTTGCTTTCCGCCACACTCAACAATTTTTCAGTTATCTGGTGGCGTCCAGTTTTTGTAGGTGGAGGAAAGAACCCAGATACAATGCACCCAGGAAGAGATCACCGACCTTCCGATTCGAACCCGCGCCGACTAGAGGTGAGAGGCCTTGTGATTTTGAGCACCATGCTTTAACCACTCGGCCACGGAGGCCCCATAGACAAAACGTCGTTGATATTTCTAAATGTCAAATTGAAGGCCACAGCAAGAGATTTTTTTTCTTCTCATGTAGAAGCTTTTGAATCAATTCTGCTTCGTAAGAATATAAAAATAGGTCAGCTAACAAAGGAGCACACACAATTCGTGCCCATGAGAATTCCAACAGACTGTTGGAAGACCTGATCACCAAATACTACGAAAATATTGTCAACGAGGAACTCTAACATATTTTAACATCAACTTCAGAGTATTTGTGTCATGAGTCAGAGTGGTGTTTAACAAAATAATTATTGGGATGACCAATCACTAAATATGAATATTTCCTTTTACCATTTTGCTTCACGAAACAACTGTCTATGATGTCAAAAAGTCTAGTCTTTAATTTATCGTGAGGTATGGTCGTGTAAAGAGATGTAAAATCATACGTTTTAATGTTGTGAATTCGAGAAAAGTTTTGTGATTTCAAATTGAATAAAAGTTCTTTAGAAATTTTAAGAATCCACATTTGATTAACACCACTTCTGGCATATGTAGTGGCACAGTACGTTTGCAGTTTCGCCTTCACAGCCGTTAATATTTACGTAAGGAGCAAAGATAAGGGTTTCGTAGAATATTTACTGGATCCAGCAATGTATATTTGTTTGTAAGGCTTTTTGTGGAGTTTGGGGATCCCGTATAGGTACGGTAACTCATATTCATCCGCTTCATTGACTGGGATATTAAATGTTTTTAAAACTGAAGCATGGTTTTGAAGAATTTCATCTTTTGAAAGAGCAGTTGGAGCATACGTGCGATTGATAAACGTGGCATTAATGCCAAGTTCGTTTAGAATGCAGTTGTAATAATGAGCCTTAAAACAAATACAATGTTGTTGCCAGCTTTGTCAGAGCTGGAACTAAAACGTATTCCTCAAGTAACCTATCTAACTCTTTTATCACTTCTAATTTACTAAACACAGAAGGATAGATGGTACGTATTTTTGTTTTGACATGTCTGATACGGGATTTCAATATTCTTCTTATACATTTTATCCATTCTGACAAGGTATCAAGTTCTTCATTTTCAGATTTATCCCTTCGTCTGGCATAATCTTCGACAGAAATCATAATAGAGAAGAGGTTCTGTCGCCAATGGAAAGACTGAGGTTCTCTGAATTTAGGACCTTTTAAAAATAAGTGATTTTAGATCTTCATTTTTAACTATATCAAAATTACCAGTAATGACATGTCCAGCTGGAATATAGTTAAAAGAAGACGAAGAACAAGAACACGTAGGTGGATTGAGTATAAGATGGTCTATATCTAGGCACTGTAAAGTTTGTTTGTAGTTAAAAAGTTTGGATGCAATAGTAGAAGTATATCTGTGGGAAAATACAAGGTGTAGACTTGAACTTGAAATACTCTGGAATACAAGACTGAACTTTTATATGACAAAGAATGCTGCTTATGTTGACGGCATCAATTCCTTTGTTAGTAAATTTGAGTTTAAGGAACTGGCGGCTAGATTTGGATATTCATCCAAAACCCGCGGTGGTTTAAAGAGCCTGTGATGGGCAACATCCATAATCATAGAATTCAATCTATATTCTGTTGCGCGAAAATCCACATATGGACTAGTTTTGGCCTCTTCAAAGAACGTATTCAAAACTCTCAATGGAACAGAGTAAAGTTTTGTGCGAATATGGTGTGGACCTAAGTGTCTGTTGACGTAAGGTAAAAGTGAGTCAAGTGTGACATCGTGTATACTAGACCTTTTATATGAACGATGTCCATGACTGCGTTTGCGTCTATTTGTATTTGGAAAAAGTGTATATTCCTTCTTCTTCTTCTTCCCAATAATGGCCACCATCAACATGTTGATTATTTTGCCAAGGTAAGGCAAGAAAAAATGATTACATTTAATCATTTTATTTTCATTAAATCGGGTTGTGATGTAGCGATAAGATTTTATCTTATATTTTTGTTCTCATATCTTATATTTTAAATACCTTTTACCCGTGTTAAAATGAGTAAAATAGTGACTTTTGATAACAAAATAAAATTAACCGCATATGAAACCGTGCAAAGTAATTTTTTAAAAAGTTGACTATAAATTGCATTATTGTTTAGTACTAGCGCTTGTAAAAATGTATTTCTGGTTCTGCCTGGTAATGACCACAATCAGCTTGATGATTATTCTGCCACAGGGAGTGCTTGTAACAGACTTAACAATTCAAACTGTCAAGTTCCTCAGATATGCTGTTGGGATACCTGGGCCTTGAAGGCTTCGTTTATTTTAAGTGATACGATTCCTGGTGGCAAAGCATTCCATTTCCTGATGGAACGTGTCTCAATCTAAAAACAGATCATATCATTCGCTGAACAAGCTCTTGCGTATGAAATTAGTTAAGAGGCATAAGCACCTTATGCAGGTGATGATGGAATATTGTTACATAGATATGGAAATTTGATGATGGAAAAACTGGCAAACTAACAACTCAAGTTTATGACAAACGGGATGAATCCAGTTTTTCCGTCGTCAACTTTCCATATCTAAGTACGAATCAGATGTGGGAAAACTCTGTGGTATCTTTTATTTCGAGATCACTGTGATATATAGGATCGACATATGAATGAACAAAATCATTGTTAACTTCGTTGATTTATTTAAATGTCGAGTTGAAGGCCACAACAAGAGCCGGTGGATGTGCATCTGATCCCAGATTCAAGAAGATGAGGTTGCGACAGAAAAAGTATAGGTCTTGTTTGCTTCTCAACAGATGGTAGTGCAAGTAACATGATCGCTACATCTCAGGCCAGATGATATAAGGCAGTCTAAGTAGTTCGTGCTTTCTGCTGGTTCCAGGGTGTGTCCATGTAGCGTGTATTGATGACGTTTGATGTTAATCCGATTGCTGGTGGTAATCACTCTGCATTTACCAAGGTGAAACTCATCCTCCGTATCTGCTCCCCTTTCCAAGTTTGTCCAAGTCTGACTGGAGTGTACCGGTATCTGCATCTGAAGGAACTGTCGCCCGTATAATGTCTTATAATTATTTATTAATACCTACATTATATCTGTGTAGACATATGTATTCATGTTCATAATATTCAATAAAAATCACTGTTGTATTACACCAGGTAAATTCTACTCGTGCTCCCCTGAGAATGATTCGTAATCGTTTGACATACTTCTAAATGTTTCTGTCGACTGGCTGTTCTGGGGACTTCGATAAGTTATCTGAGTTAACTGTTCAGAGTCACCGAGTGCAAATCCTGTGAAAATCATTATATAAACAAATATCAAATTTGACGGCTCGGAAGTGATCAGTAAATTTTAAAGAACTATATTAATTTTCTGTAAAATATGAATACTCTCATATTTTTCCTAAGTAACCGAGTTCTAGTTTTGGTATTTGATAATCAGATGTTCCAATGAGTGTACAGTTAACCGGGTACTTCTGATATCCCAAGGATGAAGTAAAAATAGAAGAAACAGTGAAGTACCAGTACTGACGTATTCTGTGTAATACTCCTTTTGTTTCTGCAGAACATGGCTGTAAAACGCACATCTTGCACTTTGTCGGCGTAGACCCGTCCTTCTTCCAAGCATTTATGGGAACATGTGTTTCACTAATCCTCTCTTGTACAGGTATTTTGGATTCGCTGTGCATTCTAAGACATAATAATGTTTTCAGTGGCGTGCATTCAGTAAAAGATAGTCAACAAACCAACCACATGTAATCTATCTACTAATATATCGAAACAAAAATCTCTATTTTAAATATATATATATATCATTGTAATCTTTTGGTCATTACCTTGTGCTATATAATCTAATTTTTTATTCCTTAAATGCATGTTGCTAAATCTCATTTTCTATACCTTATAAAAGGAGATCTGGTAGACCAACTTTTTAAATTGAATTTAAATAACAAATAATCTAACGAAGCTTTTGCAGTGTGGAGTTTATACATATCAGGGAATTATTAATTAGTTTTTCCATGCTGTTGGAGAGGTAAGCTGGATAATGATATAGAAGACAGACTTAAGCCAAAGCACGATGCGATATAACAAAACATAACACATTGTATTTACAGTTGTTATTAAGTGGATTAGACAAATTCGACTTTCATGTGTTTGATTTAACCTTTGTGGCCCTAGACAGACTGTGGAATAGCATTACGAAGAAAGGTTTATTAAATTTTTGGAAGACTATGACGGGTTTCCATGATGAAGAAACGAGAATGTCATTACACAGACAGTGGCATGTGCTTATATAATAGTGGGCTATAGACGGCGGCACCATATCAATGAATCTGTGCAGTGTATTGTCAATATTCATATACGCAGTTTTATTAAGCAACATGTCTGATTCTTTCGTCTCCGCGAAAAATTTAATTTACGTCTTTGTGTGAGATAAAATTGATCTTTCTTGAATAACAAAGTGATAGAGGAGTTATTAGCACACCAGAAGCTATGTCTGTTACCTCCACCACCATCACAACGAGCCCGACTTTTGACGACTACATACCAGCAAAGCAGAGACTTGTACTCAACGTAGAAATGTCCTTCTTGCGAGAGCAGCTGGTGAGTCAGTCCACCAGGAGTCGGACGCTGCCCTCCAGAGAAGCAGACAACAACATAAAATTGCATCCACAGTGCCATGCACAACCGCCCACGAAACGCATCAAGAAAGTTACTTTGAACAGGCCCGTGTATCGCCGTGTTCATCCTTTGGACATTTTCTTTAAAGCGGAGACGGCTCGAAAAAAATTGGACGATGAGAAGAAATACAAGTCTTGGGATTATTATGCTGATAAAGAAGTGGATGAAGAACGTAATCGAGAGATCGTGATTTCTTCATCTTCCACCAAGTCCAAAACCATCTTTCCCGATATTGGTGAAAGTCGCGAGGACAGAAACGTAAGTTTTGGTGTTGCTGAGGAATCGAATGCAGCATACAATAGACTGCCAGACATTGTTCCCGAATCGCGGGAAATGAGCGCAGTTAGTAGAACAATGGCAAACGAATGTGACGTCACCTTTTACACTAAAATACCCCCAAAGAAAAATAGAAAGGTAAAGAAAAGGGGGAAACAATGTGGTGAGAGAGATACGGAGGTTTTTAATATTAGTTTTCGTCCCAATAGCCGTGGAAACTATGATCCTAACAGTGAGTTGAGGAGTAGTTATTACACCATAAAAAGACTCGACACCAACGTTCCACCGGTAGACGCGAGACCAAATTTATTCCAGAAACGAAATCTTACTCAGTCGACCATTCCAATGCCGTCAAAACAGAAAAAGACATCTTTTCACGCTCTGCTCGTGGGAACACAGAAACTATTGCATCGGAAAAATAAAATAGAATGTGATGGCGGATATCGCTCCGTTCCAATCGAGAATTGGACGCAAGCAAAAGTCTACGATTACCCTGGTTATCATTCTGTACCGCTTCAAAGGTTCTAAACTGTTATATATTATTTTCTAGGAATTTCATTGCATTTTATTTTTACAGTTGCATTGTTAAATTCAACAACTCGACATTGGGATTTACTGATAAATTAATAAGCTCAAGTAGTAACCTTCATTTGAACCCCTTGAATCGGATTAATATCATTTTGGCTTATGATTAGAGTTTTGGAAAGGGTATGATGGATAACTTAGAATTATAGATATGCTTTCTGTGTACGCAATTTATAAACATGAAATGAGAAAAATAATATCTTTTTGTGTGATCAAAATTTTATGTTGGATTACAGTAGGCTAATTAAAATGTCAAAGATTGTTTTGAAATGGAAATAAATTTCAATGGAATACACTGCAAAGTAGTCATATGCGGGGATCAGATTTCTCAAAATCAGTGACATTGTTTCTATTTGTATTCAATATAATTGTATTGTTTTCATTTGTTTGTGTTACGTCCCTTCGAGAATTTTTCCTTTATGCTGAGATGTCACAAGCTGTAGGTGAAGTATAACAAATTTAGACATATTCTTTATGCTAAGGGGAGTCTTTAACATGCTAACGCCTTCCGCGACACCGGACCTCAATTTCTAAGGTCATATCCAAAAGTCCCGTGACTTTCATTTCTCAATACCGAGCGTTTGGCGAAGGAGTAAACTGTACAATGTTTTCGTCTTAGGTTTGACGCGACCATGGCACGAGCGCCTCCCGGATTTAAACCACCAAGCTACAACGTAACTTTTCATGTATCATTTCTTTTTTCATCCAGATTACATGATTCCTGGGAATACATGCTAAGAATTAAGTATTAAAGGAAATGTTTCCCTATTACTTTAAAATTTACATTTATCTTTTATATGTTTCCATTGAAAGAAGAGGTGCATGTTAGTCGGTCGATTGAGATTATGTACTAGAGATTTTATCCATTGGTCATCAAGCTTGACGGGGAAATGGATGACCCCAATTGATTTTCAGTTCCAATATCACGGGTATTTCGAGTATGCATACAGCGCGCGGTTTACGACCGATTGAAAACTAAAGAACTCTATGTTCAATGATCATGACTAATAGATTATCCCTATTTATTTTTAGAACTGAGAATTACAAACTTTCTAGCAAGCACACAAAAGTTGTCCTCATATCGATAATTGAAAAAGCCTTCTTATGATAGTATTCAACGTGGTTAGATGACTATCGATATTCATGTCATTGATTGTATATTGATGTTGGTATAAAGGGTATTTGTTGTTTAAATGTCTTTACAATTTATGTTATATGTAGTACGTTTTAATAAAACGCAACAGTATTTTATATAGTAATCAGAATTTGATACAATGTTCATAGACTTAAGATGGCTTTGCACACTTAAATACGAACTCTCAATTATTTCGTACGATTTTGTTTTTTATCTTAAAATCTCTTTTTTTATTTGATCCGAAGAAAATTGATTGATTATATATTGTTTAACGTCCCGCTCGAGAATATTTCACTCATATGGAGACGTTACCATTGCGGGTGAAGGGCTGCAAAATTTAGGCCAATGCTCGGCACTTATGGCCTTTGAGCAGGGAGGGATCTTTTACGTGCCACAGCTGCTGTGACACGGGACCTCTGTTTTTGCGGTCTCATTCGAAGGTCCGCCCCATTTAGTCGCCTCTTACAACAAGCTAGGGGTGCTGAGGATCTATTCTAACAACCCGTATCTTCACGGGGTGATCCGAAGAAAAACCCACAGAAACATTCATATAAAATAAAACATATAAATAAAACGAGAGCTTGTATAACTTTTCGATGGTGAAATCATACTTTATATCAAGTGTTTTAATAAGCCATCCAATAAAAGTGTGGCTTATTTAAGAAAAATGTTATGATACTATGACGAATATTCCAATGAATATTGCAGTGTAAGCCTATCTTGTCTGGGTATATACAATGTATATGGGAACCTCACGCAATCCTCTCAGAAGATGAACCGAACAGTAATTTTCCTATATTCCTATGGTATAGAAATCTTTTTTATCGCATTACACAACACTTAACAGTTACAAAGAGTCCAGGAAAGATTTATCGAAGGTCTTTGTGATTAGTTGGGTTGCATGGAGAGCCTCCAAAAGAGTTGGAGTGTTAGGTATTACATAAAACAGAACTGCCAGTTTCTTATCTCGCATCAAGATAGTATTCATATATATAGTTTGATTAATCATGATGGCTGATGTATTTTCGAATTCTTTGATTTATACATACATTGTATATTTATAAAATGATCAATCAACATAAAAAAGAATTATTTAAGAAATAAATAAATTTCAATCTGGGAAATACATAAGGGCAAGTATGCATAGAGTGTGATGTTTCACGTCGGTAAGGATTGCAGATCATACCCTCCCAGTTTGAAACAAGCCTCAGTGCTCCAGGAGTCTCCTCCAAATGAAGTCCTCTGATCTTTATTAATTACTAACCTAAAATCAAAGATATTTATATAAGTTTCAAAACATTTCCTGTCAAACTATCGGAGAAATCATCTTAAATGTGAAGGATATCCATGTTTTGACTGACCCATGGGAGGTACAAAATGAAAACAGGAGTTAAGGAAAGATCCATTAAAACTGCTAGAATGCTAACGCGGTAACTCAGTGGTTAGAGCGTTCGCTTCGTAACCTGGAGGTCGTGAGTTCGATCCCTGCTCGTGCCAAGGCCGCGCCAAACCTAAGACGTTTGTTTGTTTGTTTGTTTATAGCCGCCTGAGCAATTTTTCAGCTATCCGGCGGCTGTCACCATTACCGGTGACAGAGCTGCAAATTTTAGGCCTATGCTCGGCACTCAGGCCCTTTGAGCAGGGAGGGATCTTTATCGTGCCACACCTACTGCGACACGGGACCTCGGTTTATACGGTCTCATCCGAAAGACCGGCACCCACGTCCCACAGTGGGATTCGAACCCCCGACGTAAATATAGGTAATGATTGCTCTTTCGCCAAACGCTCGGCATTTAGAAATGAGAATTACGGGCCTTTCAGATGTGACCTTAAAAACGGAGGTCCCGTGTCGCGGCAGTCGCTGGCACGTTAAAGAACCCTCAATGCTACGGCCCTGAGCGCTAATCATCGGTCTAAATTTGTGGTACTTCACCTACAACTGGTGACGTCTCAATATGAGTGCAACAAAGACGTAAAACAAACAAATAAGCAATCAATCGATCTCTAAAATTACACTATGACACATTTCACATCTTTTTCAATATATTTATTTATTTAGGAAACCCAACTCTGCTTAATTTATTAATATTATCCAACTTAAACTCACATAAGTTATTCTTGAACCCTTGTGGTACAATGACAAAATTAAGACAACCTTTTATAAACTGTATGACAAAGGCTTTCACTTAATCTCGGATTTATTAGATAAAATTGGTGATTTTATTAAATATGAACATATTTACAGTGAACATTTAGTGAAAACCTTTACTTTATAAGAAAGGAATAATAAGATTTTGGCGAAATCTTCAAACCATACAAGTCCATGGTCAATAGAATATTTAAAAGAGGTTTTAGGACTATACACGATTATCTTAATAACACAGCAAAATTCAGATCAATATGTGAATCAAATTGGGAAAATGGTCTAGATCTATTACCTACATTTAACTGGCAAAAAGTATATAAAAATATACAGTTACATCTAGACATCGGACAGATATAGTTCAGATACAGAACAGTAAACGGTCACCTGGGTATTAATCAGTAAAAAGTAGAACTAGTCCATCTAGAATTGTTTTCCTGTTCTGCATATCTAAGCTAAATTCTAATATTCAGCAATAATATTGAACAAGACGTGGTCTTCAGCTTAAATGCCCTGTAAAGTACTTACATATGTATACTGATGAAAGGATTTACATAGTTAAATATATTTAATATCAACACGATATGACTAATTTTTTGGACCCGTCCTAGTCAAAACCCTGATGTTGTGAAATTCACAAATTTGGTATATCTTTTTTTGCTTTTCCCGAATATGAATTTAGTTTTTATACTAATTTTTATCTACTAATTCTAAATATACATTTAGTTTCAATATAGTATCAATAGCATCAATCAAAGAATATATCATCAAATATTTTACACATATACGCTATATTTACCAAGTTTAACCCCACCCTGGAGTCAGAACCTCTTCCCCGGTGATCATGAAATTTACAATTTTGGTAGAGTCCTTCCTGCTCTGCATGACTATGTATTTAGTTTTTTAAAAGATATACGGTTGTAGAGAAAAACATTTTTGAAAATTGATTAATTGTTGGCCTGTGCCTAAGGCCGGGGGTGGAGGTGGGGGGGGGGGGGGGGGTGCAGAAGTCCTGAATTTACAATTTGTGTTCCTCTACTCCCAAAGATGCTTCATACCAAATTTGAAAAGAATTGGAATGGTAGTTATCAAGAAGTTAAAAAAATGTTCAGTTGTTAACACATTTAATCACTGACCATTTTGGCCCCAAACTGATATCTAAACCCCTGCCCAAGGAATAATCAAATTTACATTTTGGTAAAAGGTTAAGTGCTCGTCCTAAATATACATTTAGTTTCGATTTAGTATCAATATTATTAAAGAAGAAGATGTTTTTGAATGTTTTACAAATAAATGCGATATACCAAGTTTGGCCCTACTCTGGAGTTAGAACCTCTACCCCGGAGACCATGAAATTTACAATTTTGGTAGAGGACATCCTGCTCTACATCTCTATGCATGTAGTTTTTCTAACAGTTGTGCACTTGTAGAGAAGATTTTTTTGTAAAATGATCAATTTTTGCCTCGCCCGTAAGGTCTCAAGGGTGCAAGAGACATGATACGTACAATTTATGTCCCAAAGATGTTTCATACCAAATTTGAAAAGAAATGGAATGGTAGTTATCAAGAAGAAGTCCAAATGTTCAATTGTTAACGCACGATGGACGTCGCACGGCGATGGACACACTCAGGAGACCTACAAAATATATATATATATATATATATATATATATATATATATATATATATATATATATATATATTAAAGCTTGTTCCATTTGTTCTCGAGAATCAGAAATCATTATACATTTATTTTTTCACTGTCTATTTGTTGAAGAATTTGGTCATGCTAATCTTCACAAAAGATTGCGATTTGATTCACAAACTGTAATTTTTGGCCTATTTACTGAACATAAAAAATTATTAATCTTGTTAAGTTGGTCAAGAGATGTATATTTTCATTCACTACAAAAGGCTTACATTTTACGTTTAATGATATTTACAATCATATTATTATTCATAAAAATAAAAAATAAAAAGTTTGGATACTAAAGTATGCAAGGTGGTCAAAACGGAAATGTCTTTTTGTATGACTTTATTTTGTAAACAATTTAATTGCTGTTCAATCAATATACTACTCATGTTATTTTTTCTCCATCTTGTAAAGTTGACTTAAAAAATTATTATAACCGACTGATTACTCAAATAATATTAAATCTGTCATGTTTCGCCTCACCTTGGAATCTTTAATAAATTTTTCATATTCAAAACGAGAGATTGCCAGGATGTGAGCCATCAATAAATTTGTAACATAATGGCTTTTGCATTCATATTCTATTAACCTACATGCACCGTAGAATCCGAAATATAACGATTCTTAACATCACACGGTCTGGAAATGTTGCATTATATATATGAAATACATAACACTAATATGATATACGATAATGCACGTAAATACACATGCTACTATTTGTTAATTAACGGCAAAATACTAGTAATTATAAACTGGTAGCTAAGTGGTAAGAGCGGAAGGTCATGAGTTTGTGCCCCGCTCGTGCCTTAGCTGCGTCAAAACAGCGATTGCTCCTTCGCCAAATGCTCGGCATTTAGAAGTGAGAATCACGGGTCTTTCTGATAAGACCTTGAAAACGGAGGTCCTGTGTCGCGCCAGACGTTGGCACGTTAACGAACCCTCGATGCTACGGCCCCGAGCGTTAAGCGTTTGTCTAAATAGGTAAAAACGACAGTAGCGCAGAGAATCTAGTTATCTTCTATTGAAATCCTTGTTGAGTAGTGTTCTCATATACATGTGGTTTGTTTTATTCATATCGTTCTAAATTGTAAACACACGTACTGAAGTTGCTATGACTTAATGAAATACATAACATAGATGTATATTTTTTAAATTGGAAATTTAAACTTTATCATAACAAGAGCTTCAAAGTGCAAGACTAGAAAAAATTCGGAGCAAACGTTAAAAAATTTAATGGACAAGGTACATTACATTGTATATGTGGGGCCTCCGTGGCCGAGTGGTTAGAGCATCGGGCTCAAAATCACAAAGCCTCTCACCTCTGTCGGCGCGTGTTCGAATCTCGGCCGCGGCGTTATGTGAGCAAGTTTGCCAGTTTACTTGCGGAAGGTCGGTGGTCTCTTCCCAGATACATTGTATCTGGGTTCTCTCCTCCACCAACAAAAACTGGACGCCACCAGATAACTGAAAAATTGTTGAGTGTGGCAGAAAGCAATAATCAATCAATCAATCATTGTATATGTAAATGGACAAGGTACATTACATTGTATATGTAAATGGACAAGGTACATTACATTGTATATGTAAATGGCAAGGTACATTACATTGTATATGTAAATGGACAAGGTACATTACATTGTATATGTAAATGACCAATACTTTAACCGATTCTGTCCATCACGTAAACATGAGGCCCCGTGTCACGTGTAGCACGATAAAGATCCTTCCCCGCTCAAAGGCCCTGAGCGCCGAACGAAGGCCTAAATTTTGAAGCCCTTCACCGGCAATGGTGAAGTCTCCGTATCGGTGAAAAATTCTTGAGCGAGACGTTAAATAATATATACATAATATTTCAAGTATTGCACTGTGTTATCAAAGGGGCATAGACACGATTGGAGCTTAAAATTTTATTTTTCCATTCTAAATGTTTACAATGCTTAATTAAAGCATTTCTAATGGTCAGCAAACTTTTTAATGTCAGTTTTCAAGTTACACGAGATACGTGAACACGGCTTGTGCCATGTTTTTGTTTAATATACCTTTAAGTTTCATTTAAAGCAGATTATTCAATTTATAAGTTTATTCTGAACAATTAAATGGTTTCTAGTGTTTGTCACATCTCTTGTTTTAAACATATTTTCTATTAAGCAATCTATATGGAAACAAAAATATGGCACCAGCTTCTCTTGTAACACAATAACTGACAGTCAATTTTTTGCTGATCATTAGAACTGCCTTAGTTAAGCATTGTAAACATTAAAAATGGAAAAATAAACTATGAAAATTTTCAGCTCAAATTGTGTCTATGCCCCTTTAATAGAACTTTCTTGATGGTAGAATTCAAAATCTTACCAATAACACACATCTCCAAATATTATAATCGCATAATTTTCATGGTGTAGCAATACTTAACTTTATCCAGAACACTTACTGGGTTTAACTCAAGAGTAAATACAAACAATGAGGAAAATTAAAAATTTATTCTGAAATCTGACTACATACAAATCTTTTAAATTCGTGTTTAACAAAACATCAATACCTGCCATTGAACAAATAACCATGATAATGAATGTGTTTTTAAGTCATACAATAGTATCAAAACTCAAAATACACTATCTGGCTGGAGTGATCAGATGCATCATCACAACCACTGTTCCACACAACCTCAAAATAAAATTATATGGAATGTTTTCAATGGAAAAAATAATATCGCTGATATCTAAAGATAATAATAAAAGTTTTTAAAAAAATAACAGAAAATATTTCGAATTTAAAAGAATTTATGATTTCAGTATAACACGACATAAGTATGACTTAATATAATGATCCTATTCTTTCACACCTACTCATTGTGTTTAGCAATCTTTACTAAACAAAAAAAAAACCTTAGCAAGGAAAGTGACATAACTCCCCACCATATCACCTATTTGAAAGAGGATGCATCTCAGACTCAACAAAGTTTCTCTAAAAAGAATACACACTACTAAAATAATTCATGTTAATAGCTATATGTACTGTGGAAACTCTCCAGTTCATCTTAATATCTGTCAACACTGCTTATATACAATATTGCATTTATGACTAATGGAAAGATAATATTCCCATGTAAAATGCAGTTTTTATACATGCAGTTGTCTAAAACGAGTTTCTGATAGTAACAACTATATCTACATCATGCTGACCATGCTACTTGAACATATTCTTATTTGTACAAACATTAGGAAAAAAGAAAAAAAAACATTGCACAAATTTTATTAAATGTCAAAAAGTGAAATCTAAAATCTAACAGTAAGATACAAAGCATTGGTGTAATTTGCCAATATATACACGATATAAGGATGTAAAAGAAGTGCAGTTTAAATTCTGTATGAATATCTTCAGCTATCACAAAGAAATATTCATTATAATATTTGTCACAATTTCAAGAAAGAGTTTGCTGAAATTGTAACATTTTTAAATTAATGACTTGCTGAGGTTACAACACAAGTTAATGAAAACAGTATTCTGGAGATGAACAAAACGAGATTCTTGAAGATACAGTAAATGAAGGGAAATCCTTAAAATGGAATCATTGCAATTTTCATAAACACACATACTGGTTATTCCATGTCATCTTTATAATTCAATCCAATAAACTTTGCATAGACCATAAACTTATTTGGATGCACTATCAATTTAACACCATAAAAGCTGTATGGTCTGCAAGATTGATATATTTTTAAATGCAATAAAACTTGTACACTTTTTTTTTTTGTGTTCGACAAAAATTTTCCATGATATGAAGTTTCCCCCTAGATGTCTTTAAATTTGAAACCTTAAATCTACCATGCTATGATGCTTTCTATTACAACTTTTACACCCTTTCTCAACAGAAAGTATCATGTTTTATCTATTGCGTTAAATGTCAATTTTATTTTGTGTATGATGAACTGGGTTAACATGTTTGTAGTCTTAATAAAGTTCAAACCAAACACTTTTTTCCCTCTCTCAAGTTCCGTCATATGCTGTTGTTTACAATCATACGTCATTGTATGCATCACCTTCCACTTTTTTTTTAAAAAATTATATTATATTAACTAACAATGTTTTTTCAAACATTATTATTTCCCTTTCTTAAAAAACATGATCATGAAACTTTTTAAAAAATTTATTAAACATCTTTTGCAAGAAAATTATCTTCAAATTTTATCAAAGGAAAATTACGGACCACACAGCTTTAAATTAAAAATTTCATTCTTAAAATGGGCTAAAACTTAACATCATTTTCATAAGCCATTTGATAATTGAGATTTGACAGCAGCTACAATGGGGAGGAGGAGAACAATGAGTGATAGCTGCACACTGGATGCGCTGTTACAACCATGCTGGTTCCCACAGTGACAGTATCGCATTTTGATCCGGTATGTTCCAGTTCTCTCTTTGCAAACACGACCTTCCTCATCTCCAATCTCTCCAGAGGGTGCACATTGACGGATGTAGCGTGTATTCCATTCATCATTATAATAAACTGCAAAGATGAAAAATGGTTTACACTTTATAAAAGAATTAGTCTTCAAGCAATATTACTTTATACATCTATCTGTAGACTTGCTGACTCCTTTATTACTGTACTACTATAAAGATAATATATTCATCATAATGCCTTCACGTACATTTTTTTTAATTTTCAACTGTTGGCATTTTTAGGTCAGTATATACAGAATTATAATCACTGCATACTTCATTAATCTACATTGGTTACGCACCTTCCTGGACAATTTTCCTACACATTGTCACATTTTCTCCACAGTCTACTAAGGAATGTGAATGGTTATTGAAGTAGTCAGAACAGTCCTGCTGGAAATATGAATTGCACTGGTAGCACTGGATGGCATTTCCTAAAATGAAAAATTATATTTTACATTATTTTTTAACACCAAAACGATCTTTCTTATAATGATAGTTTAAGTTTACTTCAACAACCAACTAATCACAAATATGCTTTGATATATGACATGCAGGACATTCTCATATAACAATATTGCTTGTTGATATTCTACCTTTTTGAAAAAAAAAAAAAAATCTAATTTAAATAATGCACTACACTGTAATCATGGTGGACTTCCTAAAAATTAATAAAATCAGTCGCATTCTAATATGTCCATTTCATTTCTAAACTCTAGCTGATAATTAAATGGATTATGTAATCTGTACTGTAGGTCACAAGTTTATTTCCTGCAAGGCATATTTTTCCCAGTAGCATTTCATTAAACTGTAACTTTAGATAAATAGATTTACAAGGCAAGTTTGATAATTATAGTTGTACCCATCCTACACTTTACATCTATAACAATTTTCTTTGATATGTTATACTTCCCTAACAGTTACATTTAGATTTATTAGTTGCTTCTTAATCTTATTTAATAAACAGAAAATAAAAACTATGACACAGTATGACATTGATGAATGCAAATTATAGATGCAATGTAAATGGGCGTCTGTCAAGCATGAAAAGGTGACTGCTAAAGTTTGTGAACATTGTCTTTATAAAAACAAAGATTAAGACCATTAAAAGTAAAAACCTATTCCCAAAGAAAATGAATGTAACAAACAAGTCTTTAATCTGTTCAACTAAATTTTGGCCAACACTGTAGAATAGTAAATAGGGCTTCCTAACCATAAATCTTGACTTACACTTTACAATTCCCCCCAGGTGAAGATTTTACAACCATTCTATTAATAGATCTGGCAACTATCACGCATTTCTTGAAAGACAAGAAGGACATTTTGATGTCAAATAAATTAACAGTGTCTTAACATTAAAATTTCTAAAACTTAAATAAGCAGAACTTTGATATTTTTTTTGGTAAACGTATACAGATCTCCTTTTTATTGATTTGAAAGAAACTGTTGTGAGATGCTTATTTATAAGTAAATACACAGGATACAGTCTCTATTAACAGTCAACATTTCTAACAAATTATCTCTTTCTGTATAATATTACCTTTTCAAGCTTCAAAACTCACAATTTACATATGAAAATAGTGATGATAATATGAAAAGAGTGATGATAATGAACAATGATAGGTCTATATCACATTCCTGATGCATTTGGGCCCATGTTAGTTTCAAAATATACTACTTCAGAGATCAATGCTATCTAAACTTTAACTACGGCAAAAGAATATTTAAATATAAAATACAAACAAAATATAGACATTGTTACATCAACATTCCATTTAAAAAACCATAGGGCCTATAACTCAATCTGAAACAGAGCGGAAACAAGCCGACCTTCATCATGAAGGTCATTTGACCTACTAATGTTCAGGTGTATAATCCAAACTAGCCCATCCAAAATAAAGAAATTTAGTGCAAGCAATGCCAACCTTCTCCCTAATAAAACATTTGACATATTTTAAATGCAGAACAAGTTCTTTTCTATCTTGGTATTTAGTTCAGAAACACAGCTTAGCTTATCCTTAGGTGTGCACAACCAAACCTAATTCTTGAAATAAATAAGAATTTAACATGAAAATGAGAAAAATAAACTTACCAAATTCAAAACATAAAAATGCTGCTAAGGCAACTGCCAAAATGGTAACTATTTTGTACATTTTTAGACTGTTCACTGCTTGTAGGTCGTCCAGAGAAGTTATCAAGCCAAACTAAAAAAGAAAGCGCATGCGTGATGTGACGTCATGGTCTTTGTAAATTTCGATCCCGAGTCAATTATTGCGAAATATTAACAAATAGTACGTAAACTGATGAAATTGTGTACTTTTTATTAACATTTTGTATAGTATATACACACAGAGCAAATCAAAGTGACAACGAAGCATTGATGCCGTGCTGTTTTTGACGACCTAAGCGGGTTTTTTTTCGTAAAACTTTTCACAAATATCAAGGAAAATCAAAACATGGGTAATATCTCTTTCGGTACAATTCTGGGTAGTTGCACATGGATTTATGTTAATAAAATTTATAATGGTAACAATACTAAAGTAATAGGCCTAATAACAAATGGTGCATGCGCAAAACACTGCAACAATTGACAAAGGCGCGTAGTATAAATGACATTGGGGAGTGAACGTATGGACTTGTAATAGATTAATTGCACATAACCATAACATATACATTGTGCTTAATAACTGTGGTCATAGTCACAGCGAACAGATGTTTCCTTTACTCAGAACAAACTCTAATGAAATTAGAAAATACTTTCAGCGATATGCTATAGAAATGTAGAAACATTGAGGATATTGAAATGATTAATATGAATCCAAATCTTGACCTTCCAGTACAATAACTAAAGCAGTTTAGAAATAAAATACCTTTTTCAATATTATTTGGTCATAATGTTAGAACCATGACCATAAATCTTTTCAGACTAAAACTTAAATGGTAAAACTGTCCAAAATTACTGCTAATTTACTGCATATTCTCATGAATACGCTAAAATTTCAAGACAAATCTGCAAAGAAGTTTCATTGTTCTAACTAACCAAAAGGGAGACCAACCTGTGTATCAACATTGCCAACCAATAGGAGTTTGCGCGCCACATTTAGGCACGTGGAATTGGGGGGGGACACAAAGAAAAATTGGGTGACTGCCCTCCCTCTCTCTCTCTCTCTCTCTCTCTCGAGAGAGAGAGAGAGAGAGAGAGAGAGAGAGAGAGAGAGAGAGAGAGAGAGAGAGAGAGAGAGAATTTAAATCGGAAAATGTAGTGTTATGAGTCGAACTCACGTAGCAAAGGAGGAGCGTCCATCCATTTTAAGAAATGGAAGCCAAGGGAAGAGAAAAAATTGAGGCAGTTGCAGCAGATAAAGACTCTCTCTCTCTCTCTCTTTCTCATTTTTTAGGGTTTTGAAGATCGAGCACCCTTTTAATACTTGTCAAGAAATTTCGACAAGTCCACCAGTAAATTTCTCTCTTGTTCACACACACACACACACACGCGCGCGCGCGGGGGTATTGTATTTGAATGATAGTTTATGTCACCTTCGGCTTCCAAGTAGTGATTTGATCGCACCCGGCCCTGTCGGTCGTAAAATGACCATATGAGTTACCACTTCAAAAGAACTTTTTAAAATATTTTTAAGAAATTTAACATTTTAGAAATATAAAAATTATTTACAGAAAAAAGAATGTTGGTCAAAATAAAATTAAAAAAATATAAAGCCAGAATTATAAACAGAAGCAAATATTGTTAACACAAAGATACAAATTAAAAATACACCACTCAATTCTCTTTCACGCTCACCGCCCCCCCCCCTCCCCATTTACACACACACAAACACACACACATATGCACACACACACACACACACACACACACATATGCACACATACACACACACACACACACACACACATATATATATATATACACACACACACACACACACTGGTTCTATGCGAAATGCAATGATTTATTTGCACAAGCACAATAACAATTATTGGCAAAGGCATACAGTATGGATTAATTCATGGATATGTTAAAACAAATATAGTAATATGCAAATTGCAATCATTGATTTATATCTACATTAGTATGCAAATGAACAACTAAAAACACCTGAAGATCCGCGCCTGATATTTTCCAGGTGAAACAGGTAAAATTCGAAATTCTACCAGAGCGCCACCTGTCAACTAGTTACAAAGGAAAAGCGCCATGATGGTTCTCCAGGCCATCGCCTGGGTAGCGTTACTGGGTATTATTTCACATCTAAAAACAGGTTATTATATTTAATTATTTGACTATGTAGATTTATATGTAAAATTAATTTTAAGTGGTTGTATTAAAAACTAGACGAAGTATGTATTTATAAATTGTCTCACCTGTTCAGGTGTGTCATCGTTTGAGAATGTTTACAAAACTTTCTTCCGGTATAATTGATCAGTGTAAAAATTCACTGTACCAAGTTTTAAAAAAGTGTACATACAAAAGTATTGTGTATGTATATAAAATATTACAAAGCCGATTGAATTTAATTAGTCAACTAGTTTCTGTACTAAAGGAGTGTGTACTCCTGAAGAAGTAAAGAAATTAGTCGAGTATACTCAATCGGCTTGTGATATTTTTATTATAATACTGCTCGTGTAGATTTATCTATGATACTTCTAGATTATATATATATATATATATAACAGTTTTATTTGAATTTTCAGATATCATTGGTATACTAATAACGAGTGAAAAGTTTCATATTGTGAGGTGTTATTGCATATACATATTAGTTTATACATGCACATAAACAATATCTTGGAGCATGAGTTTACATGTAATTAATTAGATTTAGGTACATTAAAATTGTATTATTTATTTCTCAGTAAGTCCAGTAGGAAATTTTTCCCTCCCTGGCATCTTCGCTAGCCAAAGCTTTTTGCTCCACTTCATTTCCCATAAATTAATTGAGTCCAATCGTGTTTCTCCAAAAATTGCCAACTTTTAAATAGCTCTATCAGCCATGGGTTGATCCTTGGTTTGCAAAGATGCTTCCCAGGTGGACCTTTGTTCTTATTTAAGGAATAAATGTCCATGGAGCACCTAATTAACATAAACTCAAATAATTGAAGATATCTTTAATTATTTGAAGATGTCATCAATTCATTTGATGCACACAATGATTCAATTAAAGGTCTAATCAAATAATTAATGACATCCCCAGTTCTTAATTATTGTGCACATTATTTGAATTGTGATAGCATTAATTCTGCTGACTTTGGTGCATGCTATGATTGAATTGTTGCTCTCTTCAAATGAATTGATGACATCAACAATTGAACTGATATGTGCTCAATTAAAGAGAGCAACTATTCAATAACTGGGGGCATCAATTCAATTAATGTGAGCAATAATTGAATTATTGTTCTCCTCAGTTTGATGTGCACAGTAATTGAATTATTGCTCTCTTCAATTGAATTAATAATCTCATTAATTCAATTGATGCACACAAAAACTCTAGAGAGCAACTTTACGAATAGATCGAGATGCATATGTATCTTCATTTCAACAAATCCACAATTGAATTAATGATCTCTTTAACTGAGTTGTTGCTCTCTTTAAAGAATTGATGCATGTATTAATTCCTTATATAAAAGTGTTGTAAATAATTAAAGACATCTTCAATTGAATTAAAAAGATCATAAAATTATTTATACCAAGTTCTAAATTAATTTTTGTGAGCAATATTTCCACCACATTGATGCTCTCAATTGAATTGATGAGAGCAATAATTGAATTGGTGAGTGCTTCAGTTCAATTATTGCTCTCATTAATTGAATTAATGTGTGCATCAATTGAATTGATGAGAACAAAAATTTAATTGATGCACACATCAAATCAGTTATTGCTCTCATCAATTCATTTGATGCAAAGATTAATTCATGAGAGCAATAATTGAAGTGTTCAAAGCTTGTATTAATTCAGTTCATGAAAACAATAATTGCATTGATGGTATCTTCAAATAATTAAAGATGTCTTTAATTATTTGAGTTGATGTTAATTTCCACTCCATAAATGTCTGGGTTGTTGTATTTAATGGGGTTTAAAAAAAACCATGGAAATAAGGGGGTAATGGATGAAGCAGAAGTCACCTCGTGCTTCCATTGTTCATGTTATCCTAAATACAAGCAATCTATAGACATTTCTTAATTTTATATTCATAATTTGAAATTTATCAAGTTCCATTTCTGTAAATATGTACCAAGACATTTATGTCAAATTAATAAGTCATTGCTTTTATCACCCATACCACACTCACACTCCTTTTTATCAAAGTAGTTTCTTGGTATTTCAGCACAAGCAATTCAGTGTTACCAATGTGATAGCAACGAAGATTTGTCATGTCCATCCTATGAAGCTTTCGATAAAGAGGTCAATGCACCCATCAGCTGCAACAGCTTTGAGGCCAATACCCCTGGCCAGTTCTGTATGAAAATCACACAAGAGAGTCCAGGATGTAAGCATCTTAGAAAACATTTCAATGTGTATTCTCTTTTAAAGATATATATGCATTTTCAAAGACACAAAATCAATGTGAAGAATTGTCTTTAGAGCTACCCAATTCCATTTGAAAAAAAAAATCACATTTTTCAATGTGAATACACTTAGCTGTACTGAAATTGTCTACTGCAGTTGTATTGCCACAAAATATTTGACCCCAATTAGAATTTTGCATATTTGTATGCTGACATCATGCACACAATCAGAATGGTAAGGAGGCAACCTAATTTATATAACCTGCTTTATTTGTCAGTGATAGGGCAATCTAAATGGTGATAGCATGATTATATTATTTGTGATCAAATTTTGAGTAATCATCCAGTTACTGAATTCTCTCTTTCAAAATGGCTTCTTCTCCGACTCCCTGATCCCCTCTCCTCCACATAATCAAGCACAATATAAAAGAGGGAGATATTGGATTAAGCTAAATGAAAGAATCCAGATGATTTTTTTTATTAATGTGTCCTCTTTTTTAAATATTTACAATTTTTACGAAAAGATATAATTGAGTATATTAGCTCATATAGACAATGAAAATTGTGACTAAGGGCATGCATGAAAATGTACAATAAGACATGATTGATTTAAGCAATTATCACAACACAAAAGTTGATCAATTTAATTATTATATATATCAGATAAGCAGATACTATCAATAGTTGCATATTTTGTGTGACTTAGAATCAATACATTTGACTTATTATTTTGCTGTTGAACTTGCAATCAGATATGTTCAATTGACTTGTGATCTTTTTAACCTCTCAGGCCTTTTTTCCATTCAGAATTGTTTTAATTTTCAATCAGTTATTACAGTTCATAACACATTAAAGAGTCATTTCAATATATTTACATTTCTAATGTTTTTGCCTTTGATATCTTTACTCTTACAAATTATAATGATAGCTATTTTCTGAGATGAATATGTTGCAGTTGTAAACAATATGCATATGAATTTTGATGAATATAGTATGCTTATTTTTATGACTGCAGGAATTCTGACAGAAATATAAACTTCATTTTTGAAAATACATGAAGGTATGTCAGACCTGTAACAATCTCTAAATTTACACAATAAATAGTCCTGTGATCAACGGTGTTGATAAATCAAAATACAGGCATTCAACTTGTGATCAGTTTTACCTGTAAATTCCACTCCTGCACTCGGTACAACACTGTATGGAATGTATCATAGAGAAGCAGAATACTGTACATGTACTTACTTTAGCAGGATTCAAATTCTAGCAGCTTCAACAGTGAAGCAAGAGTGCTAATTTATATGGCTATGCTAAAGTATGAAATTATCATCCATTATTAAACACAGAACAAGTGCTGATTCATGATTACACAAAATAGCATGCATCAGCTAAGACTGCCAAGTTTTAAGTACACATATAGTGTACAAGTAGTACTTAATTGTGTGGAGTGTATTGAAAAGGAGCTGCAATATATTTACAAGTCAAATTCTGATTTTATTGTCATATAATGATTTTTTTTCAATTGAGCAATCACAGAAATATCATAATTTATAATATTACACAGCAGGACAAATACAACTGGCTTTTCAGTGACTCTCAGTGCCTGATTTGATCATATCCAATGCATTTAAATTTCTTTTTCAATTGGTGCATAAAACCTAATTGGAACATATATAAAATAAATGACAATCCTTCGTAATTTATTAACTTTACATTGTGTATATGTATTTTTCTGTACAAAATTCATGTCCTGTGTGTATTGTCAGTAACATGTTATATCTAGACAATCACAGGTGTGATTACTGCTGCTAGAAATTTGTCACAGGTGGATTAAATTCAGTAAAATCTAAACAACAACCTCTGAAATTGTCAGGATTAGAAATATGTCTTTTAATTGACATTTTTGGGGGGGTCATACAGTGCAGATATTATTTACGGATGCTGCTCATTCAAAGCAGAAGTTGTAATTGATTATGTTCAAAGACCAAACTCCTTGCCATAACTCTTCCTTTGATCCACTGACAGGCTTTAAATACTGTTTGATAAATTCTTTATGATTCAAAATATCCTCATACTGTGGAATCATGTGTCTGGGGGCACTAATTTTCATGAATTATAATCTTTACAGAAGCATAGAAACATATAAATTTTGAATTTTGGTTGAGGTTTGAAATTTGTGGGATATCCAGGAAAATGAGCTCCCACAAAATTTAATCATTCCACAGTATGTTGTGAAGGATGATACATTAATTTTTTAAGTTTCATGCAAATACTTACATAACTGCTATAAGGTGTAGATAACTCATGTAAATAATGACAACACTAGTTTACAGGAAGACTACAGTCATAATGTATCAACTGAACTCATCCACAGCTAAACACTTGTCTCTTCAAAATATTTGTCATTAGCAATAATTTTGCAGGATGTGCACATTGATAGGTTGCATCAAAGATTATATAGAAGAATGTGAAGGTCAAATATGTGCATGTACTTGCATACCATCTGTTTTTAAACTTGTACAATAATATCAAATAGTAAAAAAATTCAGTAAGTTGTGTAATTTGGAGGATCATCTTCACTGTGCCTTTAATTTACATAATATGCTTATATAATATTCTCCGTCTATAAAAATCACGTCAGTGTTGTGTTGGTATACACTTGTTTACCTGCCTTTCATTTGTATACATGTATGCCATAAGATGTATGTCTTGAGCACTAAAAGAATAATAATAGTATTTCCAAACGTACAGAAAAGTCCCGTCATGACAATTCAGTAGTTACATATTACTTGATGTATTGAAAATTTTATTTTTATCCAAAGAAACCTGCAATGATTTGAAATGAAAATGAGTTGAACTGCCTTGAAATCACTTAGGTAATACACACACAAACAAAAAAGTTGTGAAACCAAGAGGATATATATATTTTTTCAAAGTATTTTATATCATTTTGCTTTTCTACAGGGAGAGGATGGAAAAAGATTACAAGACGATGTGGGTCAAGGACAGATCAAGGTATGATAAACACTAATTTAATGTATTGTAAAACACTTTTTGTGAACTTTAAAAGCTAGTGGTCAGTTTTCAAGGTAATACTTTGGTTTAGATAACCCTCTTCATTTATAATTTAATAAATCATCAGCCCTGTATGTAGGAAGTCCATTACAAACAAAATAATAAATAAAAAGGGAGGACAATCATACTTGTGGAGAAAGCATCCCATAAAACCAAATTCAAGAGAAGTCCTCCCTACACTTGTATGGGCCTGTCCATCAGTCTGATTATCTCTAACACATATATCAATTGGTGAAATATTTACCAATGTCATAAGCATTTCTTATTTATATTGTGTAATTCAGGTGTGGCTTGGGGTTGCCGATGGCAGTGGGATACTGTAGGTGTATTCAAGGAAATCTGCTACTGTGAATCCAACAATTGTAATGGAGCTGGTCAAGTGAAGATATCATTAACAGCTGTTATCATAGTGTTTTTTGGATATTTCCTCCAGAGATATCTATAACCATGACATGAAACCCCAATAATCATTAAATTCTGCAATATTCTGTTTATAAATGGACATTACAGATTTTAAGTTCTCTCTGTTCCAATTCTCACTCAAAATTCTAAGAGTTTTGCATTCATTAAGAAAATGAATCATAGCAAATATTTTGAAAGTCAAGATATATTTGGAATGTTTGATACATATGAAGTACATCTGTATATGGGTTAGATCGTAGTTTAAGTAAGGCGATGTGATTTTGAGCATCCCCATCACTTTTTTGCTATGCAAACCTGCAACTGGTTTATTTAGTTGATTATCAGAATTCTTGACTTGAAATTTGCACTTTTAGTGATTTTTCAGTTGAATGGGTTGCATTAAGATAATTTACATTCCTTTTTCTTCAAGAAATCCTCAGATGAATTTCCATGTGGGGATTTTCCAATATCAATCATGAATCCAAGGAGCATGCAATTTACATAAAATCTAAATGAGAGTCCAATAATCCTGAAATAATGTGATAAAGTTTGTATCCTAGATGTTGTACACAAGGCAGTATAATACATGTACTGTTATAGAGTAAAAGAGAAAGAGAAGAATGTGCCAAGATTACAGATTTTGGAAGTGAATGTGTGAAGGGAAGCTAGACAACATTGATGGTGTATCAATTAGTTATGTGAGTGATTTGAAGTATGAATGAGAAGTTTGCAAAGTGTTGCTTAAACCAAGGGGTAGCATGATGGCCCCACACCATATCAAAACATATCAGATGTAAATATTCTTTGTGCTGTGTATTATTTGTGTCTTTTTTAAAATTAGTGGCTATGTATAATTATAAATTTGACTTTCTTTTCATTATTGTGTTATATGATTTACACCATGTTAAAAATCAGAATGGTTTAATTTGCAATGTACACCTGTGATTTAAAATTGCAGCGTTTGAAATTGGATATGTCCAAATTTTAGTGTTCTAACATTATTAAATTATAAATGTTGTTGGAATACATTAATGAAAAGACTGTCACAGTTAAGCCATAGTATGTTATTTCTCTGTTTTACATCTACCTGTGGGTTACTCTCTTGCAAATATTTGGGGAGTGGAAATGGGGGGGGGTGTATGTTCTGTCTTATTTTTGTCAGTGTTTCATTATTTTTCAGAATTGCTCAAAATGACAGATGGTTTTTATCAAGTTTAATACTGTAATGTTTGCATATCACTAACAACTTATTACTAAAAAATGAATATATAGCTCAAAGTTTATATCATCCATATTCATTTATTGATCAGTACTGATTGTGATTATTGATAAAATGTGTTTATTTTTATGCCATGCTGGAGAGTACTTTATCATTAGTGGACTGGTGGAACAAAAAACAGATATAAAACATAATATGGGCAGAGCTTTTCTAAAATACACAATGTACTATGTGATTTTTCAAAGTTGTGTACATAATTTAAATAATATTTTGATACATACTAATAACATTCCATTTGTATATGAATGTAGATATATATAGTGAGCATGTAGATTTTTGTCATAATCATTGTAAATTACATTATAGCTTTTATATACAAGAATTTGTGGGAAAAGTGTAACAAAACATAATGGTAGAATATGGAAATCAACTTAAACTTGAGCATTTATTAAATCATTAAAAAAAATTTATACTCTTTCATTAAATGCATAGTTTGTACTATGATTATATTATCATAGAGGTTGTGATTTTAGATAATGAAACTATACATTGAATAAATCTAAGTGAAAGTAATAATTTTGTTTCAGTTGGATAAATGGTACACATATTAAAGTTATGCTTTATACATGAATAGGGCATTGGAAAGTTCTGGAAAACTTCTTTCCACATCTAAAAAAAAATTGGACAAAAAATCACACTATAGCAAGGGTATGAAAGTCTGTGGGTGTTATACTCTCAGTCTTACTATTTTCTGAAGGACTATTTCTGGTATATTGACACAAAATGAATCCTTTCCTCCTTGTTAAAGCAATATAAGCTGTCAAAATTGTTATTTTGGGGTCCTAAAATTTAATCGAAAATTTTGTAAACATCTACCTTCTAATACCTGATTTTATCGATTAAACTTTTGATATGTTGTATTTTTTGCATTAAATGCAAAAATGTTCGACAGTTGAAATTAAGTCTTCCCGTACCTTAATTTTCCCGACATTATTTCCGTATGCAATGACCTAAAGTTGAACTCATTCGGCAAAGTAAAATACGCAAGCGCAATATTTCCGGTAAGCACGAAAGATGTTTGACACGAAAGGTTCGAAGCGAGGGAGAAAGCCGACTTTGGAATTTTGCGTAATGTTTCGAGCGATCCCTTAAAACTATCATAACTAAAAAACATACTATCATAACTTAAAAACATATAACATCGTTAACAGTGCCAAAATAATGATGGTAACTAGAATTTTATCTCACCTCGCCGTCCATATTTTAATGACCCGGATACAACCTGATCCACCCCGATCAGCATCAGAATCATTCGTGTCAACATCGGTTATCTTCGGGATTGTCGCCGACGATTAATCAGCTGCCATTGTTAGGGTCAAACGGAATGTCGAGGAATATATTTTTCATCACGTAAAGGTGTGTAAACGATGCATAAGAGAGGAAATTCGATGCAGTTCTTTTTTTCAATCATATCAACGTTCATTTAACCTCTTTTAATGCCACTATAAAAAATTGCAATTTTGGCAGCTCATATTGCTTTAAATTGTACTGTATCACCCGACAAATATCAATTTTTTCCTTTAATATATACTGAAAGTCATCTAAAGAAAGTTATGTACATAAATTATTGAATAGTGTCTACTTACTTTAGTGCATTTAAATAATGGTGAAATCGAAGTTGATATAATCATGATTTAGGACATTTACATATGATGTGGGTAAACGGGGATTTTAATATAAATGAAATAAAATGTACATGCAAGACAGACCATTTAAAGTTTCAACTTAAGCATCCAAGTTTCAAAAGAAAAAGAGAACAATAAGGTTCCTCATTTTCATTTGGGAAGCATAATGAGAACATTCTGAGCTCCATTCTACACAACAAGCAGTCAAGTTACTGTGTTCCTCTCTCCAGGAAATAGTGTTTTGTGTGTTGTTTTATATCCCATTCAAGAATTTTGCACTCAGTAATAAAGTCTCTAAAATGAGCTGTGATAATGTATAACCTTGATTTTTTGTGAAACCTTTTAAACACATTAGGCAGTAGATTTTGATCATTAAAAGTGATAAACAAAATTTGGGAGGGGGATCGTGAATTAGTCCCTTTAAAATGAAATATTTGCCACATTTTTAATTACCAAAGGAGTAGTGGGTAAATATGTTCTATAAACTGTAGTATTAGCACAATAGATAACTGTAATTCAAATGATCCCATGATTTTAAAATTGCTCAGATTCTCTTCATACACATCTGATATGTCGTCTTCATGCAACTGAAATAACCTTTCATAGAATGTAAATTACCCTTAAACACACATACATATATATTGAATGAAAACTGCTGGAAAATATGCATTTTGTAAAATTTATTCACAATTCACAGCCAACATTATCAAACGACACGAGTTTGTAGAAGAATCATGATCATCTGAATTCACATAGATACAGATTAATTTTCAGAATGCAGATCACCTGATGCAGAAGAAAAAAAGTAAAAGGATTTCATTTCTTTTATAACTTCAAGAATCTGTGATTCAAGATTTTTTTAATATTTGGGGGGGGGGGGGGGGGGGATCAATTTAGGTTTAGGTTGAAGAGTCTTTGTACTGGATATTGTGAAGAAATATAGAAAAGAATTAATTTTGTTTTTAATAAATTCAAAGTGACCAAAGAATTTTTTAAAATCTTGATAAGAATGATGCAGGCATGGAATGTTCTCTATATCTCAAAACAATTAACATATAAATATTTAAGTACATTTTGGAATATCACAGTTAGATTTCAGCACAAAACAGCTGTGTGACTATACATGATTACAAGAATAAAGGACCTACAACAAATATGCCCTGTACAATATTTAAGGATGGTTAAATCACAGTTTATCTGATCCCAACAAGGCACATAAATTGTGCAAATTAAGGCAAAACATAATGTAAGAAAATATGGACGGATCAGTAAATGTTCCATATGAGTCAGCAGTAAATGTTATGTATAATTAATACTATCAGAAATGTAATGCTTAAATATACTCAAAAATTAGCTATTACCAATTTCTAAAAAAAAAATAATGGATTGGCACAAACAACAAAATGAAATATCTATACAAAACTGACAAGTTCTCTGTGCATGGATATTTATAAAACAAACTCAAAAACAGAAGACTGTTTCCATAGCAATAGTCATAGATCACTATTCAGTCATCCAATTGACAGAGACTGGCCACACCCCTGTTGATCCAGTGATTCTGTGGTTTGTCTGTGGGAAGGTCTATGAATAGCACAAAGTTTGTGGAGTGACCAGTGGTGGACAGAACACCTCGTCTGGCACTGGTTTTGTACACTGGGCAACGATAAATTGTCCTTTTAGCAAAGTCCTCAGTTTTGTTTGGCTTTAGCCAGATCTAAGTTTTAGGTTAAAGAAGCAAACACATGAAATGACACATACTTAAAGACATACACTGAAATACTCCTACTCTAATAAATGCAATTTAACTAGATTATAATACCTGTTGAATCAAATAATAAATTAACTGAATGAAATTTCTTGTATAATTTTTAATCCATGAATTCTTCATCATGAAGATAAAGTTTGATTAAAAAGGATACACATGGCAATTGGTCAAAGAGGATTTTGGGGAGAGATTCTCCCACCAGCATTGTGTCCCTGTCCCAGCGGGCACCCTCTAGGTATAGACCCTATGAGAACAGAAACACATGTATATCTATATATGTATGGCACTACATAATCAATACAGAACAAAGTTATATATGACTTGGTTTAAAATCTACTACTGCTGGTATGTTGTTACTTCTGCAGAAATTCAATGTGTGTAACTAACTGCACATGGAAAGTTTACATAACAGTTCTCCTGCATAAATTCTTTATGTCCAGTATCACACTCTCATTGTAAGAAAGGTCTGAGCATTACAGTTCTTTAAAATTCATAGATATTATCTCCTAATGAACGATTAGTGGTTTATGCATCATCTGTAAGACCAATTTTAAATACATGTACACATATAATTCCTTTGGTACTTACAAACACATAAGCACCATCCTCTGGTTTATTGTCCATGTGTCTCTCTTCTTTTAGGATTTCAAATTCAAATCCGACTGTGTCAATGGGAATTGTGTATTTTCTGGCATAGTTCTGAGAGACACCTATTTCATAAGAACAAATTTGTGAAAGCAAATTTTATACCAAAACATACTAGACCAAAGTAATCATAAAAAATTGTTAGACAAAGTAAAAGAAAATTGTGGATTCATTTTTTGTACTAACCTGTCAAAAAGGACTGTGTGAAATAGAATCCTGAGAGCCAGAAAGTGGGTGGGGCACCAGTTTCAATCCAATCACCAAAGAACTTTAGTCTACAAAAAGTCAATTCGTGTTAAAGCAGTTTTAAATGGAGCTTTCATTGCAGTGAATGTTCATAACGGGCACATGACTCTACTTTAATACGCAACAATGAATCAATTCTACTTGAGGTTACCTAGCTAAGAGATCAGTAATGTAGCTTCCTAGCGGCTTCAGAGATGGATAGGACTTAGCTGCCCACACAGATGGGACTTTTCCTATCAGCATGCTCTGGAACACCTCTTCTAATTCTGCAGACATGACTACCAAACCTTTAATGGCCTTCTGTAAGTTTATGAGTGACATACGGACCACCGAGGTCAGACGGTTGAATCGGATAAGTTCTTGTCTCAGTACTGTGTTCATTGACTCATTGTACAAAACAGGGTATTTTTTCATCACCTGAAATGAAGGCAATATTTATATCATAATGTATGGGAAGGGTTGAAAATAAATTTGAGAACTCAGTCAAGTCATATTATATAAGATGGCATATTCAATGGAGTTAAACATACATGTTCTAAATCAAAATTTTTTGGTAATTTTCCAAGGATATCTGCAGCCAGATCCTGGATGACCTCTGCTGTAGATTTGCCTCCTTTATTGGCTTGTCGTGGGAGAGTCAACAGAATGTTATCAAAGAGCTGCAATGAGAGGCAGAATGCAGTCAAAAATAAGTTTTAAAGGATGAAATGCATTAAAGAACATGGCTTCTGGTACAAATCTATTTGAACCTTATATTCAATCTATTGAAAATATTCACTTCTTAAACCATGAAATGTTTGAATATAACAATATTAACATTATTTCATTACCAGCTGAGTTTCTTGGTTGTCCTTAGTGATATCAGCATTTTCATGGAGACCAAAAACTTCAGGGAGGGGATTGATGGGGAGGGTCCTGATGTAGTCTATATAGCTCTGATGAAGACCCTCTTCTGGGGCATAGTACAAACCACTGGGAGAAAATCTGCCAAAGACAGATTTTAGGGTTTAGAATTCAAATTGATGCCCATAGTTGTAATGTGGTATAAACACAGGTATACAGATATATTGAGGTCAATTTGTAAAACATTTGTAGGAATAAATATGAATTACACACAGATCAAATTTCTCATGAATGAAAACTAGCAGACATTTGTCATAAGCTGAGATGTTAGAAATTCAAAAGTTTATGTATCAAAAAATTTGACTTTAGTGTAAAATCATCAATAAAAATATCAAAACTCTTGTGGGATTCACACATGTCATCTACAGTTTCCGTGCCTAACCTTTAATCCATTGAGTTGGAGGAAGAAATTCAAAAGGACACATATTATATTTCTAATATTTTTTTTGGCCACATTGCCATACTAAATTTGACATATTATTCCTGCTTGGTATAAAACATGTATGACAATGTATTCAAATATAATTAGAAGCTTCATCATGTTAAGACTTTTTAAAATGTTAAAAATATTACTTGTAGTCAGGATTGGTGATGATTTCCTCAGTGTAGAAAATGGAGAGGATGGAAAGGAGCAGACGGCGATCCTTGTCATCTGTCACCCTGCCTCCGTAGTTACACTCTCCTGTCAGATAGGTCAGAGCTGGCAGAGGAAGTTCATCATAGTCATTCAGGAACATCTACAACACAGAAAACAATTATAGTACCATTCCTGGGAAAACTCTGTTAAAACATGTTCCTGTATAGTCACTCTACCCAGTTGGAAAATAAAACTTTGAAAAGAATAGTTCACAGTACAACCTAATAGACAGTGTAGAGCAATTTCCTTTCTATGAATTATTAAGCCTCATAAAAATGCATACTGTCTGAGTAATCCATTTCGGGGAAGTCTTGGACATAATATGGGAGGATATTAGCTGTGGAATTTGATTTCTCCCTGGTGGGAAATCTTAATGTAGAGTAGGATTTGTGTGTGGTGGGAGGGGGGGGGGGGGGGGGGGGGGGGGGAGTCTGGTGATGAGTGAAATCCTACTCTGTTATACACGTAGAATGAATAATATGTGGTCTTGGGGAACTGCATGCCCATTGATAACATTTTGAAATACAATTTATCATGTGGTACCATCAAACTGACCAAAAAGACAAACATGAGTATTATGTATGCATAATCTTCATCAGTCTTTAGTAATGAATGTTATAAGACTTTTATAACTTTTCCCTCCACTGAAATAATGCCAAAATGGAAAGACAAAATTTGGTTATTGGAAGACCTAAGGAGGACATATACTTCAGAAATCTACTCATAAAATTCATGTATTTATCAAAAATGTACACAAAATCTTTAACAAATTTTATTTCTGTGTTCTTGAACACTTGTATAGAATACTTATATACCTTAATTTGTATACAATGTACTTTATTTCTAAAGGTCTTCAACACAACCTGATTACCCAGTCATCAAGAGCTAGGCCACTTTCTAAACAAATTTTCAGAATAGAATGACAATGGTTTAGCTGTTTAAATATTATCTCTGTTAACATGTCTCCTAAGGCTCTGTTGTAACATTATTCACCTCAGGGCTTTCTTACAGACATTGTTACACTACGATATTGTCCAATATCCCTGCAGGCAGTTGTTTTTAAGTTACAGACTGAAGTTCTGTACTGGCTGCACTTGTCATTTAGCGATAAATTTGAAATGCAAATTGTTAATAAGCATATAAAATGTACTAGAACAATGTATCATGACTGTGACATTTTGTAATTCATTCATTGAGTTAAACTGCATCAATTAGGACAATTTCCCCAAAATATCATTAATTTTACTAATGTATCATAACATGGAAAATAACTGACCAATTCGTATGAGTATGGTAACCCTTTGATATTTAAGTATCACTATATAAGAACGTTCTGAATATATTTCTTCTTGAACCTGAATAACTTTAAGTCATGTATGGAGGAGACACTTCTGTGGACCTCAACATCAGTATACATGTATTTGTCATATCTACTACACTAACAGGTACTAGTGGCCACACCAAATATCTATATGTCATAATGCAGTGACCTTTCTGCCTCATAGCTCAGGAGTGACAACTCTCAGAGAGACATATTACAGTACAATTCAAAAATTGTCCTTATAATGGACTTACCAACATTTGTCGCAAACTGATGCGGAGATCAGATTCATTGAATTCATAGGGAATATTCCATCCTAAGGGACCAAATTTCCTCCTCTCTTGTACCAGGGCATGGAAAAAGCTAAGACCAAACAACATCTTGTGAAATTTCTGAGGCTGAAAAGAGAAAATTTCCAATTGAAGCAAAGTTATATATATATATATATATATATATATATATATATATATGTTTCATAAAACACTATGCTCAAATGTATATATATATATATATATATATATATATATATATATATATATATATATATATTTATGTGTGTGTGTGTGTGTGTGTTTCATAAAACACTATGCTCAAATGTAATGATAGACAAACTAATCACTGAATTGCTAAATTTAATGCATACCTTATTACATCCCCCAAAGAAAGAGGGATCAGAAATAGGGTCATTGAGGTAGGATCTCAGCAAGTTTGCCCTTAGTCCCTTAGGAGGTTCATTTGTCATCTTTACACCTACAACCAGAAATAATAGTATTACAAATAATGTCAAATCAAAACCTTTTTTTTTCAAATATTCAATTTTTGCTAGTTAAATACAGAAAATTTCTAAATTATACTCTGAATCAGTTATACTTTATGAGATTTATATTTCCACAATCCAGCATTGTTGCATTTATCATGAGTCATAATTTTTGTGAATTTGTTCATTTTAATACATGTATGTGCAGGTATCATCAATAAGAGACCCATGGGTCACATCACTAACCTGAGTCACCTTGGCCACTATTTAAAAATTTTCACTATACATATACCCATGTAACACTTTGATCCTCAATTGTAGCCCAACCTATCCCCTGGAGCCATGATTTTGACAAACTTTAATTTGCACTATATCAGGAAGCTGCCATGTAAATTTGAATTTTTCTGGCCATGTGGTTCTTGAGAAGATTTTTAAAGATTTTCCCTGTATACTTGCATGTATAACTTTGATCCACTATTGTGCAGCTCACTTGAGCTAAAAACTTATTTTTGCATCAAGACAACCTTTTAGAGCATTTGAAAGTAAGAGTGCAAAATATATTGTAGCAATGCATAACAAGAGGTCCGTGGGCCATATTGCTCACCTGAGTCACTTGGTCCTGCTATTGTGATTTTTAAAAGATATTTTAAAATCTTTATTCCTATGGAAAATTTTGATCCCAAATTGTGGCCCTTACCAAGTCCTTAGAGTCATGACATAACCAAATTTGAATCGCACAACATGGGAGTGCCTCAACCCAATGACTAATAGAACCTTGCTGTTCTGAAGAAGGTTAAAGATAAAATGAAAGGTCTTGCCATGAAATCTATATATAAAATACAAAAGCTCTACTTTAAATAGTTCAGGAAATAGGTTTTGCTAATAGTAGGTCAAAATTTAAGGTCTAGATCACAAAGTTAGAAACTTTGACACTAAAAAAGGTTTTGTCACAAGGAATGCATATATGATATATGTGAGCCCTAACACTCACTACCTAAAAAGTTATGCGCAAGGATAAAGTTTTGAAATTTGGTTCATACTCCAATGTCAAGATCACAAGGTCAAAGATCATGTACGAAATATAAGGTCTATATGCAAATTATGAAAGTCATACTTTAAGTATTTTATAAGATATTGAACAGCTTAGGTTTTCTTAAAAGTAGGTCAAACTCCAAGGTATACATCGCAAGATTAAAAACTTTAATACCAGAAAAGAGGTCTAGTCACAACGAATGTGCATATGAAATATGAGGACCCTATCACTCACAATTCAAAAGTTTTGAGCAAGGTTAAAGTTTTGGATAGACAGGACAAAACAATATGCCTCTTGACCATAGCTGTGGGGGCATAAAAAACCCAAAAAGCCCACAGGCTTTATCAGTCACCTGAGTTCAAGTATTGCTAGCCCACAAGGCTATGAAATGTATAATAATTTTCTTATTCTGCATATATAAAGTAAATTCTAGTATTCAGCAGCTATATAAAATAAGATGTCATGTTCTTAATACATAAATACCCCCGAAAGTAGTCATAGTCTGATGGAGGACTTTCATAGTATATGATACATTAACACTATCTGACTGTTTTGGACCTGGCCTAAAGTCATAATCCTGGGGTTGCAAATTCACAATTTGGTACATCCCCTTTTCTTTTCCTAAGTATGCTTTTAGTTTTTCTACAGTATCAGCAAAATTAAAGATGAAGTCTTCCATAATCACTATGATAATTTTGGTACCACCCTGGTATCAAAATCCCTACCCCTGAGATCATGAAATTTACAATTTTGGTAAAGGGCTCCTTCTAAATACCTACATGTATTTAGTTTCTAGTATTAAAGAATATGTCAAGTTTGACCCTGCCCTGAAGTCAGAACCTCTACCCTGGGGATCATAAATTTACAAGTTTGGTAGAGGGCTACTGCTCTACATGACTATGCATATAGTTTTCCTTATAGATATGCAGTTCTAGAGAAAAAAAATTTTGAAAAAAGGTAAGTTTTTGCTCCACTCCTGAATTTCCAGGGGTGCAAGAATCCTGAAATTTTACAATTAATGTTCCCCTTGTCCTGAAGATGTTCCATACCAAATTTGAAGAGAATTGGAATGGTAGTTACAAAGAAGAAGTTAAAAATGTTCAATTGTTAACACCTGATTGAACGGCAATGCTCACAGACCAATAGCAATAGGTCACCTGATTCCACACAATTTGCGGGCATTTGCATCTTGGTATGATTTATTGTGGTCCTGCTACTCTTGAAAAGACTTCATTTAAATTAAGCCTCTGTATATTTCCATAGAAAACTTTTATCTCTGATTGTGCCCCTACCCTACCCCAGGGCCCCCTGAAATGAACAAACCTGAATCTGAAGATGCTTGCATATCAATATGATAAATCATGGACCTGATGTTGTTGAGATGAAGATTTTATAGATGTTTCCCTACAAACTTTGATCTACAATAGTGGCTCTACCCTACTTCACGGAGCCACAATTTTAACAAACTTGAATCTACATAATGATACATATGATGCTTGCATATTGATATGACTAACCATGGTCCTGTTGTTCTTAAGAAGATTTCAAAATATATTTCCTAAATATCTGCATGTAAAATTTTGATCCCCTATTGTAGCCCCATCCTTACCCCGAGAACAATGATTTGAACAAACTTGAATCTACTCTATGTTGGAAGCTTTCATGTATTTTTTTATTTTTCTGGCCCAGTGGTTCTTGAGAAGATTTTTAAAGATTTTCCCTATGTATCCAAATGCTAAACTTTGATCCCCTATTGTGGCCCCAACCTACTCCCTGGGACCATGATTTGAAAAAAAAAACTTGAATCTGTACTATGTCTGTAAACTTTCAAGTAGATTTCAACTTTTCTTTAGAAGATTTTTAAAAGACCCCACCATATTTTTGCCTTTTCTTGATTACCTCCCCTTTGACAAGGGTATAACCCTTCATTTGAGCAAAATTGAATCCCCTTCACCCAAGGATGATTTGTACCAAGATTGATTGAATTTGGCCTGGTGGTTCTGGAGAAGATGAAAATAATATCGAAAAAAATGTTACCATTTTGCAAAATAGAAACTGGGAATTGGTCACTGGGGTAACTGGTTAACCACAGTCTGAATCGCTCATGAGTTACCTCTGGAAGAATGACCTGTAAAGAAGAGAAATTTGTTTTGTGACCTGTTTTTTTTTTTTTACCTTAATACATGACACACATAGAGTTAAAGTCTTTTAAAAGATTCATATACCTCCTCACAGATTTTCTCTAGCTTGGGCATCCAACTTGTTGCCAAATGACAGTTCTGTAATACCACCCATGTTCCGTCTTTGATTGCTTTTTCAATCATCTTTGCAGCAATGGGACCCTAAATATATATATTTAAAAAAATGAATTGAAATTAACTTAAAATCATTACATGAGATCTACATCCCCTTGATCCCTTACTAACCTGTCCTTGACCCAGTGAGATGGATTGAATGGTGTTGTCTGATCTTGATAGTCCCTGGTCTTCACCAAACTTCAGCAGAGCAGCCATAGGGTCAGCACCAGGTGACAGCACAAAAATCAGAGGAGCACAACAATTAGAATCAGCAAATGACCCTGGAAGGTCAAAAGTTGGGGGCTCAATGTAAGACTGTCCCAGATTGTCCACAATGAAATCCTGGACTGCAGGAATCACCTTGTCTGGTCGGAACACTCTAAGGACCACCATTTTATCCAGGCCCAGAAGGACATCATATGGGGAGGGTAGTTTGTGCTCTTGAGGGGTCAAGGAATCATACATCTTTTTCCACTCACTAATGTTGTCTCTTACATCTAAGTCAAATGAAATGTGATGAAAAACTTTTGCCATAAAAATGATAACTGTAATGAATGTGCCAGAATAACTTTAAGAATTTGATTACATCACTTTTCATTCACTTTTTACTGTTGCTACAAGACCTGCTTATCCTGCAAGATTACAGTATAAATATATATATCAAATAATCTTAAACAACAGAAAGCAAACTTACGTTCCCATAGTCCTTTGAGGTTGGGAAGATTTGAGGCCCTTACAATTTCACCCCATGATTTTTCTGTCAGCCACTCTGGAGCTGGGTTAGGGTTGGGGTTCTCTAAGGCCACACCACCAGTCAGGAGGAACCTCCACACATCTTCATCAACTCTTAGCCTATAAAACAAAGTAACACATCACATGACCCAAGTTACCCTTCTTTTGAGTATCATATCTTCAAAAGTTTCTGTAAAGTGGTACATCTATATGCAAGTGTGAAGAATTATAATTTATTAAAATAAAGGTCAATTAATGCAAACACTTAATTTGATTAGTACAAGAAATAAGCTTTCTGTCATTGAGCTGATGATTCTTGAAAGTTCAACTCAGATCTCTCTCTGTTACTAGTAAGTATACTGTGGCAATTTAATTTCAATTCTCAAATTTTGAAATTTCCATGCTTTACAAATTTTACAATGTACTTGGCTGTTTGGAAACACATTTCTTGTCTATCAGTTAGTAAATTGAAATTTAACATAAAATTGTTTGAAATAACAGATGAAATAAGAAACATGTAGCTGTAAATGAACTTACGGTGAACCCACAGGGCTGAACACTCTGTCAGAAGATGGAAAGAAAGATAGACAGATAAGTAGTGAGAAAAGATGAAAGGCATAGAAGAAAGGTTAGACATGCAGATACATTGAGGATGAACATAACATAGCTAAAACATAACATTTATTATGCACATATAAAGTGAAAAAACCTAACCCTAACCCTGAAAAAAAAAACAACAATTCCAACAGATTATGCTATACATTTGTAAAATCCCTAGAAACCATGAGCATGCAAGGGAACAATAATTACCATAAACAAGTTCAAGAAATGTTCACCAGAATAAATAATAGGCAAGTTAACCTTCCTCTGTTTTCAAGAGAAATGATTTTAATATGATCTCATCTTACACCTCCATCATATAATTTGTTAAAGGTTTGCCACATCAGTTTAAAGGCATTTTCAAAAATGATTCTAATCAATACAAATTTTGAACTAACAAAATTGACCTATAGCACTTTAACCTAAATTCACATTTTTAATGTTTTTGCCTTTGATATCTTCACAAATTGTTATGATAGCCACTTCCTCATGAATGTGCTGCAGTTGTAAAAAATGTGCATATGAATCTTGATAAATATAGTAAGTCTATTTTAACAGATAGGAATTCCAAAAGAAATGAATGTAGAAAGTAAACTATAAGAAATTAATTTTAGCTTGGGTATGAACTGCAATGCTTATGCTGGCATACTTTCATAAAGGGCAAACATATCTCATAAAGTATGCTGGTGACATACCCTCATGCATTTTCAAAAATGAAATTTATTTCTCAATAGGTTAAATACAAAAATTTTAAGATTTATGATATGTATTTATTTCCATTTACTATTAGTGTACATGTATTAAGTGTTGAAAAGTTTTCAGATGCTATAACTATGTTTGAACTGATGTATTACTGTATTCTTAAAAATCCATGCCACATTCACCTCATTGTTCTAAAGGTGTTCTACTAACTCTTGGTAAGCTTTAATGAAGCATGTTTCAGTTATTGTAATGCATGCAGACTATGAGCTCAGACAGCTTATTTTACAAATTTATGTATGATTCATTGCTCAATAATATACAATATGTCACTGATACATGTAATGTGCTGCATATATACTACAGAGAGCACCCATCTAATGACTATGCCTAGCTGTTTTTATGCTGGTGTTTGACACAATTGAAACCTTTTGGTATATGTAAAATATGTTCCTACTCAGGATGAGCTCTGGATTATATAGTTCTACACCTGACTACAGAAACTTACCGCGGATCCTTTAGATATCTAATGACGCAATATTCAAAAATTGGAAGTTAATACTATAAACACACATACAGAGAGGCAATTTACACACATACAGAAACATATACAACAACAATTTACACACAAACATCAGAGACACAATTTGAATAAAAACAGAAAGACAATGCAAAGAGACAATTTACACACATACAGAAACATACACTAAGACAATTTACACACACACAGAAACATGCACAATGTGGGACTATTTACACACATACATACAGACAGTTTAGGACAATATGGGACTATTTACATAGACAGAGAGCAACTATTTACAACAATGTTGGATTATTTTATGAATATGAAATCATTAGTAAGGATTTTACAACATAATCACTCATCATTGCATATGGAGATATGAAAGCTTGCATAACAATGGGTAAATGATAAAAAGCTACTGAACATTAAATATATATTCAACACATAGATAACAAGGAAATATAAATGTATATATCAATATGTGTAATAGTTAAAATTTGTTAGCAGCTTTGATTAACTCACTTCACACAGCACCTCTATTTAATTGATATGCAAAATGCACATGTTAATATTGCTTAATGAAGAGGACTTTTAGATTGTCTGATAAACAAGCCAAAATAGAAACCACACAAAAATTCAGTACTTACTGTCCTTTCAGAATGCCAATACACAACACAAAGGAGAAAAGCAGTTTGTCTTTCTCAAAGAGTGACCGACACACATTTCTGTAGATGCTGTTAGTAAAGTCATCATTGAGGTTGAATATTCTTTCCTCCAAGTCATCAGAAGGAGCACTGTTTTGAATGGACTGGAAGTAAATTTAAAATAAAATATATTAAAGCTCTACAATACTAAACTAAGTAAACAGGAGTTATTGACCTTTACACAGCAGATGTCAGTGCAAAAGCTGAGAACAAGAATATTTTAATACATGTATACCCCTATAATAAATTAGATGTGATTTACCTGTAAATACAGGTTGATGAACCAGGTGAGGGAGTACTGGTACATGGGCTCTATGTTGGCCAGGTCAGATATACAGAAGAAAAGAATAGAGGAATGGATAGCCACTGGTTTGTAGCCATTTCTGGTCTCATCAATATCCTTTTCAGTCTGTACTGCAATCTCCTGCTTGGCAGAAATTTCCTCAGACAGAACTTTGGAAGAGGACAGGATCTTAATGGCTGTTTCATCTTCTAGAATGTTACCCTGAATCGAAATTGGAGACAAGTATGATTAAATGTTTAAATGATTTTACTGCACTTTAAAAATACTGCATGATTGAATAATGAAAGATACCCAACCTCTGACAGATTTAATGAAGTGTTGTTTAATGACTGATTTATATCAGTCATGTGAAGGGAGGGTAATGCATGCTTTTACCCTGTCGCAAGTTAACATTGTAACACTTATACAGTGTCACTAGGATTTCAATACACAGTCAGTGCCTATTATGATGTCACAAGTTAACATTGTAATACTCATACAGTGTCACTAGAAAATCAATACATAGTCAGTGCCTATTATGATGTCACTAGTTAACAGTGTAACACTTATACAGTGTCACTAGGATTTCAATACACAGTCAGTGTCTATTATGATGTCACAAGTTAACATTGTAATACTCATACAGTGTCACTAGAAAATCAATACACATTATTGTTATCATTGTGGTGTACAAAAAACTTCTATACCTGTCAGCAATTTGAATGATGAAAACCTTAACATCTGTATGTGGCCTTCGATGGGGTAAATTTGTAACATAAGTTTTTTACTGACCATGCTCAGAATGATACCTGGTTCACAAATGTCGCACCCATCTTGCCTTCGCCTCACCAGGTATAAAATTTACAAACCAAGTACCATCCCAAACCAGGTTAATAAATGACTGTAATTGATAATACTTTTTTGTTTTGTTGTTTTTTTTTTTTATCAAAAATTCACCTCAGAACTGGACAGGACTTCTAGAATTTTGTCCTCAATTTCCTTGAGCTTCTTCTGATTCTCAGCACTTTCCAAAATCAGTTTGTTTTTCTTCTCCTCCAGTTCTGGTTTCTCTTTAGCAGCTACAATACCCAGGAGCTGGTCTTCCAAACCTTGTGGGGTGATCATGAAGTTCACCAAACACACCTGTGAAAATGTTAACAGTGTCTAATCTACAGACAATCTGTCAAATTGTTGTGATCTACATTGTATTCTAGAAATGACAGTATAGAGAAGGTTGAGAAAGGACAAGGTAGGATAAGGGCCCCATGTGACAACCATTTTCATATAAAATAATTATGAAACCTAGTAAAAACTTATTTCAATATATAACCATGATCAAGAGTGTGTCTAAATCAACAAAAGTGTCACAGATTTGAGCAAATTTAGATATTTCAGAGGAAAATGGTGGCACTTTGGGGGGGGGGGGGGGGGGGGGGGGGGGGGCAAGTGTTTGCTCTATACTTTCTGAAAAAAATATATGCTTTGAATTTGTCAATTTTTTGACAGAAATGAGGAAATTCAGAATTTCATTTACTTTGTAACTGTGAACTTGGAATATGTCATATGTTAAATCTGATACTTATTTTGTAATGGATATAACCTGGGTTGCTAAATAATGATGCATAATTTTGTCTACGTTGACTTGTCAAAATGGGAGCCATAATATGGACTTCACCCTACTTTCTCCTTTTGTTGAAAAAATTATTTTCCAACAATATCTCAAAACTGTGGGGTTTATTTTTCAACAATTCTGATGAGGAGGTAATTACTTCTATTCCACAATAGCAACATATAAAATATATACAAAGTACATTTCTTCTTTTGGAGATGTACAGTTGCATTTGATGTCAAAGTATAAAATTTTTAATAAACCCCTTCACACAACAATGGTTTCTTTTACATTAAGGGTTTTTTGGGGGGATATTTGACACAAAAAGACAGTGGTAGAATCACATTTATTTCACATACAATGCTTCATAAAACAATTTAACATGTACACAGAAACATGCATCATTCATATGATGGAACAAGGACAATAGCATTCTTTGATGCTTCAGTGAAACAATACCTACGACTTTAGAAAAATATGCAGATGAAACTTGCTCTGTCTTCATTGATATCCATACACTTACCTTAACAGAGATTTCTGGCAGGTAATGAGGGTTCCGGTAACTAGTGGTAATGTACAGCTTAAAATCCTTAGAGTACTCAATCACATTGTCACCTAGCCTGATGTAGTCCACACCCTGCTGTCTGAAAGTTAGCTTCTGGAGGATGGGATCCAGAATTGGGTCAAGCTCTTCCCCAACATTTTCCAGAAGGACAGGTGTACCAAACTGAATGGAATTCTCCATGGTACGTAGATAGTTGGCATCTGACAGCTTAACTATGCCTAACTTGTTACTACGCTCCATATTCTTTACCCATTTGTTGGCTTGACCTGATATAAATTGGAGAAGAGCATAGCTTTATTTTAAATAAATTGTCTACTGAGCACAACATTCACCTGAACCACCTTGCTTCTACTGAACTAAGCGTCTTTATTGTGACCCCAAACTTCTCATTTGTTTGGGCATCCTTGCCTATGGGCATAATCTGAACTTTGAATTTTCACTACACAGAATGCTTAAACCTAAAATTTGCCATTTCTGGACAGTTAATTTCTTCAGTCATGATGTACAGTTGATTTCTGACAATCATAAATACACAATTCCTACCTTGAGGATCAATCATAAGAGGCCATCTCCTGGAGCTATTGACAATGATACCATTGTCCACACTGAAAGCATCCACAGGCAGACCAGCGATGTTCCATGCTCGAATTTTGACAGGTTCCCCAAGCGTTCCATTGAGGGTGAAGTTTTCTGAGCATGGAATTTCCTTACTAACACAAATCTTGTGCCAGTCTCTGACAATGTCCTGTAATAGAATTATTTTGTATTAGTAAATGTGTGAAAGATTTATAAAAATTCTGTTAGAAGTAATATTTTATTGCCCCTTGTTTCACATATGTGCATATAGATTTTACAAATCCATTAAAACTTTCAAGGAAAGTGTGTAATGATTTCTGTTATTGCTTCAAATCAAGTCTTGTTTATGTTTTCCAACTTCATGATTGTACCTGTCTGAAGTCTATGGTGAAAGCTCCTAGGTAGGCAACAGTAGCAGATGACAGCAACACATCACCAGTGATGTTGGTGACCCTTTCTCCCAAGAGACGAGCAGCCTCTGTCCATCTGTCCTTCTCACCACCCAATCCTCCAATTAGCTTTTCAGCTCGATCTAATTTTTTCTCACAAATATCAATGTTGGTCTCCAGTTCTTTCTTCTTTTGTGTCATCACTTCAAATTCATCATTGAGAGCCTGTAGCTTGTCTGTGACCTAGTGGTGATGAAAAATGCCAAAGATTGCAATCATGATTCTTACATAACATATCACTGCACACTGGAATCATTACAGCAAAGTGTAGAAAAACAATGGAAAATTCTTCCACATTTCTTGACATAATTTTCTAAACATGTAGATGTGTTGTACCTCTTTTAGTTGAGCCCTTTTCTCATCAAGTTTCTGCATCTGAACAGATAATTCTGCCTCAGCCTCTGCCAGCTTGGCTTTCTTTGGAGCCACAACTTTAGCCACTTTGTCATAAATGTCCATGGCCTTGACCCATCTGCACAAACCTTCACAAGCAGTGGAGGCATTCTTAATCAGAACTGGGTCAAAATCAGGATTAGAAATGTATCTAAAAAGTAAGAATGTAAATTTTATTTGCATTTGCACTGAACCAGAGAAGAAAATATTAAATAACTTTAACTGAAGTTTTTGAGTAAGTTTGAGTTCATCACTGAGTGACATGCCAGAAACAGTAAATTTTGTATTTTGTTTCACTAGTTCTTGGAGCATAAATCATATATATACATATATATATATATATATATATATGGATGGATGGATCTGACACTTTGAGGTATTGATGTTGTTGGAATCTACTGCTTAATATTTCTAAATGTAGTTCTAACCATAGGAGGGAAACAAAATCACTTTCCTATAATTAGCAATTCCTATTAAGTAAGTTAGTTGTAACTGTGTTCTTATTGTAACTCCACAATGGAAATATGCCTACCTATCTCTGATCTTTTTGATAATGGGTGGTGGTATGTTGTCTTTGTCATAACCTTTGAGACGATCCAGGAACTTCAAATCACCAAGCAATTTTTGAGATGGTCCCCAATAGTCTTCTATCATTTTTCCTGTTCCATCAGGTTTCCTCTCTGACTTGATGCCCAACATAACACAAATAGATTCCATCACAAGCTTCACAGGGGCAGGTGGATTCTAAAAACAGGTTTTATAGCTGATCAGAGGCAAATATTGGCAGTGCATTGTTTAAAAATATTTACTATGCAAAAAGAAGACCAATCAGTTTATGCTGGTTTCAAATCCAAATAAAACCTAGTACTTGCTGATTTTCAATTGACAAACAAACAACACGGACTATAGAACAAACCTTCATAGATTTGACCAGAGTGATATCAGCAGGTTTCAGTGTATTCAAGGCCTGAATAGCAGCTTCTAGTGCTGGAATGGCTTCAGCCAGGTCACTCTCACAGTCATCCTTGATAGCTTGGGCAGCTGCAGCAGCCTCGTTTGCCACAGCCTCATCAGCTGCAACCACCTCCTTCTTGGCCTCTACTTCCACTGTATCCTGTTCAATCTTTATCATGAGTTTCTCGGTTTCAGCGGAGGTTTTGATCAGCTCAGGCTGCAGGGCCTGGAGTTCCTCCTGCATGATTGACACCTGGGATGCAGCAAACTCTAGCTTCTCTAGACCAGTCAGATATCTGTTCCTGAGGGTCAGGATCTCATCTCGTTTCACACCCAGCAGGGATTTAAATGTCATAATAAGCTCCAAATATGATGTTGGGGTCACATAATTGTGTCTTCTTAACCTCTCAAAGAACCTGCATTAATATGCATATTATATTTTGTTAATTTCATTTCGTGTCAGCACTTGACTTTTTCAAAACACCTCATTCCAGCTCATAATGATCACTCCATCTCAATTTTACAAAGATTCATTGCAATCAGATTAATAGAACAATGTATCACTCCTGTGCCTTCTCAGTAAAATGAACAATGACTAGCAAAGTCGTAAATACTTGCCCTATGGAAAGCCCCTGAACACTTTCATGGAAATGTTTACACATGGATACACTTTCCTTACGGATATTGTCTTCCAATTCAACTTCCTCCAAAAATTTATTGGCTACCATTTCCAATGCGTCAGAGGGCCAAGTCTACAGAATTGAAAGTTCACACTTCTTTAAAACTAGTGTATTTCAAAATATCCTGTATGCAACTTGCTGATCAATTGTTTTGGAAAGAAAACTTCATTTGGGGAAAGAATTCAATGGTAGTCTGCTAATTATACAATGAATTTTAAAAATCAATACACCTATCTTTTCTCACTGCATCATGAAGGGAAGTGTGAAGACTTACCTGGAACCAGTCGATAGTACAGCAGTTGATGAGGGAAGGGAACATACGCAATCTGTTTCGGAAAGCATCACCAATAGGAGACATGGCCAGAACTATATGAAGATTCTGTTTCACTCGATCAATGAAGTAGTTGTACATGGCCAAAGGAGTGGCATCCATTTTCTTACCCTGGATTACATTTTAAACATACATCTAATTTAGTGTAATAGAGTTACAGCATTTCTAAGCTACTGACAAAATTGTATTATTAAATTAAAATACAATGTATCATAACAATTAAAATGAAGTGTGCAGTTGGTACATTTATGTTGCCATACATTTAAAGCATGCAGGTACTTGTGCATATGCCAGTGTGACAATGTGCATGTTTTCAGACAATGAAGAACTTCCTCCATCTAGGTCATACTATTTCATCAACTGTTCATGCTGGAATTTTACAATTCAAGAACTGCTGGTACATAGCAATATCAAATATACACACCTTAGTAACTTTTTTAATAGTGCAAAAAATATACATGTACACTGTCTCCAAAAAATAATATTTTGACCAACACCAGTTTCAGCATGTATCTAGAAAATAAAGTTCTATTGTCTAGCTATGTAGGAAAATTGGCACGAGTATATGTATTTACATTAATTGACACTAAAGCAGTCAGGAAATATGTCACCAAAATAAACCTTAACCAAATGTGTAACCACGTAACCTCTGTCAGGTATTGTATCTCACTGTGTTAACTATTCCCATCAAGTTTTATGGAAAGGTGATGTGATATAAAAAGTTCTTAAACCATTTGTGTGAAAGATTAGCTCTACGTAACCTGACAGACAGACGGACACCTGATAAAGAAACCTTATGTATTTGTCAAATACACTATACTGGCAACACAAATTTGAAATTTAAAATTTTAGATTTATTACAATATGTATAATTCAATCAAAATTGTGAAAAGATGTGAAAAGAGAATAAAGAAAAGTAGATCAATAGAAAAGAAAAAAAAAGGATATACATGCATATACATGTAATTCATTTCTATTTCATGCAAAGAACTATATTAATGAAAAGTTAGAGTATGGAACATAGAATATATATGAAAACATATACAATGAACTAGCTAAATTACAATGATATTGTTTGGTTACTATGGTAACCTTACCGTTATCTTTTCCTGTATATAATAGAAGCAAACCATATAAAGCAAATTTCCAACTTAAAGCGACATGTTCAGACTACAGCATTTAAATTATTTCACATCAATTGCAATTCATTTATAATGCATAAAGGAAACCAAAAATTCATCATGCCATAAAATCATAAGAAAACACAAGTATCGTTATCAAAACTAAAGAATGGATAATTACATTTACATATATTTTTTCAATATACATGCATAATAATTTTTTTCTTTAAAACTGTATGGTCCGATTTGTTCATCTATTATTTTTGTACAGGATTACTTTAAAATAGATGAATTAGTTTTTAAAGTTATTAACTTTCCCTTAATTACATGCTTGAAAACATTTGCATGTAAAAGAAAACCTTGAGAAGATCATCATTTAAAAAGTAAATATTAGTGGAAACCCATTAAATAAATTAGTCTGTTAGGTATCTATAAATAACCCCACATGCATGAGGGGAATCTCAATATGATATACTCAGATAAGACTAACAATCTGGAAGTCTGAACTGGACATGTGACTGTCACTTGATTTGTTTTCTGAATGTGCATTAAAAATGGCCGAGTGACAGTTGTTTGCAAACACCAATTTAAAACCAAATAATTGTGGTTAAAACAGATTAAATAATGTATTCCATGTCATATGGCATCATAAATACGTATGTGCTATGATGTAACAGTGTTTTACAAGATGAACAAAATTTACTGAAATTTGGACCATACAACTTTAAGGAAGTTAGCTCTTCAGCCTTTGAGCATAATGCACAGGATGCTATATCTGTGTAGGTAGCAGTTCAATACTTATTTTATTGGTCCAAACATATACATCTATTACTTAAACCTATGCAGTTGGAATTTTTTCTGCCAGTTCAAATTCTGAAAGGGTTTGGAAGGATTGATTAATTAAAAGGCCCTAAATCTGCATATTTTTACTGTTTAGGTTGTTTTACCTAATATATTGTCAATATTTTTACCCTCAGAAATGTATTTCAGTTTTGTAATTTATGATGCAAGTTGCACAAATTTGGAACTGATTCAAATAAATTGAATTTGGTTGATGTATTTTTCCATAATACAGAACACCAACTCTTAAAAACGTCTATACTGATTTACTCAAAATTTTCTATGAACATTTTGTTTTTGGGCAATAATTAAAAAATTTGAACTATAACCTCCAATTTTTAAATTCCACCTTTAATATTGAGAAAAACAATGCAACTTATGTGCAATTTCAAAAACTGACATTATGTTTATCTATGTTATTTTAAACTTTTAAATACTATACAAAGAATTGTTCTGTAATGCTAAAAAATTGTTATTTATTTCCACCTACTAGCATTATGTTTCATTTATCTGCATTGTTTGAGGACATGAATACGTATCCACTGGATAAAATTATTGATTTGTGTAGCTTTCTATTTCATAATTCCCCTTCAATGTAGAATTAAGAATATACTTTGAAAGAAAATGACAATACTACAAGACTCAGGTTCAAACCTCTATTACTTTTCTTTTTTTAAAAATTACCTATTTTTGATATTTTATTTATCACTTTTGCCTTGGTGTCAATATCCCAAATAGAACTGACTGTGCCGTTTCTATTAATTCACACACATTGCACTCTATTAGCTGACATTATGATACAAAATTCCAAAACATTTTCAAACACTAGAATGCAAAGAACAAACTACTTGAAATCAAACAGAAATTGCCTCAATAAAAGTGTGGATTATGTACCTCATTACGAGCAATAGTCTGCATTTTTTCTATGAGCTCTGCTTTCTCATCAGCGGCAAACAAGTTAGGGACATCTCCAGTATTTAGAATCATACTTATGTCCTCCATAAAGGATTCAGACTTAATCTGTGTGTCAGCAAACAGGAAAACAATAGGCTTCCCTTCACTGCCAGCCTTCATTAGCAGCTGAAATCCACCAAACATACAACATTGTATATCATACAAGAAAGAACTGCATCAGATTTAGATTGTTCAATTTCTATGAATATTTTCTTTCCCTAGTTATGCCATAATTGATTTTTGTTAATCTTCATATTATTTTATACTCCTAACTTATAAAAAAATTCAATAGCAATCTCACCTTTTTCAAATCCTCTCTCCACTCATTTGTTGTGTAATTTTTAGTGATTTCAATTTGGAATAAATCATAATCTGACATAAAAGTTGCCAACTTGGCAGCACTCTGTCTTCCACTGCCACCAATACCTTGGATTCAAAGGTCATAAAAATTAACTGTAACTTCTGAGCACTTTGATTAAGTTTTAAAGAAATGTATCATTCTCATATACCTCAAACTCAAATATGTGGAAAATCATTTCAATTTATAGTGAGGAAAATCAGTGTCCAATCAAACATAATTCAATGACTTATTTGTTTTCAAATCTAAATGCAATTAGAAAGACAACAATAATCAATACATAAGTACTACAAAATGGAATCAGAAGCTTAAATGGAACATTTCTTGCATAAGCTCACTTACCAACAAGCAAACAATGTCCATTATCTTGCAGTAGAACTCGACTGACCCGAGAAATATGTTCAATGGCAAACTTGAACATAACAAGTTTCATGGGGGCCTTACTGATCAAATTGTACTCATCCAAGTAACTGTGCAAACGAAACAATGGGGGCGTGTCAGTGAAACATAAAAAGTGTTTATAAACAATTCTATTCTGGTTTTCATGCTTGGGAAATGAACTTACATCATAAATGCACAACAAAAATGCAACAACAATGTCTCAAAGTGAAGCATTTGAAATTACAAAACTTTTTGATTCTGTGAAAAGTGTAATATGAATTCATGGTTGAGCTTAAAATCTAAGCATACTTTTCCATTGCAGCAGTTAGTTCTTTGAGGTCAGTAACTTCATCATATGCCTTGCCTCCTTCTACCTGCATGTAATCTCCAAAGAATAAACTACGAATATTGTCATCAACAACTGTTCCACTCTTGGACAGGTGACCCAATATTTTATCTATGTTGGCCTTAAAATGGTTAGAACATTGCTCCTTTACGATGTGGAAGAAGGTTTCCCTGAAAGGAAAAGATTATTCATACAAAGCAATTTTCACGTAACTGGGAAATTTGAACAAATCAATAATTTCTCTTACATATTTCATCAATTTACATTTAAAAACACTGCTTAAATACTAAGAAATATCTGACATTGGATTGTACATGTATATCAATAAAATCTTTATGCTAAAATTAAATCTCATTTTTCAAAATGGTTTATAAAGTTGTTTTTACACAAGCTTACAGAAACTATGGTCATACCTGTCCTGTTTATCAATGAGACGATCATAGAAAACCCTGTAGACCTCATGAACCCACAGTCTGTGTAATTTATCTATCTCTGACATTTTCTCATGGGGCACCAAGAGAACTCCACGAATTACACGGGCAAAGTCTCTTAAGTTGAACACATAGTGACTTTTGGAGGGAGTTGGCAAAAAGTTTGCCACCGCATCTTTATACACTGCCATTGTGGCTGCTACTAGAAGCTGAAACACAAATTAAGTTTGTAACAGATGTAGCATATATATACACGAACCTCTTAAAAATGCTCCTCACATTAATGAGGAACAAGTCATTTTTATGTCAACGGAAAATTTTCTTTTATTATGGCATCTAGAGTCTTCAATAAATAAAAATGCAATTTACCTTTCCATTCCTCACAAAGGAGCCATCAAATCCCTTGCCAAAATGCCAGTCTGTAATGTTGGTGAAAATTCGTGTCAGAGTGGCATCATCAAACTCATCAATGGAAATCATGTTCAGGTGACGAGTAAAGCGACTTGTGATGTCATTTCTTCCTCCTCCAGGAGGTCCCATTGCCGAAACAAAGAGCTGAAAATACAGAACATGTGCCTCTATACAGTACTCTTTATTTCAAACCCAGCAAATCCAAATTTCATCCTAGTCCTTAACAAATGATATTGAGTTATCATTTTCAGTCATTTCCACTGCAATGATGTAACAATGCAGAACAACAATGTCAATCCTATTATCATTACAGCTCCCAACAGAATTTATTGCATCTAACATTACATGCTCTGATTGGAAGATAATGATTCACTGTCTCCAGATTCTGTGCTTTGTACACTGTAAACAAGCATTTATTCCTGGCAACTTTATTTCATGATTTACCAGTGGTAAACTGGTTTATGGTGACAAATTCTTAAGACCAAGATAATCTTAAATAAAGAAGACATTAAAGGACTGTTTTGCAATGAGAAATATTTGCAACAACCATGTTCTCATGAAAATTTCTCAAATGCAAATAATACAGGTTCACTGTATTACCGAAAATTCTTTAGTTCTATTCACCATGAAAATAATCTTTAAAATCAGAGTATTAACTCCTTTCTTCTCTTGTGTATATATATTACATGCACCACTTACAACATCAGTGAGGAACAGTTTGGTGGTGTCCTTGGGGTCATACCAATGGTGGTGATCTATCCACTGTCTCAACAACTCTATCGGAGGCTGTGCTCCGTACTTCTCTTTGGCTGGCATGTTCAGATCATCCACAAACACCACAGATTTCTTTCCCATGGGAGGACCATACACTCCCTTTCTCCTCCTGTTCAGTGAATTCAGAGTTTTGTAGTCAGCATTTGGATAATATGATAATAGATGTAATTTAAACTACAAGCTTTTCAAAGTTGATATTCTCTACAGGCATACACTAAATTATTTGAACTCCATAGACCACCCCATATACTGTATAATGGGATTTTTTTCCTGCAGTTGTCAAATTTTTTTTGTGGAGTTTTGCAGATATGAAAAATCCACAAATATACAATTGTTAAAAACATATATTGATACATTTAGGTATAGATGGGGATAATAAAACCACAGAAATTGAAAACACAGAATATGATTTGAACCCTTTATGTATCATATTACAAAAATTTTCACCTGTTATACAGAATGCCCCTTTGAAATAACAATCTGCATTTACCTGTCTAGCTTGGACATGATGATGCCTTGTGTCTGGTTAGCTGAGGTTCGGGCAGAGAAGTTTATGCAATTAGGAATGTATCTACAATACAATATATATCACATCAAATGCACAAAAGTTTATATTGTATAAATGCACTATCAAAATCTATCAATTTACCAAATGAATACTGTATACCTACGTGAACTACATGAGTACATTTTTGTACATATTTGTCACTGCAAAGTAGTAATTTTGTTTATGCATAAGGTGTATGTAATTGCTGTGTTATAAACATATGTTGTTTCAATATCAGTCATTGTAAATACAATTCTCATCCAAGATTTCGTAAATGTTAGCACTACCAAATTGATCAACAGTATAAATGTTTAATCAGTTACTACATACACATCTTTGGGAAGTGTCAGTAGGTAGTTGTTGGTGATGGCTGACTTTCCTGTACCAGTGGGACCAACAAAAATCATGGGTTGTTCATGCGTTAGGTAAGTACTCAGGAAATAGACCTGGCGAGCAGTCTCCGCTGTCTGGATAATCAGGTCACTGACCTAAAATCGGTAGAAGGGTATAAATGTTGAAAAAAGGCAATCTCTAATATCATGATAAAGCTACAGTATGCATGATTTTTTTCCAAATCCCTGGGTTTTCTTGTTCTGTTAATTAAAGGGGAAACTTTGTTTTTGATTACATAAATTTTACGAATTCCAAAACAAAAAACATGAAAGAGCATAAAAGCAATCATCAGAAAACAAACAAAACAAAGCAGGAATTACAGATTTACAGTACATGTATTGATGTACGTTAAACATCAATGCTTGTATTTTCATTTTCTTCAATCAACAGTAAAATTACATGTCTTTCATGGCTCTACCCTCCAAAGAATATATTGTTCTCTGAATATTTCTAAAAAATTTCTTTCTGTTCTTTAATTATTTCACCTTAGCTGTAGCAGGAATGGCCAGAGTAGATTTATCAATAGTATCCATCCAGTCACACCAGTTACCACTAGCTTTTTTCTCAAAGCAGAAATCAAATACGGTGGCTCTCTCAGGAATCATGTTACTCTGAAAACCAGAAAAAAATTAGTCAATACTTTGTATATTTGTTCATTACAGAATAGAAAGTCAAGAACTGGGGATTAGATAGTGTAGTGGAAAACTGAGTTCCATATGGAGAAAAATTCTGAGTGGCCCCATGCACCTTAAAGGATGTACTACTTGATAAGTACAAATCATACCAATGTATGTCCAATTTACAAGGACATGATATCCAACACATCGAATCCAGAAATAAAAAAATAGAAAATGAGGTCCTTACTGACCTGTATATTTTGGTAACTTGAAAGAACTCAGGCCTGAACTTCAATAAAATGCAATATATATACTCATTCAAATATACTAGAAGCACACAAATAAAGGTTCCTTATTTAATTTCACATAATTATATGTCAATGGTGCTGCCAAAGAATCGAGTGGAATAGATCTTTTTCTCTCCTCAATTATACCTACCAGTTCATATTATATAGTATGACATCAAAATCAAAAAACTGAAATCAAATATAAATATAAAAAATGAACACATAGATAAAACTCTGGAACTGTATCATGAAGAAACTGATTTCATAATATTTACTTGTTTGTAACAGGTTTTCTCTAACTCTTGTTCCTTAATTTTTTCAATTTCCAAGAAACACTTGTCAAGCTTCATGTCTATTTAACATTTTAAAAAATTATGAAACAGCAATTAAAAAACCCACACAAATTGTTTTAGAAATAGGTATCTTCCCTCTATGTGACAATATTGAAAAAGATCAAATTTAAATCTAAAATGTTTGTACTGACAGTGAAAAATATGGATTACATACTAGTCAGGAGCAACCACAATACCAAGTTTGATCTCTCAAGATACTGAGCAGACACTTCTAAATAACCAGTCATTTGAGACTTGAAAACCATGGGGGGAAGGCACCAGTGTACTAAGTTGATGTTTGACAAGCCAAGGGTTCTCACAATATTTTCCTATAGTCATAGTAGATTGACCCTTGACCTTGTGATATCAAAATCAATTGGGGTCATCTACTCTTTAGCAGAAATCAGTATAACAAGCTTGATATCTGTCAAGCAAAGGGTTCTTAAAATATTGAACAGACAACACTTGGTCTACTGACTATTCAACTGACAGGTTCAAACCAATATGTCTCCTTTTCAATCTCCCTGCCTTATTAATGTTGAAATTTTTGGCATGAAAAACTAAAGAACTTTATTTTGGCCTTTATGGGAGTTTGGAACAATTTTACATGGACATGGACTCCCTAAATTTCCTTCATCAATTTGAAGTAAAACCCTCAAATTTCCTTTGTTTAAGGACATTTGCAATGTTGCTGACATTTTCTCTAAAATTATTTTTTCATCTTCTCAATATGAAGAGTTCTTGTATGATTTCTGAAAAACATTTAAATTCTATGATATATTGTAATATTACCCAACCTTTTCACATCGGCCTGGGTAGGCTCAGTGGTTAGATTACCTAACTTATAATGTAAGGGTCCAGTCGGATTCAATACCTGATAGTTCCAAAGATTTTTCTCTCCTTCTTTACTATGGTAATACTCATTTACACAGTAGAGCTGCACTTTCATTTTTACTTGCAACAACCAGGAACTATCAAAATATGCTAACTCTAAAACAGACATGGTAATATACCTCTAATGATTTTGTAGACACAAGATTGAATGCAAGTGAATTGTATGTGAAATTTCACAAAAAATTATATATTATTGAGAAACATTGCACATCTCCTTAAACACAGTCATTAGAGTTTGCTTGCTTTAATAACTGAATATAATGTAGACTGAATATAGGTTTAAAATACAGCAAGCAATATATTGTGTTTGGAAAAAATATCCTTAATACATGCAATTGATTTCAATTAGTTCACTACTCCAATTACAAACAAATATCAATAGTTCAGGAGAGAGAAAAAATTTCAATTATGATCTCACATTGAAAGATGAAGTATTTTGATGAGTTCAAGCCATTAAGAGTTACCTGTAGATGATTTTACACCAATTGCTCCTTACTATTGTATTTTAATTGTGGACTGCTGACTTAAATTATGGATTATTTAGAAAACTGTCACCTACAAAAGTCACTCTTATAGATGGAATGAATATTTTTGCAATACAATCACTTATATGTGTCATAATAGAATCTTTTGTACCTTGGAGATTTTACAGCTCTTTGGTTTAGGATGGTTGGGATCTGTTCCACTGACTATGTTCCTGAAGTATGTATCAAACTTTTTTCTCGAGTCCCCATCCATGGTTCCTCCTACAGTCCATATTAAGGAGAATAAAAACATTCCTTGCATCCATAGGGTGATCTGGAAAAATAAGATGTTGTAAGCATACATATACAAACAGAGAGATCATTCTGACTTCAATAGCGATACATGACCTTTGATTTTGTTGTTTTTTTTATGTGTATTTATTACATTAAAAAAAAAACAACAACAAAAAATTTTAGCTATCAATTTTGCTAATGTTTTATTTTATTTTGGTAATTTTAAACAGATGTAAGATTTTACGTCATACTGTCATTTAATTGTGTTTCATTGTTACATTCTTCATCTTTACCTTTGTAGACCACTTTAGAGTAATCTGTTTTATATAAGGCACTATATAAATGTATTTATTATTATATACATACAACAAGAGGTCCATGGGCCACATCACTTACCTGAGTCACATGACCCTGCCACTGTTCAGCTGTTGTTATTTTTGAAAGATTTTTTTTTTTTGGTTATCAATTTTTATTCTCATAAAAGATTTTAATTCCATATTGTATCCCCAACCTAGCCCCTAAAGATCACAACATAACTGAAACACCAATATAACTAACATGATCATGATGCTGTTCTAGATATGTCTTAGATCATGACATGATATGGAAGACCTTGCCATAAGAAATCTATATACAAAACATGAAAGCTCTATCTTAATAGTTCAGGAGATGTTAAATAAGGTCAGATTTTTATTAAAAGTAGGTCAAACTTCTAGGTCAAGGTAAAACACCAAAGCTCTTGTCATAAAGAATCTACATACAAAATATGAAAACCTTAGCTAAAATAGTTCCATAATAATTTAATAAGTGAAACTCCAAGTTCAAGGTTACAATGTCAAAGGTTGAAAGAAATGAAAGGTCTTGCCATAAGATATATATATATATATATATATATATATATATATATATATATATACACACATACACACACGACATGAAAAATCTATTTTAAATAGTTCAGGACATATTGAATAGGTCAGATTTTAAAAGTAGGTAAAACTTCCAGGTCAAGGTCACAAGATCACATTCCATTGTGTCACAAGAATATATACAAAATATGAAAGCCATAGTTTAAATATTTCAAGGCATGTCCTATACATCAGCATATAAAACTACCCTACATGATCTCCTATTGTGGGCCCACCCTACCCCTGGGAATCATGATGTGAACAAACTTGAACCTACTCTATATCGGAAAGCTTTCATGTAAATTTTCACTTTTCTGGCCCAATGATTCTTGACAGGAAGATCTTTAAAGATTTTTTTCTACGTGTATCAGCATGTAAAACTTTGATCCCCTATTGTGGCCCCACTCTAACCCAGGGGGGCATGATTTAAAAAAAAAAAAAAAAAGAATCTTTACTATGTCAGGAACCTTTCCTGTAAATTTTAACTTTTCTGGCCAAATGATTCTTGAGAAAATTTTTTTAAAGATTTTCTCTAATATATGTAAAAATTGATCCCCTTTGTGACCCCACTCTACCCAACAGGGGCCAGAAGTTTTTAAAATAAACTTGAATCTGTACTGTGTCAGGAACTTATCATGTAAATTTCAACTTTTCTGGCCCATTGGTTCTTGAGAAGATTTTTAAATGACCCATTCTAGTTTTGTCTTTTCATAATTATCTCCTTTTTGAAGGGGGCAAGGCCCTTCATTTGAACAAACTTGAATTGTACAAAGTTTAATTGAAATTGGCCCAGTGGTTCTGGAGAAGACAATGAAACTGTGGAAAGTTTATGGACAGATGGATGGACAGACAACAGACAAAAAGCAATCAGAAAAGCTTACTTGAGCTTTCAGTTCAGGTGAACTAAAAGTGTATGCAGATTTATTTATGTATACTTCGCATTTGAAAACTTAACATAGTGTATTTATAGGACTGATGTTTATGGCCAGGTAAAGAAAGAAATCATTGACATTGTATAGAGAGATTGCTTTCTTTTTAAAGGTAAAGATATTCAAATACCTGTTGGTTGGTTAGAGCATTAGGATTCGGTTCATCTCCCTCTGCTGGGGTATGCTCAAGAGTTGTTCGAATCTCATCCTGAAGGCATGTATACAACCTCATCAAAGACTGAACAAGATGCATTTCTGAGGTGTTGACAAACATTTTACAATTATGTCTAATGAAGTCCAAGCATGGATCAATCAACCACTCAAACAAATCATTGATCATGTCACGGTTTTCCTGCGACAGTTTTTCTGGAAGTTCATACTGCATGTAGGACTCTTTGAATGGCCTCCATCCCATCTGATGGGGTTCCAGATAAATCATACCACAGCGACTGACTGTGGCAGGGGAGGCCTGTTCCAGGTCAGCTGGTTCAAAGATCAGGTTCATCTTGTTGCTCATCTGGATGATTTCTCCACTCATCAGACAGAGCTTGAAAAAAAAATCAATCAATGCTGAGTCTAGCTCTCACTGAAGAAGACTTAACAGTCATCAAATTTCAATACTCTGAATCATTTGTACAAATTCTTAATTCATATCATTACCTTTTTGTTGTCATCAAGTACTGTGTTCATGTTTTCAATCCACACAGCATCCACAGGGCCATCAAACAAAATCCATTTCCTGTCAGTGTTTGGATTGCTGGCATATTCTCTGAAGGTGTTGGCCAAAACTCCTGTCAATCAAAATATCAGTTATAGTACTGACTTTAACTCTGCATTTCCAACCATCAGACTATCCAGATATGAAAAAATTACATAATGTTAGAGTCACTTAATTTTGTGGGGACATATTTTTATGGTTCAAGAAAATTAATCATGTCTGGGGGGATTTGATTTTGTGGTTGGAAAGTTGCAATTCTTTACATTAATCGGTTTCTGTTGTTGGTGATAAATTTGAAATGTGAGTATAAGCAATTAAAATTAATGATTATTTAGTATACTATTTACCAAAAACTTTTCACATTATAAATGCAAGGAAAAATGATTTTATCTTATTCAATATTAGCCTCAAACTATCTATTACTATTTAAAAATAATTTGTAAATTTAATTCACCCAGTTCTGAATTGCTCACTTAGAATAACTGGAAAATGAGTGACAATAAAATTGTCGCAAAATTTTTTTAGCATAATATTTCAAATTGCATTGGCCTAAAAGACTAACCATCTGTCCATTCATGTGACACTGGATCAAAGCATCCATACAGCTGACCCATAGTGATGGACTTTGGATTGATGACTCGATAAACAGTTTTGAATTCCTCATACAATCCCCCAACCTGTAGATCCCCTAGGGCCTCAGCAAGAACCTGGTATCCCTGAGTTTTGCCACCCAAGGGCTCTCCCACAATCATGAGACCATGACGCACCAAGATCATTTCATACACCTACAAAATACAGAGATTGCAAAAATATTTTAGATTAATGTATAGATGATCTGGGTCTTCTGAATTTCACACCCTATCAAAGTTCATACACCTTTTACCTGAATGATTTTGTCTAAGAACCAGGGCACACATTGTAATTTCCTCTTTCTGGTATTTTCTTTGAGGGCTTCCATAAATAGTCCATAATCTGGTTTGGGGCATTCCACCCCTGGGAACAAGTCTGAGATGATACCCTCAAACAGTGGAACATCCTATCAAAATACAAATCTCCATATAAAGACTCAGTGTAGCAAAATCAGGTATAGTGAATCAAAATAGTTTAATTAGATATACACAAACATAAAACTATAATAGAGCAAAGCACCTGGGCCAAGAATTTGGGTAGATTGACATCCATGATGGCTTTCAGGAGGAGGACAGATTCATCTTCATCTGGCTGTTTCAGCTTGAGATTTCCTGCTGCTGTCAGCACTGATTTAACAGCTCTCATACCATAGTCATAATGATGCTGGGAGGACAACTGCTCAGAGCACAGTTTGTACACAGCTACAATCTTATTGGCCAAACTAGAAGGATATAGTTTATTCATGTAATTTACATTTGAAATGTTGATAACAAGTTTTCTACACTGTCTGACACATGCACATATACCAAAATGAGGAAACTTGTTGCCTGAAATCTCAAAGTTGCGACTTCAAGAATTTTCCATATTTACTTCACAGATATATACATGGGTACCAACCTTCTGGCATCAATGAAACCCATTGAGTACAGGGAGATTTCTCCAATCATTCCATAATCTGGGACCATCATAGCAACAGTTCTGAACAACACCTATATATAGATACATACAAAGTCACTTTTTTACTGAAAGCTTTATATCTACATGATAGTGCATTTGTAAATTTTGAGTAAACCTCCACTATCGACTATGATAAATGTGATTGAATTACAGTGGCAGTATACAGTTATTGAAAGAGTTCAAAGACAAAAAGCTGTTCTGCCTGATCCAAGAAGGGATTTATTTTCTAAAGCTCAAGGTGTAGGGTAACAGATCCATCTGGGAGTCAACAAAACAGCTGTTGTCAGATGACCCAATCTATAATTTTTTTGTTACACATTATTATTTTTTTTTCCAGATCATTTCTATGTTGAGGGGAACAAAAAACTTGCTATTATTCAAAATGCAGTACATATTCAAATGATGTAATAATTCAAAATTGCCAAATTATGTACTTCGCCAAAGGAATAGTTCAGTATTATTGAAAATAAGGCAATCAGTCAATAGACCAGTCCTGGTCCAAAAGATTAGAGTTTATTAACTGGAGATCTGAGGATTGTTGGGAATTACATTGGAAATAGACAAAATGTTCAATAGATCATATAATGTAGAGAAATGATGTATTTCTGAATACAACAGCAATCAATCGCTGACCTTGAGATTATCTGGCAGCTCCTGTCGTCCTGCATAACCTGGGTTCATGGTAATGAAGATGGTACACGTTGGATCAAGGGAGAGTTCTGTCCCCTCAAACATGAACCGCTTCAGGCGTGCTGCCACAGCCTGCTGGATACTGGCAATCTGTTGGGCCACAACGGACAGCACTTCCAGCTCAATTCTGTTAAACTCATCAAAGCAAGCCCATGCACCAGCCTGGGCCAGACCTTTGAAGAATTTACCCATGGCTTTGTAATCCAGACCATCAGAGCAATTGAATACTACACACTGTAAGGAGAGTCAATATAATATAGAATACCACATTGTAAAGAGAATCAATTTGATACAGAATACCACATTGTAAAGAGAATCAACTTGATACAGAATACCACATTGTAAAGAGAATCAATTTGATACAGAATACCACATTGTAAAGAGAATCAACTTGATACAGAATACCACATTGTAAAGAGAATCAATTTGATACAGAATACCACATTGTAAAGAGAATTAATTTGATACAGAATACCACATTGTAAAGAGAATTAATTTGATACAGAATACCACATTGTAAAGAGAATCAATTTGATACAGAATACCACATTGTAAAGAGAATCAATTTAATACAGAATACCACATTGTAAAGAGAATCAATTTAATACAGAATAATTTCTGTTTCATTGTAAATTCAAACCACAAACCAAAGAATTCAAATCCCCCATGAAGAAGAATAGTGAGCTACCATAAATCAAGATCTCATGAACATACATGTACAATATCTTCCTAACCACAAAATATGTCATTTTACAGTTTTCTTTTAATTACGGTAAAAATATTTACAAGATTACATGATTTGAATGGTCAGTTAATTATTTCAACCCTCACCTGTTTAGCCATAGCTTTAGCCAAGTCTTTACAGGTTTCTGTCTTCCCAGTTCCTGCAGGTCCCTCTGGAGCACCACCAAGATTCAGCTTCAGGGCACCCATTAGTGTTCTAAAATATAATAAACAACGTAAATAATTTTATGAGGTATATATTGAAATCTCAGATATCGTAATTTAAAAATAATTATTACATCATCAGACAACAATGTAACACTTCATATTTTTACTATATGAATTTTATATTACAAATAAACTGTCATATGAAGAACTTCTAATATATATCATGGATTTTATAACATGAATAATGAATATTTAAATCCTGAATACCAAAATCACCAGGATTGCCTCCAATAATTTTTAATGTACACAAAACATGAGGAATCAAGTCAAATAGCTTTTTTTATATAATACAATTAAAGATAAGAATATTTCACCCTTTGCTTTGAGAGAGATAACTGCTAATAAAACCAACTCAAACTTATTGACCAGAAGGTGTTTGTTTATTGTCCACTTGCCTAAAGAGCTAGCCTAAAAACCTAAAAAGTTAGTTATATATTGTTCTAAAGGAAACAATTCAACAAAAACTATTAGGCTGACTTTGGTTTATAAAAAGCTCATTATATTTGTTCAAGTTTATGATATTAGGCCAAACAAATGCAATACATTGCTATGCCTTCAGTATGTGAATACACTGATTGAACAAAGTCTACTACCTCAACATATAGTTCCACTTGACTGCATTTGTATATAAGGAATTTACAATACGCTTTCACTTAAATGCATTATTTATTAAAATTAAAAAAAAAAAAAGTAAGGCAAAATGCATGCCAAAACTGGTGTTAAAATAGGGAAAACATTGTTTAGGTCAACTTTGATGATTAATTTCTGGCTTGCAAATAATAAAGTTTAGGTTCAAATTATAAATTAGAAAAAATTGAACATATATACAACTAAAAAAGAAAAAAAAAGAAAACCCAATAAAAGTTGATCTAAAAAATGTGACTTTTCCAGAAAATTATTCTTCCCTATATGTGTTTTATTTTGTACCCTAATTTGATTCTTTATCATATTGCTTATCTAATATTGCTCATTATGAAAATTATATTAATTAAAGGACCCCCTCTTTAAACTTTTATGGTTTACTGAGGACTCAATGTTTATGGATTTTTTCAGTCACCCATTAATTTACATTCCCACAAATACCATTTAAATTATTATTACAATGTATATAAAATGTAAATACAAAAGGTGTCACACTATAATTGTGCAGTCACAATTCTAATCAAACTGCAGTCCAGCACATAGAGTGCCTTCAAATACACCAGTGTTCTGTGCAGTTTTCCCTTGAGTGTTAATTAAATAATAAGTGTGGATTGGTTTTAAGGTTGAAGGTTAATCACGAAATTCTAGAAACCCACGAACATTCATTGGACTTCCACAGTATCACTAGGTGTGTATTAATGCATAATACTCTTTAATTCTATCTCAAATCAGTGTCTATATTCATATACTTAATATACCACATCAATAATGCTTTGAATGCAATGTTTCATTCTATACAATTTTATAGCTTGAACAATGATTATCAAGTCAAAATGTTGAAACATGTGTTGCAATGATTTTTGCTAAATATGACAAAAATTACACACATTTATAATGCATGTAACCTTTATCAGAATAAATTGATTTATCAGAATATCCAGCATCAAATTACATGAAACCAACTGTTCTGATTAAAGGAACTTACCTGTAACACCTGTCAGTGAGAGGTGTGATGACAAGACGACCTGAGTTACCAAGGTACTCATAACCATACTTGATGTCTGTGGTAATCATGCGAACAATGACATCATTCTCCCAGTAGTAACGTAACTGAGCTAGCCACATGAACTCATTCGGGTTGGAGACTTTGGCATTTGCCATTTCCTTCACAGTGTCACGTGCTGTAAATCAATGAAACTGAATTTTCCTTTCTTCAACTCTTTTTAAATGTTTTTAATTAGAGGAGGTACATATTTCTTTACTGCATCTCTTTTTAGCTTAATATGTTAGTCATCTCTGATGAGAACTTTCAGCCATATGTACGTAACAAGTCAACTATCATACATTATCCAAATGACCATTTCTTACCATGCACGTCTATGACAGTCAGAGCTCCAAGGGTTACTCTGTGTCCCGATTCTAACTTTCCTCTCACCAGCTGGACAATCTGGTCAATTTGACCATTACATACCTGAAGGTATTTCTACAAAATACCAAAAAATGCATTTTTTAACATTTCATAGAAAATCAACTTTGCAAATTACTAAGTAAATTTTAAATAATGCTATGTAGTTTATCAAACATCTCATACATAAAACACTCAACATCTATCATGTCAAATCAAAAATACTGCATACATCCAGTCCATCTTTCTCCTTCATAGCTTCTGTGACCTCAGAAGTCCAGTAGATGGAGCTAGCACAAATGACAACCTGTCCAGGCCACTCAAGTACCCAGCGGTTCCGTGGTGTGTTGGAATATGCCTCATTAGAGTCCATTATGACCTTCCTAAGACTGCTGATCATCACATCCTCCACTTGCAGCAGCCATTTCTCCACCATGCCCTGTCATATTTACAACATACATTTAACAACCATGCAACACTATTTGACTAGAAAGACCTTTACTTCTCACATTTCTAGAATCTATAGTGATTAAGTTCTTTTTCTTTTTTATCACTGTTACATGTTTATCATATATTTCATGTAACAACCTAAAGATGGTACATCACAATGGAACCATTATTAATGATTAAAACACAAAATAAGATCTCAGTTTCAGACTCACCACACACACACATAACATAAATTTTGATTATCATTAACCTTTGCTTTGGCTGGTATGATTTTGATGTTAAAAGGCACAATTTCATTTTCAGCTGACACCATGCCAAGGATTTCTTGGGCATCATTGAAATCCAGCCGACTGATGCCCTCAAAACATTTCTTCAGATGAGGCTGTACTCTCAGTGGATCCTTAGTCTCAGACAAAATTTCCAACAGTTCATCATTGGACAAGAAGAAGAACCTGATGTAAAGATGCAAGGTCATTAATTTCACATAAATGAGCACCTCAGTAAAATAATCTTAAAATCATTTCAATCTAACAGACCGACCTTGGAAAATAGAGACGCTTCTTCTCCAAGTAGGCATTGAGTCCCTTTTGAATTTCCTCCAGCAGGACGTTGGCATCACGGAATCGGCTCAGCATGTTAGGCTGATCTGTGGCTACCAAGCAGTGAGTGTCTTTGACAGCTTCTGTCATGATATCACGCCAGTAACTGTCCACTATGCCAAACTTACGGCCTTCCTCTGGCATCTGGGCTAAAATGTCCTCAGAGCTGAAAATTGGCTCCAGATACAACCATGTGGCCTGGCACTGGTGAAATCAAGATATACAAAAATAAAATCACCAGAAATTTAGACAATGAATGAGTCTGAGTTTCTCTTCATGCAATTATAAATCTTTGAATCCTTGCTACAAAGTATTTTCACTTTAAATATTTAGTTAGCACAATAATTTATAGTTATGGAATAGGAAGACAAACATAATTAATTACTCATATCCATATAAATTTGTACAGTTGTTCTAAAAGAAAACCAGATATCATTGGAATGACAAACAACACAAAAGGGCCCTGCATTGTGACATAATTTGTTAAGGTCAAGGTATTTAACTTTCCACAATAGGTCACCAAAGCCCAAACTCAAGCTTACTTTATAACCCATTGATATAAGTTCATGCATAAATTTTCATTAGCTGCAGGAATAGCCAAAAAATTTCAGAAAAGAATTTACATGGACGGAAGAATGCACAGGCTAATCACCATAGGGCACCCGCCTATAACTGGAACCCTAATAAGGTTCTCGCATATATATATATGTATAGATACAGTGTACCACTGTCATTTTAATCAAATTGTTTTCCATATCTCACTGATAAATCTGACATCACAAAGATACAGTCTCACAAAATAGGAGATTATTACTGTACAGGTGACTCTCAAAAACTCAAAGGCCACAAGACCACAAAAATACTTTAAAAGAAATTGAAAATTCATATTTTTGAGACTTAGATTGAAATATATTTTTTACATTTAAACTATCTGGATACAAGATGTGAGTGTAGAAAAATTTATTAATTTCGTTGCCCATGGTAATATATATGTTTAATCTTAAAACCTTATTTCATCTCAAATATAAAGAAACTAAATATATCTATTCATGTTTCTCTGTACTTTATTTGTTGCAGCAAACAAATTAGATCCCATCTCATAATTACTATTCACCTTTCAAAACTTCATAGGATTAATTGATGATCATTGAACAGACCAATGAATCCCAAAGTTGGGACATTGGGACTGGATTGTTCAAAAGCTGATTTAGCTAAACCAGACAATTAGAGAAATTTATTAATAAAATATTGTGTATCATGTATTGAATAATTTCAATGACAATCTTTTCTGTATATTCTGTATATTCTGTTTTTATTGTGCACACATCAGTAATATAATTTTGCACCAAATGAAAAATACAGGAGATGTGGAGATTTTAGCTAACCAGATAGTTAGTGCACCCAGCCTCTGAACAACTGGTGAAGAGTCAATACTAATTCCAAGTTGTCAAACCTTGTTTTCTAATGGTTAACATGACTTTGTCATGAGCAAGGTCCACAAAGTGCTAATTAATTAGGTCATAAGGGACTGACAGCTTACCTATACAATTATCTCTTTAAGGTATGGAAAGTAAATATAAGAAGACTTAAATCTTACTTAGTGATTAAAAATTTCAACAGGTTAAGAAGTTTTCTTATTCATATAAGGAAACATTGGGACCAGGGGATTACTTTGAGAGATAGAAAACTTCAAGAGATCAAAGTTTGAACCATCAAAAGTGACCTGTTCATGTAAATATCTATCTAAACATTATGGCATTTTTCATGCTTTCTTACCTTAAGCCATTCATCCAAAATGTCCTGCATGGTGACCAGTTTCTCCTCCCATTCCTTCATTTCTTGCTCAAATGGTTTGATGAATGGCGATCCTCTCATCGTCTGGGCCTTTACAATATGATCATCCAACAGCACTTGAATGTCATCTGGAGCTGTCAGGATTGATACTCCCTGCAAGTTCAAAAATTGCTTACTGTATATACCGATTACATGGACAGTGGTTAAATTCACAAGCTTATACTTTCAAAGGGTTCTGAACCAGCAAATATACAACAGTTGCATTGGTGTTTAGCATCAAATTTTTTGTCAGCATTGATAGCAGAATGAAAAGGTCATGGAGTGAGAGTTTCCTTTTCTGTAGAGAATATGTGTACTATGAATATGAGATATGTTAAATATGAAAACCCTGCATTCAAACATTCCAAGACCATCTATAACTTCTTGGCATTAACCAAAGTCACATCATGGAACAATGTAACATGGGCCAGGCAATACAAATTGTATTCAACATAAGAATACATACATGAGAAATATTCCTGTAAACATCTTACTTACAGAATACATACATGAGAAATATTCCTGTAAACATTTTACTTACAGTTTCTCTATATGGAATCATCTCAAACATCATGTCTTTCCATTCAAACTTCATCTTCTCCAGGGCTTTTTCCAATGAGTGCTCCTTGGCAGCAGCTGCTCCAATCTCTTCCAGTCTGTACAGAAAACAACATTCTCACCACAAGCTCACTCAAACACATCACCAGCATCTTCCAACATTCTCACCACAAGCTCACTCAAACACATCACCGGCATCTTCCAACATTCTCACCTCAAGCTCACTCAAAAACATCACCAGCATCTTTCAAACTTTCTGGTTTAAATTACACATAGAATATAAATAGGGGCTTAAAACATTTCCCATACATGTCATTCCAACTTACTTTGCCAGATGTTTAGCCAAGCCAAACTCCAGCATGTTGTTCAATGATGTATCTCCTTGTGGTTTGATGTCTGTTCCAACGATGTTACTCATCTGTAAAATAACAAAGCACTCAAGTTTAGCCTATTAATGTTTCCTCAACATAGTGCACTGGCATTTAGGTTTTAAACTTGTTAATATTACAAATAAATAACTTTAGAATTCACATGCACAAACATTTTTGCTAAAAATCAAGTTATGTATATCATAGAGTTATTTCCCATTAAATTCATTTATCATCTTAAAATTCTTACCATCTCCCAGTGCCTGTCCCTGATACCAGGATTACAGATTGTGTTAAGGATAGGCAGGTGCTGCTTGAATTTGTCCACCTTGTTTTTTACTGTGTCAGCCACACGCCTAGGACCAGCCTGGTCATTGAACTGTTTGGTCAGTTTGTACATAGTTCTCCACATATCACCTACATCATTTTCAATCTCCTCAGAATTCAAGTTCTGGAATGGACCTAAAACAAAAGGATTAGAGTTTTAATCGAAATATTTCATAGCTGTAACATTTCTGCTTGTTACTACTCTCTATGAACGTATTATATCTAGTGTGTATGATGTTGGAAATTAATTTTTCAACAAGTTAACACTTTCTAAATATGTCATATAAAAAGATATATATACAAGACATTTAGCAATGTACTTGATTTAACAGTATCTACTTTCCACAAAAGGTGCCAAATAGAATACACAGCCAAATGTAAGACATGCACTGAATGTTCATTAGTCTCTTTGTCCCTAGAATTTTTTTTAATCTGACAGTTTATAAATCATCATATAGAAATCTTCAATCTTCAATCAAGTAAGATAACATGCATTGAAAAGTAAGCTATACACAACAAGTCTAAGCTGTGTTTACCATTCAACCACTGCTCATGTTTCTGCTGGAATTGGTATGCTGTGTTCCACAATCTCTCATATGGTTCTTTGAGGGTAAACATGGTCTGCAGGTTAGGGAAGACACTCAACTCCCATTCCAGTAACTGTTCCTCTTTGTTGATCTGCTCAAGCTCTTCTCGAGATCGCTCAAGGTTTTCAGTGATGGTGGCAAGTTGTTCTGTGTTATTCCTCATAGCTTCCTCACTCAAGAACTGAAAAAAATATATATGTGTTTGTGAAACACTGATGCCCCTGGATTACTACAAAGTGGAACTGTAAGACATTGTATTCTTTTTTTAAATTTCCAAAAACTAGGTCAAAGGTAAAGGTCAACAAAATATAGTATTGTTGAAAATGTCCTCTCACAAAAAATGCATATGCCCATACTATAAAAACACTACAAAGAAAGTACTATAAAAGCAGTACCTCTTACAATTAAAATATATCGCTTATATTTGTATTTTCTAAAAGTAGGTTTAAGGTCACCAGATCAAAGATTTTGGTGTAAATGGAAAGGTCTTGCCACAAGGAATACATAGACTAAATATGAAAGGTCTACCTCTTCTGGTGTATAAGATATGACCAAGGTTCAAGTATTTTTGAAAATGTCCAAAAACTAGGTCAAAGGTCAATGTCAAGGTCACCAAATCTGGTATCATTGGAAAAGTCTTCTCACAAGAAATGCTCATGCTACACATAAAAGCAGTACCTATTACGATTTGAAAGATATGGCTTATATTTGAATTTAATAAAAGTAGGTCAAAGTTCAATAAAGTCAGCAGGTCAAAGATTTTGGTGCCAACTGGTCAATGGAAAGAACTTGTCACAAAGAACACACATACCAAATATGAAAGCTTTACCTCTTAATGGTGTAAAAGATATGACCAAGGTTCAAGTTTTTTGCCAAAAACAGACAAACAGACAGACAGATGGAATGGACAGACCTAAAACTATATGCCCCGAATCTTCAATTCTGGGAGTATAAAAATTGCACTTTTTCATAAAAATGTCACTTCAGAAACTTAAGATATTGATGAAGATTTTAAAAGAGAATAAATTAAGAAATATTGTGTAATGTTTGATGCTATGTAACTGAAATAACTATGAATATCAGAGATAACATATGTGAAACTGTATTGGATATGATCTCTGTCATGAAATGAAATAAGATTTAGTCTCTCTTATAGGGGCCCAAGAAAGGCTGTTATCATACATAATCAATTGGCTTAGTTTATCCCATGTCATGGAAATACATGTTCAAGCTGCTCCAGAAATGTGGTAAATGTACAGTATAACCTTTAATATGTTAATTTACCTCTTTCTTCTTGAAGGATTCTACTTCTTTCATGTAATCATTGAGTTTCTCCTCAAATGCCACTGTTCTCTTTCTCAGGTCCTCCTCAATGTGATCACGACGGTTGGCAATACGGGAAGTGGAAAGTTCAAACACTGTTTTGATGTGGTCCGGCCAGTGGAATACAGTGCTGTTCAGTTTTATATCTTCAGCTGTAAACAAAATCAGTTACCTGAGTATTAGATAAAAGTATCACTAGCCCCAAGGGCTATGAAATCTATAATAATAACTTCATAATAAATTTCTCGTTCTGCTTATCTAATATTCAGAAGCAGTACCAAACAAGATGTGTTTTTAAAACTTCCCTTTCTGCTTTTCCTAAATATGCATTTAGTTTTTATACATTTTCAGCCAAATTAAATAAGTTTTTCAATTGATAAAGACAACAATCACTTTGATAATTTTGGAACCAAAACCGTTACCCCTTGGTTCATGAAATTTTCAGTTTTTGTAAAGGGCTACCTGTTCATGAAATTTTATTAGAGGCCTTCCCACTCTACATGACCATGAATTTACTTTTTTTTTTTCTTTTTTTTTTTTACAGAGTTGTAGTTGTAGAGAAGATGATTTTTAAAACTGGTTTTTGCCCTTCCCCTAAGCCTCAAAAGTGCAAAAGTCCTGAAATTTACAATTTATGTACCCCTTGTCCTAAGATGCTTCATACAAATTTGAAAAGAAATGGAATGGTAATTATCAAGAAGTTAAAAATGTTCAATTGTTACAGAAGACGAATGACAAAAGACTACAGATGCAGACCAATAGCAATAGGTTATCTGAGTTACTCTGGTGACCTAATAAAACTAAAAGATTACTTGTAAGAGATGAACAAAATTTTGTTCTTACATGGGAAGATGGCATAGTCCAAGAGGAACATGAGACGACTGGCTGCATCTTCAATTTCATCTTTCAGTTTGTAAACTGTAATATCAGAGGACTGCAAAAAAAATAAAGACTGTAAACATACTTTTTTTCCACATGAAATAAATTTCTGCAAAGTTTGCAGTTTTGGAAATCTGCACACTTAACTATCAATGGAATTAAGTTCAGCTATAATGCAACTGTTTTGTAATCTGCATTTTGATTGGCTAATCACTGTGTTTGAGGCAGTTAAATGAGCATTAATTAAACAGAAAGCTTTCCACTGTGACATAATAGAATGATGTAAATACATAATGTTAAATGTACACATTTCGTACCACCATCACAAAATAGCAAAACTCACCAAAATAAGATGTAAACATCAAGCAAAATGAAGTGCATTAGAATGGGAATAACTATCTTATCACATTTGTTATTTGTGAACTTTAATGCTGATTTAACAGTTGCAAACAGGTCCATTTTACCAGTCTGCTAACATGTTACTGGTAAAACTCAGTTTGCAACCATTAAATCAGCATTAACAGTAGCAAATAACAAAAGATACGACAGTAAAGTTATTCCACAAATCAAAAATAATTATTTTTAACAAATACAAATCTGTGGAATTACAACCTCATGGACTAAACTGCAAATATACATCCACAGAATTATGAGTCTGCGGAAAAAGTGCAAAAATGCAAAATGATGAAATAAAGTACCCAAGAATCTTCATTTTTAATTGTTTTTTAATCTTACTCACTGTTTTGAGGTATTCCTGTAGTCCTACTATTTCCTCTGTTGTGTCTGGTACATCACTGACTTTTTCTGCCATTTCATCATAGCGACGACAAATGCTAGTCACAAAGAATATAGTTTTTCATTTTCACATTATAATCATGCAAAAGCAATAGTGCAAAACAGTTTTGCCTTTGCATTAATCAATATCCTGTGCAGAATTAATCTTTCATACTGTACTTTAAATCCTAAAAATCCCTGATAAATTCCTCCTTTTGAAGAACACAGTAGAAAAAATGAGATTTTTTATACATAATGTTTTTTATCTACACTCTACTGTCAATATTGTTTTTAATCAGTGTTTTAGAACTTTCAAATTTTTTGTATCATCTGCAAATGTACTAAAATTAGACTACATGTGTATTATGTATGTGTTTTTCTATGATCAATTAACCAACCAGATGAGAATAGCCAGATACACTGATGCTTATGTGTGGGGTCTGATATTGGTACAGAAATTCATTAGACACAATTGTTTTGCCAGCTACCTCATTATCAACCCCGGTTCTCTCTGGGGCTGCTCATTTTTTAATCCTAGCAAAATGCCCCTACATTGCTTCTAATTAACAGAACAGTTATATAGGTGCATAATGATTGCATATGTAAATATATTTACTAGGTAATGAAATATAGGAATTGCTATGTGGTTCTAGGATCAACCTGGAGCACAGATGGCTTTATCAGTTGTGGATATTAACCTCAATCACTGCTGCTTTTATTCTTGGGATCAGCCCAGAGCATCAATATGTATGATTATCTGCTTGGATCAGCTTTGGGCATTGATCTTAAGATCAGTCCATAGCAATAGTTGTCATGTCACCTGCTAAGATCAGCACCAGGCCTTTTAGTTCACCCATCAGGATCAGCCTTGAACATGGGTCTTTTGAGATTCTTGCTTAATGGGATCATCCCATGTCTTTGAATTTAGAATGCCTTGAGATCACTCCCTGACTAGTGTTAAGGATAGATAGAATAGAAATTACATTGTACATAGTATTGGAATGAGAAGCCCCCTGACGCTCACTTGTCCTAGGTGCAATGCTTATGTGTTTGTACGACAAGTAGTACAATTAAGGACTGTTAAAATGATATGAATTTATAGGGCTAATGATGGATGTGACTGGTTGACAGAGGATGCTTACACCTCCTGGGAACCTGATCCCTACCTTGTATGTACAGAAGTCTGTATGTTTCCTACTCTTAATTTTGTATTTTTATAGGAGTTATGTGATTGATCACACCTTCACCCTTTTCTTTTGAATGGAAAGAAATTTTAAACTTCAAAAATCTTATAGATGTATATAATTGCAATTTTGTAACATAAAATTATTATGAAATACATACTAATTATTACAATATGAATTTACCCTCTGTTCAATTCTCTGTTTTCATCCACCTCATATATAATGAGCCTCTCTTTGAGCCTCTGGGAACGTGCACATAGGTCCTGGTTGAGGTTCTGGCAGTCCAGACAGAACATGCTAAGGGGCACAGTGATCCTCAACAGTGAGATCTCATCCTTCAAGTCTTGGAAACTGTTGATTTTCTATAATTAGAAATGAAATATGCAAGTAATAAATAAGAGACAATCAAAAAATAGATCTGGAACTTCAAAACTATCTTGACACCCTGTATTTACTTTTTGTTTCATATTTAAAAATCAACAGAAGTTTACATTACCTTTTTGAAAGCTTCAATGGAGTGGGTTTCCCTTAAGAAAGCAGATACATCTTGGTCTGCATTGTTGTTCAGCAGATCTGAATATTTCTTGTATGTGTTGAGGTACCTTAAAGATTTTAAAAACCATTTATTTCATCTGTATCAAATAATGAGCATCAAAGTACTAGAAAATTGTTACAGAATAGTCACACAATCTGTAAAGTAGAAGTTGAATTATAATTAACATGTCACATACTTTTGAGGTCCCACTGTGTTGTGTTTGAAGATTTCCATGGCTTTGTCTACATAGTCTGTTACTAGACTTTCATCTATTTTGACACTACGGAGAAGAAGTTTGGGAGTAGCAGACCTCATGTCTGGGAACAGTTCACATTCCACCTGAAATAAAAGATATCCAAAAATAGTAGTTTCAGAAAGCAACAATGATGACTGCACATCTGTTTCAGATCCTAAAAATATCTCACATCTTCAAAAGAAGGAAAATGTTTGATAATGATTTTTGATACTTACCCTAGTAAGGCCCTCTCCACTAGCAATTATCTCAGAGAAACATCTCAGGATGATATCCCTAATCTCTCTAAAGGGTGGGTCAAATACAATTTTGGGTTCCTCTACCCTCAATTTGATGATCATAACCTGAGTCTGCACATACTGTAGCTCATCAAAAACATCTCCAAATTCATTACCCTCCTAACAATACAAACATATTTTGCAATATACAACTGTAAAGAAAATTTTCATGATTCATCTTCATTTGTAAGTCGGAAATTTTTTATTACACTGAAGTGTAAAAATATCTCTTTAAGTAAGGCAATATTCTATTTTCGACATGCTATCATCAACAGATGTTATCATAAGTATGACATTTTAAGATCATTTGAATCAGCATGTCAGACTGACCTTATGAATTGCAAAAAATGCAAGGAAATCTGCAAGAGAGTTGATAACCATACTGCGGAGCTGAATGGACATAAGGGCTGCCACACAAGCAAAGAATTCCTCCACCAGTTCAGTTGAATCATCAGCACCAGGAGGAACAAGGTCTTGCCACAACTCATTCTTATCCAGGAACACTTTGGCACAAGTTGGAATCCAACTGAAACGAACATATGTAATCAGTCTCAACATCATGAAATATAGTTTATATAAATGTATTAATATTTTGACCCATGTTCTTAGTATTGCATGATGCCATCATATACAAATACTTTCATGGTTTGATGTATGGATTTGATTTCATGGTTGTAGAGTTGTCATTCTTTATTGTATTTCAGTTTCTCTTGCTCATAGATGATTCAATTCATATATCCATATCACATAAACAGCACTCATTAAACACCCATGAAAATCAATAATTTTAGTGTATCATGATGAGAGAACTCAATTTCAATACATATTTTGAAACAGGCATGAATGTCAGTCTGTGATAATAGAAATATCTAACCTTTTCCTGAGCACTTCATGAGCATCCCAGCATTGTTTCTTTACAAGGGATTCAAATTCTGATGGCAGCAGAGGTAGGTCAGCTTCCATCAATTCTTTTAGGTTTACAAACCTCAGGTCACTGAACCTAAAAATGTCAAGTATTTATCAAGCACACTGACTGGGCAAGAGTTAAGAGAGTATAACTCACCAAACTAGTACATCTATCTTTTTCATTTCAGCATAACACTTTAATTTTTCACAAAGCAATTGGGCTAAAGTATACACATATGTTTATGCATAAATATCTCATAAAACTTTGACATATCTAAGATTTCTTATGAATTACACAAATGAATATACTTACTGGTCAAACCAAATATTCTGTAATTCAAGCATGATTGGGTTTGTAATGAACAGATGTTTTGTGTTGTAATCCTTTAACTCTCTGTAGTCTTCATGCCAAGGAACAGGAGCCCGAACTATCCTGTAAATCAAATAGAGAAATCCTTATTCACCAAAATTCTTACAAGACAAATCATAAAAATCCACATGCTTACGGAGCAAAATATTAAATAGGCATGAATTAAATTTACTGGGTCAAGTAATATTGTTTACCTCTGGGGGAAGGGCCTTGGGGTCCATTCAATGTGAAGTCTCTCTTTTTCCTTGGGATCTTTCAATATGTAGTCAACTACAATTTCAAGAATAGAGAATGAAACACACTAGGAATTTATGTTTGAATTTATTACAAAGTTGTATTTGATATCTTTTTATGCTTCACCTATTGCTTTCCTGAGACTGAACTCATAGTCATTGTTGACCTCTTCAGAGAGGTCATCATTCAACCACTTCAAATCAAGACTGGTACAGAGTTTCTCTGGAATTAATTTTTTCACATTTTTCATGACATCTGGATGTTGTGGGGCTAGCATGGATCGCTTAATCCCCTTTTCTACGTAGTAATAATATCTCTGAAATTGGAAATATTAATTCTTTTAATAAATAAAATGTTTAGTAGTTTACCAAACATCACTTTTAACATTTTTTTTAAAAGGTCATTCTTTGAAATCATCAGAAAATCTCAATGCACAGATACTGCACACTATGAGGCATGTTAAAATGGGCTTTCTCGGGTTTGATGGAACTCTGAAGACAAGACAATACTAGCTAAGATATCAGAGAATTCCCTACCTGTTCATCTCGTTCAGAAGGTGTTCCTGTTGCTTGTATGACTTCCTCTTCTATGGCTATCATTATGTCCATCTGTTCATTTGGTGTCATGGGGCGACTGGGAGGTAACTCCTGAATATCAGGCAAAACATCATGCCCATTCAAGGAATAACCATTTCTATGAAAAAAATAAATAACCACCTTCAATCAGTTGGCCATGAACTTTCAAAGCTAATGTCTTTGAAATCAATATATTAGAAGAAAATGATAATTTTAACAAATTATGAACTTACTTGTCAATACCATTGTGGCCATTCATTTGAACTTTGTCAGCCATTGTTTTACTTCTACCAGGAAGGCCATTTGAATTTCTGGGACTTTTCAGTGCACTTACTGAAAATAATGCAAAAACAATACTTTCAAGAAACAAAATATCTTTATCCTCCCATAGCAGTATAATCTAAATTCCCCTGATACTACCTTTTATATATAAAAATGTACCAGTCTCTAGGAGATGACAAATGCATTAAAAGGTGGCACCATGAGGAAAATCAAGCACACATACATTAAAACTGATTTCCTAAAATGTTAGTGAGAGCAATTACATTTTGTTCTTGTTCTTGTTAGTTTGGGTAAATCTTTGAGCTTTAGATCACTAGCTGTAGGAGTGTAATTGTTCGCTATGGATTCACTGGGTGTCCTGTGGAACTTCTCCTCCTTAAACGGTGCAGCCAGGGTCCAGGATGTTCCTTTCATGATGGGAGGATGTTCACTATTTCTCAACACAATCTACAGAAGAAAAAAATATCCATATTACTGTAGAGTTCTTATAAATAAAATTCATTTTCTTTGCTACTCATGAAATTTACACGGTATCAAGAAAACAATATTTTTGCAACCTTTTGGCTCATCTTTTTTATGCTTGGGAGCTTTTAAACTTCAGGAGAAGAATTGAAGAAACTTATCAAGCATATACTCAATTGGCTTTGTGATATTTTCATTATACTACTTGTGTAGATTTCTATACTTATTTCTCAAATAAACATATGTATATATATATATATATATATATATATATATATATATATATATATATATATACACACACACACTGTTCCATCTTTATTGTATGAAAAATCTAAATTTTGTATAAATAAATAAAAAATGTGTGTGTGCAATTACAAAATATTAGATAGATATATATGCATATACAAAAAATTTAGATTTTTCATACCATAAAGATAGAACAATAAGGTAATACAATGACCTGAAATAAAGTAGGGACAGTTGCTAAATTAAGAGAGATGTAACAATTTTTAAAATTTCCCTTAAAAGAGATACAAGTGAGGCATACGGTAATGCCTCTAGAAGGACTGTCAATGAATTTGACCAAACAAAACAAAAAAACTTATTATAAATAATTCATATTGTGTATCAAAGTATTTATAAATCAGCCTCTTAAAATAAACAGAATGTTAGAAGAAATTGTTCCTTCGAATGTGTACCTTATACAGATCTGATGGTTCATCCACATGACCTGGTAGTGGTGGTAGACCAGGCAGTCCCCTAGTTTTACTGCAGCTCTGAATGGGTGTTTCCACATACTTTAAACAAAATAATATGGAATTGAAAATTCTTATTAACAATATACAGAGTGTGCCACCAAAACAAAAACTAACTAAACATAGTAAAACTTTCCTCCACCACCCTATAATAATAATAGTAATAATAATAAATACATACATATAAACCCATGAACTAAACATGCAGAGATTTTATTTTTGATGTATATAAACTCCTTAACCCAGTGGATAGGAAAGGTTTAGTGTTGTAAAGACAAAGAACTTATATTTGTCTCTGAGATCAGTATCATACAGTAAAAGCCCCATCCTGTATCTAGTCTATGCTAGTTTGTAACAAGTTACCATATGAAACCATCCTGGCGAAGACTGAAATCAGTTCAAGGTAAAATATCTTTAATTCCCATATCTGCTGTCTAACAAATGTATTTCATAGTTTATAGACATGCATGCAATTGATTTTGAAGCAGGTTCACGAATGTATATTCATATATTTCTTATGTATAGCATCTAAAGCATTGACATATGAGGTATCACTCCACAACAATCTTTGACATTATAATAACATGCACTATAGCTCAAACTATTTTGTGTGTCATACAAAGTATTCAATAAAAAAAATCTGCATTATTTAACATTTTAAATTGCATTTGAAATATTGGCAGTGTTGCGGATTTGTAGAAATAAATGGTCCCGTTCAAAGAACTTTTGGCAATATTACAAATGTGATTCAGCTTAGTAATCTCACATAATCTTGGTATGACAATACTGTTTCAAAGGTGTCCGGTTTTGTCATTGCAAATCTAGCACCTGTCATCACTCACTTGTATGCATTGATAATATTTTATATTATAATATGATTATTAACAGTTTCTGTTGTTCAGCTCCACACTGACCCCCTCACCTTAGCTCTTTCTAGCGCCATGTTTACGTTTTGTATAACGAAAATTGACGTGATCTACGATATTCCTAATCCAAATCAAGAAATGAATAATTTCATAAACTATCCCTCAAATCCTCCTTGGCAAAGGGGTACGAAAATATCCACAGATGCTCTCAAAATTTCTATATTCCTGTTTTACTTCACACCACTTAGTATATTCGTGTCCTCCATTTTCATAAGCAGCATCCGGGCGTTAGTGTTGCTAGGAAAATAACGTGATCGGATTGGCGGAAAATCAGTGCATTCAAACGTTTTAAATAAATCTGCGTCTCGGATATGTTTTATGCTCGCTGGAAAGCCGCATTTTGACCACCACCCCCCCCCCCCCCCCCCTTTTTTTCCCCTTGTCTTTTTTTTTTTTTTTTTTTCCAATGTGCAAAATAAAATGACTGAGAAATATTTCCTGCAATTCAATTTCCAATGCAGTAACCTACTGTAATTCATAAGTTGATAAAATATAAAAATGGCATCGGGAATTGAAAAATAGGTACGATTGATACGAAATCTACCTGTATAGATCATAGTCGTTTTGATTTGCACATAAAATTGGGAGTCAAAGGGATATTCGATTGGCCCAAACGCCAGGCGATTATGGAATTCTTTATTCCACATAGTACTTCTCTAAGAAAGACTGCACCAAGGCCCGCAGTTTACTCTAGCGAGAAAAGGAACACGTTAGATTTTTTTTTTTCTTTTCCTAATGACAGTGCAACCCCGTGCAACATAAGTTCGAACACCAAACCAGTAATAGGAAACTTTTTAAATATCGAAAGTTTACAGATACTTCATAATTCTAGACTAGTTTCCATTTTAGAACCTTGTAGTTTTACAGCTAAGTTCTAAAACTATCAAACACGTGTAACAGGAAGGAAGAAAATGCAACGGACCAGACCAGGACTGAACCCAGCCCCTGAATCTCTAGTCAAGTGCTCAACCAACTGAGCTGACTGGTCACCGGCGGTCGAACCCGACTAACCACTACATTCTTCCCTCCTTAAATTGTCGTTGTCCTCAAAGACACACAACCCAGATTGTTTCACCTGCAAATTCGGGGGTGGTCAACGGCACCAAATGTAACAGGAAAGGAGAAAATGCAACGGACCAGACCAGGATTCGATTTTAAATCCATTGGTTTGAACATATTTTATTTCATAAATAATATACAAAAGGTTCGAACACAAATTATAACATACTCACTTACAAGGTATTCACCTAAACCGTTTGTTAAGGTTACTTTGATATACACTATGTGTTCATATTCTAGTATTTGCATACTTGGTACATCGTGTTCATTATATTGATCGGAAACTGCGTTTACAATTTCTAGTATTTTCGACCCACAATTTTATGGGGCTGTTGGTGAAAGGGGTAATCTGGTTTCATTTTCACTTTGAAGGTACATGTACCTTTCTTCTTGAATAAACCCGACTGCTGATTCATGCAACAAATCAAAACTAGCTCATAGTAAACAAATCAGCATCTGTTGTTGACAGATAAACATCATGCATCTTCCTTTACAAAAAACGTTATATTTACTCTTTTGATTTAGCCAAACAAGCGACATTGTACATACCCGTATCTGTAGTCCATGAGAGAAAACAAGTGTTGTATATGAATGTATAATAAATATAGCTTAAACGTCCATGTTACATTTAACAGTCAAATATCTAGATGTTAGAACGGATGGTTTAGGTGAGAATCTCGTAATTAAGTTATTGAAACTTATGTTCGAACTTATAAAGGAATAAGATTAATCATGAATGCACAATGTATATTATAAATAAGTTACACGTTGACATTACAATAAATAGATTTGAGAATTTACGAAAGAAGAAAACTATGTACCGTGGCGAATTTTGATACAAACACCTTTTATTTTCGCCACAAATTTACAAAATAATGTATAAAAACAAAATTTAAAAAAACCAAAAAAAACCACCAAAATCCAGATTTGGCACCAAAAATGGCTGAGTACTTTTAGCTAATACTCGACTTTTATATGTGCTCTCTCTCTCTCTCTCTCTCTCTCTCTCTCTCTCTCTCTCTCTTCTGGATCCGCTACTGATACATATACAAGGAGTTAAACAACTTTCCTTTATATTCTATATTTCTGTTTTTAGAACTATTTTAACTAATTTGTGTCAGCATTTGTATGTCAGGTCAACATCTGATCATCATGACCCACAATATGAATCTTTCTTAGAAAAACAGGGCAGTGTCACATCTTTGGTCATATTTGTCTGGAAGCAATCAACTGTTGGTAGAATATTGCTTTTATCTTTATATTCATTTTTTAATCTACTGAATTTGGTATAGAATTTCTTAATATGAGAGAGAAGGGGGGGGGGGTTAAATCTTATTAACAATAATTGTTTAAAGCTTCAAGGCTTTGTTCATAGAGATTTTTCTGGTTTAGGTCACGGGTCATTGCATTGCTTGGGTTCAAATTTACTATTAAAAAGTACTCTTTAATAGTAAATTCGAACCCAAGCGATATAATTGCCTGTGGTTTAGGAGATAGCATGGGGAGATCTGGTTGAAAAATAATTTTTTTTTTCTATGGTCTAAAGATGTATTACCAATTTAAGGAATAAATAGCCATTTTATAAACTTCACCGAGATATGAAGTGGGACGATCATGTACGTGTATTCAGATGTGAATCTGAGATGGCCAGCAGGAACGAAGTAAAAGGAGAGCTCAACTAAAGTTGAGAGTGGTTTGCGGAAATACAGACTCATGTTTCACAATTAGTCCAGTAGCTAATCTTTTAAATTGTAAAATACGGAGCTAGTCTTCCTTTCTGGCCCATTGATGTATTCGTTTTACACCCTGCCGTATGTGTTTCACGAACGATTCATCTACTTCGAACCTGGTATCTGTTACCCCCCCCCCCCCCCCCCCCCCCCCCAAAAAAAGCTATTTTGTTTTGGTATGTTTACATACAGGAATTCCACAATTGTAGATATTGTTTGCTACTTTATAGCGAAATTACATCCTTTGAAATGAGGCATGTACAGTTACAGAGCCCATGGACAGCATTGTACAAAAGGTACACAGGTACTTGTATACACAGTCTGTCTACCACGAGCATACGATCGCCAACACGCTTTAACCGTACATCATATACCAAATACTACCGAATTCTGGTTCATTTTCAGTAGATGTATAGGATGCTCCAAGATTGATAACATGGTACTCCTTCTGTCAGAATTCACAGACCTTTTCACATCACGTCTGAATAAATGTAGTTCAAAAGAAACTCGCGGTTACCTTCCCTAAAAGACCAATTCTCTGCTAAACACAAATGCAAATTAATCTGTTAATCACAATATATACTGTATTTGTGTTGGTTAATAACTCCCTTAAACTGTCACTGAATTTGATAAAGCGCAAAATTTCAATGCTATCAGTTTAATTGTAACCTGTATTTACAAGTTCAGAGCAGAAACAATGATAGGAATAGTATAGGGATTCAAAATGTAAGAGTTGTCTTCCTTTCTTTGTCTCATTGATCCGTGGCAATCTTTTATCCCGCAATTCCAGTGAAGTCAACTATATCTGCACTTGCAAACAATAACTTTTTGATGACTTGATTAAAGAAAATCATGAATTTAGTACATTATTGTTACAAAACTTGAATTGTAGGATAATCTGTTTTATGGTTACAATATCATGAATTAAGTAAGCCTTGTGACAACGATTGATTGATTATATATTGTTTAACGTCCCGATCGAGAATCTTTCACTCATATGGGGACGTCACCATTACTGGTGAAGGGCTGCAAAATTTAGGCCTTTGTTCGGCGCTTATGCCCTTTGAGCAGGGAGGGATCTTTATCGTGCCACACCTGCTGTGACAAGGGGCCTCGGTTTTTGCGATCTCATGCCTCCGAAGGACCGCCCCATTTAGTCGCCTCTTACGATAACCATGGAATACTCAGGATCTATTCTAACAACCTGAATCTGCACGGGGCATGTGAAAACGATGAACTGTAATCAACCTCATGAAGCCTATAATGAATACAAAATTAAGAGAAGGGCAAACACTGATCCTGGACACACCGGAGGTTGGAACAGAGCCTAGGAAGAGTGAGCATCTCCTGTTGACTGGTCATACTCCTGTGAGCTCTACATCTTCATCAGGTAAACAAGGAAATCCGTAGTCAAACTCAGTGTGTAAAGAATGACCTAACAAATGGTATGAAACACGCCAGACAGCATTCAACCCAGTGATAGCTTGTTATTAGGTCATTATAACAACTATAGAGTTTGTAAAATGCTTACTTCAAATGAGAATGTTGAAAATCCTGTAACATCAACTTACTTATCAGTAGTTTGTCTGGATTAAATAAATAATTGTACACAAAACATGCTGTCATGTATCAAATAAGTTGAAGGACATAAGTACTACATGCAGGTGATAAAATATATAAGTATCTAATGAATGTCAGTATCAAGCAACTCACAGGCTTTACTGCTCACCTGAGTACCAGATGACACCAGGACTAATGCTTGAAATAAATTGAAAGTTAAAAAAAAAAACATTTCTGGAAGTTTGAATTGCAAGAGAATAAATTTTTTTTTTGCCATTCTGGTACAAATATATACATTTTTTTTAAATGTTTAGTGGGTTTGCTAGTATAATTTGAAATTATTTACAATAACAGTATTCAACCAATTTTCACTATAATCATTCTGGCACCACCCTGGAATCAAAACCCCTATTCCTGAAAACATGAAATTTATCATTTTGGTGAAGGGTCATGTGCTCCTTCTGAATATCTATTTAGTTTCAATTCAGTATCAATAGCATTAAAGACTATATGCCAAGTTTGGCCCCACTCTGGAGTCAGAACTTCTACCCTGCGAATCATGGAATTTATAATTTTGACGGACCTTCCTACATGACCCTGTATTTACGTTTTCTTATGGATGTACAGTTTTTGCCCAGCTCCTACGGCAATGTATGTCCTCATTTTCCCAAAGATGCTTCATACCAAATTTGAAAGGAATTGGAATGGTAGTTATCAAGAACTAGAGATGTTCAATTGTTAACGCACATTGCATGACAATGGATGAAGACCAACAGCAACAGGACATTCCAGTCACTAGGGTGACATAAATGTAAAAAGGAAAACAGAAAAACATTTTAAAAAGCCAAAATTATGTGCTAAAAAGTTGAGAGAGAACACACTCTGGTATTTTAAAGATGGCATAAAGACTACCAGACCATCAAACCATCTCACTGAAATTAGATCCTTGTATCTGCTTATAAAGATCATTGTATCAATATATCAAATTAGATCTGGTATTGATCAGATTGTAATCAAAGTTTACAGTGAGCAACATGAAAAGTCATCTATTTTTTCCTAAAGTTCCATACAGCTATTCAATCAGTAAAACCTATTACATCTTTATTTGTTGCTAATTCTTGCATCTACCAAACCATTAAAATAAAGAAAAATCAATTTTCAAGTTATTTCATCAATTTATTCAATGAGAGATTCAAGTAGAACAAAAATCGCCCATTTACATCATTTCTGTACAATACTTGATAACAATGTATAATAACAAAAATAAGGTAAGTTCATACACTGCTCTGTAGACCACCTGATTAACAACTAATATTCAACAGAGATTTTGCAGGACAAATCCAGTAATGTCCTTCATTGCACTGCTCTGCTAAACAGCAGAATACTTTACAAAATATAAATACATTTTAAAATATAAATTAACATTTCCTTTGGACCAAATAATATGGGTTGGATGAAAAGAAATGGATTTTTTAATGTGAATGCCTTATGTGTTGGTCATGACAAAATGGGAAATGATTAATTGACAAAATGATGTGATTGAGATCAAGTGTTGCCTTAATACCATGCAAGGCTCTTTTTTATCACACATACAGTTAAACTAATAGCACAGTATCAAAATATATAGCACTCTTTAAATCAGAGACAAGGAATTGGAAGAATAACAAGCACTTTTAATGACATCATCCCCAAATCCAAAGAAAATATATTGGTCTTATTTTACCCCCTCTTTAAATCATAACCATAATTTTGAAGTGCTATACAATCATGCAATAAATACAGGCATTTGTCATATCTTTCAAAGAATATGTATTTATACAAATACAAAAATGGTTCCTGGGGAAAATTCCTTGAACAACTGATCCATAAAATATCTTAATAATTTCAAAGTAATTGTAATGCACTGCATACATTGCTTAAACAATTTGGGATTAATTGTTTAGATTTACTTTCTCTCCAGAATAATTCACTACAATAATTTCTAAAAAAAATGGTTTAACATCCATGAAACTACAAGTTCCTTTGGTCAAAGATTGAGAAAATAATATAAATAAAGTATTAAGTACATCAGATAAGCATTTTGTACTTCAACACATAAAGTCTAGGAAACATATTAATTTGATCTGTGAATTATCTCCCTAGATACCAGGAGTCTCTATGCCCAATAAAGTGATAGATGGCCAGTTTCCTCCTCACAAATCAATGCCTCCTTGCACTGTACTTTCTGGCAGTGAGTCAAGTTTAGAATATATCAGTCACAGTCTCCAAACTTTTCTTCATGGAATGGTTAATCTGAGGATTCTGACAGCAGATGATTACGAATGACTAGGAAGGGAACATCAGCCGATGGCTTGTCTGATATGAAGCATAAAAGAATCCCTACACCAATGTCGGCAAACTTTAGTCAAACCCCTGCACTGGCTCTAAAAAGGCAAAAATCAATTGTATATAAAAACACATTTATTAGATTAAGTTTTATGCAGAAATACAAGAATTAAATTTACAATGCTCACTTTAATTGTTTGTGTTTTTCTTTCTCAAAGCTCTTTTCTGGTGCCTCACATTCAAATGATGCTAAAGCTAGGGCTATAAAAGTAAAAGGTACATTTCAATTATAAGCCTAGAATATTGTATTTTGAATATTTAAATCATCTTTTTTGATTATTCAGATTTCTGGAAGTTCTGATATATAATCAACAAATTTAATTAAATGTACACTTACTAGACTCTGAGAACACAGGTGATGTCAACAGGTAATTGATCACTTTGTCATTTTTTGGGAATGGACACTGAAAAGATACAAAAATATTTCAATTAACATCTTATCTAACAATACTGACATATTTATAATGGATATTGTTAAAAACCAAAGAATGACACTTAAAATAAATAGGCATCTTGCAGGAAATTTTCCACAGGATATTGATCAATTGCATAACCTATCAATGTATTGTTCAATGAACAGAAAATAGCCCAAGGACAGAAAAAGAAGTCAAGAAGATTAATCACCTTGAAATAGAATAGTCAAAGATCAAGGAAAGAAATTGACTGCTTAGATAATTAGTATCTAAGGTGAGAAAAACAAAACAGAAAAGAACAAAAGAAAAAACATCCAGCTAAAAGTCATATTGATCCGGACATCATCAATTATGAATGACTGACCTCTGCCTGCTGCCAGGTAATGAAGTCTGAGATCTGTTTTGCCAGCTGCCAGAATTTCTCAAAGTTGATATCTCCATTGGGAAGTTTGTTAGAACAGCCTTCATTCAGGAAATACAAGTCTTTTACAAACAAACTAAAGAATGGAATGATGATCTGAAAATAAATCAACAACAGTTTAAGAAAGAGTTGTTTCCCTTATATCAAGAGCGTCTTATCAATATCTGCTATTTTGTTTAACCTCACCTTTTCTTGTTTGCTGCCTGCTTCTGCACCTTCTGATCGCCACATGGCTGCCTTGAGACAGGAACGATAAATCCCAAAGTTACTGGTGGGGTCCATCTGATGTTCCAAAATTTCAAACTTGGCAGTATTCACCCGTGACCACTGGAAATAAAAACCAAACCATTATTACTTCTTCAAATTCACTGAAATTATTATCACAGTGATTTCTGGTAAACATGTTAGAAGATAGTACTGCCTCCTCATCTCTTACCGTTTTCTTTAATCTTGATACCCAGGTCATGTTCATCCCAGCAATGATTGCCATGAGGGAGTTGAAGTTGCCCATATTTATGCACTCTTTTGCCACATCAACAAAATATTCTATGACTCGCACCCGATTCTTTTTCTTTAAATGCTGTAAGTAAAAGGTAATAAAAAATTTAAAGCTAAATGAAAGCTTAATCTCTTGAATTATTTGAGAAATGAGAATGTAAAATATTACACTTACTGAGCAAATTTCTGTAGTAACAAAATAGCTAAGTCTGTTAAACCACTGGACATATGCTTCTAAATTACTGGTTTTCTTCATGTCTTTGTATGTGGTCTGTAAAATCAAAATCACTTATGTTAGATTTGAAGGTAATAAAAATTTACTGCACCATTGTTAAATCTTCATCTGAAAACTTGTTCTGATTTCTGAGTAGGAGTAATATGGGTAATTACCTCTTTTGTGGTTGGCTCTTTAGAAAAGGCTTGAACGAATTCTTCTGGTCCTATGTGACTTAACCTATCCTACAAAAAGAAGATTTCATCAATAATCAAATTCAATTCAAAGATTTCTATCCAATTTCTCTGTTCAAAAATGGAGATAAATTTGTGAAGAATTGGAGGAGGATTTGCTTGACTCACCAGTTCTATGTGAGTAAGTTGTTGAGCCAGCTCGAGAGGACTAGGACACACTTCAATTATATCTGTCTGTATAAAGAAATGTTTAATTCATTAACAAAATTGTAACTTTAAAAGTCATACACACTTTACTGATATAATGCCACATTAATTCAAAATGCCGACAGGTACATGCACGAACTTTAATTTACCTGAGCTTTCACTTCCACTTATTTACAATCTGATGATTTACATTGTATTTGCTTTTCAATTGATGTTAAATTGATTGATTTCCGTCATATGCACCTCCAGTATGATGGCAACCTAACATTAGATAAAGGCTTTCTTTTCCTTGTGACTCACAAAACATGACTAAATGATAAAACTTACTGTAGGCACTTCCTGAGTATTCGATCTTAAAGTTGCTTCACTACTCCATTTGGCTAAATCTTGCTCATAATTCTGTAATTCAGTCAACTGCAGAAGAGATAAAATGAACAATAAGCCCCAATATATCAGACAAACAATCTCTTTAAAGATGAGATCTCTTTAAAGAGCAATGAGCTTTTAATTCTAAAATTTAAATGATCAATATCTCCAAGTATGGCAACACAACTGTCAATATATACATGTTTTATAAATATTCCTATTTGATAACACTGTGGAAACATTGCATATTTCATTTCTCTGAAGAAAAACATTTTCAAAATTATTTGTTGTAAAAGAAATCAACTATCTGTAAATGAAAAGTACAAACCTTTTTCACCAGGGAATGTGTAATGTTTGTGACATCAGGTCTGAGTTCAGGATAGATAACCAGAATTCGTTGTGTTATTTCTTTCAGTTTTTTCATCATTCTCTCATCTCGGAAATCATATGGAAACATATCTGCCCACTCATTTAACAGTTGAATGATATTAGGACCAAACTTGCCTAACTTCTCCTTCCTCAGTTTATCTCCTGACAAATTCTGCTGCAGGATGCACACCTATGAAAAAAAATTGCCAGACTGAATTGAAGTTTTAATGCATGTACATGTATTCTTAATAATACAGATTAAATGGGGCATCACTATACTTTATACAAAAAGGTGGTTAAATATGGAAATGTGAACACAATAAATCTCTTGAAACTGTGTCACTGTATAAATTAACATAAAATTACATGGAGGGGAAAAAAACAGTCCAAAGTTGGCAAATTTATGATCTCTATGGTCAGTGAATAGCAGATGTGTCTGGTTACAGATGTAAATACTTTTAATATACAATTACCTACATGCAAGTTTTTTTGCTAAATTTCACATTCTTCTAATATTATGATTGAAGTATAATTTTTCACATAAAATTTACCTGACAAACTTCATCAAGAAGGTCATGAGGTCGGATAAACAGTCGAGAGCTGAGCAGAAAGGCAAACACATAGGTTTTCTGCAAACACAGTTAAAAAAAGAACTTATCAGAATAAGTAACTTATCATAAAGAAATATACCATTGGATATTACAGTATACTCCTTGTAACATACATATCAATGGTATTTAGACTTACGTCTGGATTGTATTCATCTGTTGGGACAAGATGTTGAATTAAAGCTTCCATGGACCCTGCCATCAGTATTCCATCAGCAAATATCAAGGTCTGGATATAAAAAAATCACTAGTGTCATATATCACAAGTACCAATCAAGTATCAGGTAAATAATATCAATACTGTACGCAACTGAACAAAACAATCGACTTGCAGTGCAAGTAAATCTTTGCTGTCAATAATCAGAGTAATTCAGAGCCAATGTCTATATAGATGACATCTAGAAGTGCAATGACGACATTATTTGAATTCTTTCTTAAAACTGCATTAGCTGTATTTCCCCGAAACTAATGATGACTTCATTCCATAAGTGGATTAAATAGTATACAGAAACTTAGCAAATTTCCTGATCTATAAATAAACAAGTTTGTGTAGTGATCTTTCAGAATATTTTGAAAAATTAGCTTCAAAAAGAGAAATGACCATTTTGATGTTACAGCAAATCATGAGAACTCAATAACTGACTGTTAGTATTATGAAACTGTTTTTATAGACATTCTGATTATCAATCACCAATCATACTGAATAAACAGTTTCATGAACTTAGGAAGATTAAATACCCCCTACCCCTTGAGTGAATTACTTTGTGTGAAATTAATTAACACCTTTGATAATCTGCAGTACAGAACTTAAATTTATAAACCTACTACTTCGGTGAAAAATCAAAATTGTTATTAAAATGAAAACAGATGTTACCTCCTTTTTTTTTGTTTAAATGTAAATCCCACACTACACATACAAATCCTTTGAATAGTCTGCTTTAGTCTTTTTTCTCTTCTAGTGTCCTATTACACTGAACAAATTGTATCGCATAGTAAATAATTTCCAATACACCTCCTATAGCAACAACTGCCTGCTAAACACTAAACACACTTCAATGTTGCTGCTTGCTTAAATATCACATCGTCCCCGATCATCTTGGAGCTGCGCAAGACCGTTCTTGAATAAATATATATGCCAACCGTCAGGTGGCAAAAAACAGGATATAACTCTACAACTCCTAACAACTTTGTTTTTTAATTCATTCAAGAAATTTGTTCCAATTAAGTTAAGGAAGCACTTATTGAAATTAACCAATTTATGATATCCTTACCAAGTCTGATAGTGTTATTTCCTGAGATAAACTAAGGTAAACACAACTTTCACCAACAAGCAAGCAAATTCTGTGATTTAATCATTCACTCGTCAGGATTACTGGGTAAATAGAGTGGTTTTTCCCCTTCAAAATATTGACTTTATCGAAACAAGTCCACACAAATCAAAATTATCAATGGTTCTTGTATTCAAGTTTGAACTTTCAATATCCATTATGAACATAACATGTTGAAAAGTTATATCTCTGAGGCAAAATAATTACAATGAACAACACCGGCCTCCATATAGTAACAATGTATAAAACCAGCCTCCAAAAATCAGAGAATAATTAATGGATTTCTTGTACAGACAACACCACTTTGTAAGTGACTGCCAAGGGGTACCAATAACAGGTATTTTACCTGTACCTGGTCTTGTTACAGTCAGAAATTATGAATTTTAGTTTGATTACAATCTAATTAGGCATTACTGTATATTATATAAACAAAACTGGCATATTCTGAACTTCAAAGACATTTTTCTTCAGTTATAAATTAGACTTAAGTACAATGTAAGTATAATTCATTTCAGTTTGGGCCTAGAGGGCATACATAGGTGCAAGTTACAAAATATTCCGAAATGATAGTTAACAACAAGAGAAGATTATAATACATAATCATAAAAATAATGAACACTACAAGATATCATGTATTGTGACTTCATCGGGTGTGTGGGGGTAAACATTTGCAGTAAATAAAATCAATACACTAACTTATCAATCAACTTGGCCCATCATAAATTTCAACACTCAACATTGGAAAATTAGTAAGTAATAGTTCATTTTGACTTCTCTAAATTAGATTTGTTTGCATAAATTGTCACACTTTCTAACCTTGAAATTTCATGACTAATTTGAAATTCTTGTAACTGAGACTCTCATGGATGGAATTAACAGATTTGCAATAGCAGGGGAGGTGCCCTCTAAGGCTTAACAGAACCCCCAACTCACATTAAAAAAAGACCTGGTAGCATTGGGTACAGATCTAATTTCAGTAAATTGGATAATTACTTTTTCTGGTTCAATTTTGACACTTGTAAATTTGATACGGAGGAAGTTTACAGAAGTTTGGGGTGAGAAGTGGAGCTGTAGGGAGTGCTTTGATATAGTAAGACAATACAATTACTAAAAGTAACATCATATGGTGTATCTATCATTACAGACTACAAATAAATAAGACAAACTCAGAATGGGTAGAAAAAAAAGGCAGTCAAGTTTCAAGACATTAGTATAAAATATTCAATATCTACTGGATGTGTAAGCTATATAGTATGTTATTCAATACTTTTAATTTTTGAAAGGCCATCAGCTTTGATAAACTGAAGTGACACTGGAATGGGGCCACCGAAATTTGTTTTTCTGTGTGAATTTTATGAATATTTTGGAGATGAATGTGTAATCACATACCTGGTCTTTGGAGTAATGACTGTGTGTATTATTGTTGTTATTTCCTGTCCGACTGTGATCAAACATTTGAGAAAAGCTGAGCATCTGGGGGCTCACAGTTCTCTATAAAAAAAAAAACAACACTCTGAAAAACATTCATATCAATTTGTATAAGTTTATACACTATTTGATATATTGATAAACACATACATTTATGCGTGCACGCACATGCACATACATTGAAGGCCATGTCTTGGGATTCAATATGATGTAAAACACACTATGAACTCCTTAGACAGATTCCTTCATGATAATTTGCTTTAGGTTGTTTATATAGCTTAAAGACAAGCTTCATTTCTTTACTTGAATTATAATCATATGATATGCAATGTGACTCCTTCCTTTTGCCCAATGTAATGCCATCCCAAACTCATGTATGTCACTGTGTTTAAATTTATGTCACCTCTGGGTTTTTGTTTTTAGTTTTCTTTATGTATGTAAGGCTTTTTATGCCCTGATTGGGCTGGCTCTGAATTAGAAAATAAATCTATTTTATTCTATGGAACTAATCTGTAGCCTTATTTGTCAGTGAAATTGTATTACTTGAAATTTCCCTGCAGTTATTGCTAAATATGTCCTCAATCATCTGCATCAGTAAAACCATGCTTTAGTTCTTCAAAAGGTGTTAAAAATATCCACCCTTCTATCAAAATAAACACTATACTGCGTCAAATGTTCTAAATAAAGATTTCTTGACATACCAGGAATTTAAACAACCAATGAAATTATAGCCAGCAAGTGATCAGATGTATTTCCAAACACTAGTCAATACTTTGACTTAGTAGGAAGTAATGACGTCACATTTAATCAATTCCATCAAGTGGAATCATGAAAATATCAAATAGCTCTAAATCTGTGCACATATATTCATGCATTTTTAATCAAACTGTGTGTCCCTGTACTTATAATAAAATGTTACACAAATATAGCCATGGAAACGATTGTTCACATTAGACTCATCAGCGGAACGTCATTATCATGCGCCTCTTTTAAAAATTAAACCCTTGTATGGATTGATTGATGGACTTTTTGTTTTCCACCACACTAAACAATTTTTTAGTTATTTGGTGGCATCCAGTTTTTATTGGTTGAGGAGAGAACCCAGATACAATGTACCTGGGAAGAAACCACCGACCTTCTGAAAGTAAACTGGCTAACTTTCTCACATATATCTCACATATATAGCGACCCTTGTATGGAAGTTAAAAATCCACACTTTGTTTAATGACCCACTTAAGGCTGTGGACTTGAAAGACGATTTCTGCAAATGTTTTATATTTGGAAAAGACTCAAATTATTTCATCTCTGCACTACCCTAAAATAAAAATTAATGGAATAAAATAATTGCTTCTTTGACAAAAGAATGAAACAACAAAGTATCTGTTCATTAACAAAACCCAAAATTTTGAACAAAATCAGAATTGATCAGATGCTCTCTCCATGTCCTTTCTGTTTGCAAATGATATGAAATCTAATACCAAGAGAAATAAAGTCCTCTTTGCATTTGGATTTCAAAGGTTCCCTAATGCTTGACTAAATGTAATTACAGTCGGTCATTGATTGGCAAATGGGCCAAAATGGCCAGATATGTGGAGTCTTTCCAATGTATTTCTACCACAGATGTCCCAATGGTCTGGCAGTTACTTAGCAGTGAAGACTTCAAATCAAGAGATCTATAGGTCTCTTATGGAAAGTGACTTGTCTGATATACAGTCTGACAAATTTATATTGATATTTTTCAACCAAAACAACTCTCAACCTTCCAATTTAACAATTCATAATATGATTTTGAACTATCAAAAGACCTGCCTCTCCCTCTTACATACTGAGCATATTGTACATTGCACAAAATTCACTTTCAATTCTAGTTAGACTTTCCAATGAAACGCTAATTTGAAATGTAGTGGCTTCCATGAAAATGAGAATTGTTATATCTAACAGTAGCATGACCAACATTTATAACAACTACAACAGGAAATACCACCATGAACCTCCCATACCAAAGATAGACTTTCATAATGGATTTTCAGACATTGCATATCCTGCAGGAAACAGCAACGAGTTCTTCTGCTTGGCTCTTTGTCGGTTCCATCCTCTTTTGAAGAGGCCACTTATGTCTGCCATTCATATTTACAATATAGGACTGTAACACATGTAAGAGTGTGGTTCCTCAACTAAAACCACTACATAACCTTCTAAACAGAACAAGTCAGTCATTCACAAAAATGTTTACATGAATACTTTGTCATCTGGAAACAGAAAACCATGTAGTGAATATATAATTACATTCTCTTAGAGGTTTTCTGAATTAAGTTGTACCCAAACCTAATGATATAGGTAAATAAATTAGATTTTTCCTTTCAACTTTAAATGCAATTGACTGCACATACCTGATAACTTCAAAAGCATTGAAACATAAAATTGGTGCATAAAAACAAATCAGAACTCTTCACAAATTATGGCCTGGCAGAGGGGACTAGTGTTATACAGAACTATCATTGTCTTTAACACAGAGACAACACTACACAGACCACATTTCCCACTTTCTAATTCCTTTATCCCTTTGGAATTCATAGCCTTATTCCCCATAAAAGACACAGATAAACATGCATTATCAGCAGCAGAATGGAGCAGAACTGATTGGCCATAAATAATTGGGTGTTAAAGTTGTCTGGGTTTGCAGGGCTAAGGGCAATTGTCACCTCCCTACATTGGCCAGACAGTTCAACTTGAAATTTAGTCTTTCTCTTGTGCAATTTGTCTGGCAAATGTCAATAAAATTTACTTTCAAGTTTGGTGGTGACCTGCAAGCTGCATTAACATAATGCAGTAAAGGATGGGCAGTTGATTACATGACCTTCATATAAAATGACCTTCACATAAATTGATACAATGTATTAAGGATGTTGAATTTCAATCTCCTTAGCTGACGGATTCAAATTCTATGTCATAAAAAAAATTCTAAATTAATTTTATAATGAAACAAATTTAGGGCAAATAAAAATATTGAGAAACCAATTTAATTGTCTTTCAAGATTTCCCAAAATATCTCTTTATCTTCACAAACCCTTCATGCATATGGTGATTGTAATCTCCACACACAGGATATCAAAGGTTACAAAAGAGTTTTTAATCACATCTGTTTGTAGCTATAAAAAAGCTGGTATTTGATCACATGCCCACAAAAACTCCCAAATAACCCTGACCTCCCCCCCCCCCCCTTCTATGTTATAGATATATCAATGTCCTCAACAATTTTCTTGTTATGAACTTTCCATGGAACCTCTGCTTATAACAAAATACTTCATATCTCATATCACAGCAGTATGATGAACTTTACTAGGTCTAACTTTCATCATGAAAAAAGAAAAGAAAAAGAAAGATAGATAGAAAGAAAGAAAGAAAGAGAAACCTAGTAAAGTTGAAAAGACTGGTAAAACATTGGTTAGTAATACTAAAAAATAAAGTTAGTTATTTATCTCTACTAACAGAAATTCATTTCTTTCAATCATAAGATATTAAAATTTCAAAGGAGGAGGAAATAGGGTAAAGAGAATAAATAAGAGTAAGTAGATTGTGCACCTCCATTTGTTAAACCAATTCCATCATAAAATGTACCCCTGCAAAAAGACCTGCAGAAATACTGTGTGGTGCAAGAAAGAAAGATGCACTTCTGCCAGAAAAAGCAATTAAATACTATGACACTTTCTGTATAGAAAGTGATGGGGGCATTTTATGTCATGTTGTTGTCAGTTTGAGAAAAAAACACCCTTACCTTTTCATTCCAGATAAATCCATATCAACTCCCATTATATCTCATTCTGAAGCACATCTTTATGATAAAATTTGGCAATTGTTCAGAGGAGGTAAATTTGTGTTTGGTCATGAAGATCACATTTAGGTTTTGCATATTGAAGAGTTATTCACATATAACTATTACTGTATCATACCACCTTGCCAAAACAAACTCATAATTGAGATTCAATTACTGAACATCAAAACAATTTTCTTTCTGCATTATTCCAAGAATGAATAGCATTCTCTATATCACTTTCAAGTTTCCTCAAAAGTTCACCAGATCTTAAGTTAATGAAGCTGCTATTTAGGTAGTAAAGAAGACTTTGTTAAGGAACCATCAAGAATACTTCATAATTCTATTTTCATTTCATGGATACCAAAATAGATCAAGATAAGAAAGGGTTAAAATGTAACAGCAATGTTCTTTACATGCTTATCAGAAACTCCTACAATATTTAGAAATATGGCAATATGATCCAAAATCAATTTTTACACAAGAACTGTCCAACAAGCACTGGTAGTAGATTCAGCTTCAAAGACTTGGTACCAGTAATGAACAATTGAACAAAAAGGGAGAACCTGAATGGTTATAACCTTCATATCATATTACCAATTCACTTGATATTTCCTGTGCACTGTTAAAAATATCCTGTGGTTATACCATGATGCTTGATAAACAATCACAGTGTATCCAAAATTCTAAGTGTGATCCTCAATTCAATATTCAATTTTCCAAGCAAATTACAGAAAAAGCAATCAACTGTCTTTTTAAGTTGATAAGGAAAACTATCACTTAGTTAGCCATTACTGCAGATCATATTTCACAAGAATGGTTTGTAGGCTCAGTTGAACTGATTCTATCATTAGCAGAGAACCAATAACATCCACAACACAGTGACTTGAAAGGTTACAGAATGTTGCTGGTAATTGAATACCAACCCATTAAAATCCCCATAATGGTGAGAAATTTGACAAATCAACTATTACAGGTTAAGGAAAGGGACATTTATTCTGAGTTACTCCTTGCACAATAAGGTCATTGGGCAGTGAATTCAAATGTTTTAAAAATAGATTTTACTTGAAAATTCCATAATTTTTTTAAAACTTTTATCTGTTTTCAAATAGCTCAAAAAGATTCCCTCAAATAATTTTGACAAATTATTAGCAGCCATACAATAATGGCTCCATTGATCATGATGATTATTTTCCTGCTGCATTATTTTCAAAACAAAAATTACCTGCCGAACAAAATATTTTTAACTCTTTAAGACACTTGAAATTCTGCACGTTCACAGGTTCAAAAATAAATCCCCAACCAACTGCATTCTGTCTCTATCTGGCTACACGATCAATCACCCAGTCTTTCACACCTAACACTCCCAGAACCAGGTAAACATTCTGATTTCTCCATCAAATTCCTGTATATCTAAAGCAGTGTTATACACAAGGTGTAGAACAAATACTAGGATCATAACATCAAAAATGAGTTAATAAAATGATCACTACCATTACTTACATACCCACAGCTTATATATGTAAGAATTTCAACCTTTTACATTTATATAAAAACGAAAGTTCATAGAACTGTTAGTTTCATAATACATGCATCACCAAAAAGTATTAAAAAGACCTCCCTACCTGAACAGCAGTTTACTAAAATGACAATTTTGGGGCAATGAAATGTTCTATAATGCCTCAAAAGTATCCCTTTTCACTTGGCATAATGTCATTAAATTGCTGAACAAATTGCCAAACATACAATCATATATATAGATAAGTGTAAAAATCAATTTGGGGGTATGCTTAAAATTCACCATCACAGCTTAATTTTCTGTTTGATAATGATTTAAAAAGCAGTTAATACATAGATAAAATATCGCTTTCAATGAATGTTTTTCAACATTTTCTTGTACAGTGGCCAGCAACATTGCAGCAGGCATATACCATTTATCTTATATTAAAGAGGGCGATGATAATATCATGTAGTTTTTGTTGTATAAGTATTACTTGGGCGTTGCATAGCATTAGCAGATCATGGTATTAAAATGATGAAAACGAGAAAACGGATGCCAAAATAACATGGTTATGCTGTATTACATCAACAAAACAGATAACAGTGGGTCAAATTAATAACCTAAACCCTCCTCCATGACCTTGAATTCATTTCAAATTTATGCCACTGAGTTTAATTCCACACATTGTTGGAAAAGAATTCCAAAAATTATATGCTGTATGTCAAATTCAAAATACAACACCAGGTAAAATGCTTATTACATTCATGTTAATTACAAACTGTTCAACAAAATCATAAATCACAAATAATATACATACCCAAAAATCATGAGGAACATTATAGTGCATTGTAATCATTTCAAGAATAGCAAATTCCATCTAAAATACCATTAAGACAACTAAATTCCCATAGTGTATCTACTGATCAAGAAGGGAACTAAAATAGAAGGAGTCAGTAATTGGATTCACAGGGTCAACCCACCCTAAGGCTGCATGCATGTGAAAACAAAAAAATCATATTGAAGGAGCCAGCTAAGAAGCTGAAGTAGCTCTTTATGTATCACATAAAGGAGCCAGATTCCTGGTATATTTTCTCTTAATGTGTAAATAAACAAGTGTCCCTTAGCAGTTCAGTAAACATAGTACCTGTCAGATTTGAGTTCTGTAATATCACCACAGGGATGGTGAGTGGTATTGTTTTCCTATGAGGCTGGACAGTGGTTATTCAGGAGCATGGAGTAATAGCTTAATTTAAGTTAATCATAAATGCTCATATACTAATGTACATTACAGCAATATCAACCTACGCAAAAGAAAACAAGACTGTACCAATGGTAATTACTCTCACTAACCAATTCCATTAATTTACATGCATTAATATCTGCATTCTCCCTGTATATGATATACAGTCACTACCACATCAAACATACATATCACATACCTGTGGTGATTGAATTTGAAATGAATTTGAAATATTATTGTAGATTATTTTTGTCACTATAAAGAAAACATATATATTTTTAGAGACAGTGCAGTAAAGGAAATTCCCAGCATTTGTTGCAGCATGTGACTGAAATGGAAAGTACAATTTTGGGTTTTTTTTCCATAGTAACCAATCATAATCACATGCTATTTACCTTCTTTTGTCCCACATTATTCATGTACTTAATCAGTCTAAGATGCTTTCAAGTGTTTCTTATTACAAAGATTATGAATACAAGCTTTTTAAGAGGTGGACAACTCATGTGGAAATGGGTTAAAAAGACTTCTTATTGCATAATAACCCCACTATGTGAAACTTGTATATGAAGTAGATGTATATTTAACTATTCTAATGTTCAGGAAATTTGTAGGGAGAGCTACTCCTACATTATAATTGAGACCTACTTTACCTTCACCTTCAGGCTATAAATATTTTCAACACACTTGCATGCAACTTCTGCATGCTTCTTTGCTAAATTTGAAGCAGTAAAACTTCTTGATTTAAAAAAAAATACAACTGACCATGATGCAAAAAATTCAATTCAAAATTTCTGTTTGTGCATATACAGCACACACTTCCTTGCTATACAATTTAACAATATTCATCTGCCAGCAAGAAACTCGATTAATGTTTCTGTAGCAAGCATATGACTTTCCTAAATGACAGGCTTTTAGGTCTGAACAGACCCTGACAGAGTTCTAGAAACCTGTATAAAATGGGCCATCAGAATTAGAAGTCTGATCATTCTGCCTCACCAGGACTTCATCTGAGATTATAATAAAGATGACACACACATGTGAGAGACAGAATAACAAAAGAGGATAATGGTGTGAATCCAAAATGGTTTTCTATCAAAGGGAAAATAGGAAATTCAGACTGGGCATGCTCATAGATCTCTTTAACATAAAGAAATGATAAACCATTTCAAAAATTTAAGCAGTGACCTAAAGACATTAAAATCCTAATCCATCCATTGATCTTTAAACAGATTACCTCCCTTATCTTTAGTGGAATATGGATTATCTACCTTTGTAATGATACACAACCATTGAAAAATAGGTGTCATGTACAAAATATCTTAAGTAAAGACATCTCTTGAAGTTATCCATCCCTGAAGAAAACTCAAAAATCACCCACACTTTAATACATATGATTCAAGTCATTCAAAGTGAAAGCTGGGGGTGGGGATATTGCAGAAGAGACTTTAAATGCATTGGCAGAAGTTTCTATATGTGGAATCTCACCTGACAGCTGATGATGTCTCTGTATATGTGAAAGATTCTTAGAAAGGGAGTCCTTTAACTCCAAACAGCAATTAATTTACAGTGCTGAAAAACACTTCAGTACATAATTTTTTTCTAAATTGATTTTTTTTATACCTATGGAAACTAGATAAAACATATTTTGTTATCTATAGTCTAGTTTTAATTAAAGTGATGCTCCTTATTCATGAAATACATTATCTAATATTTATTGGAGATGCTGTAATCAATTGCCTTGAGACATTGATTAAACATACGAAAAATCATAAAATATATTTAAAATTAAAAACAACCAAAAAACAATATGGGGAATATGAACCAGGATTTTCAAGACCTTGAATTTTATAAGACACAACAAATTGAAAACCATTATGTAGAGCTGGCACTGACACAAACTATTTACTGAATTCATGTTTCATTTCAATTTAATTTGATAAAAGATAAGCATGATAAGGGCAATGACTTTGAAGAAGTCAACAACTGCTGAATGAAAGAATTAACTGACATTGGATGGAACAGCATCAAAAACACAATTAAATAAACAATTATTCTGGCTCCTGCAGTCTCAAAATCTCCTCCTAGGTATGAAATAAACACTAAAATTATAAGGTCAAGGTCAGGGGGAACTTCTTCCTCTGTGCCAAACTGCATGTGCACCTATCAGTAGTCTGGCATATTTATATACAGGAAACTGTTGGCAGCTGATCTATTCATTTTATTTACTGGAAAACCACATGATTTTCTGATTTTGGTGTAAATAACTTTATTGTGTTACCTATGATGTAAGAACTGAGAGCAATGACTCCAATGGTATGGTAGTGAATATAGCCTTGACTATGTTGACAGTCATCCACAAATTGGAAAAACAAAATGCAAGGAATTACCTCCAAATAAATTTAGTCTCTACATATTTCTTTCAAAATAGAAAATGCACTAATTATTTACACATCTGGAGAATATGCCCAACTACCTCCTACAAGGAACAAAAACATTTGGTATAAAAAATTCTAGACAATTAGAGGTTAGGGCATCCTCTTATTCACATCACAAACATTACAAGAAAACTTTTGCTGTGAAAATCAACAACAAAAATCTGAGGTTAAAACATTAGACTCATTGTATAAACAGCTAATGTACAACTTTGTGCATTTCCCTTCCTATGCCAAACTTCTCCCGCTGAAGTCTGTATCATTTCAGGATTCCGGACTTTCTTTCCAATTTCAGTTTAAACTTAATTGCTTGTTCAATGTGAACTGGTTCACTCTTATGCAGTAGGATGCTGGGTGGAATTGGAATGAAGTATTAAGAGTAATTCCTGTTTCATCAATTCAGAATGTGCACTGGTGCACTTCAGTACATGATCCAAGATTACTGTGTGATGTCAATTTGAATCGCAGATATTGCTAAGTCTGAGATTTACCGTTACGAGGAAATAGACAAGCCCCCCCTCACTTCCTCTTTATAATGACACTTATTTCTGCATCCCAGTAAGCAAGAATTTGGATATTTCATCAAAATTGGACAAATGTGTTAGTTTATAGAATAAATACAATTTTATCAAGATAAACTACAAATCTAAAAGAACAATCCTTCATTCCAATAGACTTTTTTGGGGCCATATTTTTTGACATTCTTCTGTTTTTTAGGGCCAGGTATTTTTGGCATCATGGAACGTCAATCATCTTCAGTTCACACAAGCCAATGAACCTCCATCTAATCGGAGATTTTTTAAGTTTAATTACCGGAAGAGATTACAGATATTTTCAGGTGACTTCAATCTCCCCACATGCCCTTCCCCCTGATGTTTAATAACCTTGAGTTTTTATAAACCATATCATGTGTAATTTTTAGTTTTTCTGACATTTCAGCTTTATGTGGTATATATACATCATATGTAGTTCTTGCAATGACCATTTAAAATTTAAGTCGTTTTCAACTTACTTCCACCTTACAAAAAGGAAACAAATCTTGTCACCTCACAATAGCTCACATTTTTAGGGTTACAAATTATATAAAATTCCCCTTAAAAGTCTCTTTTTCTACACTTCTCATTATACATATTTGTAATAGACAGTCCATTTTGAACAACTTCTTTTTAAAGTCTTGAAAGACTCATCTTTTGTTATAGCAACCCCTTTTGTGTGTTCATGACCCTTATCCATATATATTATCATCTACTTGTCATCTAAATAGTAATAATAATCATTCAATAGAGTTATTGAACTCAGTTCATGCAAAGGTTGTACTTTACCCTTTTACACAATAGCCTACTTCACAAAAGGAGGAATTTTTGTCATAACTCAAAATTTAAATGGCCTAACATGTCCACAATCTTTAATTTTAATCACGCTATGTCATATAGTTTTTACTCCTCTTTACCCCGATGTTTTTGTTTAAAACTGTTGCAGCTATAACATCACAGTGAGATTCAAATTGAACTGATACCTAGGTACATTATCTTACAGTGAATGGATTTAATTTCTATGAGCACATGACCTGCAAGTTGTCCAGGCTCCTAGTTGTACAAAAAAGATTTACCTGACAGTTTTTTTTTTTCACAAACATGTACTTTGTTTCAACTATGGATAATAAACTAAGAATAAAAAAACAAGCATATATGGTAGACACTTACCAGATGTCTGTCCTTGGGGTTCTTGTCTTTAGTAATAGTTCCAAAGATGGATGGCTGAAAAGAGGACCAAGTTAAAAAAAATGAAATCATATTCCAACTGTTATTTGAAACATTACACACAAATCATAACATATGATAGCTAAATGAAACCTATATCAAAATAAAATTGAGCCTGTTTCATTACTTAGAAAACCTATATCCTTTCATATAAACAGCCAATTTACCTGAAAATTGGTTTTTATGTGTAAATTTTTGGAGGCCTTTGGTTTGCCCTGAAAGCGTGCACGGTATTTTGACTGTATAAAAACACACCTATCTGATTATCCAGATAGGATTTGTTACAGTTGTTATAGAAGATATGTGACAGACCACAGATAGAAAACCACATACATCTCTCACATTAAGGGGAATACCACAAGTTCACAAAACCATGAATACCACAGATTCATGATAATTTTTTTTTTTAAGAAAAAGATAGTAAGTGACCCTATTTTACTATATCCAATGTATTTCTCTTTAGTTGCTTCCTTAATCGCAAATCTTATCCTTTTTAATGGACGGACATTGTCTGACATGTGTTGAATATGCATGATAAGCATATCAAACAGCCTGAGTAGCAAACACCTGCTACTTTCCCTTTTATCTGTTGATGTGGAGGCTTAAAAAAGCATCCTATCATTTACCTGGTTTATGACTAATACTAGTACATGTATCAACCATATATATGTAATCTATGATACCATCATATCAAATTAACTGAAGTTTTCAATGTTTTGCTATACTTCATTTTCATTCAACACAAGGATGATAAAAGTTTTCATGTCCAAACAAAACTATCATGATGACCTCACATTTAGTGAGTGCAGTCCAAAGCACAAGCACACCAGATAATTTAGGATAAAGGTTAGGTAGGTGGGGCCTCACTAAACACATATACTCTTTTTTCCCTAATTCTGCATTGCAACAAGAGGCCCATGGGCCACATTGCTCATCTGAGTCATCTTGGCCCATATTTAAAGATTTTCCCTAAGTATTTACATGTAAAACTTTGATCCCCAATTGTGGCCCCACCTTACCCCCAACCCCAGGTGATGATTTTAACAAAATTGAATCTGGATTATGTCAGACAGCTGCCATGTAAACTTGAACTTTACTGGCTCAGTGGTTCTTGAGAAGAGGATTTTTAAAGACTTTTTCATATTTTCACATGTAAAAATTTGATCCCCTACTGTGGCCCCACCCAACCACAGGGCACCATGATTTTATCAAACTTCAATCTGCACTATATCAAGAAGCTTCCATGTAAATATGAACTTTTCTGGCTCAGTGGTTCTTGAAAAAAAGATTTTAAATGACCCCACCCTACTTTTGCATTTTAGTAATTATCTCTTCCTTGAATGGGCATGGTCCTTCTTGAAATTGCCCTAGTGGTTATGGAGAAGATTTTTAAAGATTTTCCTATAATTTTTATTTAAATCTTTGAACCTCTATTATGGCCCTTCCTTAACCCCTGGGGCCATGATTTTCACAAACTTGCATCTGCACTATATCAGGAAGCTTCCATATAAATTTGAACTTTACTGGACCAGTGGTTCTTGAGAAGACCATTTTTAAATGACCCAACCTATTTTTGCATTTTTGTGATTATCTCCCCTTTGATGGGGACATGGCCCTTCATTTGTAAAAACTTGAATCCCCTTCACCCAAGGACAATTTGTACCAAGATTAATTGAAATTGGCCCAGTGGTTCTAGATCAAGATGATTTTTAAAATCTGTCAGTATATTTTTGCTATTTTGCTGTTATCTCCCTTTGGAAAAAGACATTGCTCTTCATTTGAACAAACTTAAATCCCCTTCACCCAAGGATTCTTTCTGACAAACTTGATTGAAATTGGCCCAGTGGTTCTGGAGATGTCGAAAATGTGATAAGTTTACAGACTGACAAACAGATAGACAATGGGTGATCATAGAAGTTCATTTGAGCTTTCAGCTCAGATAAGCCAAAAATATATAGACATACTGCCCTTTAAAAAAGGACTACAATATGTGGACCAAAGGGATGTGTTTCTAACAGAAACTGAAATTATTGGTTTAAATAAAAATATGTATTAATCAGACTTTTAAAATCTTTAAATATATATATATATATATCTCTACAGGACACAATTTTGTCTAAATAATAAGTGAACATTGAATTTCATACTTGTACCTAATCCAGTGATATAAAAATTACAGTAATGGATCTTGAGGGGTATACGGGGTTTGCCCCCCCCCTTCCCCTTTATTTGCCATTTTGAGGTTTTCAAAATCCCTTTCCTTTATCTTGGGTGGAAAAGGTATAAACTTGGACACACACACCCCCTTTGAAAATTTTCTGTATCTGCCACTGAATGATACAACAACTTTTTATTTTAAGTATAGTATGATCTGTAATAAGTTCTTTTAAGAAATATCTATCTTTAGTAGAATAAAGTTTATTAACTTTCTATTCTTAGTATTGTAAGATCTGTAATATTTTCTTTTAGGAAATAATTTCCAATGCCCATATTCTATAACTGTTCAAACATTTCTATTTATTATAACAGCATTGTACCAAATTAAGACAGTAAATAAGCTTTATGCATACATTAAGTGACTTTTTTTCTTCACATTTGTGGTGTTGTTGTTATAACATCATGTTCAAATCAATTTACTGTTATTTAACCTTGTGTTGTGTAAGTGTTAGATTAATAATTATGCCAATAATAATAAAACAATTGCAGCCTTTTGATATCAGTCAATACATATTCTTTATCAACCTGATGACAGTACATCGACCTCAGACTTCATCCTCAGTCAATATACTCTCATCAGGTCGATAAAAACATGTATTGACCTTATCATAAGGCTATAATTGTATAATATTCCTTTGTTTAGCATTTGTTGAGGTGAATATGTTGGCATGTAAAATTATATTTACAAATTAATTAATTAGATTATAACATTGAACATTTTTATAAGAACATTAATCATACAAAACATTATTTTAATTTCTTGTTTATAAAACAAGCAAGCTCACTTTTCCCGCTATCCATATGGTCACATGCTATCCTGTTACCTAAGGCGTATCTAGAAATAAAGGTCACATCATCAAACTCAAGTGCAATCGGAACATCACTCTGCCTTCTCTGTCAAGGTGGAAAGTTTTTCTGACATGACTGAATATGCCAGAATTGTTCCAACTGGCTCCAGTGATAATGTACATTGGTGCATGCACAAGCTGACTTTTCACAATAGCATCCAGCTTAACCTTCTTTTATATATTTTTCTGCATGGACCTCAGGGTCCACACAATAAATATCATTAATAAGAAATATTGCACATCAAATCTTTACATTTAACAAATTTAATACCTAAAATTAAATTCATGGCCAACTGAATAACCAGCCTAGAGAGGCCTATCACAGCTAATCATACACAAGTAAAATCTGTCAAAGATCAAGCAATGTGTTCTTACCAGAGCAGGCAAGAATCAATCATTTGTATTGGACATTATTTGTGTAGCTTCCGAAAGCAAAGTGTCCTATTACCACCAAAACATGTAGTTTGTCTGTTTGGCCTTCCAGAGAATAGACCCTATCTATTTACTTATCTTATTAAAATAGTATTTTGGACACTGTAGACATCTACAATCGTATGAAAATGAAGCAAGTCTGTAACATTCCAAACCCCTATCACTATGACCATATAACTGTGATGACAACAATAAAACATATTATGTTATCCTTAATCAATATACCACGTTATTAGCAAGATTAAGAAAAAGTTTTTCTAGGTAAGATCTTGTCAATTTTCAATATGTGGATGAGACAGATGTCATGTTGCTTGCAAATTTTATCAATAATATGTATATGAAGTCGATAAATGACATTTGTTGCCTGTTCACAAATACTGTACACAGAATTAATTACTATCCCTAAAAATACTACATGACCAATCACTAGTGGGATTGACTGAACCAAATTGTTCTCACAAAACAAGTTCCAGATGTGCTGGTGGTCAAAACTCTCTTCCAAAATGAACTATCCTCAAAACTTATTTTATCACATGCCCAATCTTATAGAGAAACTCATTCACATTAATGATGAAGGAGAGAATCTTTTATACAAAAGAATCTCCATATTCTTCAAAATGCCACAATTAAGGATGTGGTAACTCATCCTCTTTGAGCTAACAAGTTCTTAATATAAAAGATCTTTTGCACCATATAAAATCAATTGCCTTCTCACAATCACAAAAGTCAATAAGAAATTTTTGACCTACCCTAAGTTGAGACCAAAATATTCTACATTGTCGTTCCACAGATTCATCTAAAATCCTTCATTATCCAACAAAATTTTCCTCCATTTTGTAAAAAAAAGACTCAGAAGAAAATATAATGGACTAGGCTTCTTCCACAGGGTAATAGGAAGTCAGTAAGAAAAACAAAGATTGTTCCATTACTTGCAGGCAGGGAGAAACAGGATGGAATTATTAATGGTTTTCTGGTGAATGAGGAATGATTTGCCTCAGCAGTGGGACAAATGATTCATTTCTGACCAGAATTGCATCACATAGTATTACTCAACAAGTGATGAGGCAACAGACAATATTTTAATGAAGAGTGACTCATGATTGTCTGAAATGATATTCCAGAAAGCCTATTTTGTAACAATTAATACACAATTTTACAGAAATGTAATTGTCTATAAAATGATTTCAGTGTATTTCCCTAAAAAAGGAAATTCATAAGGAGAGTAGGTCACTTGAATCTTTGAAGAAATGTTAAAAATCGTCCTATCTCTCATTAAAAGCCAATTCATGTCAGTGATGTTAGGAAGGACTGAACAACATTAAAGGGTTTGTGTATGGTTGAAACAAGGTTCATCATCTATGTCCATTATCTTAAAACAATCTGTAAACTATAACCTTTCTCATACTATAAATATATATGAATTAGTACACTTCTGTACGTTACCAGGATTTTGCACAGATATTGGTGTGAGGGGTCACTGGTGTCAGAGTAAAGAGAATAGAAACCACATGTCCATGGGCCACCACCCACTCAAATACAACCACTGCAGAGGTGAGAAGCATGTGTGCCACCCAGACACCCTTCATAATCTATATAACTGATCCAAGATGGGTTGTACAAAATGTAGGATTACATCCTTGTTCTATTTGAATCAATATTCCTACCCAGTATCTTGATAGTCTCCCACATTCATTGTGGCTAATTCATATCTGGTCAATTAGGAAAGAATCTCAATTAATTTTAAATCAAGCTTACCTTTTGATGAACAACTTTTACAAACTTCAAGAACACTAATGCTACACTTGCATCTACATAAATCTGAGTTACAATTTAGTGTCTAGGGCTGATGAGATTGGAAAGAGAAGAACAGAATGTTGTGAATCCAATATTTTTTTTTAAATTGTTCTGCTATACAACAAAAAAGATTTAGAGATGCAGCACTTTCCTTCTATAAATTTTCTATAAGCTAACTAAAATTGTGTACATAGACCTCTATGTATCAGACTGATTTAGTTCTCTTCCCTTCAGTAGTACAATGTATTAGATAAAAATCTGTAATTACTGATAATTGTAGGTTTCATCACTTACTCTAGGCTTTGCTGTCTGTTTCAGTCCAATTGCTGGCTGGCTTCGAGAGGACTGCAAATAGACACAGAAAATGTCATAAATAAAGCACCTATTCAATGTCACTACCATGTCGTAAAAACTTCAGGCTCAAATTAAATATTTGTAACTAGAAAAGATACCATACTTAGTAAGCAGTATTGAAAATCAATACATAACAATTCTCCAGCAAATTAAAAACAAACATACCAGGTGCAATGCAGCTATGAAGCCAATTTCAATTAAACATTATTTTACCATCAAGCAATATGTAAATCCATAGCTCTATCTCACCTGCTTCAGACAAGAGCAGACAATACAAAATAATTCTCTCCCAATGCAACACATTCTGTTCCATACATTTAATTCATTTGTGTTTGATGCAAAAGAAACATGATAAACAATTTATATTGCAGATGCATATTTGTAATCAATACATTTTGCAATGATGCATAACAAGGGGAATAACTCAAGACATATGATGCAGTGCCAATGTACCCAAAATGTGCTGATACTGTACCCAAAATATGCTGATACATTACCATGATACAACTGTTTTTAAATATGTTTAATATTAACAAAAAAGAAAAGAGAAAAGAAAAAATTGTCTCAGCAGGTGTATGCAGCAAAATGTTAAAGTGTCTGTAGAATAAACCTCCATGAATGATCTTTGGCATTTGACATTTTGAAAAAGAAAGGAAAATAAAAATGCACAGCAATGTCCTTAATAAATATTTCATTCCTAAAGGTTACACATTCTGTATAATATTTCCTACCTTGCCAAAAGGACAAGTATTAAAATTCTACATGGAATCCAAGGCAAATGTCACATTGGAACACAGATATTATACCAGTACCACAAAAGGAGATTAACTGCCAGCACTAGTGGAGAACAGCTCTCATCTCAGACTAGGTGACAGTTATATCAACTGTGAATGGAGGAGCCTCTACAGAGTGAAATGCACAGGTCATGGCAGCGAATAAATCTGTCACAGTACTCCTATGTGTAACAGTTGTGTTTTCCCCATTCACTCTGCTTGTACAGTTGTACACCTGATCAATGCTGTTATGCACATGAACATTTGTTGAAAACAAAGAAAATCACTTTTGTTTTCCTTTCATAATAAAACACATAAGGAAGCTTCTTGGCATCTGTCTTCTAAATAAGTTCAAAATTCTCTGTTGTAATGGTTTGATTGAAGTATATAAACAAAGTGATGCCTGAATGGCCAATGACTCCTAACCAGAAATTCAACAAGTAAACAATGTTATCATAGTACAACACTAGTCGTAACTGAGACCCTTTCACATCTGTTCTCTATTTAGAATAAATATTGTTTTTTCCCCCACCAAGGTCTGTGCTATTCCTCTTGATGTTTGCACTGATTATTGTAATAAAATTAATGTTACCTGAACATCTTCTGCCTCATTGAAAAATTACACATGCCTAGTAGGCAAATAGTCCCATGTCTTTTTCAAACACGACAAGTCAATAATGCATTCAAATTTTAAACTCTATGGCTGTATCACTGTCCAAATATTAATGTCCACATTTAAGAAATATTTATGTAAATGACAATATTCTCAGGGCAACAACAGGTATTTACCTGTAACTGTCCCCAAGTTCTCACGCTATTACTTTTTTAATCTCAAATCTAACAAATGAAAAGATGGGGATCTGGGATTTTCACAAATATTGAAGAATAAATTATATGGTAACCTTTCAAAATCAAATTCTACACTTTTTTAACAAAAGAATAATCAGGGTCCTTTTTAACTCAAACTCCTAACAAGAACTTGGATGTCATCAATGAAGGATAAAGAATGCTTTGTGCATGGAAACACACATTCATCCAGGGTGAAATGAAATTAGCTTAGAAATTTCAGATTGATTTGTTTGGTTTCAAATTCTTTAAAAATGAGTCAATATTGTCATAGGAATTGTCACCGAGAGACATATTTGACAATCAACATGACACTTGAGTGTTTCAATTTCAACTTTCTAGGAGGATTTACCTAATTATTTTCCAACTATTAGCTTGAAAACCTCACTTTTAACTCATATTCTTGGACATCTACTGACCATTAAGACAATGCAAAGTACACTTAATTTGAATTGCTCCAAACTAATAATGCAAACAGTCAGAATTTTGGCTCAGAATGAACATTTTTTCACAGCAAATTTGAGAAGTGCACAAACATATTGCTGATTGTTCTGCAGTCTGAAGTGATGAAAAATCACTGACAACAAACATGTCAAGCCACATTAAGTCTCTGTGCATCCTGGCCTAATGAACATTCATCATCATTATATGGGTTATTTCTGACAAGGTAGAACAATGTACAAAATTATGCATCAATACACAAAATCTTATATCACATCAGTCAAGAACAAAGGTCTCATATTGTGGCCATAACAAGGGGAGAAAAGGGATTTTCAGTTTTCCAACTTTATAAAAAAAAAAAATAAAACTCCAAAAACAAAACAAAAAAAACCAAAAAACACTCCATTTTCTATGCAATATCAAATTCCAAACATTTCCACTTATGCATGCTGATATCTTTGGTCCAGTGATATTTGAATGAATCAACACTGAATCATTTTGTCAAATCTAATATTTCCTGAAGTGGTCTCTTGTACAATGAAATCCCATGCAACACATCATTTCAATTATTCCAGCAGTATACTAGGAAAAACTGATCAATTTCTAGACATATAATATGGTTCAAGAACTAACATTTATCTAGATTAGCCATCTTTTGACTGTTATTCATGACCTTCTGAACCATTCCTAAATAATGTGCTGAATTTCTTGCAAGAAATTTATTGATTTTATTTATTTCAGTGTGATACAGCCAAAAGAGAGCGAGAGAGAGAGAGAGAGAGAGAGAGAGCAAGAGAGAGAGAGAGAGAGAGAGAGAGAGCAAGAGAGAGAGAGCAAGAGAGAGAGAGAGAGAGAGAGAGAGAGAGAGAGAGAGAGAGAGAGAGAGAGAGAGAGAGAGAGAGAGAGAGAGAGAGAGCATAACAGCTTTTAATTTGCAATGCACTCGAAGTTCATATATCAACCTTTTCATATGAAAGCAAAACTGATGCTTTAATTTTTGCTCTATTATTACATACTTATAGAAATGGAACTACATTTTATCTAAAGCACACTGTTCCAGCTAACAGAAACTTTCTTTCAAACAATAAAATAGGCCTTACTATCATTCACAAACACTTCAAAGGTAGCAATTAGTTATATTGGTACTTTTGATGACATCATGTGTTTATAGAAGTCAACTGTTAACCTGGTGGATGAATGCCATTATCCCTAGCAGTATTAAAAGGACGGTGACAAATGACATGGTACAATCATGCAAACAAACAATCCAAAGATTGCTGAAATGTTTACTAATTCAATTTACAACATGTAAATATGTTAGTTGGTTTAATTTACAGTGCAGTGGATGACTAGTTGCAAATTGACAGAGAGATGTCTCAAATTCCTGTGACCCACAAATACTGGCACATTTCCTGGATATCCCAGAAATCAAATTACAAAAAATTCTCAATCAGAAATTTAGGGATGCATATTGTGACTCAGAGAAAAAAAAACCTGTGATACTAAATAAATTATACATACTTTGTAATTCCCATTTAAAATCCAAATATGACAGAATTTCTAAGAAACTCTATACCTGAGAAAAGTAACGCTGTAATTGTCCATACGTCAGATTAAGACATGGAACTCCTTCCAAACATAAATTCATCTCGGTAAGCAATGAAAAATGAGCTGGAGTCTCATTTCCAATGTCCAATTATTCCCATTTCAAAATTTAAATCCAGCCAGCAAAATTATTGTATGAATCTAGATCTAGAATATGTTCTGTGGTTGGTTTATGATTCTAACCCAGCTGCCACACATTTATATTGGTGATTTCGAGTGTTTATCAAGTCAATTAAGTCAACACACAATATATCCAAAATAGATCCAAAATATTGAACAAGTTGAAAATTTAAAGGGACATAAGTGTTATCACACTATGGACGTTACACTTCGAAGGTATAACACATGCAGGTAAAAGAGACACACATTTCAAGGTTTCTATACACAGTTCCTGCACGTAGTTGGGTATGGCCCGATCCCTATCTAAAGCAGTTTGAAGAAGTCCTGCCTTCCATAGTTTTGAACAATAGGAACTGCTAATTGATCTGTGATCAATCAAGTAAAGCCATGGGAGAGCATTACAAGGATTTGGGCTGGACCTGTTATTATAACCAAGATGGTCCTGTAAATTATCTGCATGACACAATAATGTCCAGCATGGATTTCCTCCAGGACTAATAATTAGCCTAGTTATTTTTCATCAGTAGGCTCAAATCATCAACAAAGTCCTCTATACCTTTTATCAATAGTTCAATTATTCATGGTAACCCAATGTTATCTTTATATCATAATAACTTTGAGATTATATATACAACCAGGCCATGAAACAAGTTGAATTTTAAATTGCAGCTCTAGAAAGATAATATATGAAGCCAATGATATTGACACTTTGTATAACATTAGCATATTTTATAGGACATTCTGTCCAAGTTTAGCATGATCATTTTTAATATATATATATATATATATATTTTATTCAGCTGAAAATTTAAAATATAAAAAAGTCAAACATGAGAAATAAACACTGAAATAATGCCACAATAGAGACCTTGTAAATAAACTTTAAAAAAGAAAATGCAAAATCAAATGTAGGGTCAATATTTTCTTACCTTTCAGAAAGGAATTTTTCATTAAATTATCAAATAGATCAGAGCAAACAGATTGATAGCATATGAAATAGTTTAAATATTGCCAAAGCATTTCATTACCTAAATGTCAAATAAGGCTTTCTCGAAAAAAAAAAAAAAAGATAGTTAAAATAATGAATCCATGGTTGATATTGGAGCTGGTTTAATACATTAATGCAGCCTGCAATTTTCAACAAACATTCCTCAGATTTATGTATTGTGACTATTTAATCCTTTTCTTGTTTCTTGTCTTACTTCAAACACATTATAAATTATTTGTCCTGTGGAAGGGCTGACTGGATTTCTAGTATTCAATTTAATGCTCGATTTCAATTCATTTAATGACTATACACAACCATGTCTTCAATGCCCTATACTGCTGTAAATCTTGGAGACCAACAAAACAACATTGGTGCTGTCTTTCAGATGACACACAGTTTCCCCAATGTGTCTTTTGTCTGTAATCAAACTGTGACCCAATCTGTGATAAACTTTTGCTGTTGTTTATTTTTTCCCACAAAAAAGATTATTATCAAGGTGAGTCAGTGATTTCAATTGATTGCCTGAGTGGTATATACTTCACAGGTGTGGTTTAATAGGGGGTAAAGAGGACATGGAGGAATCAAATTTCTTAACTTTTAATCCTTTGACACAAAATAACAAACCCTGTTACATCTCTACTTTAAAACAAAAGGCCCATGGGCCACATTACTAACCTGGGTCACTATGACCCTGCTGTTGTTCAGCTGTTTTGATTTTTAAAAGATTTTCTTTTACAATCTCTATCCCTCCCAAAGAAATTTTGAATCCTATCACTTCCCATTCAAAAGTTATATTTTGTGCCTGGGAGCACAAAAAATTGAATCCACCCAACTTGGGAACATTTGCATTTGGATGTGATTCAGTGTGGCCCTGCCTGCTACTCTTAAAAGTAATTTGTTTTCATTAATTTCTTGTATATTCCCATATAAAACTTTATGAAACCTTCTCCCTGTGGTTCTAGAGTAGATTAAAAAATGTGAAAAGTTTATGGATGGACAGATGGATACTAAACAAAAAGTGATCAGAAAAGCTCATTTGTCATTTAAGCTCAGGTAACAAGTATACATGATTGAAAATTCTCTGGGTTTTTTTTTTTTTTTATTGTGGTTGATATAAATAAATGGCTTCAACTTATCCTCCATTTAAGCACCACCCTATATAAGATATAATCAAAAATATAAAAATTGGTATTATGCACGGACCCCTAATAAAAGAGCATAAGCTGAAGTTCCATTTCACCAGGAAAGATTCAGTAGCTGTCTGAAAAGAGGTCATTTTTTTCAGAATACATTTCAAAAAGATGAAATTTACATATTTACAAAAGAATAAATCACCTGTGTCCAAATTTTTACTTTCGCAAAACAAAGAGGTTATTCTTAAGATAATACTTTGTGTTAATTAACATGATAATAAAAACATCTTACAAGAATATAATTCAAAACATTTCTACAAATCTGCTAGCAACATTTTCTCATTAAAAATTTGTTGGTTCTTGGCCTGTTAGTGCCCATCCCTATTACATTGAAATCCTACCCTTTGCATCTGTCCCTTGTGTCTCAGTGCTCCCATGGCTGCTATTCTGTACTCCTTCTCTAGCTGGTTATACTGAAGCTGTATCCAACTACAAGTACACAAAGCTTTGATATAAAGTAAAAATGCAGATATTCTAATATCTTTGACTGTCCTTTAGCTTAATAATTCCATCATAATGAAATCATTATCTGCATTATAATTTCAGAAATAAGAAAACAAAGATTAGCTAATGATACATTGTACTTTAGGACAATGAGTGTGTGTGAGTGTGTATATCTTTCAATATTGTTAACTATATATAAATATAAACTTAACAAACTTTATATTGTTCTCCAGTTGCTTTTCTTCTCGCCTCTGAAAACATACAAAGAAAGGTAACTCTTATATACAGATCATGGCAAAATCATGATTTTGAAAATGGGTTTTGTCCCTTATATACCTGATCCCCTTGATTAATTCTCCAAACAATTATACCAGTCACAATACTGACAATTATTGATTTTAGTTGGATCAAAACAATAACAGCATTCACTCTGAATTTATTTATATTTATTCTGTGTATACATCACTTTACTCTGAGTAATCCCTGGGGTTCCTTCTCATCATGTTGGGCCAACTCTTTTTGTAAGACTTGAAGCTTTCTTTTTTCAGCTTCCAAAAGACGAAATGTTACCTGAATAATAAAATAAAACATCTGTGCTATTTCAGAAAAAAAAAAAAATTGGCTGTGTAATACAATAAAAGCATCAGGAAGTAAATATTGGTGAATACTGCAACAGCTTTTTAAAGGTATATGTATTGACCAGTATGAGATTACATACTCCATGCACTGAAAAGCACCATCAGTATGGCATGTAATTGATTAGATTCACTTTTGCTAATGGCTGGGAGTTAGGTTACAGATTAATAATTAAGGAAAACCTTATGATGCTAAAATCATTCACATACTTTCTTTAGGTGTGCTCAACATGAAAATCACTCTAAATTTATAGATCTTCTTTACATCTCCAATAATCTTCACTTATCGGAAGACAACCAGAAGTGGAAACAAGACAATGTGATTACAGTATCTTCAGTTTCATATTTCTAGTTCTTTTTTATCATGTTACCATTGTGGAAAAATTTTCATACACTGATAAATGTGAAAAGAATTTCTTCATGTTAAACATGAATTTCTAAAATTCTTGTTGCAATTAGGGAAATTGTTTTAAAATGAAAATATAGACTTTACTGAAACATGATCTAAAAGTATTTCACTTCAAACAAGATATATATCACTATTTTTGGTATATTTGACAAGTTTTTGTTCTCTTTTACAAATTAGCAATATGATCCTTTGATCAATATGTTCAAATTTTATGTGCAATATTCACTGTGAAAAACAGAAACAAATTTTCAAGGTTCATTTAACTGTTATTTATCTATATAAATGTTATAATGACAGGTCATTTTGGATCAAGTTTATACATGCCAATTTCAATTCTTGTAAATTATCAGATTTATATATATATGGCCAATCAGTGTTATCATTATTGTGAATTGGTTGAAGTCTTCTATCATAGAAACACTTGTCAATCAATTTATCCAGGAAAGGAGAGAATTAGAAGAATATTCAAAATGTAATAATTACAAATATTTTTTTTTAAAATGTCACTTTTTGAGAACTATCTCCTCTTACTTCCAAAATATCTTAGAACTGTGTTTTCTAATTACAGAACAACCAATCAACGTTTACCAATCAAAACAGAACAATGGTTTAATATACACAAAAATCAAAGAATATGTAAATTGTGTAACAAATATAATGGAGAAGAACATTATTACATATTGGAATGTCCTTATTTATTTACCTTTCCAATTTGTTTGTTTGTTTGGTTTTTTTGTCTTTGATATCTTTATATAGGTAATGACAGCCATTTCTTCATGAACGCACTGCAGTTGTGCATGTACTAATCTTCATAAATTTTAATGGTTGGGAATTTCAACAGAAATGGAAGTAAATATAAAAAAAATTTCATTTTGAAAATACTTGAGGATTTCAAAATGGCATACTTTTCATGAAATGCTTATGAAGTATGCTGGCATGAAGCATCGCAGTTCATCTGCATGAATTTTCATGAAATCATATAGACGTGAAAAATTTATTGCATAGTAAACTTTGCACTCATCCTAATTTCACAAATATCAAATAATGTTTCAATTAATTCTACAACAAGAAAAGTATCTCTATATCTAACAAGAACTGTCCTAATGAGACTAGTACCCTCACAAGTCAAATTGGATGGTGGGGAAATAGTGAATTTGTGCTCATTGAAGAATAAACACATCCTTTGACACAAAGAAGAACTCTGCTTTCTTGAGAGCAATTAATGTAAATGCAAGACTATATATTCTACAGTAGACCATTACTCTGAATATTTAAGTTATGTTAATATAACTTTTGAATATTATTTCATGAATTACTAATTAACATAAATGTACATAAGTGAATAACACATCTTTTAATAAAAAAATTATATCCACAGACAGATAGACAGACAAATGGACTGATGATTCCATTATAAACTCTTCTGAACTAATGCAGTAGTAGCTATGAGAGAACAGATCAATCCAAAATCTGAAAAAAAAATTACTAAGTCATCAAAGTTGAAAACACCTGCAAAATGAAATATCCACAACTTCCTTTAATGTTAAAGGATCTCAATAAAAATGACAGGTGCACAACTTTACAATCCGCCCATAAACTTTAAACATTTTCAACTTTGTCTCCAGAACCATAGGGCTAATTTCAGACAAACTTGCCACATAGCATGCTTGGGTAAAGAGAATTCAAGTTTGTTCAAATGAAGTGATACACCACTATTTGAAGTCGAGATAATCAAGAATTAGGAAAAATTTTGTGGCATTTTTAAAAAACATTTTTCTCAAGAACCACTTAGACAATTTTAGTCAAACTTGGCACATATCATCCTTGAATGAAGAGGATTCAAGTTTGTTCAAATGAAAGAGACCATGCTCCCTCCAATGGGAATATAATCAAGAAAAGGTAAAAATAGGATGGAGTCATTAAAAATCTTAAGAACCACTAGGCCAGAAAAGTTGGAAATTTATAAGAATGCTTCTTGACATATTGTAGGTTCAAGTTTGTTCAAATCATGGCCCCCAGTGGTAGGGTAGGGCCACAATAGGGGATCAAAGACTTTCATGGCGATATAATAGGACAAATCTTTACAAGTACAACTTGGCCATAATTAATTATAATTATCAATATGCAAGCATTCACAGGTAGTGCAGATTCAAGTTTGATCAAATTGTGGTCCCTGAGGATAGGGCGAGTCCAATTGGGGATCAAAGTTTTACAAAGGAATATATACAAAATATCTTTAAAAATCTTACAGCAGGGTCATAAATATTCATACTATTATACACTTATTGCACGATACTTAGGAAGATATGAAGATTTATTCACCCAAGAAAAATCATATTCCCCTGAGGGCAATGCCCTCAGGGAATATGATTTTTCTTGGGTGAATAAATCTTCTTATCTCCCAAACATTCATGCAATAAATTGTTTAGTATACCTAATCAACAAGGCTTCAATATGAACATGGTTTTTTGTTCAAGAATGACAATTAAAAATCTATGATATGTATATATATATATATATATGTTTTTGATGGGTTTTTTTAAATGAAGTAGTTATGAAATTGTAACTACAAATATTTATTCATTTTTTAAACAGATAACAAATAAATTATATAACAAAGATAAGCATAGGAATACTCGGGAAGAGACCACTGACCTTCCAAAAGTTTGATTGATTAAATATTGTTTAACGTCCCGTTTGAGAATCTTTCACTCATATGGAGACGTCACCATTGCCGATGAAAGGCTGCAAATTTAGGCCTATGCTCGGCACTTATGGTCTTTGAGCAGGGAGGGATCTTTTACGTGCCACACCTGCTGTAACACGGAACCTCTGTTTTTGTGGTATCATCTGAAGGACCGCCCCATTTAGTCGCCTCTTATGACAAGCAAGGGGTACTGAGGATCTATTCTAACAACCCGGATCCCCATGGGGCCCCTTTTGAAAGTAAACTGGCAAACTTTCTCACATATATTGGCGCGAGCAAGATGCAATGATTTTAAAAAATACCAAGTTGTATTCATTAATATCTGCAACTTTCAGAAATTTTTGCACTCGGAAGTTTTCGTTCAAAGAACAATAACTCTTATAGGAAATTGCACGTGCAGATACAAAGGGAGGGGTGTAATATGATGTAAAAAGTGAAAACGACAGGGCAATATGAACACTTATGGCCCAGTCACGTGAATGTCATGAACCAATCAGCTTCTTTGCTATAAAAAATAATTATACTGAAATATAATAATGTGCAATCACCCCAGGTTGTGCAGTTTGAAGCCCCCATGGATAGGATGGAGCCACAAAAGGGGATTGAAATTTTAAAAGAGAATACAAAGGATAAATCTTTAAAAATTTTGTCTGAGGATAATCTCAATAACGACTAAAGATACTCGAGTGAAACTTTCAGGGATAATAGATCTATCAATTATCTACTGCTTTTTTGTAGTTTCATTTGTTGGCATCACTTCTGGTAGTTAACGGAAGTGATAAAAAATTGCAAACTTTTTCTTTTAAATTGAAACCTATACCCATTTAGTACGTCTCTTTCAAAGTGTTAAAAAATGTTAACCCCCACCAAATTTAAAACTTAAACATCCTGTTATTTCAAAAAACTTTCATTTTTGTTAGCTTGATTCTCAGCATGGCTGGATAGATTTCAATACTTTTTGGCATAATAATAGGTCTAGATATGAAGTTCATTAGATAAGCGGTTTTTTTTCAAATATTCACACCCATTCCAGAGATGTTGTCAGAAGACCTTGTTACTGCCTTGGCAATAAGTGTCTAATTGATGTATTCTTTTCTTTTAAATGACACCCTAACAAAATGTTATATATTTTATATATTATTTACCATAACCTCATGTACAAATGTCTTCATTTGAGTGATATAAATGGATGAAAAAAAAGAGAGAAAAGGCACATGGCAAATACATTTCCTCCTACAAGGCTAGCTTGTAGTGATTTGCTATACATTATGTCCATACAATCAAAACACATTAAATCAATTATTGTAATTCATTTGTCAACTATGAAATGGCTGTCATTGCAACATGTGATGACAGATTAGTCATCATCAAGAATTATTCTGAACCACAACTACAATTTCTTCTCCAAATTCAGACTAAATTCTAAATACACTTATCAAGCTACACTGTCTCAAAATATATTCCCATTGTCTGGCCAGACAACCATTTATAATCGTTTGGTCATTAACTTGCACCTGTTGCAGATATGAATAGGTAATTAATAGGACCATGTCAAAGTCAGCTAGTGAACTACTTACTCACAGCACATGAAGCAATGATTATCTGCAAGAGTGAGATAAATTCAGGAATTGGGAAATAATATCTTGCTTCAAAACTCTACATGACTATCAAAAGTACAATGTTAAAATTTAAGCAAGCTATACAACTTTCTCAAATGTGCATATTGGTTTAGGGGGAAAATGCTTGATTTAATTTTTTTTTACTTTGGATCCATTACAGATGCAGAATCAAATTAAAGGGTGACATCTGACATGAAGCAAGGATCTTGGGGACCAATTAAATTCCAAGGGGCTTAGGGTAGCATCCTGATGGGGTGAAAGTGCTCTGAACCTTGTGAGAAAATGGAAAATCAAGATCCAATATTTTGACACCAGTTTCAACAGTTAATTTTGTGTCAGTGGTAACTTTTTACACATTACTCTCACACATCAAACACATTCTATTTCTTTCTATTAAATAATTTCTAGGGTTTTTTAGGGGGGAGGGGTGACAAGAGCCATCTGTTTTAAAACATTCAATGTAAAAAAAAATTGTGCAAATTGACAATATCTACAAGAAATTGTATCAAACTTACAGGAAAGGTCTGAATAACACATCATATTATATTCTAAAGGTTTGAATTACATATCATATTATATTATATAGGAAAGGTCTGAATTACATTTTGTATTATATATATTTTTAAGTTTGGGTATTGCCAGAAATTTTACTTCCTAGTGGAATATATTGCAATACCGTAAATGGAAAGATATTTTCCATATTTCAGTGGCTTTGGAAAATTTTAAGGAATAAATTGTCAATTAGAATAACACTTTTCATACTATGAATCATTTTATGATTCAGATTTAACAGGACAATCATATTGTTACATAGTATATTTGAGATTACACTGCAATACACCAATATACATGTCTCATAGCAAAATTTTTTAAATTGCCAGTCATGAAAATTCTGACATTCTTGGAGACAAATTCATTGAACAAAGCTAGTACATGCATCTAATTCTATATGGTGGTGAAGTTCTGGTTCAAAGTCCATAAAGTTCGCCCATCACGACATACAAAAATTCTAAATAAATGTGAACCAATACCATCCACAACTCTCAATTCTCTACAATAGAGTCCTATAGATGGCCCCATTTCCATTGTGATTTTAGCCATAAATATATGCATGAATTTCCCCAAATGCAAATCTGTAACAAAATTTTGAAATTGCTTTGAATATATGCTTCAAATTTTACTTCCCATTAAACAATGTTCATTGTTGAATTAAACTGTTTGGTTTTTTTTTAATTCTTACTAATACCATGAGATGGAAGGAGTTAAACATGACATTTTGTAAAATTATATTATAATTTCTCAATCTAAAACAAAATGCCATTACTTTTGAGTCCACAGAATGACCAAAACTACTGCCATTCCTGTGGTTAAATTACCCCCCCCCCCCAAAAAAAAGGGCCAAAATGATCTCAAAGCCATCTAGTCACATATATTGTCAATACCTTTATTGGTAATTTCAGTCAATGGCAGGAATTTCGGTCATTCTATGTATCAGTTACTTCCCTTGATGCCCATTTTTGTACACGAATACTCAAAGTTAATGATTAGCACAGTGTGTATGAAGTACTATATGGAAATTTTATTACTTTCAAATACGCTTGGTCATATACCGCTTCTAAAATACGAAATTTATTTGCAATATCTAATTTATTAACTGAAGTTGGAACAACGTAAACAATAATATTGTTGAGTAGAGCATTGCAGGTCTCGAGCAGAATCCCAAGTACCATTGAAACCAACGCTTCCACCGACTCACACTGAAAAGTGGGACAGGTTATTGCACATGTTACAAGATTTTTATCATTAAAAACTTCAGCAAAGCTTCTGACATTCCTTCGATTTGTAAACTTTAGATTTTGAGGTTTTGTTTTCCAGCAATTCATTAGGCTATTATAGAAGTTTCCCGCAATCTGAGCCAAAGTTTTCACCTCCTTTTACGTAAGAGAAAATCAGGGGATATCACTCTAAATGTACACATTGGAGCAACTTTTCGTGCTATTTTCTACCCAGAGTACCGTGCACTACTCTCACAACACCTTTGTCGACGACTTTTTACAGAAATCTTGTAAAATTCTTTAGTATGCATCATTTATGATTTGAACTAGGTATTTAGTTATATTACGAAGTGCTATTGGTGTAATTAAATTGATGTTTTAAAATCGCTGGGGTTTTTTTCTATCCAGAATTTGAGACTTCTTCAAAATTCGCGTATGACTGTAGGACACTCACATGGTGGAGATTTGATGTTAATATTGGATCGAAAAATAAAATTAAAAAAAACAAACTAAAAATACGATAAAACTTGGAAAATAAGAGACAAACAGCTAAGCCACGAAGATATACTTATCAAGGTGCCAGTGGGCTGTGAAAAGAGCCTGTTGCCAGAACTTTTAAAGGGAATAACCTGTTATTGTGATGTCACGTGATTCTAAGCGTTGACAGAGGTGTAACTGAACCTTGCGTAACACGACCTCTGCTGAGAGAATGCTTTGCTTACCAGGGTTTTTCGTTCCTCTTCGCTCTCCATTACGGGGACCAAAAATCCTCAGCTGGCGAATATTAAGGGAAAGTATCCAATCCAATTTTATACAAAGCAAGGAGTCATGCAAGAGGTCGTTTATACATAATGGCTGTTGGTTGGTTGGGTTATATATTGTTTAACGTCCCGCTCGAGAATTTTTCACTCATATGAAAACGTCATCATTGCGGATGAAGGACTGAAAAGGTTAGGTCTATGCTCGGCGCTTACGACCTTTGAGCAGGAAAGGATCTTTATCGTGCCACACCTGCTGTTACACGGGGCCTCGGCTTTTGTGGCCCCATCCAATGGACCGCCTTATTTCGTGGCCTCTCATGGCAAGCAAGGGTTACTGAAGACCCATTTTAACCCGGATCTTCACGACATCAATGGAAAGGTGAAGATAACGAATAGTGATCAATCTCATAACTCCTATAAGTTATACAAATTTGAAGGTAGCACTTGACACTGCGTCACAAGATGACGAATCAAATGTTTTGTGAAAATTATTTGTATATATTATTGACATATATACTTATTACATATATTGCATGATTAAATCATTTCGTGCTGATCTGACAAACTCTTTGAAGTACAGTGAGCCACCTTAATTGCTAACCTGGGTAGCTCGGCCTAGGTAAGCGTGCTGACTACTGATCTGTAACATAGTTCGTGCGTTCGAGTCTAGAGTGGTTTTCATTTTTATTTGCAGATTACTTTGTGCAAAAACTATTTTTTTTAACCAAATATGGTATATATAAAGAAAGTTTCAAATTTCAAAATATCACTGTACATATCCTCCGTGCACTTTCCATCCAAATCAGATTCTCTGCAGGTGTGTTATTCCTCCTTAATTAATTGCAGTGAAGCAAATATACTAGCGGGGAAAGAAGAAACTGTGTACACTTAAAAGGTAAATAAAAACATAAATAGTATTCTTTGATCGTTCTTTATTCTTAAACACATAGTTTAAGATACTAAACGCGTGTTTGAGTACTCAATTTGTTAAATGTCGCGTTCGATTCGCCTCGATGGCCACAGCACGCCTTTCTGGAGTTTCGAGTCTAAGCGACAAATGTTTAGTAATCGATTATAATTTCTTGCATTTATTGACAGTATTCAATGTATTGAAACAGAAAAAAACTTTTTTTGTTGGAATAAAATTTTTATTGAGGATGCCTCGCAAGATTGAAAATGTTCGTTTGCGTGCTATTGGGATGCTGGAATGTCTCAAAGCAACGCGGCAAAGCAGTTTGAAGTTCATATTAACACTATAAGTACTTTATGAAGACGGTACCAGCAACTGGCACCGTTCGGGACCGCCCACGATCAGGACTTCCGTGTGTGACATCACGTGGACAAGATGCGTGTATACGTCACATTTGCATAATCGGTTCCAATCGGTTTCTTTGATCGCTAGGGGCAATTATGAGCATCGACGGATAAGTCCTCGTACCGTATGAAACAAATTACGAGAGGTCATGCAACATCCGTCCTCGACGTCCTGTTATCCATCCTGTTTAGCTGCATTAATGTAGCCCTGTCCTTTGGGGGGGGGGGGGGGGGGGGAGAGAGAGAGAGAGAGAGAGAGAGAGAGAGAGAGAGAGAGCTGTACAAACCCATAGGATTTTGTATTGGTGCAAGTGCGGGCGTGATTCACTCCCTCAACGAATTTTGCTCAAATAATAAATAAATGAAAAATAAGAATTGCATTTGTTACTTGAACTCAAAAAATGTATTTGTGCAGGAAATAAATTGATCCAAAAATATCAAGTCCATAAATTGGTGGGGGCCTCCGTGGCCGAGTGGTTAGAGCATTACGCTCAAAATCACAAGGTCTCTCACCTCTAGTCGGCGCGGGTTTGATTCTCGCTCGCGCCGATATATGTGAGAAAGTTTGCCAGTTTCTTTCGGAAGGTCGGTTGTCTCTTCCCGGGTACGTTGTATCTGGGTTCTCTCCTCCACCCTACAAAAACTAGACGCCACCAGATAACTGAAAAATTGTTGCGTGTGGCGAAAAAACAGCAATCAATCAATCCATATATCGGTTATTTTTAGCGTACTAGTGTATCCACATCACAACTTGAATTTGTCCGCCATGTTTACTGACCTTGATCGGTTTTATTTTGGGACAGCCAATGAGAACTCAATAGCGGATCTTGAACTGAATATAGATTTTCCCCTATTTTGAACATAAATAATGCGGTAGATATGTAATTTCGATCACAAACGCTTTTCTTTAATGATGTTTTAGTGATGAAATGAGGTAATCCCGTTTATCTACGCTGATATTTACTTTATTAAGCCAAGCTAAACTCTAAGCGTAAGTCCCTTAAAATCACGCAAGGCATGTCATGGCTGCTGAAAAAGACGACTGTTAAACATGCAAGTGTATTTTATCTGGTGTTGATTTATAAAGAGTTCGTTTGTTCATCAAGAATAAAAAATCATTTTGTCTGAAGGAAGTCTAACGTAAAAGCTATATTTTAAGACCGCAGTCAGTCGCAATGAAAAAAAAATATAATTTTGCACCATTACGGAGATCGTGTAGCTCTCTCCAGAAAAGGTCACATAAAAAAAAATAGGAGAGAGAGCTATATTATTGTAGCTACGTCCTGTTCTGCTCTGGCGTCACCGTGTTGTGAGGTTAGCTTGGTGTAGGAGGAATCGCCGTTTCATTAACAGAGATTCGGTGGAAGTTCTGTTTACGAACGAGTCGAGATTTCATTTCGACAGCAGTGACGGTCGTGCTCGGGCTTACCGTCGTGCCGGAGAACGTTACATTGAGGCCTGCGTTATTCAGTGCCGCCAATTCGACAGAGGGAGGGTTATGGACCGGGGTGAAATTACAACACATGGAAGGACCCCATCGGTGAATGCACCGGCGTACGCTACTGTGGCGAGATTGTACGTCATTCCAATCATTCACAACAACCAGTGCGGGTCATTCTGCAGCAAGAAAACGTACAACCGCCTAGCGCACGCGTTGTTAGTGACTACCTACAGCAGCAAAACGTGAATGTGCTACCCTGGCCTGCGATGTCACCGGATTTATCACCTGTAGAACATGTTTGAGATGAAATGGAACGACGTCTACGTTATGAAACGAACCCCCCCCCCCCCCCAAAAAAAAACCCTCTGCTACAATAGACGCTTTGCGTCGTTCTTTATTGCGCATATCCCCAGGCATTTCCGCATAACCTGATTCGTCCAATGCGTCGTAGGTGTGAAGAATGCATCGGTGCAAATGGCGGACATTCCCGTGAAATTTTTTTGCACCCCCCCCCCCCCCACCCTTTACTCTCAGTGGCTGTTCGTATCAACCATAATGGACATAATCCGCGATTTGATGTTTGAACTGAAAGACAATGCATTATATTAAATAATGATATACATAATTTGTATATGAACCTATAGATTACTAAACTACACAGTTTCTTTTTTCCGCTTGTGTACATCCGTCTGGTTTTCCCTATCATTATTAGAATCATCGACGGTTTTCGTAGAAGAAAAAAATACACTGTACATTTGTAAAGGACGGCATTCAGTTCAGGCATTCGATTTGTTTTAATTGCTTCGATGTAATATATCTTTTTATCAGAATGTACACATTAACAGTAACATTATACATGTAATAAGGATTTTAGGATTACTAAATTGAATACTTAAAATGCTGTGCACTTAGAACTATATTTTATAATGATATATAAATTTATAGATAGTCTTTATTTACAATCAAGAGACCACAAGAAGCATCATGATCGAGTACGTCTTTTATGTTGACATCTTTTACTTCAGGTTGATGTGTTTTCTTTTCTACTGAAGTCTCATTTATGATTTTAAGCATTTCTATTAATCAAATTGGTGAGGGAGTAAAAGAAAAAAGGGAAAAAGAAGAAAGATATACCTTAAATTTCTCTTACTCTTATTAAAGAG